>CM077098.1:64063266-64724406 GCA_039513925.1 Platanthera zijinensis | reverse complement strand
CCCCCTCTTTATTCCCCCTCCCCCATCCTCCACCTCTTCTGCCCCGTATGATAGGAAAGCATTATGGTCACTGCATGGTTGGGTTGGTATAGAATACAAGTTTATCTTACAATGGAAAAAGAAAGGTTAGGGGAATGAGTGCCTTTAAGGATACCCATGAAAAATTAAAAATGGCCCATGCTGGACCATTTATATTTGGTGCCTCGGCCCCAACTCACAAGGGAAAGGCAGTGGATTTCACTCAAGCCCATCCAGCAAAGACTCAGACAAAGGATCAGTCTACTAGTAAGCCTAACTTGGGTAGTTCTAATGATATAAACAGTATGCCATCTACAAAGAAGACAACTATAAATACCATTCACGACAAGCAAAGGAAGCCTCCTAGAAGAATAACCTTCAGTAAGATCCTTGCTGAAAGGAACCTAAAGAAACTTGTCCCTCCTCTTCCTTCTGTTCAGTCAGTAGTTAACCACACTACAAGACCTACTCAAAAAAGAAGATATAATATTCATGAGTGTTGGTGTTGTGGTAAGGTGGGGCATTTTTCCCTAGATTGTTGGCACAATCCTTTTGTGTCTAGAGCAAGAGTAGGCCTACCTGTCAGAAATTTTGTGGGTAGGCAAGTTAGATTTCAGGCTAACAGGAACCTAGGAGCCAATACCAATTGGGGTCCTAAGGTAAGCTAATTCTATTTTGCAGGTTAGTCTAAGTGCCCATCCCCCATGTAGAACTTGGACAGTAGGTTTCCAGAACTTGGACTGGAATAAGTAAGTTATCCTTTGGTTCGTACACCAAGGATAAGGATGCTGTGTACATTCCTGAAGAAGGGTATAGTGGTATCAAGTGGAATGGGAGTGCTGGGACAGTTGTATCTACTATAGAGATATTTTCTCTAATCAAGTGGTACAATACCTATGGGAGTGATAACTGGCCATGATCATTGATAAAGGCCAGCTGGATCCAGCCAGCAAGAATGTATGGTTGGATAAAGTCTTGCAGCCACACCGACAAATCTGGAATGGACAAGTAGGCTGTACTCTTTTCTAAGGAAAGCACAAGTATCTCCTCTGTGAGCAGCAAGGAAGAGGCACACTGTGCTCAGTTTATAAGACTCACTTTACAGAAGGGACAAACTATCAAGTGATATCATCTGCTGAAATGATGATTGATAGTCATACGGACGGGATCTATGCAAATGTTGAGGGGGAGACTGTCAAACTAAGATACCCCTGCTGATGGGGAGCATGTTCAGTAAAGGTTACTGTACAAGTTTGAATCTTACCCAAAGTTCCCCAACACAGAATAGATCAGCATTACTGATAAGGATCAGCTTGCCCCCATGGACATTACAAAAGCTGAAAGGGAAACTACCCAACTCATGGCTCCTGCAGGAAGAAGGCAAGCCAATCAGTTTACTAAAATAGCGGGATTATTCCAGCTATTGTTGATACAAGTCAGCTCATTCCTATTAGAATATTAGTGTAAAGAAATACTTGGTATCAGAATGAATGGATGATTCATTGTAAGATCATTCAAGGCTCAAGTGATCTTAAAGTCCAGCAGCTGCAGTAGAACACTCAGCCTCATGAGAAGAGAAAGCTAACAGCAGCACCTATGGTATTATCTACAATCAGCTAGGGGGAGAAGAGAATCACAGTAGACCAGCTCCTCCCTGTCTTTTTAGAAACCAAGAAGGGATTGATCAATATAATGATGAAGATAGTACTCAGTGGGTTGAACACTCTTATACTATTAATAAGAAAGCTAAAGCATAAAGGCAAGTCCGCTGCTAAAAAAGAGGAGAAGATCTAGCTCAGCAAGAAGTGATCATGGTACAAGGGAGTTGCTCTGATTAGCTGATGAGAATCCAACCACTCAAGAATAATGGACTCACTCAAGAAAGACTTCCATGATGTTATGGAAGAATATAATAAGGCTCTCAAGCACCTTGATTTGAAGGAGGAAATCATCAAGGTATTGGAAGAACAACTTGCAGCCAAAAAGAAACTTGTTGAAGGTTTCTCCAAGCCCAATAAAGTTCTTCCACTTGTTACTGAATTCTCTGCTCAGGCCAAGGTGCTGGCTTAGGACATATGGCTGGTCCTAGTAAATCTTCAAGGAGAAATAAAGCCCAAATAAGAAATAAGGCTACTAAGAAAGAACTAGCCAAGGAGAAGAGGAAAGCTCCTCTAGAACAAACGTCATTTAGGAAGGTTATCTTTCTGACAAATAAGTTTGATCTAGATTCATCACTTTGCTAGGCCGACTTACGTAGAGCCCAAGTCTCGTTACCAAGGATGGACTCGTCCCCGGAACTTTGATGAGAGTGTCTTCAAGGCACCTTATAAGGAGATCACTCTTCAGAGCTACGGACCTTATAATCATGGTCACAACATCGAGGAAGCTCCTAGAGTTAAACACGTTGTAGAAACGCCTACTAAGGAGAAGAAGTCATGTGAATGTCATCACCATTAAGCTTCTACTTCTAATTCTACTACCTATACTAGACCACAATCTCAAAAGGTCAAGCAGGAGATCTTTAGGCAAAGATACAACAGATTTAAATGTCGGTGTTGTAGCAAGATTGGTCACTTCGCCATAGATCGTTGGTTTAATCCCAGACATTATCAAACTCCTTGAGCTAATAGTATGAGAAAGACCGCTCACAATGTTAACATACGTACAGGGAGCAAGCAAACTAGATACTAAGGACCCAAGCAAGTTGGGTTCCTAAGGCAAACTGATTTGTGATTGCATGAATGTCCAAAGACCACCAAAAATCCCATCTTGTACTTGGACATTGGATTCTCTCGGCATATGACTGTGACTAGAAGTCTTCTCAAGGATTACTCACCAGTCATGAACGGGCCAAAGGTCATCTTTGGAGGTTCTGATAGAGGAATCACGAAAGCCTACGATATGATTACAAATAGTAGTGTATTCTTTTCGGATGTTGCTTATGTTGAAGGATTGGAACACAATCTCTTAAGAAAAAGCCAACTCTATGATAAAGGATACATCGTAGAATTTCATGCAGACAAGTGCTTCATAAAATCTGTAGATAATCTAAAAATGATTCTATCAGGCACTCGTAGTAGAAATATCTTTTGTTTGAATTTTATTTTCATATACTCTTCTACACCAGTGTGTCTTTTGGCTAAATATAGTGCATCTCTTGGTGACCAATGACACAAGAGATTAGCACATATTAATTTCAAAACTATTAATAAATTATTTTCTCTCAATTTACTACGTGACGCCCCAAATGTCAAGTGCGCTAAAGATAGACCTTGTTACACATGTATAAAAGGCAAGCAAATAAGGGCTACCTTAAAAGCATTATTGGCAAAGACTTTAATAGGTGTTTACACCTACTTCATATGGACTTGTTCGGTCCACTACAAGTTAGAAGTTTGGGAGGTAAGGATTATACATTGGTTATTGTTGATGATTACTTGCGCTTTGCGTGGGTGTTCTTTCTAAAACACAAGTGAGATACTTTTGACATCTTTAGAAATTTTGTCAGGCTGATCCAGAATGAATACAACTGTTCCGTAGTAAAAATCAGAAGTGACAATGGAACTGAGTTCAAGTCTGGGGCCATAATAAAAATTTTTGAAAGCCTAGGTATCATTCATGAGTTTTCCTCTCCTCATACTCCTCAACAGAACAGAGTAGCTGAGAGATGGAATAGAACACTTATAGAGGCCTGTAGAACTATGTTGAGTGATGTCTCACAACCAGAATACTTCTGGGCTGAAGCCGTCAACACTGCATGCCACGTGCAAAATAGAGCACTCATAAACAAGAACAATAATAAGACACCTTGCGAACTACTATAGGGCAGAAAGCTGACTATTTCATATTTTAGAATCTTTGGTTGTAAGTTCTTCGTCCTTAACAATGGCAAGTATCACACTACTAAATTTAGTGAAAATAGCTTTGAATGTATTTTCGTAGGGTATAGTAGCCATAGTAAGGCATATAGGGTATTTAATAAGAAAACCATGGTTGTAGAAGAATCTATTTATGATTTATTTGATGAGACGAGCTTACTGCAAGGCAACTCTTTTAGTGTGTTCATTGAAGATGCCGGTTCAAAGATGAAAGAACTCAACTTGGGTGAGCCAACTGAAGAAAAAGCAGAAAAGTTCATCAAAATCTCCACTCTAACCCCTATTGGAGAGGTTGATGATCAAGATGATGAGATCATCCAAGTTGCTGAAGTAACTCCTGTGGTTGAAGACACTCCAGATGCAAAGACTCTAGAGCTAAGACATCTAAAGGATCACCTAATAGAGCAAATCATAGGAGATCCCAGGGATTGTGTCATAACTCCTAGAGGTACTACTAATGATAATTTATATTTGATTTTTTTCTCACAGGTTGAACCAAATAAGTTTGAGGAAGCAAACTTGGACGCATCATGGATAATGGCTATGGAAGAAGAGTTGAATCAGTTCAAGCATTGTCAAGTCTGGAAACTTGTTCCAAGACCCAAAGGTAAGAAATTCATCGGAACCAAGTGGGTCTATAGGAACAAGATGGACAAGGATGGAACAATCATAAAGAATAAGGCCAGACTCGTCGCATAAGGATATAGACAAGGAGAAGGAATCGACTTCGACCAGACGTATACTCTAGTGTCAAGGCTGGAGGAATTCAGGTTATTCCTAGCATATGTTGCACATAAGGGCTTCACTGTCTATCAGATGGACATGAAGTCTGCCTTCCTTTATGGTGACATAAAGGAAGAGGTGTATATTGAACAACATCCAGGTTTCGTTGATTCTAACTTTCCTGAGTATGTTTATTTGTTATCTAAATATTTGTATGGTTTGTAACAAGCTTCTACGACTTGGTACGAGACACTGTCAAACTTTCTTCTTGAGAACAGTTTACAAGGAGAAAGATAGATAAGAAATTATTTCTTAGAGAAATAAAAGGCAAGATTTTGCTAGTGCAAATCTATGTCGATGATATTATTTTTGGCTATACTGACGACAACCTCTGCAAGAAGTTTTAAAAACTTATGCAAGGGAAGTTTGAAATGAGCAGTATGGGAGAGCTAAAGTATTTCTTAGGACTTCAGGTGAAACAATCTGAAGATGGAATTTTCATCTCTCAAACGAAGTTCACCAAGGAGTTAATTAAGAAATTTTGAATGGAGAACGCAACCTCTATGAGGATTCCAATTGGTTCAGCTGTGTCTCTGGACAAGGATGAGAAAGGGAAACCTTTTGATGAAATTAAGTACAGAAGCTTAATTGGATCCTTGCTCTACCTTACTTCTAGTAGACCAGACATAATATTCTCCACAGGTGTATGTGCTAGATTCTAAGTGAACTATAAGGAATCTCACTATGTTGCTGCAAAGCGGATTTTGAGATACCTTAAAGGTACACTTAATCTTGGCTTATGGTACCCAAGAAGTAATAAAAACAAACTAATTGGTTTCTCAGATGCAGATTTTGGAGGTAGTAAAGATGATAGAAAGATCACTTCCGGACTTGCCAATTCCTTGGAAGATGACTCATTTCTTGGAGCAGCAAAAAACAAAATTATGTCGCAATTTCAACGGCCGAGTCAGAATACATTTCTACCGACAATTGTTGTACACAATTGCTTTGGTTAAAGAACCAACTAGAAGATTATAATATGCAAGTCAAAGACATCCCTTTGTTTTGCGACTCCTCCAGGGTGATTGTAATTGCCAACAACCCAGTCTCTCACAGCCAAACAAAGCATATAGAGCTGCGATGCACCTTTATCCGGGAGCATGTGGAGCATGGGGACATAGATCTGCAATATGCCCAAAATGATAGGCAGTTTTAAGATATATTCACGAAGCCGCTAGACGAGACCAAGTTCTTTTCTTCAAAACAGAACTTGGAATGCTCAACAAAGAAGAATAGATAAGGACTCACAACATAGCTCAGAGATCAAGGAACTCGTCAAAAAAGTCAAAATTTCTCAAGTTCAGACTTAATTTCTCGAGTAACAAAATGACTACTCGAGTACATCTTTAGACTACTCGAAAACTCAGCAAGTCACTCGAGTAATACAACTCGAGTAATGAGTTTCCTCTCGAGAAGTATGAAGATATCACTAGAGTACCATCATTCTCTCACTCGAGTACTGCAGGTCCACTCGAGAAACATGAAGAAAATTTCTCGAATTCAGTTCAAATTTCTTTATACGCAACCTGAAGCTTATACCTCCATTTTCTAAGGTATGTTCGATTAATTACTTCCTCAATCATTGATAGTTAGGGTTATATAAATAGAAAAACCGTATTTCATTATCTACACAATTTCAAAAACCCTCTCTCTTGACAAAGAAAGAAAGTCCCTTCGCTTTCCGTCGATGTTATAGAGCTCGCCGCCGTCGCCACTTATAGTAGTAGATTTCTCTAGTTCTCTGAAAAAATGGCACCGCCTTCCAAGGTTGGCATTGGCAGTGAACTAGTAATCGCTGGAATTGCAGACCTTTCAGACGATTTCAAGAATCTTCTTATTCTTCTCGACACCGCCGGTTTGACCTTCGTTCTCCAGCAGCCCATCAAGATTCTATTTCCTGAAGTAGAAGAATTCTTTTGCAATGTCAAAGTGAAGAGAAATGGAAAGGTTCTTAAGTACATGGTTAAAGGGATTAAGATCAAACTCAAAAAATCCTCTGTATCTACACTTCTTCGGCTACCATTAGTAAATGAAGAAGATGACCTAGCTCCTAAAGATTATGACAGGGCTTATAGCTTTTGTGGAATTGTTTAGTTTATCAAGAACATTCACTGTCCAGACCTCAATGCTGAGGGAAATCTTCTAGTAGACATTCTTGGAAAAGTTTTACTTCACAAAACAACTTCCATATGTTTCATTTCTACTGATTTCTTCTACATGATGACAGCCATTGTTTCAAGAAAAAAGTTTCAATTTGGTATGATGATTTTGGATAAGATAAGTTAGAGCATCAAGGCTCCTAAATATGACCGAATCATCTCTCAAAATATGCATGAGATAAATCCTCATGTTTTTTATTTCTCTAAAGGAACCACCCTTCACCACATGAAAAAGGTATCAATCTCTTCTATTCAGAGATGGGAACTAAATTTACTGAATCCTGCCCATGTTGTTAAATCTCATGAACATCCAGCTGTAGAGGACAGGACCCCATCTCCCTCTCTGCCTCATACTGCTAGCACAGCTGGTGTAGCTGCTGAGGAGGAGCCTGCTCCTTTTGTTCAAGAGGAAAGAATACCTACACCTCCTGCTGCTGCTTCTCTCCCTCCAACCACTCCTGAAGAACTTCTATCAGATACTCAAGTACAAGAAACCATACTCTTTACTGCAGAAGACTTTAACTAGATGATAGAAGAACTAAGCTCTGAAGAGCCTCTTCCTCCCCTCCAAAAAGACAAACCTGCAGAACCATCCAAGGAACCAACTCCAGTACAATCACCCTCTCCTATTCCATATCCAGAATTCCCTGTTCCCCAATCTCCTGCTGCTAGCATAGAACAAGAAAAGACTTTTCTGATTTCTGATGAGATAGCACTATCCCTTGAACAAGCTGAAGATCGTATGAAGAGCTTGGACTTTACTCTTCCCACCATCATTGGTGAGGAAGGAGATGTTCTGATTCACACTACCAGAGCTTAGAGCTCAGTGATAATTGAAGTGATTACTCAATGGACTGCTCCTCCTCCTCCTCTAGTTCCTCATACTACAACTCCAACTCCTACTGCTAATGATCTTCTGGGTAAGATAGAACAGATGCTGATGGACTAGAGAAAGTATTTTGATGACTCTTTGCAAGCTGTTCAAGAAAAAGTTACTACCTTAGAAAGAGAAATGAGCCGATGATTTATTGAAATACAGAACAATATTGATGAGTTGAAACACTTGTTCAAGATAGGTGGAAAAGTACTAGACCACACTATTACTAGTGTTGCCAAGTGATGGACCAATCAGTTACTTTGGCTAATAATCAGATTCAGATGGAAAAGAAGGCTCAAGAGCACAATCTCAAGATATGTGAAGAGGTAGGAAATTTCACAGATGATGCTATAACTACCCTCTATGTAGAAGTTAAAAAGGGGGGAGTCTAGTCAAAGTGTATTTAGAAAAATCAGATGCTAATATGAAAACTCTTTGGATTGCTAAGATCAACGAAATTCATGCTGATGTAAAGAATCGGATAGATGGTGTGAAATATTATACATATGATACTTTAGTATGGATGCATCACTAGATCTTCCCTGAGTTCCAAGCTGACCCAAATATTATCCCTCATCATGTCAATCCTCTTGCTCAATATAAACCAGCTCAGATGCTTGCTCCTCAACCTATATTCTCTCCAAGGCCTGAAGGCTCAGAAGTTCCTCCTCAAGAATCATATGCTCAGGTATGGGAATCAGATATACCTCAAGATCTACCTTAAGTACAGATCCCTAAAAGAAGAAAATATGGTGATGGAGCTTCTGCCAGCAGGTCCTTTCCAAACCCAGAGGTAGAGAAAAGAAAAGCTCAGGAATATGAATGAATCTGGAGTCCTACTTCAAAGTCACTGATCCTTGATACTCTCAAGTTAGTTTTGGACTTTAATGAGAATAGACATGACCATTACAGGTTCTATGAATGGGACTTGTATGAGAAGTCTATGACCAAAAGAAGAATTTATGATCGAGAGTATCGAAGGAATAATCCTGTTGCACCTCCAAAACCTCCTAAATACTACCCAAAGCCATACAACTATCAGAGAGAGCAACAAGAAAAGAAGGACAGACAGCAACATCAACATCAAGCCTAAGAATGATCAAAGATTTTGATTGTGGATTTGAAATGTGTAGAAATGAATTTTGGACAATTCTATTTATATAAATCCTAAATTTTGATAATCTACTCTTTGTCTTTAACTTTTGTGCATGTTACTCTATTTTCTCTCTTTTATATCTAGTTCTTTATTTTTTTATATAATACACCTTAGTGTAGTGGGTTCTGACTTCTACAAATAGGGGAGATTGTTTGGTATTGTATCAACAATACCCTAGACTTGTACGAAAGTCACATTTGAACTAAGATGAATTAAGTTGTATTTGATGTATTGTTTGAGTTATGTGTTTGTAGGACTTATTACAAAGTGTAGACCAAAGCAAGTCTACAATGGGTCACTAAACACAGGACAATATAATGTAATCCCTCATTATGTGATCCATGGTGTTGACTCATGTGTAGCCTCTCTATTGAGATACACTTCACTTTCAAGAACTAGGATTATTGGAGAAAGACATGTTACTGATTCCATTGAAGAAAGGAAAATTTTCATAAGCCAAAATTTTCTAAGTGTTTCACTCGAGTAGAATTCTAGTACTCGAGTAGAATCCTTAGTTGTAATCGAGTAAGCCTAGTCTAGTTTTTGAGTAAAGGAAATGGTTCTCAAGAAGTTTGAATCTAGTTCTCGAGAGGCCAAGTCCATTACTTGAGTAGACTTCTTCTCTTTCTCGAGTCAATAAATTTCTCTATCTCAGAAAATTTGTAAATAAAGTACTCGAGTACGTAGTTATATTGATTACTCGAGTAGTACAAGGTTGTCTCGAGTAACAGAAGTCAAGCACTCGAGTTATATTTCTAGTTCTCGAGTTGTGAAGTCCTTGTACTTGAGAAGTCCAACTACTTATCGAGAAGTCTAGACCCAACACTCGAGTAACCTGTTTTCTTTCCAGAATTTACTCTAAGTCTTTTTCTCGAGAAGTTCACTTCTACTTCTTGAGTAACATTTCTAGCACTCGAGTAATCTTCATTCCACTCGAGTGATAATGAATTTTTTCCTGAAATTTCCTGAAGTGCTTCTTCTCTAGTAGTATGATACTGTCTTCTCGAGAACCCGCAAGAAGTACTCGGGTAGTTCTTCCTTCACTCAAGTAATCTAGTCATCTTTTCAGAAAATTTCGCTAAGTCCCAAACAGACATGATTTTAAAATGACTTGACGTGATTAGTCTAAGTGGCCATCATTAATGATAATTATGACCGTTAGGGATATCTTATAAAAGGTCTTATCTTTATGACTAACCTTAAGCGCATGTAAAAGAAATATTATAAGAATTCTGAATCATAATTCTCTTTTCTAATCAGAAGCCGCCACCGCTCATCGTGCAAATCGCCAAGGGCTTTCGTTCAAGAAGATTCAGACAAGTGAACTTGCAGATCAAGATCGTTTTAGATCTCTACATCTTCTCTTTGATCCTGTGAGTCCAAGAATTTCAGATCTAGGATCCTGCTGTGTCTTCTTCAACAATTTCTGATAAAGACGCAAAGATCAAGAGGGAAGACCTAGGTAGAAATTTTCCAAATATGAGAAATTTTACAGTGTGTATTTCTTAAATCAATTTTATTCTTGTAGCAGACTATTCTCTGAGTGTAGGAGCTTTATTCTCTGAGTTGTTGGAAATTTTCATCTTTTGAGTGTAGATCAGTTTTGTGGATCGAGTTGTAGGAACGTTGTTCTGAGTGGTAGGATTGTTTTAGATCCGAGAATAGTGGAGTAGCCATGTCTAGTGCTTTGCTAGATCGGTGAGTGGTAAGTGGACGTACCCAAGGTTGGGGATCCACTATAACTCTTGGTATCATCTGTGTCTGCTTGGTTTATTTTCTGTGGATAGATCGCTAAATTTTTTATTCCGCAAATAGACGCACAACTTGTTGCGCGCTAGGGTTCGAAGAAAATAAACGCAACCGAACTAGCAACCCGATGAGGCAAGTATACCTATCGAATTGTAGCAAGGGGACACAAGTGTCGTATTAAGATCCGGGAACTGTTGGCTAAGCTTACTCACACGAACGCTATTATCTTATCGACGGAAAAACTAGGGTTTTAGAAAATCTAAGCGCAATGGAGAAATTAAAGCAAACTAAAAAGAGAACTACCGCAATTAAGTTACGCTATTAAGCAAACAACTAAGCTAGAAAGGAAATTACCGCAGTTAATTAAAGAGCACAATATATGAGATTACTACAAAAGGTAGAGCAATATGAAATGGAAATGCACCCGATCAAGATTCACCTCGGCTAAAGACGATTAAGAAAATGCGATAAAAATCTAAACTTAATAGGATAAGGGTCCTTGACCGTGGAGGTTCCTAAAGCTTGAACACGCTTCTCTCGAAGTCGTGCCCAACTGAGTTTAGGAAGGTCTGACCGACTCTCGTCTAAATCGGAGGCCTAAAACTCGCTTTACGCGGTGAACCCCGCTATTGGATTTTACTCCAATCCGGGAGATTTGCACGTCTGCCTCTCTCGAGGGGTGCGTACAACTCTCTTTACTCTTGAATGCTCACTTCATTCTTTCGGCTCTCGGCTAGCCCAGAATGAAAGCAAAGGCGGAGAGTATATATCGAAAATATACCTCCGACCCGTGATAAATCAAGAGTAATTCAAGGCCCTAACCTAAAAAGAAAAGATTAATTAAAACATCATAACATAATCGCTCTAACCTCGGATCATCAAGATCGAGTACAAGGAGATTAGTTAATCATAATGGAGTGGAGGGGGGGAAGATGAGTAGAAAAGCATAAGAAGAACACAAGCTAAACAAGAACACTTTTATTAATAAAAAGGGCAAGTTACACTATTGAAAATTAAAGTTACAAGTGCATGAAAATTAAACCCTATTCTAGCCCTACATTAAGCACTAAGCAAGAAGAAAATTACATTAAAAGCTAGCACAAACTAAGATTAAACTAGGGTTAACCAAAAACTACAAAGAGAGGGGGAGAGAGAGAGAGAGAAAGCATGAAAAAGGATCAAGAAACAAAGGGGCAGCACCTCCCCCACTCAACCAAAGCTTGCTGAAATGGGGAGGAGGGGGGGGGGGGCTCAATTTATAGATTTTTTCTCGGGTCGGTCACGCCCTCCGACACGCCCTAGGGGGGGCGTGTCAGGGGGGCGTGACAGTACTATGTTGACCTCGGGCTCTGGATTCTGGCGGGAGGGATGATTGCTTCGGTACGTCGGTGGTCACGCCCTAGGTCACGCCCGTGACAGGGGGGCGTGACAGGCATGTCATGTCCAAATCATTGGTCGGAAATCCGTCAGTCGCCGAAAAAGGGAGGTGTCACGCCCATGTCACGGGCGTGACGTGGGGCGTGACAGTACTATTTGCGTGCTGAGGCGGAAGGGCATTTAATGCGGCGGCAGCTTTGCGGCAGAGGGCGACACGCCCCTGGTCATGCCTAGTGACACGCCCAGGGAGTGCGTGTCAGGGGGCGTGACAGCGGTTTTGACCGTTTTCTGTCCTTTCCAGCAGGTGTCCTCGGGATCGGGTGACACGCCCTAGGTCACGCCCAGGGAGGGCGTGACAGGGGGGCGTGACAGGCCATTTTGGCAATTTTTCTGAAAACCTGCAAAAAGACAGGAAAAGTTAGTGGCAATAAAATTTACATAAAAAGGATAAAAATAAACTAATAATAGACATAATTTGTACAATATAAAATATAAAAAACGATAATAGTTTAGGCTACAAAACGTATTATCAAATTCCCCCCAAGCTTAAGCCTTGCTTGTCCCCAAGCAAAAATATAAAAACTAGATATTTATAAAAAGGACTAATCAAAAGTTCTAATTATGCCTACACAAGTACTATGCGAAATTCTTAGTAGGGAAAAGGTGAAATGTAAGTCTAAAACAATTATTTAGGTATGGTAAAACTTTTTAAAAACTTTACTTAATAAAAACAAATCATCCAAAATTTTAACGAGATTTTTTTAAATGGACTTAAGTAAAGCAACGAAAATGAAAAACACGCATTGAGTTGTTACTAGATCCAAGCCACGCATTATAATTATATCAATTTAATTATCAAAAATCTAGGTTTAAATCCAAAACTAAAACTGATTTACTGTTTTTCTTTTCTTAGTTGTTAAATAAAAAACAAAAAGCGTGAATCAAAAGGACTTAAATAGGACAGAAACGTTGGTTTAGGAAAATGATTAGGAGTGGAATTCAAAGATAAACGTGAAGGTTTTAAAATCACACTAAATCAAAGCAAAGAGTTTCAAAAATTTTCATAAAAATATATACACATTTTTTCTTTCTTTTTCATTTTTTCTTTCCATTTTTTTTTTTTTTTTTTCAAAACAAAGGCCATAAATTATTTTTATTTTCCTTTTTGAGTTGGCCAAACAAAAATAAACATCACTTTTGAACATACTTCCTTTTTTTTTTGAAAAACCTTTCTCCACAAAAATCACAAAATACCCTATCAAAATCGTCAAAATAATTTATGAAACTCAAAAAGGCTAGTGCGATTCGATAGGTTGGAAATTTTGGCTTTGGTGAAACTGAAATGAAGAGAGGAGCTATCAATGAAATCGGAAAAAGGCTCAAAAACGGCTAACTAGTGGTAAAAGTTTTTAGGTTGGCAGGAAAGCTCAAACGAAAACAAAAACGGCCTAAATCATTTTCACGCTTTTGAATTTATTTAAAACAAAGGTTTGAAAAAATTTCAAAAAGCGAGTCCTAGATAATAAAAGAAGATTGATGAAATTAACTCGAAAATAGAAATAATAGGTGACTTGGATCGTTCACATCTACTACGTTATTCAAAAGTTGACTTTACAAAAAAAATTTATTCAAAAACGAAAAAGAAAATAGTGGATGATGAATTTTTGAGAAAGTAAAGGAAATAAAAAAAACAAAAAACCATATAGAAATGCGAGTTTTAGAAAAATATTTCACCTTAACATGCTACGCGAATTAGAAACACAGCATGGCCAACATTTTACTTGTGAAACATAATTAAAAAGGACGATTAGAAATATTATAATTAACTAAGTTGTTTATAGGAGATTTTGAGTAAAACAAAACTAAAAACTAGGGGTACTATTGAAATACCAAAATGTCTAAACTATTCAAAAATACATATATATTTTTTTTATTTTGAGAAATATTCTCTTTTTTTTTGGATTTTGGAAAATTTTTCTCTTTTTTGGAATTTTAAGATATTCATTTTTTTTGTTTTTTTTTTTAATTTATGGAACTATTTACAAAAAAAGGAAATTATTTACACTAAGCAAAAATGAAGGAGGAAATCCTCCCCCAAGCTTAAAACAGACATTGTCCTCAATGGCTAAAGAAGGGGATTGGAGAAGGAGAGAAAAATAAATTGCAGAATTGAAAGACAGAATTGAAATACAGGTACTTCCCCGGATTTATTTGCTGCGAAAGCTGAGTGATGCCGCTCCCCGAATGTCTTCTTTGGACTTCGTGATGGATTCAGCAATGTTGGAGCAGGCGATCGCAGAAGCTTCAGCTTGTCGGAGCCGTCCGAGGCAAAAATTGTAAAATAAAGAAAACAGGAAAAGATAACTTGGGTTGCCTCCCAAGAGCGCCCTTTGGTTAAAGCGTCGTTGAGCTCGACGCATCAAAAATAATATTGTCCAAAAATATTGTTGCCCCGAATAAAATTGTTTTTAGCAAAAAAAAATAAAAAGTTCAAGATTAAAGTTCGTGAAGCAGAAACTTAATAGTGTTTGGACTGACATCATCATCACCAGAAAAATACAGTTTAAGACGCTGACCATTCACTTTGAAATTACCCTTATCAGGGTGAGAAATTAAAACAGTTCCATAAGGAAATACTTCTAAAACAGAAAATGGGCCAGACCAGCGAGATTTTAATTTGCCCGGAAATAAACGTAAACGAGAATTATATAAAAGGACTTGGTCGCCCGGTTTAAAGTTTTTTGGGTGCCTTAAGCGTTTACCTAAACTATTCAAAAATACATATATATTTTTTTTATTTTGAGAAATATTCTCTTTTTTTTTGGATTTTGGAAAATTTTTCTCTTTTTTGGAATTTTAAGATATTCATTTTTTTTTGTTTTTTTTTAATTTATGGAACTATTTACAAAAAAAAAGGAAATTATTTACACTAAGCAAAAATGAAGGAGGAATCCTCCCCCAAGCTTAAAACAGACATTGTCCTCAATGGCTAAAGAAGGGGATTGGAGAAGGAGAGAAAAATAAATTGCAGAATTGAAAGACAGAATTGAAATACAGGTACTTCCCCGGATTTATTTGCTGCGAAAGCTGAGTGATGCCGCTCCCCGAATGTCTTCTTTGGACTTCGTGATGGATTCAGCAATGTTGGAGCAGGCGATCGCAGAAGCTTCAGCTTGTCGGAGCCGTCCGAGGCAAAAATTGTAAAATAAAGAAAACAGAAAAAGATAACTTGGGTTGCCTCCAAGAGCGCCCTTTGGTTAAAGCGTCGTTGAGCTCGACGCATCAAAAATAATATTGTCCAAAAATATTGTTGCCCCGAAATAAAATTGTTTTTAGCAAAAAAAATAAAAAGTTCAAGATTAAAGTTCGTGAAGCAGAAACTTAATAGTGTTTGGACTGACATCATCATCACCAGAAAAATACAGTTTAAGACGCTGACCATTCACTTTGAAATTACCCTTATCATGGTGAGAAATTAAAACAGTTCCATAAGGAAATACTTCTAAAACAGAAAATGGGCTAGACCAGCGAGATTTTAATTTGCCCGGAAATAAACGTAAACGAGAATTATATAAAAGGACTTGGTCGCCGGTTTAAAGTTTTTAGGGTGCCTTAAGTGTTTATCGTGTAAACGCTTCGTCCGCTCTTTATAAAGTTTATTATTTTCATAAGCATAAGAGCGCCACTCGTCGAGTTCATTTAGTTGGAATTTTCGAAGGTCACCGACTGAGTGGGGATCGAAGTTTAAAAATTTTAAGGCCCAAAAGGCGCGGTGTTCTAACTCTACGGGCAGATGGCACGATTTTCCATAGACCAGCCGATACGGCGTACATCCGAGGGCGGTTTTGTACGCTGTTCGGTAGGCCCATAGAGCATCGTCAAGTTTGGTTGACCAGTCTTTTCTAGAAGTTGAAACAGTCTTTCTAATATTCTTTTTATTTCTCTATTTACTACTTCGACTTGACCGTTAGTTTGGGGGTGGTAGGCAGTGGACAGTTTATGCGTAACGCCGTATTTAGTAAGGATTTTGAAATTGCGCGTTACAGAAATGGGAACCCCTATCGCTAACGATTGCGCGTGGCATACCGAATCTAGAGAATAATTTTTTTAAAAACGTGACTACAACTCGGGAGTCGTTCGTAGGAATAGCTTGGGCCTCAGCCCATCGTGAAACATAATCAACAGCAACTAAAATATATTTGTTTCCGAAGCTAGAAGGAAGGGGGCCAACAAAATCAATTCCCCAGAGGTCGAAAATTTCGCACTCTAAGAAATAATTTTGCGGCATTTCATTTTTATTAGAAATATTGCCCGACCGTTGGCAACTATCACACCTGCTCACAAAGGCTTGCGCGTCTTTAAACAGGCTAGGCCAGTAAAAACCCGCGCAAAGCACCTTATGAGCGGTGCGAGCAGCTTGATAGTGCCCACCTGTCGGACCTTCATGCAAATGTTTTAGAATATCAATTCCTTCATCAAAAGAAACACATCTCCTTATCACTTGATCCGCACAAATTTTGAAAAGATGCGGGTCTTCCCAAAAGTAGTTCTTCAGCTCAGAAAAGAATTTCTTCTTCTGCTGAGAGGAGAACTCTTTTGGAAGCACCCGGGCCACTAGATAGTTGGCGATGTGCGCGAACCAAGGAGAAGTAGATGTATTAACTAAAAGCAGCTTCTCATCAGGAAAATAATCATTAAAAGATTTTTCATTTAATTTTTCTATAAAGGGGTTATCTAATCTTGATAAATGGTCGGCGGCCAAGTTCTCGGCTCCTCGCTTATCACGGATCTCTAAGTCAAACTCCTGGAGGAGTAAGACCCAGCGAATCAAGCGAGGCTTGGCATCCGTTTTGGCAAGAAGGTACTTGAGGGCCGAGTGGTCCGTAAAAACAATGATTTTTGAAAGTGTAATGTAAGGGCGAAATTTATCAAACGCAAATACTACAGCTAAGAGCTCCTTTTCGGTTGTGGTGTAATTTTCTTGTGCAGATGTGAGGGTTTTACTAGCGTAATAGATGGGGTGGAAGTTCTTAGATATGCGTTGACCTAATACGGCTCCCACCGCAAAACTACTCGCATCGCACATAATCTCGAAAGGAAGGTCCCACACCGGAGCTATCATAATTGGCGCGTTAATTAACTTTTCTTTAATTAATTCAAAGGCAGAAATACAAGAGTCATCAAAAATGAATGGAGCGTCTTTTTCTAAGAGATGGGTGAGGGGCTTAGTGATCTTGGAGAAGTCCTTTATAAAACGTCGATAAAAAACCAGCGTGACCTAGAAAACTTCTTATAGCTTTTATGTTTGTAGGTGGTGGCAACTTCTCAATAACTTCTATCTGGCAACGTCTACCTCAATACCTTTAGCAGAAATTTTATGACCCAAAACTACCCTTCCCTTACCATAAAATGGCATTTTTCCCAATTTAGGGCAAGGTTAGTTTCTTCGCATCGTTCTAAGACTTTTCGAGGTTTTCTAAACATCTATCGAAGGTATCGCCGAACACGGAGAAATCGTCCATGAATACCTCCATAATGCTTTCTACGTACTTGTCAAATATTGCGAGCATACATCGTTGGAATGTAGCCGGCGCATTGCATAATCCAAATGGCATTCTTCGGTACGCGAAGGTGCCGAAGGGACAAGTAAACGTAGTTTTCTCTTGGTCCTCGGGAGAGATGGGTATTTGAAAGTACCCCGAGAGGCCATCGAGAAAACAATAAAAGCTATGGCCGGAGAGACGTTCTAAAATCTGGTCGATAAACGGTAGAGGAAAGTGGTCCTTACGGGTGGCGTCATTTAACTTACGGTAATCTATGCACATACGCCAACCCGTCACCGTCCGTGTCGGGATTAATTCATTATTCTCATTACTAATTACGGTTATCCCTCCCTTTTTTGGAACTACCTGAACGGGGCTAACCCACTTACTGTCCGATATAGGGTAGATAATTCCTGCGTCTAATAGTTTCATAACCTCGCCCTTAACTACTTCTTTCATATTCGGGTTTATACGGCGCTGAGGTTGGATAGAGTTACGCGAATTATCTTCCATTAAAATTTTATGTGTACAGAAAGATGGGCTTATGCCCTTGATATCAGAAATTTGCCAAGCAATAGCCCGGCGATGCTTACGTAGAACTAGAAGAAGTTTATCGTTCTGCGTATCCGTGAGGTAGGCCGAAACGATAACTGGTAACTTGGAGTCTTTTTCTAAGAAAGCATACTTAAGGTGGTCGGGAAGTTCTTTAAGTTCTAGGGTAGGGGGTTCTTCATAAGAGGATTTTGAGATTCTTTTTTTTCAAAAATAATATCTTCATAAACTTTTTTATAAGGAACGTAATAAGGGGTGGGGCTAGCAGCCAAGACGGCTTCTTGTACAGATTCAGTGGTAAGGAAAGAGGAAGAACAAAAATCAGAAAACTCTTTTTCAAACTCAGAAAGACAATAAGAAGATTCATCACTTCCTTGCAGTGATTCTGTTGTAAGAGAAGAGGAGCAAAAAGTAGAAAATTCTATTTCAAAGTCGGAGAGGCAGTAGGAAGAATCATCACTCACGGCGTCTATGAAAAAACATGAGTCATCGTTCGCTAAGGTGTTCTTCATCGAAGGGGTGATCGGAAATGTGACTTCGTCGTCGCCTACCGACTCGAAGAAAGAGCTTACCATTGCTTACGTCAATGAAGGCTCGGGAGGTGGCAAGGAAGGGTCGGCCAAGGATCAGGGGAACCTCGACGTCTTCTTCGATGTCCAAAATGACAAAGTCCACCGGGAAGATGAACTTGTCGACTTTCACTAGAACGTCCTCCACTATTCCTAACGGGTACTTGACGGATCTATCGGCTAGCTGGATACTCATACGCGTGGGGTTAAGGCTACCAATCCCTAACTTTTTGAACAACGAAAAGGGCATCAGGTTTTACTTGCGCCTAAATCGGCTAACGCGTGTTTAACAAAGAGATCACCGAAGACACACGGGATAGAGAAACTACCCGGGTCACTGATTTTCTTCGGCAAACCGTTTGTTAAAACGGCGGAGCACTCGGCGTTAAGCGTGACGTGCGAAAGATTCTCTAACTTCTTCTTGTTTGTGAGGAGGTCTTTAAGATATTTGGCGTATTTCGGCATTTGCGAAATAGCCTCGTGGAAGGGAAGATTAATGTGGATTTGTTTGAAGATTTCTAAGAAGCGGGAGTACTGATCATCTTGACGTTGTCTATTAAGTTCAGAGGGGTATGGAGGAGTTGAATTATTTTTGAAGATGGGTGGTGGAGTGAGATTATTTTCTAAAGTGGGGGTGATTACTTCTTCAGCAGAGGGTGGAAGCGGAGCAGAGCTTTGATTTTTAAAAGCGGGAGCGGAGCTTTGATTTTTAAAACAGAAGCGGAGCTTGCCTCGGGCTCTTCACTTACCATACCGGAGACTTGCTTCCCACTCCGAAGAGTTATAGCTTTCGCTTGCTCTCTCGGGTTGGGTTCGGTATTGGAAGGAAGAGACCCTGCGGGTTGCTCAGAAATTATTTTCGCGAGCTGTCCTACCTGATTTTCTAAACTTTTTACGCTTCCGGTTAAAGTTCTTATGGTAGCGTCATTTGTGGTGATATATTTAGAAAGTAATTCCTCCAAGCTCGGAGGTTTTGGGTAATTTTGAAGAAGTGGTGGTGGTGGTGGTTGTGCAGAAAAATCATTTTGCGGAGGTGGGCGCATCGCATTCGATGGATTACTCCATGAAAAGTTCGGGTGATTTCTTAAAGCGGGGTTATAACTATTCGGAAAATTAAAACCAGGCGGATGAAAATTCGCAGCAGAAAAATTATTAAAAGTAGTTCTAGGCAAATTATTAACATAATCTAAATGTTCTGGAGTAGGGGTTGCAGATTCCCATACCTGAGGGGCGGAGGCAGCAGTCATCTCCGTGATTTTTTGCTTAGGATTTCTACTTGCAGAGCGAGCTGGGAGACGTTGTCCACTTCATAGATACCTGCAGGCTTGTTCGGGCGGGACCTAGGCACATTCCACTGATAAGTGTTCATGGCCATATCCTCAAAAAGCTCAAGAGCGGCTTCCGGGGTCTTATGATTTAAAGTACCGCCAGAAGCTGCGTCTATCATTTGCTTCGTGCTTTGATTTAGCCCGTTATAAAACGTCTGCACTTGTAACCATACAGGCAGCGCGTGATGTGGGCATCGTCTTAATAATTCTTTAAATCTCTCCCAGGTTTCGTAAAGGGTTTCAGAGTCTATTTGTCCAAAGGCAGAGATGTCGTTCCTAAGTTTTGCAGTTTTAGCTGGCGGAAAATACTTCGCCAAAAATTTTTCAGTTAATTCATTCCAAGTGGTTATGCTATTTTTCGGAAGTGTGTTTAGCCACTGTTTAGCTTTAGTTCTTTGAGAGAAGGGGAAGAGTCTTAGCCTGATCGCATCATTTGTGACACCATTTATCTTGAAGGTGTCACAAATTTCAAGAAAGCTAGCTATATGTGCGTTCGGATCTTCATCTTGAAGTCCGTCAAATTGCACATATTGCTGCACCATTTGAATTATGCTAGGCTTTAGTTCAAAGTTATTATTTGCTATAGTAGGGCGGACTATACTCGATTCTGTTCCCTCGAGGTTCGGTCGTGCATAATAGGACATAGTCCTTTGAACGGCCTCATCTACGTTGGGTTCTTCCATTCTTAAAGTATTAAATGACTCGGAGTCCTCAACCGGTACTTGGATAGTAGGACCTTGAAATCGCGATCTTCTCCGAAGAGTACGCTCAATTTCGTGGTCCAAGTCCAAAATAACCGACGGACTCCCGCGGGTCATGCACTAAAAGAACAGAAAAGAAGAAGAGAAAGAGAAAAAGGATAAACTAGAAAGAAAAACTAGATTTAGAAAATTAAATTAAAATTTTTTTTTCTTTTTGAAATAGATTTTTTTTTATAAATTAACTCCCGAACTTCCCAAGGACTACCCCGTGAAGGGTTCGCAAGGTACTAGACAAGACAGTGGCGCTTAAAGCCCTTTGCCCTTTTCGAGAGAATTAGGTGGCGTAGAAAAATTGTGAGGTTGGTTTCTATTAAGAGCGGTGATAATTTTTTTGATTTTTTTTTTTTAAAACTTTAAAGAAAAGGGGATGAGAAAGAGAAGAGATAAAATTAATAGGTTCGTGTTTTCAAAATATCAACGGAAGTTGGGTCCCCGGCAACGGCGCCAAAACTTGTTGCGCGCTAGGGTTCGAAGAAAATAAACGCAACCGAACTAGCAACCGATGAGGCAAGTATACCTATCGAATTGTAGCAAGGGGACACAAGTGTCGTATTAAGATCCGGGAACTGTTGGCTAAGCTTACTCACACGAACGCTATTATCTTATCGACGGAAAAACTAGGGTTTTAGAAAATCTAAGCGCAATGGAGAAATTAAAGCAAATAAAAGAGAACTACCGCAATTAAGTTACGCTATTAAGCAAACAACTAAGCTAGAAAGGAAATTACCGCAGTTAATTAAAGAGCACAATATATGAGATTACTACAAAAGGTAGAGCAATATGAAATGGAAATGCACCCGATCAAGATTCACCTCGGCTAAAGACGATTAAGAAAATGCGATAAAAATCTAAACTTAATAGGATAAGGGTCCTTGACCGTGGAGGTTCCTAAAGCTTGAACACGCTTCTCTCGAAGTCGTGCCCAACTGAGTTTAGGAAGGTCCGACCGACTCTCGTCTAAATCGGAGGCCTAAAACTCGCTTTACGCGGTGAACCCCACTATTGGATTTTACTCCAATCCGGGAGATTTGGACGTCTGCCTCTCTCGAGGGGTGCGTACAACTCTCTTTACTCTTGAATGCTCACTTCATTCTTTTGGCCTCTCGGCTAGCCCAGAATGAAAGCAAAGGCGGAGAGTATATATCGAAAATATACCTCCGACCCGTGATAAATCAAGAGTAATTCAAGGCCCTAACCTAAAAAGAAAAGATTAATTAAAACATCATAACATAATCGCTCTAACCTCGGATCATCAAGATCGAGTACAAGGAGGATTAGTTAATCATAATGGAGTGGAGGGGGGGAAGATGAGTAGAAAAGCATAAGAAGAACACAAGCTAAACAAGAACACTTTTATTAATAAAAAGGGCAAGTTACACTATTGAAAATTAAAGTTACAAGTGCATGAAAATTAAACCCTATTCTAGCCCTACATTAAGCACTAAGCAAGAAGAAAATTACATTAAAAGCTAGCACAAACTAAGATTAAACTAGGGTTAACCAAAAACTACAAAGAGAGGGGGGAGAGAGAGAGAGAAAGCATGAAAAAGGATCAAGAAACAAAGGGGCAGCACCTCCCCCACTCAACCAAAGCTTGCTGAAATGGGGAGGAGGGGGGCTCAATTTATAGATTTTTTCTCGGGTCGGTCACGCCCTCCGACACGCCCTAGGGGGGGCGTGTCAGGGGGCGTGACAGTACTATGTTGACCTCGGGCTCTGGATTCTGGCGGGAGGGATGATTGCTTCGGTACGTCAGTGGTCACGCCCTAGGTCACGCCCGTGACAGGGGGGCGTGACAGGCATGTCATGTCCAAATCATTGGTCGGAATTCCGTCAGTCGCCGAAAAAGGGAGGTGTCACGCCCATGTCACGGGCGTGACGTGGGGCGTGACAGTACTATTTGCGTGCTGAGGCGGAAGGGCATTTAATGCGGCGGCAGCTTTGCGGCAGAGGGCGACACGCCCCTGGTCACGCCTAGTGACACGCCCAGGGAGGGCGTGTCAGGGGGCGTGACAGCGGTTTTGACCGTTTTCTGTCCTTTCCAGCAGGTGTCCTCGGGATCGGGTGACACGCCCTAGGTCACGCCCAGGGAGGGCGTGACAGGGGGGCGTGACAGGCCATTTTGGCAATTTTTCTGAAAACCTGCAAAAAGACAGGAAAAAGTTAGTGGCAATAAAATTTACATAAAAAGGATAAAAATAAACTAATAATAGACATAATTTGTACAATATAAAATATAAAAAATGATAATAGTTTAGGCTACAAAACGTATTATCACAACTCACCTATTCACCCTCTCTAGGTGATTTAGGTAGACAACTTAAACATTTTTCAATATTCTACTTGTATAATCTAAGTTGCTTGGAATCCGGTTTGTCATAGCTTGACTATACATATGTTGATTAAGTTTCAATAAGTTAGGGAGCATAAAGAAGAACTCAATCCATAGTTTGTCCTGACTGACATGTGGCTAACATGTTTATCATTCCACTAGATGAAGTCAAGATTCAACACCATCTAGATTAAGATTGGGTCTGTTGAACTTGGTATAGCTTCAGTTGCTCCATGTCATACTTGTGTTTCAGGATTCATTTCTCTTGCAGGTAGATAAGTTATTGATGTGGCATCAAGTCTATAATGACCATTAAGTGGTATCAAGACTTATGGACTCATGTGTCTAGCAGAGGGAATGAAAAGGATGCTCCTATTGAGAGGGAGCAAGATCAACACCCTATAAAGGAGGAGCATGTCCAGCACTTGCTAAAACAAGATCAACCTCCTGTTCGGAAGGAGCAGACAGCTGTTGTAGTAGATACGTTGTCACAATAGCTGATCAGTTTGTCTTAAGAACAATGCACAGACTAAGGGGGAGATTATGAGAAGAGAGACAGCTAACAACCAGCTCAAGTGGATCCATCGTTCACTCAAGTGTCAAGGGGTTGTAGTGATGTGGTGTATCAACACAAAAGGTATGACTCCTAATCTAGTAGACTGATCACTAGGATGATTTCCTTAGTAATATAAACATAGTACTTTGTTTAGGATCAAGAGATAATCTCTCCTATGATATTTTCTACTCATTCAATAAATATACCTATTGAAGAAGACAGAAAGGGAGAGATATGTGTGGCAATACATAAGAGGGAGATATAAAAGCAATATTTGACATGACTAGGTCATGTTGAGTAGGTTCATATTAATGGAAAAGATTTTAGTAGTATGAGAAATGCAATGACTGACCAAATGTTGAGTCATGATTGTGTTAGTGCATACTTTGAGGTAATTGTCCTCTAGTAGTGCACCATTTAAATATTAAGTGGTATAAAGGAGAGTTCATATTACTTGAGCAATTTCTCAAGTAGTGTGAGGATGCATTCACTTAAACTATTGAGTCAATAGAATTAATAGAGCATATTGAATTAATGTAGCATAATCTAGCAGGTGTAGCAGATTATAATCTGCAGCTGCATGAAATTTTTCTGCCTATTTTGGTAATGTCTATTAGTATTGCTGGGTGTTCTGCCTTCTTCAAATAGGGAGAGATTATTAGGTCCATTGCCCACAATGTTCCCTAGAATTGATTTGAAGAGGCATCTCCATCAACAATAAGAGCATAGTTGTATTTGATGCTGTTTAAGCTCATCATGTGCAGGATATTCTAAGGAACAAGTTTAGATAGGTTGTCTAAGTAATGTGATAGGTGGTCACAAAGTGAAGATACTGGAAAGGCAGGAAGTAGCCTAAGTGACCAAGTCAGGTAGTCCATGATTGAACAAGTGTTGCGCGCTAGGGTTCGAAGAAAATAAACGCAACCGAACTAGCAACCCAATGAGGCAAGTATACCTATCGAATTGTAGCAAGGGGACACAAGTGTCGTATTGAAATCCGGGAACTGTTGGCTAAGCTTACTCACACGAACGCTATTATCTTATCGACGGAAAAACTAGGGTTTTAGAAAATCTAAGCGCAATGGAGAAATTAAAGCAAACTAGAAAGAGAACTACCGCAATTAAGTTACGCTATTAAGCAGACAACTAAGCTAGAAAGGAAATTACTGCAGTTAATAAAAGAGCACAATATATGAGATTACTACAAAAGGTAGAACAATATGAAATGGAAATGCACCCGATCGAGATTCACCTCGGCTAAAGACGATTAAGAAAATGCGATAAAAATCTAAACTTAATAGGATAAGGGTCCTTGACCGTGGAGGTTCCTAAAGCTTGAACACGCTTCTCTCGAAGTCGTGCCCAACTGAGTTTAGGAAGGTCCGATCGACTCTCGTCTAAATCGGAGGCCTAAAACTCGCTTTACGCGGTGAACCCCACTATTGGATTTTACTCCAATCCGGGAGATTTGGACGTCTGCCTCTCTCGAGGGGTGCGTACAACTCCCTTTACTCTTGAATGCTCACTTCATTCTTTCGGCCTCTCGGCTAGCCCAGAATGAAAGCAAAGGCGGAGAGTATATATCGAAAATATACCTCCGACCCGTGATAAATCAAGAGTAATTCAAGGCCCTAACCTAAAAAAAAAAGATTAATTAAAACATCATAACATAATCGCTCTAACCTCGGATCATCAAGATCAAGTACAAGGAGGATTAGTTAATCATAATGGAGTGGAGGGGGGAAGATGAGTAGAAAAGCATAAGAAGAACACAAGCTAAACAAGAACACTTTTATTAATAAAAAGGGCAAGTTACACTATTGAAAATTAAAGTTACAAGTGCATGAAAATTAAACCCTATTCTAGCCCTACATTAAGCACTAAGCAAGGAGGAAATTGCAATAAAAGCTAGCACAAACTAAGATTAAACTAGGGTTAACCAAAAAGTACAAAGAGAGGGGGAGAGAGAGAGAGAAAAAGCATGAAAAAGGATCAAGAAACAAAGGGGCAGCACCTCCCCCACTCAACCAAAGCTTGCTGAAATGGGGAGGAGGGGGCTCAATTTATAGATTTTTTCTCGGGTTGGTCACGCCCTCCGACACGCCCTAGGGGGGCGTGTCAGGGGGCGTGACGGGTACGGATTTGACCTCGGGCTCTGGATTCTGGCGGGAGGGATGATTGCTTCGGTACATCGGTGGTCACGCCCTAGGTCACGCCCGTGACAGGGGGCGTGACAGGCATGTCATGTCCAAATCATTGGTCGGAAATCCGTCAGTCGCCGAAAAAGGAAGGTGTCACGCCCATGTCACGGGCGTGACATGGGGCGTGACAGTACTATTTGCGTGCTGAGGCGGGAGGGCATTTAATGCGGCGGCAACTTTGCGGCAGAGGGCGACACGCCCCTGGTCACGCCTAGTGACACGCCCAGGGAGGGCGTGACAGGGGGGCGTGACAGCGGTTTTGACCGTTTTCTGTCCCTTCCAGCAGGTGTCCTCGGGATCGGGTGACACGCCCTAGGTCACGCCCAGGGAGGGCGTGACAGGGGGGCGTGACAGGCCATTTTGGCAATTTTTCTGGAAACCTGCAAAAAGACAGGAAAAAGTTAGTGGCAATAAAATTTACATAAAAAGGATAAAAATAAACTAATAATAGACATAATTTGTACAATATAAAATATAAAATACGATAATAGTTTAGGCTACAAAACGTATTATCAAATTCCACCAAGCTTAAGCTTTGCTTGTCCCCAAGCAAAAATATAAAAACTAGATATTTATAAAAAGGACTAATCAAAAAGTTCTAATTATGCCTACACAAGTACTATGCGAAATTCTTAGTAGGGAAAAGGTGAAATGTAAGTCTAAAACAATTATTTAGATATGGTAAAACTTTTATAAACTTTACTTAATAAAAACAAATCATCCAAAATTTTAACGAGATTTTTTTAAATGGACTTAAGTAAAGCAACGAAAATGAAAAACACGCATTGAGTTGTTACTAGATCCAAGCAACGTATTATAATTATATCAATTTAATTATCAAAAATCTAGGTTTAAATCTAAAACTAAAACTGATTTACTGTTTTTCTTTTCTTAGTTGTTAAATAAAAAAAATCAAAAAGCGTGAATCAAAAGGACTTAAATAGGACAGAAACGTTTGGTTTAGGAAAATGATTAGGAGCGGAATTCAAAGATAAACGTGAAGGTTTTAAAATCACACTAAAGCAAAGCAAAGAGTTTCAAAAACTTTCATAAAAATATATACACATTTTTTTTCTTTTTCTTTTTCATTTTTTTTTTCTTTTTTTTTTCATTTTTTTTTCTTTTTTTTTTTTTCAAAACAAAGGCCATAAATATTTTTATTTTCCTTTTTGAGTTGGCCAAACAAAAAAAATTTAACATCACTTTTGAACATACTTCCTTTTTTTTTTCGAAAACTTTTCTCCACAAAAAAAAAACAAAATCACAAAATACCCTATCAAAATCATCAAAATAATTTATGAAACTCAAAAAGGCTAGTGTGATTCGATAGGTTGGAAATTTTGGCTTTGGTGAAACTGAAATGAAAGGAGGAGCTATCAAATGAAATTGGAAAAAGGCTCAAAAACGGCTAACTAGTGGTAAAAGATATTTTAGGTTGGCAGGAAAGCTCAAACGAAAACAAAAATGGCCTAAATCATTTTCACGCTTCTGAATTTATTTAAAACAAAGGTTTGAAAAATTTTCAAAAAGCGAGTCCTAGATAATAAAAGAAGATTGATGAAATTAACTTGAAAATAGAAATAATAGGTGACTTGGATCGTTCACATCTACTACGTTATTCAAAAGTTGACTTTACAAAAATTATTCAAAAACGAAAAAGAAAATAGTGGATGATGAATTTTTAAGAAAGTAAAGGAAATAAACAAAAAAAAACCATAATAGAAATGCGAGTTTTAGAAAAATATTTCACCTTAACATGCTACCGTGAATTAGAAACACAGCATGGCCAACATTTTACTTGTGAAACATAATTAAAAAGGACGATTAGAAATATTATAATTAACTAAGTTGTTTATAGGAGATTTTGAGTAAAACAAAACTAAAAACTAGGGGTACTATTGAAATACCAAAATGTCTAAACTATTCAAAACACACATATATTTTTTTTATTTTGAGAAATATTCTCTCTTTTTTTTTGGAAAATTTCTCTTTTTTTTTTGGAATTTTAAGATATTCATTTTTTTTTTTTGAAATATTTACAATATATACAAAAAGAAGATTATTTACACTACGCAAAAATGAAGGAGGAAATCCTCCCCCAAGCTTAAAACAGACATTGTCCTCAATGGCTAAAGAAGGGGATTGGAGAAGGAGAGAAAAATAAAGTACAGAATTGAAAGACAGAATTGAAATACAGGTACTTCCCCGGATTTATTTGCTGCGAAAGCTGAGTGATGTCGCTCCCCGAATGTCTTCTTTGGACTTTGTGATGGATTCAGCAATGTTGGAGCAGGCGATCGCAGAAGCTTCAGCTTGTCGGAGCCGTCCGAGGCAAAAATTGTAAAATAAAGAAAACAGAAAAAGATAACTTGGGTTGCCCCCCAAGAGCGCCCTTTGGTTAAAGCGTCGTTGAGCTCGACGCATCAAAAAAAAATAATATTGTCCAAAAATAATGTTGTCCCGAAATAAAATTGTTTTTAGCAAAAAATTAAAAGTTTCAGATTAAAGTTCGTGAAGCAGAAACTTAATAGTGTTTGGACTGACATCATCATCACCAGAGAAATACAGTTTAAGACGCTGACCATTCACTTTGAAATTACCCTTATCAGGGTGAGAAATTAAAACAGTTCCATAAGGAAATACTTCTAAAACAGAAAACGGGCCAGACCAGCGAGATTTTAATTTGCCCGGAAATAAACGTAAACGAGAATTATATAAAAGGACTTGGTCGCCCGGCTTAAAGTTTTTAGGGTGCCTTAAGTGTTTATCGTGTAAACGCTTCGTCCGCTCTTTATAAAGTTTATTATTTTCATAAGCATAAGAGCGCCACTCGTCGAGTTCATTTAGTTGGAATTTTCGAAGGTCACCGACTGAGAGGGGATCGAAGTTTAAAAATTTTAAGGCCCAAAAGGCGCGGTGTTCTAACTCTACGGGCAGATGGCACGATTTTCCATAGACCAGCCGATACGGCGTACATCCGAGGGCGGTTTTGTACGCTGTTCGGTAGGCCCATAGAGCATCGTCAAGTTTGGCTGACCAGTCTTTTCTAGAAGTTGAAACAGTCTTTTCTAATATTCTTTTTATTTCTCTATTTACTACTTCGACTTGACCGTTAGTTTGGGGGTGGTAGGCAGTGGACAGTTTATGCGTAACGCCGTATTTAGTAAGGATTTTGGAAAATTGCGCGTTACAGAAATGGGAACCCCTATCGCTAACGATTGCGCGAGGCGTACCGAATCTAGAAAATAATTTTTTTAAAAACGTGACTACAACTCGGGAGTCGTTCGTAGGAAGAGCTTGGGCCACAGCCCATCGTGAAACATAATCAACAGCAACTAAAATATATTTGTTTCCGAAGCTAGAAGGAAGGGGGCCAACAAAATCAATTCCCCAGAGGTCGAAAATTTCGCACTCTAAGAAATAATTTTGCGGCATTTCATTTTTATTAGAAATATTGCCCGACCGTTGGCAACTATCACACCTGCTCACAAAGGCTTGCGCGTCTTTAAACAGGCTAGGCCAGTAAAAAACCCGCGCAAAGCACCTTATGAGCGGTGCGAGCAGCTTGATAGTGCCCACCTGTCGGACCTTCATGCAAATGTTTTAGAATATCAATTCCTTCATCAAAAGAAACACATCTCCTTATCACTTGATCCGCACAAATTTTGAAAAGATGCGGGTCTTCCCAAAAGTAGTTCTTCAGCTCAGAAAAGAATTTCTTCTTCTGCTGAGAGGAGAACTCTTTTGGGAGCACCCGGGCCACTAGATAGTTGGCGATGTGCGCGAACCAAGGAGAAGTAGATGTATTAACTAAAAGCAGCTTCTCATCAGGAAAATAATCATTAAAAGATTTTTCATTTAATTTTTCTATAAAGGGGTTATCTAATCTTGATAAATGGTCGGCGGCCAAGTTCTCGGCTCCTCGCTTATCACGGATCTCTAAGTCAAACTCCTGGAGGAGTAAGACCCAGCGAATCAAGCGAGGCTTGGCATCCGTTTTGGCAAGAAGGTACTTGAGGGCCGAGTGGTCCGTAAAAATAATGATTTTTGAAAGTGTAATGTAAGGGCGAAATTTATCAAACGCAAATACTACGGCTAAGAGCTCCTTCTCGGTTGTGGTGTAATTTTCTTGTGCAGATGTGAGGGTTTTACTAGCGTAATAGATGGGGTGGAAGTTCTTAGATATGCGTTGACCTAATACGGCTCCCACCGCAAAACTACTCGCATCGCACATAATCTCGAAAGGAAGGTCCCACACCGGAGCTATCATAATTGGCGCGTTAATTAACTTTTCTTTAATTAATTCAAAGGCAGAAATACAAGAGTCATCAAAAATGAATGGAGCGTCTTTTTCTAAGAGATGGGTGAGGGGCTTAGTGATCTTGGAGAAGTCCTTTATAAAACGACGATAAAAACCAGCGTGGCCTAGGAAACTTCTTATAGCTTTTATGTTTGTAGGTGGCGGCAACTTCTCAATAACTTCTATCTTGGCAACGTCTACCTCAATACCTTTAGCAGAAATTTTATGACCCAAAACTAACCCTTCCCTCACCATAAAATGGCATTTTTCCCAATTTAGGGCAAGGTTAGTTTCTTCGCATCGTTCTAAGACTTTTTCGAGGTTTTCTAAACATCTATCGAAGGTATCGCCGAACACGGAGAAATCGTCCATGAATACCTCCATAATGCTTTCTACGTACTTGTCAAATATTGCGAGCATACATCGTTGAAATGTAGCCGGCGCATTGCATAATCCAAACGGCATTCTTCGGTACGCGAAGGTGCCGAAGGGACAAGTAAACGTAGTTTTCTCTTGGTCCTCGGGAGAGATGGGTATTTGAAAGTACCCCGAGAGGCCATCGAGAAAACAATAAAAGCTATGGCCGGAGAGACGTTCTAAAATCTGGTCGATAAACGGTAAAGGAAAGTGGTCCTTACGGGTGGCGTCATTTAACTTACGGTAATCTATGCACATACGCCAACCCGTCACCGTCCGTGTCGGGATTAATTCATTATTCTCATTACTAATTACGGTTATCCCTCCCTTTTTTGGAACTACCTGAACGGGGCTAACCCACTTACTGTCCGATATCGGGTAGATAATTCCTGCGTATAATAGTTTCATAACCTCGCCCTTAACTACTTCTTTCATATTCGGGTTTATACGACGCTGAGGTTGAATAGAGTTACGCGAATTATCTTCCATTAGGATTTTATGTGTACAGAAAGATGGGCTTATGCCCTTGATATCAGAAATTTGCCAAGCAATAGCCCGGCGATGCTTACGTAGAACTAGAAGAAGTTTATCGTTCTGCGTATCCGTGAGGTAGGCCGAAACGATAACTGGTAACTTGGAGTCTTTTTCTAAGAAAGCATACTTAAGGTGTTCGGGGAGTTCTTTAAGTTCTAGGGTAGGGGGTTCTTCATAAGAGGATTTTGAGATTCTTTCTTTTTCAAAAATAATATCTTCATAAACTTTTTTATAAGGAACGTAATAAGGGGTGGGGCTAGCAGCCAAGACGGCTTCTTGTACAGATTCAGTGGTAAGGAAAGAGGAAGAACAAAAATCAGAAAACTCTTTTTCAAACTCAGAAAGACAATAAGAAGATTCATCACTTCCTTGCAGTGATTCTGTTGTAAGAGAAGAGGAGCAAAAAGTAGAAAATTCTTTTTCAAAGTCGGAGAGGCAGTAGGAAGAATCATCACTCACGGCGTCTATGAAAAAACATGAGTCATCGTTCGCTAAGGTGTTCTTCATCGAAGGGGTGATCGGAAATGTGACTTCGTCGTCGCCTACTCGAAGAAAGAGCTTACCATTGCTTACGTCAATGATGGCTCGGGAGGTGGCAAGGAAGGGTCGGCCAAGGATCAGGGGAACCTCAACGTCTTCTTCGATGTCCAAAATGACAAAGTCCACCGGGAAGATGAACTTGTCGACTTTCACTAGAACGTCCTCCACTATTCCTAACGGATATTTGACGGATCTATCGGCTAGCTGGATACTCATACGCGTGGGGTTAAGGCTACCAATCCCTAACTTTTTGAACAACGAAAAGGGCATCAGGTTTATACTTGCGCCTAAGTCGGCTAACGCGTGTTTAACAAAGAGATCACCGAAGACACACGGGATAGAGAAACTACCCGGGTCACTGATTTTCTTCGGCAAACCGTTTGTTAAAATGGCAGAGCACTCGGCGTTAAGCGTGACGTGCGAAAGATTCTCTAACTTCTTCTTATTTGTGAGGAGGTCTTTAAGATATTTGGCGTATTTCGGCATTTGCGAAATAGCCTCGTGGAAGGGAAGATTAATGTGGATTTGTTTGAAGATTTCTAAGAAGCGGGAGTACTGATCATCTTGACGTTGTCTATTAAGTTCAGAGGGGTATGGAGGAGTTGAATTATTTTTGAAGATGGGTGGTGGAGTGAGATTATTTTCTAAAGTGGGGGTGATTACTTCTTCAGCAGAGGGTGGAAGCGGAGCAGAGCTTTGATTTTTAAAAGCGGGAGCGGAGCTTTGATTTTTAAAAGCAGGAGCGGAGCTTGCCTCGGGCTCTTCACTTACCATACCGGAGACTTGCTTCCCACTCCGAAGAGTTATAGCTTTCGCTTGCTCTCTCGGGTTGGGTTCGGTATTGGAAGGAAGAGACCCTGCGGGTCGCTCAGAAATTATTTTCGCGAGCTGTCCTGATTTTCTAAACTTTTTACGCTTCCGGTTAAAGTTCTTATGGTAGCGTCATTTGTGGTGATATATTTAGAAAGTAATTCCTCCAAGCTCGGAGGTTTTGGGTAATTTTGAAGAAGTGGTGGTGGTGGTGGTGGTTGTGCAGAAAAATCATTTTGCGGAGGTGGGCGCATCGCATTCGATGGATTACTCCATGAAAAGTTCGGGTGATTTCTTAAAGCGGGGTTATAACTATTCGGAAAATTAAAACCAGGCGGATGAAAATTCGCAGCAGAAAAATTATTAAAAGCAGTTCTAGGCAAATTATTAACATAATCTAAATGTTCTGGAGTAGGGGTTGCAGATTCCCATACCTGAGGGGCGGAGGCAGCAGTCATCTCCGTGATTTTTTTGCTTAGGATTTCTACTTGCAGAGCAAGCTGGGAGACGTTGTCCACTTCATAGATACCTGCAGGCTTGTTCGGGCGGGACCTAGGCACATTCCACTGATAAGTGTTCATGGCCATATCCTCAAAAAGCTCAAGAGCGGCTTCCGGGGTCTTATGATTTAAAGTACCGCCAGAAGCTGCGTCTATCATTTGCTTCGTGCTTTGATTTAGCCCGTTATAAAATGTCTGCACTTGTAACCATACAGGCAGCGCGTGATGTGGGCATCGTCTTAATAATTCTTTAAATCTCTCCCAGGTTTCGTAAAGGGTTTCAGAGTCTATTTGTCCGAAGGCAGAGATGTCGTTCCTAAGTTTTACAGTTTTAGCGGGCGGAAAATACTTCGCCAAAAATTTTTCAGTTAATTCATTCCAAGTGGTTATGCTATTTTTCGAAAGTGTGTTAAGCCACTGCTTAGCTTTAGTTCTTAGAGAGAAGGGGAAGAGTCATAGCCTGATCGCATCATTTGTGACACCATTTATCTTGAAGGTGTCGCAAATTTCAAGAAAGCTAGCTATATGTGCGTTCGGATCTTCATCTTGAAGTCCGTCAAATTGCACATATTGCTGCACCATTTGAATTATGCTAGGCTTTAGTTCAAAGTTATTATTTGCTATAGTAGGGCGGACTATACTCGATTCTGTTCCCTCGAGGTTCGGTCGTGCATAATAGGACATAGTCCTTTGCACGGCCTCATCTACGTTGGGTTCTTCCATTCTTAAAGTATTAAATGACTCGGAGTCCTCAACCGGCACTTGGATAGTAGGACCTTGAAATCGCGATCTTCTCCGAAGAGTACGCTCAATTTCGTGGTCCAAGTCCAAAATAACCGACGGACTCCCGCGGGTCATGCACTAAAAGAACAGAAAAGAAGAAGAGAAAGAGAAAAAGGATAAACTAGAAAGAAAAACTAGATTTAGAAAATTAAATTAAAAATTTTTTTTTTCTTTTTGAACTAGATTTTTTTTATATAAATTAACTCCCGAACTTCCCAAGGACTACCCCGTGAAGGGTTCGCAAGGTACTAGACAAGACAGTGGCGCTTAAAGCCCTTTGCCCTTTTCGAGAGAATTAGGTGGCGTAGAAAAATTATGAGGTTGGTTTCTATTAAGAGCGGTGATAATTTTTTTTGATTTTTTTTTTTTTTGAAACTTTAAAGAAAAGGGGATGAGAAAGAGAAGAGATAAAATTAATAGGTTCGTGTTTTCAAAATATCAACGGAAGTTGGGTCCCCGGCAACGGCGCCAAAAACTTGTTGCGCGCTAGGGTTCGAAGAAAATAAACGCAACCGAACTAGCAACCCAATGAGGCAAGTATACCTATCGAATTGTAGCAAGGGGACACAAGTGTCGTATTGAAATCCGGGAACTGTTGGCTAAGCTTACTCACACGAACGCTATTATCTTATCGACGGAAAAACTAGGGTTTTAGAAAATCTAAGCGCAATGGAGAAATTAAAGCAAACTAGAAAGAGAACTACCGCAATTAAGTTACGCTATTAAGCAGACAACTAAGCTAGAAAGGAAATTACTGCAGTTAATAAAAGAACACAATATATGAGATTACTACAAAAGGTAGAACAATATGAAATGGAAATGCACCTGATCGAGATTCACCTCGGCTAAAGACGATTAAGAAAATGCGATAAAAATCTAAACTTAATAGGATAAGGGTCCTTGACCGTGGAGGTTCCTAAAGCTTGAACACGCTTCTCTCGAAGTCGTGCCCAACTGAGTTTAGGAAGGTCCGACCGACTCTCGTCTAAATCGGAGGCCTAAAACTCGCTTTACGCGGTGAACCCCACTATTGGATTTTACTCCAATCCGGGAGATTTGGACGTCTGCCTCTCTCGAGGGGTGCGTACAACTCCCTTTACTCTTGAATGCTCACTTCATTCTTTCGGCCTCTCGGCTAGCCCAGAATGAAAGCAAAGGCGGAGAGTATATATCGAAAATATACCTCCGACCCGTGATAAATCAAGAGTAATTCAAGGCCCTAACCTAAAAAGAAAAGATTAATTAAAACATCATAACATAATCGCTCTAACCTCGGATCATCAAGATCGAGTACAAGGAGGATTAGTTAATCATAATGGAGTGGAGGGGGGAAGATGAGTAGAAAAGCATAAGAAGAACACAAGCTAAACAAGAACACTTTTATTAATAAAAAGGGCAAGTTACACTATTGAAAATTAAAGTTACAAGTGCATGAAAATTAAACCCTATTCTAGCCCTACATTAAGCACTAAGCAAGGAGGAAATTGCAATAAAAGCTAGCACAAACTAAGATTAAACTAGGGTTAACCAAAAAGTACAAAGAGAGGGGGAGAGAGAGAGAGAAAAATCATGAAAAAGGATCAAGAAACAAAGGGGCAGCACCTCCCCCACTCAACCAAAGCTTGCTGAAATGGGGAGGAGGGGGGCTCAATTTATAGATTTTTTCTCGGGTTGGTCACGCCCTCCGACACGCCCTAGGGGGGGCGTGTCAGGGGGCGTGACGGGTACGGATTTGACCTCGGGCTCTGGATTCTGGCGGGAGGGATGATTGCTTCGGTACGTCGGGGTCACGCCCTAGGTCACGCCCGTGACAGGGGGGCGTGACAGGCATGTCATGTCCAAATCATTGGTCGGAAATCCGTCAGTCGCCGAAAAAGGAAGGTGTCACGCCCATGTCACGGGCGTGACATGGGGCGTGACAGTACTATTTGCGTGCTGAGGCGGGAGGGCATTTAATGCGGCGGCAGCTTTGCGGCAGAGGGCGACACGCCCCTGGTCACGCCTAGTGACACGCCCAGGGAGGGCGTGACAGGGGGGCGTGACAGCGGTTTTGACCGTTTTCTGTCCCTTCCAGCAGGTGTCCTCGGGATCGGGTGACACGCCCTAGGTCACGCCCAGGGAGGGCGTGACAGGGGGGCGTGACAGGCCATTTTGGCAATTTTTCTGGAAACCTGCAAAAAGACAGGAAAAAGTTAGTGGCAATAAAATTTACATAAAAAGGATAAAAATAAACTAATAATAGACATAATTTGTACAATATAAAATATAAAATACGATAATAGTTTAGGCTACAAAACGTATTATCAACAAGTCAACAAGAAGAATATGCTGGAGAATTCAAATTTTGTCAAGCTCAGTTCAAAGTGTGGGTCTCAGATTTCGTCGAACTCAGCTTGAAGTTCGTAGAGCTCAACTCACAGATCGTCAAGCTCATCTCACCATTCCTTGAGCTAAAACTCAAAAGCTTGAGGTTCAGAATTCATCGAGCTTAGCTCAGAGTTCGTCAAGCTCAGCACACAGTTTGTCGAGCTCAGCACACAAATCGTTGAGCTCAGCAATCCACTCATTGAGCTAAATTCCGAAGCTTGTGGTTCAGAATTCGTCGAGCTCAGCCCACTGATCATCGAACGCAGTTCAACATTCGTCGACCAAAAGTCAGACAAATTGACTAAGGCAAAACTGCTGAGACAGTTGAGACCGCTGAGAAGAAACCACTGAGACAGAATACTGTCATAGCTGCGAAGAAGAAAGCGTTGAGAATGCTGAGAAGAAAGCGATGAGACAGAAGTCTGTCTCTGAAGTTAAGAAGAAACTGTTGAGACTGTTGAGAAAGAACCGCTGGGACAAAGCCAACAGAAATTTTCTAAGTCCAGAAACTGGAGTTTGTCGGACTGAGTTCAGATTTTGTCGAGCTCAAGTTAAAGGTTGAAGATTCAGAGTTCGTCGAGCTGAGCCTGTCTTTTGTCGAGCTCAAGTTTGAAGATTCACAGTTTGTCGAGCTCAGCTCACAGATCGTCGAGCTCAATTTAAAGGTTGAAGATTCAGAGTTCATCGAGCAGAGAGCGCCTTTCGTCGAGCTCAAGTTAAAGTTTGAAGATTCGCAGTTCGTGGAGCTCAGATCACAGATTGTCGAGCTTAAGTTAAAGGTTGAAGATTTAGATTTTCTTGAGCTGATCCCGCTTTTCATCGTGCTCAAGTTAAAGTTTGAAGATTCAGAGTTCGTCGAGCAGAGCTCAAATTTCGTCGAGCTAAATGTAAAGTTGGAGATTCTAAAGTTCATCAAGCTCAGCACAGAGTTCGTCGATCTCAGCTCGACGATCGTCGAGCTCAGTCCAAGTACTTCATGCCGTTGCGGGAAAGCTACAGTAGCGTCAAAAGCTACTATTAGTCCTCTCTTGAGGAAGATGGCGCTCACACTTCCTTGTCTGGACCCACACTCAAATTTTACTGTTTATTCAAATCTATAGATAGAAAAATAAATGAGAAAATGGGATTAGGGCAACAATCATAGGAAACGATAACGAGATTAAATGCAGAAAATGAAATTGAGGCGGCTAGACTTCATCTTTTTCAACAAGTTTGAAAGCAAAGTCCAGCAGTGAAAGCTAAAAGGCAAAGATAGCTGAAGCTTCTTCTAGTTCAGCATTTGTGTTCCTTGAAGAACAAGTTGGCTTTTTCAATCTATCATCAAGAGAAGATACCTATGTGAAGGGTTGTAAGCCTTCAACAGTAGTTGCTGCCTTCAGTACTGTAGAGAAATTTGTAACTGTAGAAGAAGACTAATTCATTCTACAGCAAGTGGGCTGGACTGTGTTCCTTGAAGAACATGTTGGCTGATTCAATCTACCAGCAAGAGAAGATAGCTTTGTTGAGGTTTGTAAGCCTTCAACAGCAGTTGCTGCCTTCAGTATAAAAGAGAAATTTGTAGCTGTAGAAGAAGACTAATTCCTTCTATAGCAAGTGGGCTGGACTGATTTCTATTTAGTCTAGCAAGGTAGACTCAGAGATTTATCTCTGATTCAGTATTTCAATCTTCCTGATTACTTTCCTGTAGGATTCAGTTTATCTGAATCTGAGTGTAGGGCACTTTATTCCTGAGTGGTAGGTGACTAATTTATCACTAAGGTAGGTGTCATGCTGGGGTACTGAGGTAGGATCCATGTGTGGATCTGAGTGTAGGACCTTTTGGCCTGAGGTAGGTAACAAGTGTGTCACTGAGGTAGGTGCACTGCTGGGGTACTAAGGTAGGATCCAAGTGTTGATCTGAGTTATAGGGCTAAATTGCCCGAGGTAGGAGAGTGCTTCTCTCTGAGGTAGGATCCAAGTGTGGATCTGAGTGTAGGGCTTTTTGGCCTGAGGTAGATGACAAGTGTATCACTAAGGTAGGTTCCTGGAAGGGCACTAAGGTAGGTACCTATTGGGTGCTGAGATGTAAGAGTGTTACAGCACTTTGAGAGTAGGGACTTGTGCCTGAAGTTGTAGGGCTGAGAAGCCTGAGCTGTAGGCCTTATAGATAAGGCTGATGTAGGTGGCTTGAGGGTCACTAAGTGTAGGAGCACTTCATAGATCTAAGGTAGGATCCCTTATTGATCTGAGGTAGGGATGTCCTCTCAGCCTGAGTATAGGGCTTAACAGCCTGATGTAGGTGGTCTGCTGACCACTGAGTTGTAGGCCCTTGTGGCCGAGAAGTAAGTCTTGGAGGAGACTTAGAGATCTAAGGGATCTTCGGTGTAAGCTCTTTGGATCAAGTTTTGGAGAAGTGCCTAGTCCAACAAGATAGATGGATAGGTGGGAGGGAAAAGTGGATGTACCTAACTGGGGAACCACTATAAATACTTGTGTTCTTTGCTGTGTTGTTTGTTCTTCTTTATATTGCAAGTACTAAGGACAAGCTCTAGATCACTTAGTAAGAAAAATAACAAAAAGACTTAAGAAATTTCAATAACCTATTCACCCCCCCCCCTCTAGGTGATTTAGCTATCCTTGAATTAAAGACTTTTAGTAGTCCATCTTCATCCTCTTATCACAGGAAGTCATCCAAGGATGACAGGTATGTCCCAAGAACCAGTAAATAGTTTTCCTCTAATATCATATGTAATTGATGCAACAAGGCTTTGCATGTAATTGCTGACTGCCCAATCAAAAGAAATGAAGAAGATGAGAAGATGAAGAAAAAGCATCACCATCACCACAAAGACAAGATGAAGGAGAAGTCCTTTATGGTTAAGAAGGAGAGAAGTTGGACAGATTCTTCCTCCTTAGAAGATGAAGTGGAAGAAGCCTATATAGGGCTAATATCTGTTGTTGTAAAGCCAGAAGAAGAAGAGGAATATCCTGCTTCCAGAATAGGAATCATGGCCCCTCTATTACACTCAGAAAGTGATACTGAGGTGGATGAAGAAATTAGTGGCTGTTGTGAGGGGATGGCTTTGATAGAAGAAGTAACCTTCCAGGATCAGCCTAGTCAAGATCAGGTACAATCCCTGTTTAGCTGCTCAGGTCATGATACCAGTCAAGATTCTGATGCATCCTCATCTAGTGATGAAGATGGATTTGAATCTGAGGTAGATATCAATCAATTATTTGACAAGTATGGTCAAATTTTGTATTATTTGAGGAAAAGCAAGATGTTGGCAAAGATGTAGGCTGAGGAGATTATCTCTTTTCATCTAGCTACTGCCCAGCAATCTGCGACAGCTTCCTTGCTGGATCAGAAATTGAGGGAAGTCAGCAAACTGAAGGCCATCTCAATCATTCAAATTGAGACCATAAGACAGAAGAACAAGATCATTTTGGATTTTGAAGAGAAACTCCTAAAGGAGAGAAGGGATGTGGCAGAATTCAGCAAGCCTAAAGCTCTACTACCCTTGATAAATTGCTTCTCCTCCCAAAAGGTTAAGAAGGAGTTAGCAGTCAAGGGAAGCACAAGAGTTGACCTTTCCAAAGGGAAAGGAAAAGCCCCTGCAGTGTTACAGTCAACCTTTCATAAGGTAATCCTCCCTTCTCATAGGTATGAGCAGGACTGCATGTATGGTCACTATAAGAATGGGAAGTCTTCTTATAAGAATACAAGTGTATCTTACAATAGAAGAAGAAAGAATAGGGAAATGAGTTCCTTTATGGCTCCCCGTGAAAAAGTACAAATGTCCCATACTGGACCATTTATATTTGGTGCCTCAGCCAAAACTCACAAGGGAATGGCAGTGGCTTTCACTCAAGCCCATCCAGCAAGGAATCAGCCAAGGGTCAGTCTACTAGTAAGCCTAACTTGGCTAGTTCTGATGATATAAACAACATATCATCTGCAAAGAAGACAGGTGTAAATACCATTCAGGGCAAGCAAAGGAAGTCTGCTACAAGAATAACCTTCAGTCAGATCCTTGCTGAAAGAAACTTGAAGAAAGTTGATGCTCCTCTTCCTTCTCTTCAGTCAGTAGTTAACCACACTTCTAGACTTGCTTAGAAATGAAGATATAATATTCATGAGTGTTGGTGATGTGGTAAGGTGGGGCATTTTGCCCTAGATTGCTGACACAATCCTTCTGTGTCTAGAGCAAGATTAAGCCTACCTGTCAGAAATGCTACAGGTAGGCAAGTCATATTTCAGTCTAACAGAAACCTAGGTCCCAATACCTCCTAAGGTAAGTTAATTCTATTTTGCAAGTTAGTCTAAGTGCCCATCCCCCATGTGGTACTTGGACAGAAGGTGTTCCAAAACTTGGACTGGAATAAGGAAGTTATCATATGATTCATACCCCAAGGATAAGGATGTTGTGTGCATTCCCAAAGAAGGATAAAGTGCACAAGTCTAGGAGGAGAAGGATGTTTGAGCTTCCAATGCAAAATGGTCATTATAGCTTGAACAGATAGCTGATGTAAGAGTCAAATCTACGTGCTAAAGACAAGGAGAAGATCTGGGTCAGCAAGAAGAGATCAGGGTGCAAGGGAGCTACTGTGATTAACTGATGAGAATCCAGCCACAGCTCCAGAACCATAACCTCCAGATAAGTAGAATTTATTTTATATATTGATTTTCTACTTGTATAATCTAAGTTGTTTGGAATCCTCACAGTCATAAGAGGACTATGCATGTGTAGATTAAGTATCAATGAGTTTGGGAGCATAAGGAAAAACTCAATCCTGAGTTTGTCCTGAATGAAAAGTCGCTGACATGTTTATCATTCCACTAGATGAAGTCAAGTTTAACACCCTCTAGATTGAGATTGGGTATGTTGAACTTCGTATAGCTTCAGTTCCTCCATACTATACTTGTGTTGTAGGATTTACTTTTCTTGTAGGTAAAGAATGTCTTGATGTGACATCAAGACTATAAAGACCATTAAGTGGTATCAAGACTCAGATGGACTCAAGTGTCCAACAGAGGGAGTGACATGGATGCTCCTGTTGAGGGGGGAGAAAGCTCTGCACCTATAGAAATGATGACAGGAAATGCTCCTGAAAGTTAGGTGATAAGATCTATCTACCTCTAGAGGGGGGGTGAATAGAGTAAGTTCAAATAGATTGATGTATTTAAAACTTTTGATTTACTTAGTGTAGAAAGTGAGTTATGCAATGGTTAAATATATGATAAAGCAAACAGCACACAGCACACAGCAAGAAGTAAACATAAACCACAGAAGACACAAGGAAATTATAGTGGTTCCCCAAATTTGGGTAGTCCACTCTTCTATCACCCTTTGATAGGAATCCACTGCAGGATGGTTGATCAGGTGTCCTGGGCACCACCAGATTTTTTGATAAGGTGTCTTGCCACCACTGATTTTGACAAGGTCTCAGCTAACCAAAAGGGTAACTTTTGAAGGGAGTTAAAACCCTGTACAGATGGAATAAGGTAAAGAAAGGATGAGTATGCTTCTCTGTCAACTATCAAAGAGAAGCTTGTGGATTTTGATGTTGTCAAAGCTCCCCCTGAGATGTAGATGAGTTCAGGTAGAAGAAGCTTTGCACAAGGGTGACAGGCTCTTCACTGCTTGTCCTTCTTCAGCAATAGATAACTCAGAAACTGAGTGTTTGATGTCTGAAGGTAGAAGGCAGTCTGTTGAAGAGTTGATTGCAGAGCAGAAGAGAATCAGAGAGTGTTGATGATGATATTTCTCTGAGTGATGTTCTTCTCTTTGAATTCTCTGCAGCAGATTCTGTGAGAGAGAGATGATGAAGAATGTTCTCTGTAACAAATCTGAATAACTGTGTTACTGTCTCTCTCGAAAAATCTCTGAGTAATAGAATTACTACTGTCTGATAGATAGCCGTTGGCAGGGCATTCAATGCATTCCTTAACTATCCATGCCTTGGAAGGAAGTGCCTTAATTGATTTCCAATGAAAATTCCTTGAGATATGGACCAATTAAGTCTTGAAACGGCCAGGGGATCTCTTGCAATAACTGCTTTGATGATCTTTAATTTGAATTTCAAATGTCAACAGATGGGAGAACTCAAAACATCGAACTCATCATAAATCGTCGATCTGAACTCGACTATCCGTCGATCAGAGAGTGATTAAGGATGCAGAGAGAATCACGCCAAAACGTCGAGCTGAAGTCGACGTTACGTCGAACTGAGGACGACGCTGCGTCGAGCTGCGATCGACTATGCGTCGAGCAGCGGTCGACTACGCGTCGAGCTGAGGACGACGACACGTCGAGCTGGGGTCGACTATCCGTCGAGCTGAGCAGAACTAAATTCTCAAATATCCTAAGTTCTAAACTCACACTCAATGACCTATGTTATACAATGAGGTCATGAATCCTTAGCATAGTTATCCTGACCCAAATATAAAAAGGGTGTTCCAACAATCTCCCCCTATTTGGATTAGGATTACTATTCACATGATTATAAGGAATTAAAATGCATACAGAAGATTAAAACACAGACAAAACCATAAACCACAGATAGGAGCAGGAGCAGATATATAAATATCAAAAGTGTTTATGGCAGTTGTAGAGAGGTAGAGACATCTTACATTACTTCTTCTTTGGTTCTTCTTCAAAGCTTTTCTTGAACATGATTTCTCTTTGAGGATTGGCAATATCTTTCCTGGATCTGTAATCCTCAGAAGTACCCAAGGAAGTTATGCTTTTTCCACTGGGAGGAACAGCAGCAGGATGCAATTCCATGTACCTATCAAATTCAAAGAATTTACTGGAGTTGTATTTGTCCAATTCTTGTCTTCTCTGCTCAGACATAGTACTGATATTTGATGTGTCCAGTCCTCTTTCTTTATTCTTCTTAATCAGGTCTAGAGCAGCAAGCTCAGCCATTCTAGCTTTCCAAGCAGTAGGATTGTTGACTGGATCATCATAAGGGACAGGAGGTTCATATTTGTTGCTTTGATCTGAAGGAGGAGGTTTTTGCCTTACACCATCATTGAGCTTGAAGGGAAAAGGACCAGAGGCTGAAGCAATAGTCTTTCCTCCCCTTTGATATGGATGGTGTCTAGCTTGACCTCTTGATTGGTTTCCTCTTGAAGATCCTCTTTGTTGATAACCTCTTGGTTGGCTACCTCTTTGTCATCTCCTGGATTGATATGTCTTGCCTTGGAAGGAGGATGTGGGAGGTTTGCTGATAGGGTTAGCACTGCCTCCTGCACCTGGAGAAGATGGAGGAGGAGGAGGAAGAATAGATTTAGAGGGGCCTTTGAAATACTTTTTCTTCTGTTTCATAGCCTTGAGTTGGTTCTTGGAATATTGCATCCAGGGCTCTGTAATCTCAGAGTTGTGAAGAATGTGATAGGGAGTATCATGGTCAGTGGCCCTTTCCATTGGAACTCTCTTTAGATCTTTGCTTCTAGCTTTTCTCTTTTTAGCAATGGTGGCAGATGAATCATCTGAGCTAGTGGCAAACTCATCAGAGGAGCTGCTTTGCACATGATCATAAGGATCATAAAAATCCTTCTTGGAGGCAATTCCTGAAACAGGATCAGAAGCAGCTGTCAGTGTAGATGATGTATCTAACACTGCAGAAAAAGAAATGGCTTCAGGTGCAACAGACATAGGAGCAGCTAAGTCACTGATAACTTCAGATATTACAGCCTCAACTGAACTGGCTGGATAGATCTTATTAGCAGAAGCAGAAGCTACCACTGCAACTGAAACAACAACTTCAGGAACAATTGCAGGGGCAAGGGCTTCCACTGCATCAGAAGTGTTGGGCAACTCATCAACAGTCATATCATCAACAGAATGATCAACAGTACTAATATCAACATTAGAACAAGCAGGAGCAGCAACAGTACTATGATCAAGAGAATCATTTGCAGGAGCATCAGCTACCACTGCATCATCATCAAGGATCATTTCATCAAAAATAACAGCAGCAGCAGCAGAAAAGGGAACAATAGCCCTGGATAGATCTTCAGGAAGCAATAATCTGTATGGGCTGAAAGACCTTTGGAAAAAGCATGCTGGCACTGCCACTGTAAAGTCTTCAACTGGAGGCTGAACAAACTCTCTATCTGTAGGCTGAATTTCTGAAACTAATAGCTCTTCTCTATCAAAAGGAGGCAGCTCTTCTTCTACAAAAATCTCCCCCTGCCTAGAATCAGTAAGAACTGACTCTAGGCCCCTAGAAGAAGGGCCAGCCACAAGAGGAGTAAGGGAAAAGAGTTTAGATGAGATGGAGTTCAAAGAGAGGATTATTGGAGCTAGGGAAGCATCCAATAGAGAAGAAAGCCTTGGAGCCAAGAGCTCATAGAGCTTATTGGCCAAGGGAAGCAAATCTACATGCTCAAGGGGATGTTGAGCAGAGGTAGAGGGAGGAGAAACAGATGCAACAGGAGATGATGTTGGGATAGATGGAATGGGGATGGTAGGTTTAATGATGGATGACATGATGAGGTCAGAAAATGATGGTGTCTCAGATATGTCATCAGGAGAACCATCCAAGAAAGAATCATCTGGATTGTTGATCTCAATATCCATTGGAGGGAAGAAGTGAAGAGGATGAAAATCTTCAGATGTGGTAATGGATGGAGGAATGGAAGAAGCAATTGTAGCAATTGATGATGTTGTTGGCATAGGGGATGAAAATTGAGATGTGGATGGAGTGAAGGTGGTTGGAAAGCTGAAGGAAGATGAAATGGTGATGGATGGCATGGCTTCTTCTACTAGGTCAGAAGGCTGAGGTGAAGTGACCACAACAGTACTTGTTTCTGTAGAAGTTTTCATAGCTGCAGCAGCTCTGGGATTGGTGATTTTCCTGTCCCACTTACCAATGAGGGCACAGGTCAGTCTCTTAGAAGCATTGATATGCTTAGAGGATACCAGAAGCTGAGGGAAGATATGATGAAGCAGCAAACCCAACACTCTTCCAAAATGGACATAGGTCTTGTTGACCTTCTTCTTCACTAAATCAAACAGAATTTCTCCCCAGTTCAAGTGATTTTTGTCCAGGAGAGCAGCCATGATGCAAAATTGATGCCTGGAAATGGCATCATGTGCTGTTCTCTTAGCACAGATAACCTTGCCTACCACATCAGCTAGAAGTCTGAATTCTATGGCAAGGTCTACTTTCAACAATTTGGAGGTATTCTCAGAGGAATGACCCATCCTGTCTAACATTGCAGCATATTCTTCATTGGACAACTCCATACTGTCATTGCCATTCTCCAATTCAAACACCTCAGTAAATATAACAGAGGTTAAGGATACCTGAGTCCCTGAGATTGAACCAGTAATGGTGCTTTCATCTTGAGTGACTGCTGTATAAATCCATTCTTTGATTTCTGTTTCTGCTATTGGCATTCTGGTTGTCATGAACTTCTCCAATTTCTGTTCCTTGAACAGCTCCAGAATTTCCAGAAAATTCTGAGATGATCCTTCAAAGGAATCCAAATCAATGTCGAAACCGCAATCAAATTTCATTGCCGCCAAGATTGCTGCTGGAATCGCCATTTCCTGTAGAATACCTCTCGAAAACAAGTGTAAAATCTTTGGAGGGAGAAAATACTTGCAGAAAATATGAAAGCGCAAATGAAATCGACGCCGAGAAGATGATTTTATACTAGGGTTCGACGCAAAAAAGGAAATAACGTCGAGCTTAGATCGACGCTAAGAAGCTCTAGGGGAAACGAAGAGACTCGGTGGTGTTCAGCTTAGATCGACGTTCGACGTTTTGAAGGTCGACGGTCGACGCTATTTGGGATGCTGAACGTCGAGCTCTGGTCGACGCCAATTAACGTCGTCGACCGAGAAAGAAACTTAACAATCTCTAGACAGGGTCGATCTCTGGTCGACGCAAAGATGAGGTCGACGGTCGACGCTTTTTAGCGGTCGACGATCAGTCGATCTCCAGTCGACGTTTTCAAATGAAAAACGTCGAGCGTCGAGCAGAGTTCAGACAGAACCTCTAGACACATAAGAAAGAGATACATTTTCCTAGACTTTGTCATTTTTATGGTTTCAATATCTTGTAGATTAACTTATGCTATCTCCATCTATCATTCCCAACTGATTAAGGAAGAAGAAGTGCTTCTTTTCATCCAAAGGTTTGGTGAAAATATCTCCCCTTTGTAAATCAGTAGAAATGTACTCTAGTGCTATTTTATTCTTTTCTACATTATCCCTTAAGAAGTGATGTCTGATCTCTATGTGCTTTGTCCTACTATGGAGAACTGGATTTTGAGCAATGCAAATTGCACTAGTATTATCACAAAGAATTTTTGACTTCTCTAAGTTGTAGCCATAGTCTAGGAGCTGGTTTTGGATCCACAATATCTGTGAGCAGCAACTACCTGCAGCCATGTATTCAGCTTCAGCAGTTGATGTAGACACAGATGTTTGCTTTTTGCAAAACCAGGAGACAAGTCTATCACCAAGGAATTGACAAGTTCCACTGGTGCTTTTCCTATCTACTCTACATCCAGCATAGTCAGCATCTGAAAATCCAGTGAGATCAAATCCTGAGTCATGTGGATACCAGAGACATAGATTTGGACAGCTTTTTACATACCTAAGAATTCTCTTAACTAATGTGAGGTGTGACTCTCTAGGGCTCACTTGGAACCTAGCACACACACATGTAGCAAATATAATATCTGGTCTGCTAGCTGTAAGATATAAAAGAGAGCCAATGATTGCTCTATAGTTAGTCTGATCAACTGGTTTACCAGATTCATCAGCATCTAAAACAGCATTAGTAGTCATGGGTGTTTTCATAGAAGATGCATCTGACATACCAAATTTCTTAACCAATTTTTTTGCATACTTGGTTTGAGAAATAAATATGCCATCAGCATGTTGTTTGATTTGCAATCCCAAGAAGAAGGAAAGCTCACCCATGCTACTCATTTCAAACTTTGAGTGCATTAGTTGTGAGAACTTTTTGCACAAGCTTGAATCAGTAGACCCAAAAATTATGTCATCTACATATATTTGTACTAGTAGGATATGAGACTTATGGGTTCTAATAAAAAGAGTTTGGTCAACTCTACCCCTTTTAAAATCATTTTCAAGCAGAAAGGAGGCTAAGGTCTTATACCATGCTCTTGGAGCTTGCATGAGACCATATAAAGCCTTATGTAATTTGAAAACATGTTCAGGAAAGGTTGGAGAGATAAAACCTGGAGGTTGCTTGACATAGACTTCTTCCTTGATGTCTCCGTTGAGAAATGAACTTTTAACATCCATTTGGAATACCTTGAATTTCTTGTGTGCAGCATAAGCAAGGAAAATTCTTATGGCCTCCAACCTTGCAACTGGTGCAAAGGTTTGGTCATAATCAATCCCTTCTTCTTGACAATAGCCTTGAGCAACAAGCCTTGCCTTGTTTCTCACAATGATCCCTTGATCATCTAACTTGTTCCTGAATACCCATTTAGTTCCAACATTTTGCTGGTTTCTTGGTTTTGGAACCAATTCCCATACTTTGTTTCTTTCAAACTGGTTTAGCTCCTCTTGCATTGCAATGATCCAGTTTGGATCTTGCTCTGCATCTTGAATTGTTTGAGGCTCTATTTGGGAGAGAAAACAAGTGTGCATCAGATGTTGATTTATCTGATTTCTGGTTTGCACACCTTCTGAGATTTCTCCAATCACTTGAGAGATTGGATGATCTCTTATTGTTACTAAATCAACAATGGGTGTTGATTGTTCACCAACCTGTGTTGTTGTTTCCTCTTGTGGAACAACAACTGGTTCTTCAAGTTCTTCATTGTTTCCTTACAAAATCTGATCAGTATCTTCATTGTTACTAACATTTAGTTCTTGTTGTGTAGTGGAAGATAAGGAACCATTATCCATGATGGTTAACTGATTTATATTTTCAGCTAGAGATTGTACCTGCAAATGGTCTATGGTAGAAGAATTCTTCTCCTTATAAGACATATTAGACTCATCAAAGGTAATATGCATGGATTCTTCAATTTTATGGGATGACTTGTTATAAACCCTATAAGCTTTGCTGTTCAAAGAGTATCCCAGAAACACTCCTTCATCAGCCTTAGCTTCAAATTTTGCTAAATATCTCTTGTCATTATTATGAATGAAGCATATGCAACCAAAAATCTTGAAAAAGCTAACTTTAGGTTTCTTCCCTTTGAGCAATTCATAGGGAGTCTTATCCTTTAGTTTATGTATCAGGCTTCTATTCAAAACATAATTGGAGGTGTTCACAGCCTCTGCCCAAAAGGTTAGAGGAAGATGAGCATCTGTCAATAATGTTGTGGCAGATTCAATTAAGGTTCTATTTTTCATTTCAACTACCCCATTTTGTTGAGGAGTTCTAGGAGCTGAGAAAGTGTGCCTGATCCCTTCATTCTGACAGAACTCTTGCATAAGAAGAGAATCAAACTCTGTCCCATGATCACTTCTGATCAGGGCTATATGAGTATTGAACTCAAGTTGTATGCTCTTGAGAAAATCTGTCAAAATTTTGAAGTTATCAGGCTTCTTTCTCAGGAAGAACACCCAAGTGAATCTTGAGAAGTCATCTACAATCACTAAGGCATAAGATTTCCCCCCTAGGCTTTGTACTGTAGTGGGTCCAAAAAGATCCATGTGCAACAGATATAAAATTCTAGGTGAATCACTCTTATTAAGTGATTTGAAACTATTTTTGGTTTGCTTTCCTAATTGACAAGCCTTGCAGAGTCCTTCCTTCTTGTAGGAACCAGAAGATAGTCCTCTAACAAGGTTGAGTTTAGACAGCCAAGCAATAGTTCTAAGGTTAACATGTCCTAATCTTTTATGCCAAAGCTCATTTGACTTACTAAGAGAATTGAAAAGGCATATATCTACTTTAGAAGAATTGAAATCAACTAAATATATATTATCTTGTCTATTTCCAATCAACACAATATTGTTATCTAAAGCAATATTACAGACCAAATCAGTGAACCAAACCTGATAACCAGCATCACAAAGTTGACTGATGCTGATTAAGTTGTGCTTTAGTCCTTCCACATAAGCTACCTTCTTGAAGGTGATTGATCCAATTTTGACTTGACCATATCCTTTGGTTTGTCCAAAGTTGGAATCACCAAAGATTACTCTTGGTCCAAGCTTTGCCTTGAAGGATGTAAGGTTGCTTTTGGTCCCTGTCATATGTTTGGAGCAACCACTATCCAGGTACCAATGCTGGTTCACCACTGGATAGCTCTTCATCTGCACATGTAACAGCTTAATTGTTTTTCACCCAGTTCACTTTGGGTTGAGGTTGATAACCAATGAAATCAGAAATGAGAGACATTTCAGGCTGACTCTTATAGCCTTCAGGATGATATCTCCTAGGAGGAATCACCCATTCAGTATAAGGGTTAGGCTGAGATGTAGGATATTTATGATTTGATTTAGATTTATCCTGTGTAAATAAAACAAGGCTCTGAGCTCTGTTCGACGATCGTCGATCTAAGTTCGACGCTGATGTTTCAGGACGTCGAGCTCCATTCGACGTTCGAACAAGCCTACCTTCAGGGACAACAGCCAGTCGACCTGAGTTCGACGTGTGTCGACTTGAGTTCGACGCTTCAGCATGGTGTTGCTGATTCTTGTTAGAATGGCGTCGAGCTTTGGTCGAAGATCGTCGAGCTCTGTTCGACTTTTTCTGTTGTACTTGAAATGTCTTAGGTAGATCAGAGTTTTTTCTGGCTACCACCATAATTTCTTTACCCTTGTTACTGGTAAACTTTATGGGAGTTGTTAGCACTATAGGTTGGCTTGAAGAGGCACCCAAACCTAGTGAACCATTCATTCTTGAATTCACTGTGCTTGTGATGTCTATTAACTTGAGACTCCTCCCATTGAGAGTTTCCTCAAGCTGTTTAGCCTTGGATAGCTCACTCTTTAGTGAAGCTATCTCCTCCCTACAGCATTCTAACTCATCAAAAAGCTTGAGATTATTTGCACTTAATGTGCTGTAATCAGACAACTGACTTCTAAGAGAATCAATTGTTTTCTCAGCAGTCAGCAAGTCTATGCACATAGATTTAAATCTAAATTTGAAATCATCAGAAGAAAAATCAAAGGAGTCAAGTACCTGATCTTCACTTAATTCCTGATCAGTCACATATTCAGATTCATGCTCTGAATCTGAGCTGCTTTGTGATGCATTGATTGCCATCATGCAGAATCCTTTCTCAGTGGCATCATCCTCATCATCACTTGTGCTGGATGATTCTTCAGACTCTTCAGTATCACTCCATGTTTCAGCAACAAATCCTTTCCTTATATTTTTGGTGTTGCTGGAGGAGGATTTATCATAGTATTTCTTGGAGTCTTTATCTCTTTTCTTGTCTCTTCTTTCTCTCTTGTCTTTCTTGTCTTTCTTGTCTTTGCCTTGATTTTCAGGACAGTTTGGTGCAGTGTGTCCTGGTTTCCTGCAGCCACAGCATATAATATCTTTATTATTGGATCTGTCATACCTTGGCTTATCTTGGTCTTTAGAAGACCATTTTCTGAAGTTCTTTCTAGCCATCTTGTTGAATCTTTTGGCTAGAAGGCTTAATAGTTCTTCATTGCCTATCTCCTTCTCTTTAGGTACTTCCTCTGAAGCTTTGAGAGCTATTGTCTTCTCCACTTTGGGTGCAGAAGAAGTTATGTTTTGCTCCCCTTCTCTATTTTTGACAAATAGCTCATAGGACTTGAGTTTGCCTAAGAGAGCTTCAATGGATGTCTCAGTTTGACTTCTGCTATCTTTAATTGGCCAGATTCTTGAATCCCAAGTGCTAGGTAAGCACATGAGAATTTTATCATTTATCTCTGTGAGAGATATATCCTTGTCCAAAGTTTTCAGTTCACTGACAATCAGACTTAATCTGTTGTACATGTCAGCCACAGATTCAGCTTGAGCCATTTTGAAATTCTCATACTGTGTTATCAGCTGAGCTCTTCTATCTTTTCTTTCATCAGCTGAACCTGAGACTATCTCAGTTAGTTTGTCCCAGATTTCTTTGGCGGAGTTGCATTCAGCAACCTTCTGAAATATGTCATCTGACATTGTTTGGGCCAAGATGTTCATGGCCTTTGCATCAGCAACTTTCCATTTCTTTATATCAGTGTCTGTTCATGCAGGTGGTGGAACAGCTGAGGTACTTGTTGTAGTAGGAGGCCTTGGACAATCTGTTAAGACACAGTTAAAAATGTCTTGATCAAAAGAGTTCATATATAATTTTATCCTTGCCTTCCAGAGTCCAAACTTAGATAGATTGCACACTGGAGGTCTTGTGCTTGCATAATCCTTGTTTTGTGCCATGAGTTTTTTATAAAAAAAATTTTATCAAAACAAAATAAACCCTCTGTAGAGTTTGATCTTATCAAAGATCTTTGTGGTCCAGGTGTTAGCCTGAAGGAAAGACCAACCTGCCTCTGATACCAATTGAAAGTTAGGTGATAAGATATATCTACCTCTAGAGGGGGGGTGAATAGAGTAAGTTCAAATAGATTGATGTATTTAAAACTTTTGATTTACTTAGTGTAGAAAGTGAGTTATGCAATGGTTAAATATATGATAAAGCAAATAGCACACAGCACACAGCAAGAAGTAAACATAAAACACAGAAGACACAAGGAAATTATAGTGGTTCCCCAAATTTGGGTAGTCCACTCTTCTATCACCCTTTGATAGGAATCCACTGCAGGATGGTTGATCAGGTGTCCTGGGCACCACCAGATTTTTTGATAAGGTGTCTTGCCACCACTGATTTTGATAAGGTCTCAGCTAACCAAAAGGGTAACTTTTGAAGGGAGTTAAAACCCTGTACAGATGGAATAAGGTAAAGAAAGGATGAGTATGCTTCTCTGTCAACAATCAGAGAGAAGCTTGTGGATTTTGATGTTGTCAAAGCTCCCCCTGAGATGTAGATGAGTTCAGGTAGAAGAAGCTTTGCACAAGGGTGACAGGCTCTTCACTGCTTGTCCTTCTTCAGCAATAGATAACTCAGAAACTGAGTGTTTGATGTCTGAAGGTAGAAGGCAGTCTGTAGAAGAGTTGATTGCAGAGCAGAAGAGAATCAGAGAGTGTTGATGATGATATTTCTCTGAGTGATGTTCTTCTCTTTGAATTCTCTGCAGCAGATTCTGTGAGAGAGAGATGATGAAGAATGTTCTCTGTAACAAATCTGAATAACTGTGTTACTGTCTCTCTCGAAAAATCTCTGAGTAATACAATTACTACTGTCTGATAGATAGCCGTTGGCAGGGCATTCAATGCATTCCTTAACTGTCCATGCCTTGGAAGGAAGTGCCTTAATTGATTTCCAATGAAAATTCCTTGAGATATGGACCAATTAAGTCTTGAAACGGCCAGGGGATCTCTTGCAATAACTGCTTTGATGATCTTTAATTTGAATTTCAAATGTCAACAGACGGGAGAACTCAAAACATCGAACTCATCATAAATCGTCGATCTGAACTCGACTATCCGTCGATCAGAGAGTGATTAAGGATGCAGAGAGAATCACGCCAAAACGTCGAGCTGAAGTCGACGTTGCGTTGAACTGAGGACGATGCTGCGTCGAGCTGCGATCGACTATGCGTCGAGCAGCGGTCGACTACGCGTCGAGCTGAGGACGACGACACGTCGAGCTGGGGTCGACTATCCGTCGAGCTGAGCAGAACTAAATTCTCGAATATCCTAAGTTCTAAACTCACACTCAATGACCTATGCTATACAATGAGGTCATGAATCCTTAGCATAGTTATCCTAACCCAAATATAAAAAGGGTGTTCCAACAGCTCCTATTAAGGAGGAGCATGTCCAGTACTTGCTGGAATAGGATCAACCTGGTGTAGGGTGCGTCCCGAGTTGGAAACCTCCACGAGACTAACGCCTCCTACGCACTACACGTCGTAGATCTATCGCACCTACACAGCACCTATCGCCCACAATAGTTCTCGTCGCAAGAACGCAGCGCAAATAACAAGGAGGAATGATCGACTCGAAAACAACGATCGGAAATTTGAGTCGGAATATTCCCCAAGAAAACACAAAGGTTGCCACTCCTTTTTTAGAGCAAGACCAGGGCTATAGGCCAAGATCCGCTCAAGCAAATAGGATCCACCCGATCCGGGATTAAAAAGCCTATCAACGGCGGAATCGATTCAAAACTTGCAGCGATTAATTTAACTTTGCGGAGAAAATGGTTGCGAAGCCACCACAACTACTTAGAGAATCACACAAAGAAGAGGAAGGAGTTTACCCAATCGAGAAGAAGTTTCACACAAGATAACGGTGGGAGAATCACTCTCTCCACGGATCCACCGGCGTCACACTGAAGGGTTTGCAACCTTCTTCCCGGAGTCGCACCAAGGAAGCCGCGCCGGAGTCGCACCGAACGGATGGAGGGAGCAAAGGAGGCCGGCGGCTTCACACCACAAGCAAGGGGGGCGGCGGCTTGGAGGCTCCTCCTCTTGGCCGAATTCCTCAAAGGGGATTAGGGTTAAAATCTTTCTAATTATTTCATAAGAAGGCCTCCTTATATAGGAGTTACAAATAAACCTTAACCCTTCATGATGGAGATGTAATCTCATCCACCCGAATGGCTAAGTGCACACCAAAAATAAAATTGTTTAAATAAAGAAATAAAAACATGCTATGAATATAAAATTATCACTTAAACATTGGATAATTTTATATTCTAAAAATATAGAAATAGAGTTCATGAAATAAAATTATTAAAGCTAAATTTCCATGGCGGTTCGAGCACGCCGCGGGCGGAGGTTGTAACGTCGCCTTCTGTTAGCGTCATCGTGCCACCTCACGTCCTTGAGTTGTATTGCCTTATCAACCGGATCATCATCAGCATCTTCAGCATCGTCTTCAAATGGTGGAGGAGGGGTCACGCCATCAATCCTCCCCCACTCAAATCCACGCATCTCCGTTGCGTGGTCCAAGCGATAGCGGTGAAGGAGAGCGACATCCAAACTTTGCAGCTCCATCTCGAGTACGCAAGAGTCATCCGAAGGGGGTCGACCTCGCCAACAGATGAGAAAGCGGTGGGTGTTTCCATCGGCAGTGGTAACAGGCTCAGCATCAAGTATCATCTCTGGAGTGGAAAACATCCGTGGAAACCTGGGGAACATATTAGCAGTAGGCAGAAAAGAAGGCAACTTACCATCCGATGATATACCTGTGGGGACCGAAAGAGAGATCATCCGTGCTACCACTCCCCGACCCATGAGAATTTAGAGTGGGAGAAGAAGACGACAAAGAATTCAACTCTTGTGGTGGTGACACAAACATCGCTAATCCGAAACGTTAAAAATGGGGGAGATACCCCAATCAGCAGGCAAGTCCAAAACGAAAGCGTTGTCACCTAACTTTTTAACAATCCGAAAAGGGCCGGCGCGCTTTGGTGCTAACTTTTTAACGGTGCCAGTTGGCAAGCGTTCGGGAACCAAACAGACTAAAACTAGATCGCCAATTTTAAAGTTTGATGCTCTTCTATGTAAATTAGCGTGCGCTTGATAAGAGTCGTATTGCGTAGTCAAAGTGGCCCGTATACGTGCATGTAAATCATGGATGTGCTGGGCGAAGGATTGTGCAAACTGACTTGCCTTGTACGTTGGGGGAAACGACACCAAGTCAAGCGGCACAGGAGCCTTATATCCGTGAACAATCTCGTTCGGCAACAGACCCGTAGACCTATTCTTGGAATTATTGTAGGCTAATTGGGCATGGGGAAGGAGAAGATCCCAAGTGCTCTTGTGATCACTCACAAGACATCGTAACAAATTTCCTAAGCTTCGATTAACCACTTCCGTCTGCCCATCAGTTTGGGGATGATAGGCAGAGGAAAACAATAATTTTATTCCCATTAATATCCAAAGAGTTTTCCAAAAATAACTAGTGAATTTCACGTCCCTATCCGAGACTATGGTCTTGGGCACGCCACGGTGACTAACAACTTCTTTAAAATATAATTTAGCGACGTGAGACGCATCGTTTGTCCTACTGCACGGGATGAAATAAGCCATCTTTGAAAACCTATCCACAACTACAAAAACTGAGTCATGACGGCGAAGGGTAATGGGAAGGCCTAAGACGAAATCCATGCTAACGTCTACCCAAGGCATGGAGGGAATAGGCAAGGGTGTATATAATCCTATGTTGGTTTTACTACCCTTAGACACCTGACACGTGCGGCAGCTACTCACTACCTGACCCACCATAACCTTAAGTTTTGGCCAATAAAATTTGTCCTCGACTAACGTAATGGTTTTATCTCTACCGAAGTGGCCACTCAACCCTCCGCTATGCATCTCCCATATGATATGTAGTCATAACGATGACCGCGGAATACACAGCTTTCCGTTCTTAAACAGGTAATCGTCCTTGATGACGTACGCTGATATCGTCGTAGGGGAGCTATCCTGGGCAGATAAATAGGCGTCCTGGAAATCAGGACACGTGGCGTACTCATCCTTAACCCGCTCAAATCCTACAACATGTACTTCTATAGAGGTGAGTAAAATCATAAGACGACTAAGGGCGTCCGCGACTCGATTATCAGCTCCCTTAAGGTGCTTGAGATTAAACGTGTAGCCTTGTAAGAAAGCTACCCACTTAGCGTGTCGTGGGCTGATCTTATGTTGGCCGTTGATGAAACGTAAGGCCTCATGATCGGAGAGGATCAAAATTTCCTTGGAAAGGAGATAGTGCCTCCAATGGTGTAGACATCGGACTATAGCATAAAATTCCCTATCGTAATTTGAATAGTTCAGCTTGGGGCCGGACAACTTCTCGCTAAAATAACCAATGGGATGGCCCTCCTGGCTCAAGACACCTCCAATCCCTACCCCAGACGCATCACATGTGAGCTCAAAGACTTTAGCAAAGTCAGGTAGACGTAAGACAGGTGCCTCAGTCATAAGCTCCTTTATTCGTTCAAAAGCATAGGTGGCGGACTTCGTCCATATAAACTCTCCCTTCTTCATACAGTCGGTGATAGGCGCCATAATACTACTGAAGTCTCGTATGAAACGATGATAAAACGTGGCTAACCCATGGAAACTACATACCTCACGTAGGGTGGTTGGCACGGGCCAGTCCTTGATGACCTGAACCTTGCCCGGATCAACTCGAATACCCTTAGAACCGACTATGTAACCTAAGAACTCTACCTCCGAGGCATTGAAAGTGCATTTCTTAAGATTGAGAAATAAAGTCTCCTTCCGCAGGGTGGAAAGGATCACTCTCATATGGGAGATGTGCTCGGTAGTAGAGGTGCTATAAATCAGTATATCGTCAAAGTAGACGACAACGAACTTCCCCATGAATGGCTGAAAGACATGTGTCATCATCCGGGAGAAGGTACTAGGGGCATTGGATAACCTAAAGGGCATCACAAGCCATTCGTACAGTCCATCCTTCGACTTAAATGCCGTCTTCCACTCGTCGCCCTCTCGTATCCTAATCTGGTGATAGCCACTCCGAAGATCTAATTTGGAGAATACGGTGGCTCCCGACAAGACATCCAACAATTCATCTAGGCGGGGAATGGGGAACCTATACTTGATGGTAATTTTGTTGATAGCCCGGCTATCAACGCACATCCTCCATGTACCATCCTTCTTGGGGGCAAGTTGGGCGGGTACAGCACATGGACTCATACTAGTCCTAATAAAACCCTTCTCCAGTAAGCCCTCTATTTGGGACTGCAACTCCAGGTGAGCTGCGGGGTGGAGTTGATAATGGGGCTGATTTGGCAAGGAAGACCCCGGGATGAGATCTATCGCGTGCTGGATATTCCTAAGTGGGGGTAACGTGGACTGCAACTCATCCGGGTACACGTCCCTATACTCTTCCAACAGTACCCATAACTCACTAGGTAACTCATCCAAAATACTAGAATCGGGCTTCGCACTTAATAGGACTAGCGCGTACATAAATCCATCAAAGAACCGATCTCTCTCAAACTCTTTCCTACCAACTAGATTCAATGTTTTCCGTTCTACCGGGATAGTGGTGTCCTTAGCCAAGACTACAGGCTCCTTTGGGATGGTCGGTCTCAAGATGATGGTTTTGCCATTGAATTTGAATTCATAAGTATTGGCTCTACCAAAATGAGTAACATCATGGTCATATAGCCAAGGGCGGCCTAACAACACATGTCAAGCGTCCATCGGAAGGACATCACACCACACCTCATCAATGTAGGATTTGAATGAGAGTGGAACCAGGCATCGCTTGGTAACAGGTACAGAGATCTTGTTGATCCAAGCGACCTGATATGGGGTCGGGTGTGGTTCCGTGGTCAAGGACATACGTGCAATGGCGTTCTCAAATACGACATTCACACAACTACCACTATCAATAATCAGCTTGCAAAGCTTCTCGCCACTCTTAAAAATCAGAGAAAATATGCTCGTCCTCTTCCAATCATCTAATGGACGAGGAGTGGTCAAGATACAACGCATCACCATAAGGGGGTGATCGTCCTCTAAGTCACTTGGGACCCCTTCGGGGTCGCTCTCCTCAGCAGCCTCATAAACATAGTCGGCAAAATCGGTCGTCGACTCTAACAAGGCTATGGCTTTAGTTTTCGTTGGGCATTCGAAGGCGTAGTGACCTTGAATGCCGCAGGAGTAACATATGGCGTTAGTCTTGCTAACCTTTCCGATGGGAATATGTTCGCTCGCAGGGTTCTTAGTGTTCCTAGCAGTGATCACAACAGACTTGGACTCGACAGACCGGAATTTCCCTTTGTCCTGATATGTGGAGGACGAAGCTCCGGTGGTGGATTTTCCCTTCGTATGGGAATACCGGGAGTGGGACTTAGATGCTAAGTGTTTCTCAATGTCGAGGGCGTCATTGAATGTCGTGTTTAGATCTGTGTGGCCATAACGTAAGAGCTTCCGCTGAATATCGGGTTGAAGCCCCTTACGGAATCTAGAAAGGGTAACCTCGGGGATTTCCTTCAGATCACAACGCACCATTCGGTCCTTCAGTTCTCCCATATACTCCGCTACTGAATTTGAGCCCTGCCGCAGGGTGGCAAGCTCGTCAAACATCTGTGTCCGATGGTACGCGGGAACGTACTGATCGGTCAACAAATTTTTCATTACGGTCCACCCAATAATTGGGTTTCCGTCTCCCGCACCTAGCCTACGCTCTTCATTTAGCCAATAAGTTTTGGCACGACCTGTCAATTTCATCCTGGCAACTTGGACCTTTTGGGGGTCCGTGAGATGATGCCAGTCGTAGTAACATTCCATGTCCACTATCCACGTAAGGAAGTTCTGTGGATCTCCCATGCCGTCGAAAGTGGGGGCATCAATCTTGATGGCCCTAGTAATGTCAAACTCTCGCTCGTGGCGACGGCCTCGAGGGGGCACTCGTGGGGAGTCCCCATCCGAATCCGAATCGGAGATGTGTTGGCGTCGGCGGGGCAACTCAACATTAGCGGGTGGTGGTGGTGGCCTAACTTTATTTTGTAAAATCTGTGCTAAAGTGGCCCTAAGCTCCGCCATATCATTACGTAGACCTGCTATCACTTCAGCGTTATGAAGTTCATTCCCGTTCTCAGCCATCCTAGACGTAGACGGCGCCGTATATTCCGTGCCTAGCCTAGTGCGCATGCAAGACCCAGAAAATTAAGAAAGATGATTTTTCCTAGGGCTGTAGCTAGAATGTAAAATTTTTTTTTTTGAAAAGCTTGATGTGAGAAACACGTAGATCGTTAAAAATTTTTTTTTTGAAATTTTGCTGAAAATTAAAGATTTCAGCCCGCTATTTGCAGACCAACTAGACAGAATTACGATGTTCTAATTTGCAGGCTGACTTAACGAGGCCGAATCGAAAAATTTTCTGTTTTAAAGTTGCTGGAAATAAGTGCAGGAAGCTACAGTTTTTTTTCAGATTTTTTTGAAAAGTTTTAAAATTCCGGGGGATTTACTAAACGCAGACCAATCCGAAAATTTCAGATCTTTGAAAGTTCAGATCAACCAACGAAGAAAGCAGGGAGGATGTTTACAACGTCGAAGTTGAAACGACCGCCTCTGATACCAAATTGGTGTAGGGTGCGTCCCGAGTTGGAAACCTCCACGAGACTAACGCCTCCTACGCACTACACGTCGTAGATCTACCGTACCTACACAGCACCTATCGCCCACAATAGTTCTCGTCGCAAGAACACAGCGCAAATAACAAGGAGGAATGATCGACTCGAAAACAACGATCGGAAATTTGAGTCGGAATATTCCCCAAGAAAACACAAAGGTTGCCACTCCTTTTTGAGAGCAAGACCAGGGCTATAGGCCAAGATCCGCTCAAGCAAATAGGATCCACCCGATCCGGGATTAAAAAGCCTAGCAACGGCGAATTCGATTCAAAACTTGCAGCGATTAATTTAACTTTGCGGAGAAAATGGTTGCGAAACCACCACAACTACTTAGAGAATCACACAAAGAAGAGGAAGGAGTTTACCCAACCGAGAAGAAGTTTCACACAAGATAACAGTGGGAGAATCACTCTTTCCACGGATCCACCAGCGTCACACCGAAGGGTTTGCAACCTTCTTCCCGGAGTCGCACCAAGGAAGCCGCGGCGGAGTCGCACCGAACGGATGGAGGGAGCAAAGGAGGCCGGCGGCTTCACACCACAAGCAAGGGGGGGCGGCTTGGAGGCTCCTCCTCTTGGCCGAATTCCTCAAAGGGGATTAGGGTTAAAATCTTTCTAATTATTTCATAAGAAGGCCTCCTTATATAGGAGTTACAAACAAACCTTAACCCTTCATGATGGAGATGTAATCTCAACCACCCGAATGGCTAAGTGCACACCAAAAATAAAATTGTTTAAATAAAGAAATAAAAACATGCTATGAATATAAAATTATCACTTAAACATTGGATAATTTTATATTCTAAAAATATAGAAATAGAGTTCATGAAATAAAATTATTAAAGCTAAATTTCCATGGCGGTTCGAGAACGCCGCGGGCAGAGGTTGTAACGTCGCCTTCCGTTTGCGTCATCGTGCCGCCTCACGTCCTTGAGTTATATTGCCTTATCAACCGGATCATCATCAGCATCTTCAGCATCGTCTTCAAATGGTGGAGGAGGGGTCACGCCATCACAACCTCCTGATTGAGAAGGAGCATGTAGCTGCTGTAGTAGATAAGCTGTCACAACTACTAATCAGTTTGTCTTAAGGACAATGCACAGACCAAGGGGGAGACTATGTATGACTTAGTCATAAACTTCTCTGAGTTTAAGAAAACAGTATTGCTGCAGGAGTAAGGAAACAACAAAAGAATTTTGAAAAGAGACCAATAACCTATTCTCAAGTGTTTCTGTACACTCTAGCCATAAAGATCAGGTTAAGCTCTTTAGATTTTGATCCAAATATCCTGTATCTAAAGAGATGAGAAAGACCACTAGATTGTAGGCTCCAAAAATATAATTGGCCCATCCAGGACCAGCTTTATTTAGTTCCTCAGCACCTTCCTTCAAGAAGAAAGATGCAGCATCATGCAATGCTTTCCCAGCAAAATGTGGAGCTGCTCACATCTCTCATAGAAAGCAATTATGTGATGTCATGAAGAGAATATACAACATTCATAAATGTTGGTGTTGTGGGAAGGTGGGCCACTTTGCCATTGATTGTTGTCACAACCTGAATGTGGCTAGTGGACAGAAAGGTGCTCAGTCCAGGCAGAGAGTTGGGCAAAAAGTTTTTTAATCCTAACAAGAACCTATGACCCAACTATTGTTGGGTGCCTAAGGGTAAATAAAATTCTTTTTTCAGGTTATTCCAAATACCTATCTACATAAGACTTGGTATTTGGACAATGGATGTTCCAGACAAATGTCTGGGTGATAATGATTGCTCAAGGAACATGCTCCATGCTGCATAGAGGACGGGAAGAGCACATCTAGGTCCTGCCAATTTCTAGGTGGAAGGCGTGTCTCTTGGAGCAGGAAGAAGCAAATAAGTGTTGCAATCTCCACTGCTGAGTTAGAGTATATTTCAGCTGGGAGTTGTTGTGCTTAGTTGCTGTGGATCCAGCATCAACTTCGGGACTACAATATTCAGATAAGTAGAACTCCACTCTTTTGTGAATCTACTAGTGAAATTTCTATAGCTAGGAATCATGTCTCCGATAGCAGGACTAAGCATATAAAAATTAGGTATCATTTCATTAGAGAACATGTGGAAAGGCTAGACATCAGCCGTGAGTTTATCTCCACAGACAAGCAAGTGGCTAATATCTTTACTAAGCCACTAGATGAACCCAAGTTCAACACCTTCAAATTTTAATTGGGTATGTTGAATCTTGAATAGCTTCAATTCTCTCCTCTACCATATGTTGTACTATCTATTTTGCAGGTAGCATAAGTCCCTTCCCAAGATAATGAAGCTAGTGTGCAACAGTTGAGGGGGAGCAAGCCCAACAGGTGAAATGGAATTAAGTCAAAGAAGTGGGATCAACCCCAGACACATAGTGGGAGAAAAACTCCACAAACAACCTCCCTATTGTAGAAGTCAAAAAGGGGGAGAGGAGTCAGGGTGAAGGAAGCATAGACTTGATCAATACCTGACCAAGCCAAGATGCAGGAGGCTCAAAGCTAGGTGGTGCTGAAGTTGTTTCAGCACTAGAGTAGTAAGGATGGCTCACCCAGGAGAGCAGCATGCCAGGAGGAGTAAGTAAAATTCTCCATAGGATGGAGTAATGTGGTAACATTTTCAAACTCTCATGATGTTACACAAGTTTTTTTAAAAATATACTGTGTATGTCAATGACCTATTTTATTGATCAAGCTAAGTTTTGACTTCTTCAAATAGGGGGAGATTGTTGGGTCCATTGATCCCAATGTCCCAGATTTATAAGAAGTCAAACTTGTCAATGACATACACATATAATGTATTTGTTGTGTGCTTGAGTTCTTGCATGCAGGTTGTCCTTATTGGACATGTGAACATGAAGAGGAAGCTGGAAGTCAGATAATTTGACTAATGCATATCGGTTGAGACAGCTGAGACATCTGAGAAGAATGTCTCAGTAGAACCCCTGAGACACCTGAGAAGATCAACACAAAATGTTGAGAGATGTGTTTGTCTAAGCTAAATCGCTGAGAAAGAAGACAGTCTCAGCTGTGAAGAAGAAACCGCTGAGACAGTTGAGAAGGAACCGCTGAGACAGAAGAGTCTCAGCTGTGAAGAAGAAACCACTGAGATAATTGAGAAGGAACCGCTGAGACAAAGCCAGCAAATATTTTGTAAGTCCAGAAAGTGGAGTTCGTCGAACTAAGTTCAGTGTTCGTCGAGCTGAGCTCACCTTTCATCGAGCTCAAGTTAAAGGTTGAAGATTCAGAGTTCATCGAGCTAAGCTCACCTTTCATTGAGCTCAAGTTAAAGTTTGAATATTCAAAGTTCGTCGAGCTGAGCCCGCTTTTCGTTGAGCTCAAGTTAAAGGTTGAAGATTCAGATTTCATCGAGATGAGCTCACCTTTCATTGAGCTCAAGTTAAAGTTTGTAGATTCAATGTTCGTCGAGTTGAGGCCGTCTTTCGTCGAGCTCAAGTTAAAGTTTGAAGATTCATAGTTCGTTGAGCAGAACTCACATTTCATCGAGCTAAATAAAAAGTTGGAGATTTTGATGTTCGTCGAGCTCAGCAAAGAGTTTATCGATCTCAACTCGACGATCGTTGAGCTCAATCCTAGTACTTCATACCATTGCGGGAAATCTATAGTAGCGCCGAAAGCTACTATTTGTCCTCTTTTGAGGAAGGTGGCGCTAACCATCCTTGGCTGGGCCCACTTTCAAATTGTGTCATTGATTCAAATTAATAGATATAGAAGGAAGAGAATAAAAGAAGATTAGGGTTAACGAAAATGAGAACTAAAGCAGAAAATGAAAGAGAGACGGTTGGACTTCATCTTCTTTGACAAGCTTGAAAGCAAATTCCAATAGTGAAAGACAGAAGACAAAGATAGCCGAAGCTTCTAGCAGTTCAGCAAGATTGTTCCTTGAAGAACAAGTTGGCTGATTCAATCTATCAGAAAGAAAAGATAGCTGTGTGAAGGGATGTAAGCCTTCAACAGCAGTTACTGCCTTTAGTACAACAGAGAAATTATAAGCCGTAGAAGAAGACTAATTCCTTCTAAAATAAGTTGGTTGAACTGATATCTGCTAAGTCCAGCAAGTTAGACTCAGAGATTTTTCTCTGTGTCAGTATTTCAATTTTTTTGATTAATTGCGAGTAGGATTCATGTTGCTTGAATATGAGCTATATGGCCTTTTGGCCTGAGGTTTAGTTGACTAATAAGTCACTGAGGTAGGTGCCCTACTGGATTACTGAGGTAAGATCAAAGTGTGGATCTAAGAGCAGGGCTGTCCTCCCAGCCTGAGTAGTAGACCTTAGAAATCAGGCCCAGGTAGGTGACTGTTGAGTCACTGAACTGTAGGTGACAAGTGTGTCACTGAGTGTAGGTATTGGAGGAGACTGAGTGTACGGACTTTTGCCTGAGGTAGGTGAAAATTTTTTCACTGAATTTTAGGTGCCTAGAAGGGCACTGAGGTAGGTACATGGAAGGGTACTCAGTTGTAGGAGTGTTGCATCACTCTGATAGTAGGGCCTTATGCCTGAAGTTGTAGGGCACTTTGTGCCTGAGCTGTAGGCCTTAGAGATAAGGCTAAGGTAGGTGGTTTGAGGATCACTGAGCTGTAAGAGCACTGCAGGGCTCTGAGGTAGGAACCCTTATGGTTCTGAGGTAGGGTTCTTAAGAGAACCTGAGTATAAGGCTGAGGGCCTGAGGTGTATGCTCTAAGGAGCATTTTGGAGAAGTTTGTGCCTTGTCTAACATAAGTTAGAAAGGTGGGAGGGAAAGTTGATGTACCCACATTGGGGAACCACTATAAATACTTGTGTGTTGTGCTGTGTAGCTTGCTCTTATCTTTATATTGCAGGAAATTAGGACAATTCATAGATCACTAAATTTATAAATAGCAAAAAGACTTATGTAATTTCAAAGTCCTATTCACCCCCTCCCCTCTAGGTGGCTACCTAACCTTGAAGTAATAACTTTCATCAGTGTCCATACAAATGACATATCCTTCTTTTTTAGAGACGTAAGAGGGAGGGAAATCCGAGAAAATCCCTCTGCGAACTTCCGGTAATATCTGGCGAGTCCAAGGAAACTCCGTATGTCGGATACTGTCTTCAGTGGTGGACAATCTCGAGAACTTGGATCTTTGTCGGGTCCATTGCTAACCCTGCCCCACTGATGATGTGGCCTAGAATTGCCACCTCCTTTAACCAAAACCTGCATTTACTGAACTTAGCATACATGTTGTACTCCCAGAGTTTCTCCAAAGTCAGTTCAAAGTGTCTCGCTTTCTCCTCCTCCGTCTTCGAGTAGATGAGAAGGCCTTCTATAAATACGATGATGAAGATGTTGAGATAGGCCTCATGGTGCATTTGTGAGGCCTTATGTAATCATCGTTAACTCATAAAGGCCATACCGGCTCCTGAATGCGGTCTTCGGGATGTCCTCCTAGTGAATCTAGAGATGATAATACCTCGACCTCAAATCTAGCTTCAAGAACAAATGAGCTCCCTCCAACTGATCATAAAACTCATCTATTATTGGTGTAGGGTACGTGTTCCATACTATCAACCTATTAAACCCTCTGTAGTCAATGTATAGTCTGAGAGTCCCATCTTTCTTCTTTATAAATAATACCGGGGCTCCCTATGGCGAGGATCTTGGTCTGACGAACCCGTCTTCGACTAAATCTTTCAACTGACTTTGGAATTCCACTAATTCCTTAGGGGACATCCGATATGAAGCCCTAGATACTGGCTTAGCCCTCGACACTAGCTGGATCCGAAAATACTCTCGTTGTGGCGCCAGTCTTGACAGCTTCTCTAGAAAGACATCAGTTAAATCCCACACTACTAGGATGTTAGAGATATAATCCTTCTCCTCGATCATCTCGAACAACACCTGGTATACCTAGTCCCCATGCATATGGGCCTTGACGGCCTTGATAGAAGAGAAAAAACTTTGAGATATCGGAATAGTACCTTTGAAGGTTGCGTAGGTATCGTCGTGTCTAAGCACAACCTTCCTTGTTGGGCAATAAATCTGTGCATGGTTCCAAGTGAGCCACGTCATTCCCAAGACGAGATCAAAGTACAGAAATTCCAAGATTGTCGCCGGAGTCTCGAATGTTAGGCCTCGATGGTCACCTCTGGGAAGATTTTACAGTAGATAGGATCTCCGTCCCATTGGGAAGACGCACCCTCCTAGTGTTGGTAATATCATTGTGATCTGGAAGTGATCATGTATGTAGCCTCACTGCCAACGCAGTATGAGCCTATCAGGGTTGCACATAAGAATGTTTGGAGAAATTTGGAGATTGGATAAGTATGATTTGCTCATATGATGAGTGGAAAAGACTTAGCACAACCAGGCCTTTGAAAGCGTCGAGTGCATTGAGACCACTCAATGCTTTCGTCGAGTAAAGTGTTGACTTGTCAAATGATGGCGTTGAGTGTGTTGAGTTTACTCAACGATTTGTCGAGTCAAAGAGTTGATTCGTTGAGTATGGAACATAAGCGTTGAGTGCGTTGAGTTCACTCAACATTATCGTTGAGTCAATGTGTTGATTTGACAAGTTTGAGCCTCAGGGGTTGAGTTCACTCAACGCCTTCGTCTAGTTAAAGGTTAACTCGACAAATCTGGCACTTAGGTGTTGAGTGTGTTGAGTCCACTCAACGCCTTCGTCAAGTCAAATGTTGATTCGACGGTTTTGGTGCTGAGACTATTGAGGCGTTGAGTTCACTCAATGCCACTCGTCGAATATAATATGGATACTCGACGATTCGTCGAGTATAGTTTGTATACTTGGCGATTTGTAGTATATGTCATTGATACTCGATAATTCGTCTAGACAAGGCTTATCTGGTCAAAAACGCTTGATTCTAAGTCCTGGGTCTGCAAATAGCGACAAGCTGTTCAATTTATTTCTTGGGTATAAATAGAAGATTTTAGGGTTTCTAAAGTAACTGTTCATTCTATCTAAGCACACGAGCCACACTATGTTAAAGCCCCGAGACCTAAAAACGGATGGAAGTAATTCTGCCCGCCGCTAATCCCGTCGCCGCAGCATAGCTTGATTCCAGCAAGTTTCGCCTCCGCCTCTTCTACAATGGTCCTAGCAGTCTGTAAAGATGCAGAGATTTCTCTCTCAACCTAGATCTTGTGCCATAAGATTCTACGGGTTCTCCCGTTCGTGTGGACTTCCTTTAGAGGCATGGATAATATTCTGTACTAAGAACTGTAGCCGCAAAGCGATCGGGTGATCTCCTGGATCATCTAACTTGAGCATAGACTTAATTCTGCAGACGTAAAATTTTATTTACTGCTCTTTATTTCTTGATTAATGTTCATCGCTAGATCCGAACTATTTTGGGTTTTATTGTTCTTTATTTCCGTTGCGTGCACAAGTGTTGTGTCATCCTAGCAAAACCCAAGAAATAGTGACTCCCATGAAATTTTGGACCTGGTCCAAGTCCTTGACAAAATCCTCCGCCACAAAATTATGCGTCACCCCCGTGTCGAATAAGGTACGGGCAGGCTTGCCACATACCGCTACTATACATGTGTTTATTAAACGATCTTAGGTGGCTAGTTGTAAAGTGTTCTTCCTTAGCACTAATTGTTTAATATTAATTCTACTATTTAGGGAAAATAAGTATAGGAATTGAAATTACTAGCATACCTGCTATAACCCTATCCTGGTTTCGGGGTTGAACAAGGTCCAAAGAATACAATTGATCTCATTCCGGCCTACGATCACTGCCTTGGAACCCACGTCCTCGACCACATACCCGACCCCTGAATTGCTGCGCAGGTAGGGCAACTTGTGGTGCTGGGAGTGGTCCCTGGCTCCTGGGACAATTGATCTGAATATGACAAGGCTGGTGGCAGTGATGACATACTACTGGGGGAGGCTCCCCATCCTCTGGCTAAGGCATCTCCCGCATCTGTAATGGCTGAGGAGTCAACACTTCCGGGTCACTATGCTCCTATCTATGCTTCGGGTGGGGCAGATCCCCATTTCTCCAATCCCTCTAATGTTCCCTCCTACCACCAATAATCGTATCATCTACCGGTCTTATTCCCCTGCCTCGCACCGTGAGCCAATTTTCCTCCAACTTTTTTTCCATTTCTAGGATCCGAGGCAGGCTACAGTTAGAGATGAAAAGGAGTGCTTTCCTCAGGTCGTCCCGGATGCACTTGTAGAACCTCTTCACATAGCCGATATCATCTAGCTGTTATGAATCAGTGAAGCGAGCTAAGTGAGAAAACTCCCGGTAGTAGTCCAAAACTGATCTGTTGCCCTGTCTCACCTACAGGAACCTGTCCTCCAGCTTATCCCTCCTTGTCTGTGGCGCAATATGCTCCAAAAATGCTGTCTTGAACTCATCGCATGAGATGTCTGCGCCCTCAAATCCTGCATAGGCAGTGTCCATATGAGATATCCACCACCTCTTTGTGTGGGACTCCAAACATAATACTGCAAAGGATACAACCATATCAGTCGGGCATTGTATTCCAGCCAACATCTCGTGGATGATGTCCAACCATTCCTCAGTCCATACAACTGTCTCCATCCACAGATATGATGGAGGGGAAAGGCCTCAGAAGACACTCAGCTAATTTGCCATAGGATTTAGTTGGGGAAACGGAGCTTGGTGTGTCTTAAAAGCCTCCAATATGGCCGTCATTTTCTGTCCCATCTTTGAATGCTAGAAATGAGTAGGAACTGGTGGAGGTGGGGCACCATTAAGAATCAGAGGTGTTCCCTGTTGAAAGGTCAAAACTAATTATAAGAGCATCAAAGGGAAGATTCCCTTATAATGTTGTTACTTAATTCTTAGTTAAGATTGGACTGTTGCATGAGATTCCCTATATGGGCACACCATAGTTTCCACTGCTTAGTTTGTCCCCAAAATAAACTCGAGCGGGGGTGTCCCAAGGCTTGTTGACTTCTTTTTTTCAAGCGAAAGCGTGTGGGCCCATAACCCATAGGTTGGAGGACCGAAACCTCCATCTGATACATGTTATAAGAGCCCCCCATTTTGGGTCTTATGCCCAGAACTACTTCTTTGTGGTGACACCAACTCTCGAGGAGGTCATCACCACAAATCTCCGATTCTGCCAGCAAGTTCTCAACTATATACCATAGAAGAAAAGAAGTAAACATATATATATATGAATCTAGTCCACAATCACATTGCAATATATGTATATAAAGTCCATACCAAGTGTAAAACTGAACAAAAAGTAAAACTGAATCTGATAGGAAGATAAAAGGGATCATGCCCCGTACATATAATCCTCACTACATAAAGCTCGCAGAAGTAAAGCTACTAGTCACTCACTGATCCCATGACTATTGCTGTTGTGGCTACTGCCACACCGGGACTAGGTTGGTTCATCTCCTCCTAGACATGTTGGTTCCCCTAGTACTGCACCTTGTCTCCCAACTGGTTTCCCTGGTGTAATGCCCATTATGTCGTTAGTTTAAACTAAGTCTTGGTCCCCCTCCCCCCTACGATACCTAGGCACCGAGTGGGGGAGGTTGAAAGGAAAGGGACTAAAAGTGGAGAGTAAGCCAAAGCAGGTGACAGTGGCCCTATCTAACATATGCTAAAGGTATCTACCACAGTAATAATGGGTGCATGAAAGAACAGAAAGTTAAATTTGCAATATGATAGAAGAAGCAGAATAAAGTAATTGCAGAATAATTAATAATCATCACAGAGAAAATAACCTTAGTTTATAAGAATGCCAATATAGACTTATAATTTAAGGGGTCATTTTGCAAGGCCTAACATATAAAAGATCCCATACTAATTTATACGTTAAGGGTAGAAGTTTTATGCAAGGTATGTATGACATGGAATGCTATGCATGCTAAATGATGGATTTCACACAGGTTAAATGCATAAACTCGACTCTATTTGCATAGACTTTTAGTTCCCTCATTTGGAGTTTGCTAAACTCTCAGGTACCTCTTGTAGTGGAAAACGGAGGAAGTGGGTTGGGCCTCCCAACTCCTAGGTTGGTATTCACACTACCAATTTTAGACCAAGCGTACTACTCGGTACACCCACAGTCAGGTGCTTCGGAGTCTCTTGTACTAGTGCTAGAAAAACCACCAGTCTTTTATGGGCTAAGTGAACACTTACACTTGACGATTCAATATATCGAAGTCGGTGTGAACGATCACCTAATAACGAGGACCCACCACTTAATGCACATGCACACATGCTATAATTGCTCCCGATCCATCGACACTTCAAACTTAAACCATTCTTTTATCAAATACCGAGCCTATCGCTCGTGAATCTATACCAACTACCCTCCCAAAATGACGGGGTGAGTGTATGCGATAGTGGTTTATTAAAGAGTACTCTTTTAGTCTTCTTATTCCTACGGTTTAAGGTTAACCTTAGACTACCCAAGGCATTCCCTGTGAAGGGCTCTCGAGGGCACTAGGGACTACGATGGGCTGAAGCCCAAAATTCCCATTCACAAGCCACTTACTTTTATAAGTATCTATTTATTACAAAACCTTTTCCCCATGTGGCCTTTTAGATAATCCTAAGTGTATTTATATTCCTCGGGATAAGACGATACTCCGTCGACCCCGAGAACAACCCAAACTCCATGTTACACAAACTACCTAGAACATGGCCCTAAGGGTGACCTCATCATGACTCCACCCCAACCAGGTGCACCCACTATAATTTCACCCATGTATGGTGTACTATTCTACCCTAAATCCTTGAATTCACTATATATAGACCAAGTGATCTATCCTAAGCATATAAAGGTAAACACTCTGAATACTTTATCGACAACATTATTATTATTACTGGGGGTATACCGTGATATATTGAGCCCTAAACCCGAACTTGGTATTTTTCCTAATTAAATCATCATTTAAATAATTTCACAAAAATAATTCCACCTATGACTTTGAACACGAAGTATAAGATTTTTACATGCAATGACCTTACTAAAATTTTTAGTGCTTTTTATTGAAAAATAATAGTAATGTATAAATTTCATAATTTTCCAAAAAGCCTTCTATCATAAATCTAAATTCAAACTTTTTGATCAAAATGACAATTTACAAAATTAGTATTAGATTTTTCCACACAAAAATTATAACAAAATTACAAGAGGACTATAATAATCAGAAAACATGTCTGCCCAAAATTCATAATTTTCTATTTCAATTTAACCAATTATTTGAATTTACAAAATCATTTACCAATAGGGAAACTTGTGAATGAACTACTATATATATTATTCCAAAAATTGTAATAAAATTTACAAGGTATTAGAGAAAAATCAAAAGTTTTCTCGCCAAATTTCACAATTTTCAAGTACTATATTTGTTCTAATAAATTTTATTTCTCCAATCAACAAACTCTAGTATTATAAAGGAGATACTAAAAATCTTTAACTTAAAATTATAATAAAATTTCCAGACATAGATAACATCAAAAATGATCTATTACCCACGTTTTATGACCATCCTGTACATTTAGACATATATTTTATACTTGATAGGGAAGTTCATATCCTAATCAATAAGAGATTTGTGTGAGGATGGAATACTCATAAAATTCTAATTAAATTATTCAAGCTGCTTCTCTATCCATTGAATCTATCTACAAGTTTTGAGCCAATTCTTGGAGATGTGAACTATTTCATTCATTAACCCTAAGAGGCAGCCATAAGGTTTGAACTAGGGTTCCATGGTATTTGTAATTACTCGGTACGGCTAGGCAAAGCACCAAGCGTCAGAGACCTACCAGCAGCCTGGGTTTGGTGCCTTTTGACCGCCCCATGGCACCACTAGAAGTAAGCCTAAACATCAAGGCTTGCAGGCCCATTGCACCCCAACCAAATCTCCGCGCCTGTTTATCAGCAGCGCTAGGTTGTTGCCATGAGGTTTCGATCCCACAACCTTGATAAGAGAGTCTTATTACCACTCCTCATCACCAAGTTAGCTGCCAAAACTAAGTCACTACTTTCTGGTTAGCGTAAAGACTTTTTACTTTACTTATTATAAATATAGATTTATCATAGCATGAGTTGTTCCTCGGGGACATTTATACTCATGTAGGGTGTTGAAGTCAACCTAAACAAATATCTTCCGTAGCGTATAATTATATATTTTAATCGTGGACTAGTTGATCCACTAAGCCGAGGGATACGGCTAACTTCTTATCTTAAACCGGATTTTCCTCTAAATAACCTAAAGATCTTTATTTATGATTTAATTAGGAGTTTTGCGTGAGCGCCCGTAGTTATCCCCTACTGGCGTGGTATCATGAAGCACATTTTCCCTTACTCTGATATATTATCTAATGCGGTGAAAATGCGGGTTGTGACAGTTGGTATCAGAGGGAGGTTTTTTTTGTAATGACCCAGTCCGGCTTGGCCAAGCACCAAGCGTCGTTGGCCTACTACAGGCCTTGATGTTTAGGCTTACTACTAGTGGTGTCGTGGGGCGGTCTAAAGGGCATAAACCCTGGCAGCTGGTAGGCCGGTGACGCTTGGTGCTTGGCCTAGCCGGACAGGGTCATTACATTATTACATCCCTAAATACTTCTAAATCTATTGCTATGGTTGTTACAAGTGATAAAAATGTATTGGCCAAAGTTTCACCTTGTTTAGTTGAGGGGTTGACCACTCAACCACTCTAAGTGCACTTTGTAAAAACAAGGCTTATTACCTTAAAAGGACCAACTTTACTCACCAATATACCTCATCAATTCAACTCCAAATGGGTTGATATTTTTTCTTGGCCTTATAACACACCTCTGGTCATCCGCCAGAGTTTGGGGAAAATTTGAGGCCCATAGAACCTATTAATGTCCCATATATGAAATATTAAATTATTTAAAAAATTAGAGAAAAATCATCTCCAAAAATTATGATTTTCGGATATGTTTATGGTCATGACTAGACATGCCTATGGTCTAAATCTTAGGCCATCTGAATGAGTGGGCCACTAGGGGCACTCATTTTAATTTCTGGTTAGCCTTTGAACCCCTTGCACTAAAAGGTGTGTTGAGGAAGATCTAGTGGTCCAAATAGTTTGCTTCAAATTTTGTATTAAATTAGACACCAAGGACTAGGTTTTCTATGTTGGACATTATTACAGAAAATGCCTATAACTATTTTTAATAAATAAAACAAGGTGAGTGTTAAAATGTGACAATTGAAATAAAACATATACATTAAATAATTTGGCCCGCGCTTATCAAATCAAGCCAGATCTGACAATGCCTGCTCATCGTCCCCGATTAGCAAAGGGCTAGGATCGACTCTACCTGGAGCCATTCCTGCTCCATTTCCCGGCCACCGGCTGCCTCCTTGGTCGGCCACCACCACCCCACCATCCATTGAGGTTGTTGCTATCGCCTGGCGGCGGCACAGCCGCCGGAGGGGAGTTTTTCGACGAACCAGAGAGGTTAGTTTTTTATGGAAAACTTTTGATTTTATCCTCATCGATCGGGCTCAATTGAGCCCGATTTCTCCAACTAATGGTCTAAGGATCTAGCACAGAAGAGAAGGAGAAGGACTAGACCTTCTGGAGAGCTTGGCGGCCTGTGAGGTGGTGGTGTGCCATAGCTGACAATCTCAATTCTCCTCCTTATCGAATTCTCAACTCTTACCTAAACCAGTGATGTAAACATTCATTTTTATTGCTTGGAAGCTTTTAAAGCTTATGGAGGGGTTATTTTGCGGAGTGGGAGAGGCTACACTGAATGACCATTAATGTCCATGAAGGGAGGGTGTTCGGCCATGGTGGATTGGTGCCTTTTTATATGCTGGCCTGCTAGAATTGATGGAAATCTCCTCCTAAAGGTCAGGGGAGATGAATGGAGGCTTAGGGGGAAAAATGGGGAAGCCTCTTTGCAATCTCCATTATTCTCCCTTCTTTCTCTCTCCTCTCACTTAAATGAAAACTCCACCTGCTCTATCCTAGTCATCACCTCAAGCAATTGTACAGTATTCTAGCTGGTTTCTACTTACTCTAGCTAGTAGGCCATCCTAATTGGGCCTAGCCCATTTGGATTGGGTTGGATTTGGCTTCCTTCCCTATTTTGGTCTTGGTTTGACTAAGGTTGACTTGGTGGTGTTGACTTGGTCCAATGAGTGGATTGACTGGATAACTAGGTGTCTTGAGTTCCTTACCACCACCACCCAAGTCTATTAGTGACTTGGTGCCATACACTTAGGTTAAATTAGTGTAATTTAACCTAACTAGGGTTAGGGTTGACTAGTCAATTCCACGCCTTGGTTGACCCATAATGGGTTATTTGTTCTTTCAAGAATCCCTATGGGGTTGAGAATGACATGGTTGGGTCAAGTGGTCATGTTGAGTTTCATTGTCCAAACCCTAGCTTAGGTGTCAAGGAACTACTATTTGCAGACCAAGGTGCTTTCACCTATTTTCTTAGACACCCTTAGTCCTCTTGATCTTCTTTAGGCTTTGTCATAACCTAGTCATGAAAAAAATCCTCCTAAGTGTCTGGTTGTTTGTGGGATATTACAGTCACTAGGTCAGGCGTCGAATGCCTCGAGTGAGCTAGTTGATACTCGTCGAATTTGTCGATTATTCTAGCCGATACTCGTCGAATTTGTCGAGTATTACTTCTACATGACATTGAGTGGCAAGTTGGATCTAGCTGAATCTCTCTATGTAAATTTTGTTGAATATCAGCACTAGTTTGGTGAGTATACTCAGCTACACTCGATGATACTAGATGAAAATGACTTGGGTTATTTTTCAGTCTGTTTTCAAATTTTGGCTCAGGTTGAATGACGGTCAAGAACAATAACTTTACAAGTCTTGTTTTGGAATTTCTTTTATATCCGTTTCTATTGAGGATCTGTATAAATACTTAGGGTGGATTTTTCATACCCCTAATCATGTTTATCATCCAAAATTCAAAATCGCAAAAGATTCCAAAAACAAAACCGTCGGCTCCTGTGCATTTCGCAACTCCCGTTAGGCCGACGCAAGCAGTGCTCGATTCGATCTTCCTCTTCCGATTCGACTGGATCTTTGCAATCTGAAGGCTTCTATTCTCCTAGATCTAGTCAATGCAAGATTCAAGATTTAAAGTATTAAAGGTTTTCGATTTTATGTTTTCTTCAAGTCATTCAAGTTCAACCAAATCGAAGAACGATGGATAGAAGACTTCAGATCTTGCCATGTTTTATTTGTAATACTTTTGTGTAATTTTCTTTTACATATGTAGGATATTTTATCTCCGAGTTAAAGATCTGTTTATGGATCGAGTTGTAAATCTATTTGTTGATTTAGTTGTAGATCCGTTTGTGGATCGAGTTGTAGGATAGGTTGTTCACCGAGAGGTAGGAGCGTTGTCTTCGAGTTGTAGGAGTTGCAACTCTGAGGTGTAAGATTTTTTGGAATCTGAGAAAGGTGAAGTAGTCGAATCTAGCCCTTTGTGGTAGATAGGCGAGGTAGTACAGTGGACATACCCAATTCGGGGAACCACTATATATCTCTGTGTTTGTGTGCTATTTTTTTTAAAGTATTTTTTTCCCGCAAAAAGACAAAGACATCACCTATTCACCCCCCCTCTAGGAGATTTAGGTAGACACTAGATACTTTCTATTGGTATCAGAGGGGTGTTGTTGGATATAAGGTTAACACCTTAAACAAGATCTCCCATCTAGTGTCAAGAGTTTCCGCTTCGTAGGTATGGATAAGAGTAAGGACATGTCTTCTATGAAGTTACCTGTGTGCACCAAAGATAACTTCCCTATATGGAAAGAGAGAGTTAGATTCTTCATGGAAGTAGTAGATCTCAGGATAGTTTAGATTGTGGAAGAAGGACCTCATATTTCTACACAAGCCTCTACTCTAAATCCTGCAGTTATGATCCCTAAGAAAATGATGGATCTAACCAAAGATGAAATCGCCCTTCTCTCCTTGGATAATAAAGCAAAGAATATTATAGCCAGCGTAGTGGACGACTTTATGCTTTAAAACCTATTCCAATGCAAATCTGCCAAGGAGATGTGTGACTGTCTAGTTGTACTCATGAAAGGTACCGAATAAGTTCGAAACGATCACAGATCGTTGCTCAATCAAGAATACAAGGCGTTTAAGAAAGGATCAAATGATACTATTGCAGACAGCTTCGAGAAGTTCTTCAAGATTGTCAATGGGATTAGAAACTATGGTCGCACATTCACTAATGGCGAGCTCAATGACAAATATCTCAGATCCCTGACAAAGGGCTGGGACACAAAAGTAGTAGCCATTAGAGAGTTTGGGAAGCTGCCAGAGATTGATCCCCAGAACTTGTTTCGGAAGCTCCTCTCAAAAAAACTTCAAATAAAAACCAGAAAGAAGGAGGAGCAAAGTAACCGGACTTCAAGAAAAGAGAAGTCAGTAGCTCTGAAGTTTGAAGGTTTGAGAAAGTCTAAAATTGTGTCTCTAGTAAGGACACGTGCTCCAGACACCCCAAAGGACTCTGAGCCAAGCACTTCAGGCTCAGAGCTATCTGATGGAGAGTTCTCTCTCCTTTTAAAGAAGTTCAAAATATTGCTCAGCAAGAGGAGACAAATAAAGAATCAGTCATCCTCCTCTGATTTCAAAAGATCACATCGTGATGGTGATCGGGCGAAGAAAAGCTACAACCGAGATGAAATGTATAAATCTAAACCAAATAAACATCCTTCCTCTGACATTGTGTGTTATTGTTGTAAAAAGACAGGACACATGATTGCGGAGTGTCCGTACAAAAAGAAGGAAGGATCCAAGAAATAAGATAAGAGATCATTCAAGGGTAAGAGGAAGAAAAAGAAAAGCTACGCCGCTAAGCAGTCAAAGACTCTTAGTGATAGCGACTCAAGTGAATCCAATTCAGAGAATGGAGAAGCTTAATTCGCGCACATGGCTCGATCAAACGAGGAAGTTGGCGACTCCAAGTATCACAGGAAGGTAAACTCACGCACGATACTCTCTAAATCAGAAATGTCACAACTCGCATTTTCACCACAACAAATAAATATCAGAGTAAGGGAAAATGAGCGTCATGATGCCACGTCAGTAGAGGATAACTGCAGACGCTCAGGAAACACTCTGACTCAATACTGAAAATATTATTTAAATGTTTTTATTAAAGAAGTTTATTTTAGGTTAGGCAATTAGCCGTATCCCTCGTCTTAGTGGCTCACAAGTCCACCAGAAGAAAAGTAATTAAACATAGTGGAAAATACTATAGTAAATAGGTTAGGCATCGTACATGAGTCTAACATCCAAAAAAAAACTCAAGGCATACATTACAATAAATTTATAATAATGATATCGAAGAAGTTTGTACGGAATTTAAATATAGTGATTTAGAGTCTTAAAACATGATGCACATGATATAGTAATAATAGTTTGTTTTATAATTGAAAATACCTATAGGCATCCTAGCATAAATCCTTCTCAGAGAGCAAGAACTACTAACACAAAAGTAGGCACTAGCAATTAGTAAAATATCCAAGAACAACAATAAACAATCAGTGGGCGTCAAACACCTGACACGAACCCACTAAAAGTTTTCAAGTCTTAACCAAATAATAAGAGCACCAAAATCTACATCGCAAAAACGAGGAAAACACAGCGACAACACCACTCAGTCACACCACCAGCTACAACCCTGGACCTGAGGCATTTAAAAGAAGAACACCTCAGCAAGCAAAAAGTACAAGTGGCAAGAGTATAAGTAAACAAGTATGAAAAGAATTTAACAAAGGAGGGTGTACCAAACCCAACCAAAGGGAAATAGAAAGCTGGAAAAAAAACCACAACAACAATTAGCCAAATTTGATCGCATAGAGAAAGGTTAGCCAATAAAATACCTCTGAATAATATGCACCAAGTGCGAAAATGAACAAGTCTGAGCATAATAAGCCAAATTTAGCAAACTGTGGCATAAACCACAAGAAAACCAACTGAGCACAATACGGCTCGGAAGAGGGCGGATCATCAACACGTTGTATGACTGCATTGCAGGCTGGAGAGGGCGACGACCTCAAGCGCCCTAAGCCTAACTCTAGATCCTCAACTATCTCACAATCGGTACGGTTGTCCACAAACATGGCCAAACCGGCCCAACCTGAACCAAATAGTCCAGGAAATGAGAAACTAAGCATACCCCCACTGTGATGATCCACAAAAAGAAGGGGCCTCCCGGTTGGGTGGTATGCTAACCAAACCAACACTCATATCCCCAACATCTCCATCTCAAAATCGGCACAACACCTCAGTATTACAACACTAAATCGAAGACCACGACCTATAATCGACCTAAACTAAGCGCAACGCATCCTACGCTCAACGACGTCGAAAAATTTTTACCCTAAGCATAATCCTAAAAAGATTTAATATCTTTTACTCTAAAAGAAATAGAAACATTAATATAAGATGAAAGTATTACCATAAGAACTTAGGGAAAAGGAGAGGAAAGGAGCCACTTGCCTTGGCTTTACCAGAGAAAGCCTCCAAATCACACCACATCGAAGATCGGGGTAAAAGAATACGGGAGGAGTTGAAATCTAAACCAAAATGGACAAAAAGGGAGTTAGGGCCAAAAAACCCTAACGAGAAAACTCAAGGAATGGGGAAAAATTTACCACGATAGCGTAGCTCTCAGTGAGAGCTTTCCAGATCTATTTTCAATTGAAGATTTCGAGCATCGGAGCACTGTCGGCGGCCACCGGAAGATCAACGAAAAAGAAACTCTCTCTCTCTCTGGCTCGATGCTCTGGTTCACGAGAATAATATCAGAGAAGATGAAGTTTGGTTCTAAAACCTAAGTCTGAGAATATATATATATATATATATATATATTTATGTTTATAAATTTTTTTTGTCAAAAATGGGTTATTACGAGCAGTTTCACAGGAATCAAAAATAGAGGTCTAGTATGGCTCAAAAACGAAATTTGCCTGACATTAAAGTTGTAGATCATATCGAGACGAACAAATTTCATGTTGACCATGTTTTCGTACGACACCGTTTTGACCCTCAAAATGGAGCCCGAACACTGACTAAAAAGAACCACTTGAGTGGAATGGGTCTACTCGAGATGGAGAAGTCTGCTCGAGATGGTGACTCGAGAGGGAGGTATCTACTCGAGAGGGAGACTTGTAAACTCGAGATAATCATTTGGAACTCGATAGGATAGGTATGGAACTTGAGTGGATCAATTTTATTCGAGATAAAAGACTTAGAACTTGAGTGGATCAAGTCTACTCGAACTAGACATGAGCTTCTTCGGGAACCTTGAAAATAGGGGTCTAAGATGGCTTCCAATCGAAAAGTAGTCAAAATGAAAGTTGTAGATCTCGTCTATAATAACAAATTTTATGTCGACCATTGTTCCATACGATTCCATTTTGACCCTTAAAAATGTGCCCGAACGTAACTGTACATGACTACTTGAGAGGAATGAAGGTTACTCGAGAATGAGAGAAAAGTACTCGAGAGGAACGTATAATACTCGATTATAATCACTAATACTCGAGAGAAATAAAAATTACTCGAGAAAGAAACAATAATACTCGAGATAAAATAATAGTACTCGAGTATATCAATGGTACTCGAGTAGAAATCAATAGTATAGCTTATTTACGAGCAGTTTTTGGAAAATTTTAAATTGGAGTCTAAGATGGCTTCAAATCAAAAAGTGGTCAACATGAAAGTTGTAGATATGTCAAGACGAACAAATTTTATGTTTAACAGTTTTTTTATACAACGACGTTTTGACCCATAAAATGGCGTCCGAGCGAAATCTAAAACGGGCTACTCGAGAAGAACCATACCTACTTGAGAAGACTCAGAATAGAAATCCAAACGCGTGCCGAATTAAATGAAACTCGCACCAAAGGCGAACACTGACTCTACAAAATTAACGATGAAGTCAAAACCAAAATATAATGTGCCAATCTCGAGTTATACACTCCTAAACTCTATGACAAAAGTAAATGACACAAAACTACAAACGCGCGTCGAGGCTCCAAAAATGCTCGGGTCGCGACGAAACTTTTAGAGCATGTCCAAAATCACTAAATTTAACTTACCAACTTGAAAACTTTCAGTTTCAATGAAAATCCCAAAATCTGGTAAATCAGACGTAACGGACGCGAAAATGCACTAACGGTGTCGCGCCGTCAACATGGCGTAAAAAAGATAACGACCTAACTTCATAAATATAACGATAATAAATCAAATAAAATCATCGAAAAAATAGGGGGCGTTACAGTCACTTCCCCTAAAAAGAGGTTTCGCATCGAAATTTAATACAACACCAAAACCAAACCAAAATGATAAAATCAAATATCGCAAAAACAAGGAGACTTACCAAAACTAAGGGAAGATATGCAGATGAGATTTCCTCATCGCCGACTCCAATTCCCACATCGCGCTCTCGACGTCTTGATTCCTCCAAAGAACCTTGACCTTGGGGATTGGCTTTCTCCGCAACACTCGATCCAGAGACTCCAAAATACAAACATGGACCTCCATAAAAGAAAGGCTCGGCTCCAACTGGGGCAAAACATCAAGAATCTGCCTGTCGCTCAACACGCACTTCCGTAGCTAACTCACATGGAAAACATCGTGTACTCCATGAAAATTTTCTGGTAGGTCCAGCCTATAAGCTGAAACACCAATCCGCTCAACAATTAAGAAGGGTCCCACATATCTCGGGTCCAACTTATGATTCTTACCAAATCGCTTCACACCAGACATCGGGGAAACTTTTAGGAAAACCATATCCTCGACGGAAAACTCAAAATCGGTCCTACGCTGATTGGCATACTTTTTATAGCGCTCCTGGGCTACCCAAAGCTTCTCTCGGATGAGCCTAACTGAAATTTCAATCTCTTCAAGGGCTTCTGGACCTAGAAACGGTCTATAACCAACCTCAGCCCAAAATAAAGGAGTCCTGCAACATCTCCCATATAAAGCTTCAAATGGAGACATTTGCAAGCTCTCCTGGTAGCTATTATTGTAGGCAAATTCTATTAGCCTCAAACGCTCATCCCACGCTCCATCGTGGTCCAAAATATAACATCTAATCATGTCCTCCACGATCTGATTTGCTCTTTCTGTTTGCCCATTCGTTTGCGGATGGTAGGCGGTGGAATACCTCAAGTCAGTACCCAACCCCTCTTGCAAGCTCTTCTAGAAACGGGACATGAACCTGGAGTCTCGATCAGACACAATACGGATAGGTACTCCATGCAACCTGATGACCTCATCCAAATACAATTCAGTTATTTTTTTCATGGAGTAGTTAATCTTGAACGACACGAAGTGAGCACTCTTCTTCAGTCTATCCACAATCACCGAAACCGAGTCATGCCCTCTAGGTGATCTCGGCAATCCAGTAATAAAATCCATCGATATACTCTCCCATTTCCAACTCGGGATCTCCAAAGGTGTTAACTTGCCTCTAGGCCTTCCATGATCAGCCTTAACTCGCTTACAAGTTAAACATTCAGATACAAATCTTGCAATATCACCCTTCATACCCATCCACCAAGCAATCTGCTTCAGATCCTAGTACATCTTGGTTGAACCGGGGTGGTAGGCCACATTAGAACCATATGCCTCCCTGCATAACTGATACCTAATATCCTTAACAGTGGGAATGCAAAGCCTGCCATGGTATCTCAGGGTTCCCATATCATCAATAAAAAAACTCTGGAAACACACCCTTCTAAGCTCTACTCTAAAGATGCAACAGATCTGGATCCTCCTTTTGATGCAATCTAGTAAGCGAAATCCATGAAGGCTCTAACACTTCTAATTCACTAGTCGAGCTACCACTTCCCACTGAAATTCCCATTAGTAGAAATTCTTCCACTAGTGAATCCACCGAAAGGTTAAAAATTTTAGCTGTCTTCCTGCTCAGGGGTCAGCTACCACATTAGCTTTGCCCGGGTAGTACTGGATCTCAACATCATAGTCTGCCACATACTCCATCCATCTATGCTGGCGTAAATTCAGTTCCTTCTATGTGAAGACGTATTTCAAACTTGTATGATCAGTATAAATCCTACATATAGCGCCATACAACAGATGTCTCCACAACTTGAGGGCATAGATCATGCTGCAAATTCCAGGTCATACGTAGGGTAATTCCGTTCATGAACCTTTAGCTACCTAGACCCATACGCAATAATCTTGCCCTCCTGTATTAACACGCATCCATGCCCAACATGTGATGCGTCCACATACACAGCATACTCCAGTCCTTCAGTAGGCAGGGTCAAAACTGGTGCAGTGCATAGTCTCCTCTTCAGCTCCTGGAATGCCTCTTCACACTTATCACTCCAAATAAAGGTTGCATGCTTCTGCGTTAGCTTTATCAAAGGCGCAGCTAATGTAGAGAATCCCTCAACAAACCTTCTATAGTAGCCTGCTAGCCCTAGAGAACTCCTTATTTTCTTGGGAGTGGTAGGCCTAATACAATCCATCACTGCAGCTATCTTCTCCGGATCAACCATTATCTCATCTTTATTCACCACATGGCCCAAGAAGGAGACTTGAGGAGCCAAAACTCGCATTTTCTCAACTTAGCATACAACTTATGCTCTCTCAAAGTGGACAAAACCAATCGCAAGTGCTGCGCATGCTCTTCAGCATTGCGGGAGTAGACTAGAACGTCATCTATGAACATGATGACAAAATGATCCAGGAAGTCCTTGAATACTCTGTTCATCAAATCCATGAGTGCGGCGAGTGCATTAGTTAATCCAAAAGACATTACCAAGAACTCGAAATGTCCATGCCGTGAACGAAAAGCAGTTCGTGGAATGTCTATCTCACGAATCCTCAACTGTTGATAACCCGAACGCAGGTCAATCTTGGAAAATACAGAGCTACCACGCAACTGGTCAAATAGATCATCGATTCTATGCAAGGGATATCTGTTCTTGATGGTCACTTTATTAAATTCTCTGTAATCTATACACAACCTCATTGATCCATCTTTCCTCTTTACAAACAAAACGGGAGCACCCCACGGTGACGAACTTGGCCTAATGAAATAGTTCTGCAATAGCTCAACTAATTGGGTCCTCATCTCTTCCAACTCACGGGGAGCCATACGGTACGGAGCCTTAGCGATTGGACGGGTACCCAGTTCAAAATCTATGACAAACTCAACATCTCTCTCAGGCGGAAGACTAGGAAGATTATTAGGGAACACGTCAGGAAACTCGCGCACTACAGCAATCTCCTCCACAAGCGGCAAACTAATAATGGTTGCCAACACTGAAACCAAAGAGGCAAAGCATCCTGAATTCAAAAGATTTTGAGCACTTACTGCGAAAATGATCGGAGAATCTTGGCGCGAATAACCAAAAACGCTCTTGCGTTGACAATCATCCATCTTGAAGTTCAAGCGCTTGACCTTGCACTGGATTACTGCATCATACTCAGATAGCCAATCCATGCCCAGGATTACATCAAAATTTTCCAAGTCTAAAATTTTTAGATCCGCAACCGCGAGAAAATCTCCCAACTGTACTGGACAACTCTGAATCCCCTGATCTGACACCACGGAATCACCTGAGGGGAACTTGATACAGATCGGGTCGCCAACACGATTGAGGGGGATCAGGAATAGCTAGATCCTTGGCGGGCTCTTGCGCTCCCTGCGACTGACTCGCCACGACTGACAATAATGACTGAATCTGCGACTGTATCTCTTGTATTTGCCTCGACAAGGACTCATTGCTCTGTCATAATCCCTCTATTATAGCCTCACTCTAGGAACAAGAAGATTCTCCCTCGAACTGGGGAGTAGTCCTCGTCACCAGACGCTTAGGCGGCATTCTAAACAAATAATAAATTATCTATCAACACCTAGCGTAACCTGCTAGACTTACAACTTAGTTCATACATACAACCTTAGATACTTGCTCATGCTGATAACTTGCTCTGGAATTTAAAATAAATTATGGCATGTCGTACTTAGGGCAAAACACCCTCATCCTTATAACTCTTGTGCCTATTATATGAGTGCATGAATGATTACATTTTATTTCAAATCTTGTGTGTACATATGTCATCATATAGATCTTTAACTTGGCACGTGTGCTTATGCAATGATATGTTATGCATGTTGTGCTATGCATTCTAAAAAGGTCTTAATGCATGTATGAGCGGCGTACACATACAATGTTATAAATCCCATACTACATACCATTGTATGTAACAAAAAAAATATAACGTGTTAATGGGCTTCCATGTGGGTGTGGTTATGCATTCCATACTACTTAACCGTCACATGTTGCCTCCTATGGTGGATCCATATACAAACACATATTTATGCATCACATACTACATAATATGCCTTGTATACTTCTAATCATTCTTATGAGTGTAGTGTACATGCTTCAGCCAAGACATACTGATGACACATCGGTGTGTATATGATATGAAACTAAATAACTAACACTAACAAGGGAAGTTTGCCCAACCAATTTTAAAGCAACTTCCCTCTAATACCAACTGTCACAACCCACATTTTCACCACAATGACGAAATATCAGAGTAAGGGAAAATGCGCATCATGATGCCATGTCAGCAGGGGATAACTGCAGACGCTCAGGAACACTCAAACTCAATAATGAAAATATGATTTAAATGTTTTTATTGAAGAAGTTTATTTTAGGTTAGGGAATTAGCCATATCCCTCATCTTAGTGGCTCATGAGTCCACCAGAAGAAAAGTAGTTCAATGCAGCAGAAAATACTATAGTAAAATGGTTAGGCATCCTACATGAGTCTAACATCTAAAAAAAACTAAGCCATGCATTACACTAAATTTATAATAATGATATCAAAATAGTTTGTACGGAATTTAAATATAGTGATTTAGAGTTTTAAAACGTGATGCGCATGATATAGTAATAATAATTTGTTTTATAATTAAAAATACTTATAGGCATCTTAGCATAAATCCTTCCTAGAGAGCAAGAACTACTAACACAAAAGTAGCCACTAGCAATTAGCAAAATATCCAAGAATAACAATAAACAATCAGTGGGCGTCAAAAACTTGACACAAACCCACTAAAATTTCTCTAGTCTTAACCAAATAATAAGAGCACCAAAAGCTACCTAGCAAACACGAGGCACACACAGGGACAACACCACTCAGTCGCACTACCAGCTACAACACAGGACCTGAGGCATTCAAAAGAAGAACACATCAGCAAGCAAAAAGTACAAGTGGCAAGAGTATAAGTAAACAAGTATGAAAATAATTTAACAAAGGAGGGTGTACCAAAACCAACCCAAGGGAAACAAAAAGCAGAAAAAAAAAACCACAACAATAATTAGCCAAATTTGATCGTGTAGAGAAAGGTTAGCCAATAAAATACCTCTAAATAAAATGCACCAAGTGCGAAAATGAACAAGTCTTAGCATAATCAGCCAAATTTAGGAAATTGTGGCATAAACCACAAGAAAACCAACTGAGCACAATACAGCTCGGAAGAGGGTGGATCATCAACACGTGGTATGACTGCGTTGTAGGCCGGAGAAGGCGATGACCTCAAGAGCCATAAGCCCAACTCCGGATCCTCAACTGTCTCACAATCGGTACTGTGGTCCACAAACATGGCCAAATCGGGCCAACCAGGACCCAACAGTCCAGGAAAGGAGAAACTAAGCATACCCCCACTGTAATGATCCACAGAAAGAAGGGGCCTCCCGGATGGGTGGTATGCTAACCACAACCAACAGTCATATCCCCAACATCACAATCTCAAAATTGGCACAACACCTAAGTATTACAATACGAAATCGAAGACCACGATCTATAATCGACCTAACCTAAGAGCAACGCGTCCTACGCTCAACGACGTCGAAAAAAATTTACCCTAAGCGTAAGCCTAAAAAGATTTAACATCTTTTACTCTAAAAGAAACAGGAACATTAATAAAAGATGAAAGTCTTACAATAACAACTTAGGGAAAAGGAGAGGAAAGGAGCCACTTGCCTTGGCTTTACAATAGAAAGCCTCCAAATCACTCCACGTCGAAGATCGGGGCAAAAGAACACGGGAGGAGTTGAAATCTAAACAAAAATGGCCGAAAAGGGGGTAAGGGCAGAAAAACTCGAACAAGAAAACTCAAGGAATGGGGAAAAATTTACCATGATAGCGTAGCTCTCGGTGAGAGCTTTCCGGATCTATGTTCGGTTGAAGATTTCGAGCACCGGAATACCGTCGGCCGCCACCAGAAGATTCAAGAAAAAGAAACTCTCAAACTCGCTCGCTGCTCTGGTTCGGGAGAATAATATCGAAGAAGATGAAGTTCGGTTCTAAAACTTAAGTCTAAGAATATATATATATATATATATATATATATTTATTTATTTATTTATTTATTTTTATAAAAATATTTTGTCAAAAATGGGTTATTACGAGCGGTTTTGCGGGAATAAAAAAAGAGTTGTATGATAGCTCTAAAACAAAATTTGCCCAACATAAAAGTTGTAGATCTCATCCAGACGAACATATTTCATCTTGAACATTTCTCCATACGTCACCGTTTTGACCCTCAAAACGGTGCCCGAACTCTGACTGAACTAAACCACTCGAGTGGAATTGGTCTACTCGAGAAGAAGAAGTCCACTCGAGATGGTGACTCGAGAGGGAGGTATATACTCGAGATGGAGACTTAGGAACTCGAGATAATCATCTGGAACTCAATAGGATAGGTATAGAACTCGAGTGGATCAATTCTACTCGAGATAAAAGACTTAGAACTCGAGTGGATCAAGTCTACTCGAACTAGACATGAGCTGCTTCGGGAAAATCGAAAATAGGGGTCTACGATGACTTCCAATCTAAAAGCGGTCAACATGAAAGTTGTAGATCTCGTCGATACGAACAAATTACATATTGACCATTGTTCCATACAATGCCGTTTTGACCCTCAAACATATGTCTGAAAGTAGACTGTACATGACTACTCGAGAGGAATGAAGGTTACTCGAGAATGGGAGCAAAGTACTCGAGAGGAACGTATAATACTCAAGTAAAATCACTAGGACTCGAGAGAATTCAAAATTACTTGAGAAATAAACAATAATACTCGAGATAAAATAATAGTACTCGAGTAGATCAATGGTACTCGAGTAGAAATCAATAATACATCTTATTTATGAGTAGTTTTGGGAAAATTGAAAATAGGAGTCTAAGATAGCTTCAAATCAAAAAGTGGTCAACATGAAAGTTGTAGATATATTCGAGACGAACAAATTTTATGTTTACCATTGTTTAGATACGATGCCGTTTTGACCCTCAAAACGGCGTCCGAGAAAAATCTTAAACGGGCTACTCGAGAAGAACCATAGCTACTCGAGAAGACTCAGAACAGAAACCCAAACGCGTGTCGAATTAAACGAAAATCGCACCAAAGGAGAATACTGACGCTATGAATTTAACGGCAAAGTCAAAACCAAATTCTGACGTGCCAATCTTGAGTTATACACTCCTAAACTCTATGACAAAAGTAAATGACACAAAACTACAAACGCGCGCCGAGTTTCCAAAAATGCTCGGGTCCTGACGAAACTTGACGAGCAAATCCAAAATCACTAAACTTAACTTACCAACTTTAAATCTTTCAGTTTCTGCTAAATTACCAAAATCTGGTCAATGAGACCTAACGGACGCGAAAACGCACTAACGGTGCAGCGCCGTCAACATGGCGTAAAAAGGATAACGACCTGACGTCATAAATATAACGATAATAAATCAAATAAAATCATCGAAAAAATTGGGGGCGTTAAAGGAAATGTCAACTAATGTTCATGAAGACTATTCTTCTGAGGAAGACAATTTCGACTTGATGGCTGAATATCAGGAACTTTTGAAAGCTTTTGACAAATGCCATAAGATAGTCAAAAAGTAAGCAAAAGAGATTGCCTCCCTCAAGGCAGTTGAAACAAGCCTGGAGGAGGAACTTGCACAAGTACTTTATCTCAGAGATGAAGTCAACTCCTTGAAAGAGAAATTGATATTCTTGGCTGAGCCATTAAGCCTAAAAGAGAAATACTTAGATGAGCTAGAAGAAAATCTCTTGGTGGAGAGGAAACTAGTTGAAAGCTACTGCAAGCAGAGAACTATTCTCCCTCTCATCGATAAATTTTCCTCTCCAAAGAAGGTTTGTGGTATTGGCCACGTTGCTGAAAAAGATAAGACTGCTAAGACGGCCGTCTCCAAAGGTAAAGGGAAGCCACCTCAGAGACAACCCTCTCGAAAGAAGGTTATTTTCCCCACGAACAAATATGACTCTGAGATGTCATATAGGCACTTCCGTAGGCCTACCAATGTAGAGCCTAAGAAGCACTATCAAGGATGTACCCATACTCGAAACTTTGGGGCAAGTGTTTTTAAGGCTCCTTACGAAGAGATAATTCTAAAAGAGTGTGGTCCTTATGTTCATGTACCCAATTTTAAGAAGGCACCAAAGGCCAAAAATATTATACCTATGGTTAGTGTAACTGAGATGTCATGTGTGTGCTGTAATCACAAGGCTTCCACCTCCAAGTTTATAGCCCCTACTCAATCCCAAGTTCAAAATGTAAAGCAGGAGTACAAGAGAAGGTACAACAAGTTTGAATGTTGGTGTTGTGGCAAAATTGGTCATTTTGGTGAAGATTGTTGGTTTAACCTTGCTAATTTTGAAGATCCATGAGTTAACAATGCGAGACCGGCCACTCACAATGTTAATATTCCTAGTGGTGTCAAGCTAACAAAGAACCCAGGACCCAAATATGTTTGGGTTCCTAAGGTAAAATGATTTATGGTTGCAGGTATGTACAAAGGCCAATAAAACTCTGATCTGGTATTTGGACAGTGGATGATCTCGGCATATGACCGGGACATGAAGCCTACTACGAGAGTTTACCCAAGTTGAAGACGGTCCAAAGGTCATCTTTGGAGGGTCAAATAGGGGAATCATTAAAGGCTACAATATGATTACGAATGGCATAGTCTCTTTCACAGACGTGGCTTATGTTGAAGGATTACAATATAATCTGATAAGCATAAGTCAATTATGTGACAAAGGCTACATCGTTGAGTTCAACAAGGACAAGTGCCTGATAAAATCATCTCCGAATTTGGAGACAATCTTAACAGGCACTCGGAGTAGAAATATCTTTTGTTTAAATTTTCTATGTCTAGAAAACTCCACACCAGTGTGCTTTTTGGCTAAAATTAGTGTGTCTCTTTGTGACCAATGACACAAAAGATTAACACATATTAATTTCGAAACAATAAACATGTTATTTTCTCACAACTTAGTGCGTGATTCCCCCAACATTTTGTGACTTAAAGAGAGTCCATGTCACGCATGCCAGATGGGTATCATAAAAGGGCTACCTTTAAGGGCATTTATGAAATAGATTCCTCTAAAAGTTTGTATTTACTCCATATGGAATTATTCAGTCCCATGCCAATTCATAGTTTAGGAGGTAAAACTTATACATTGGTAATTGTTGATGACTACACACATTTTACTTATGTGTTCTTTCTGAAATACAAGTCAGACACCTTTGACTCTTTCAATAACTTCGTTTGGCAGATTTAGAACGAATTAAACTGCTTTGTGATCAAAATCAGAAGTGACCACGAAACAGAATTTGAGTATGATGCTATGACAGAATTCTGTGGAAGTCAAGGTATCTTTCATGAGTTTTACTCCGCGCGTACTCCAAAGTAAAATGGAATTGTTGAAAGAAGGAATAGAACCTTAATTGAATCATGTACAACTATGTTGAATGATGCTTCACTACCAGAGTACTTCTGGGCTGAAGTAGTAAACACAGCTTGTCACGTGCAAAACAGAGCACTAATCAACAAAACCAAATGTATGACTCCTTATTAACTATTGAAAGGAAGAAAACTGACTGTGTCCTAATTTAGGATCTTTGGAAGTAAATGCTTTGTACTTAACAATTGGAAGTATTACCGCACGAAGTTTAGTGATAAATGTTTTGAAGGTATTTTTGTAGGGTATAGTAGCCATCGTAAGGCATATAGGATTTTTAATTAGAAAACCCTGGTGGTAGAGGAGTTTATTAATGTTGTATTTGATGAGACAAGCATGCTCTACAGTAGCTCGTCTAGTGTGGTTGGTGTAGATGCAAGTACTAGGTTCAAAGAACAAAGCATGGAAGAAGAAGTCAATGAAGACGCTCCAAGCTCAGTTAAGGTCGTCGATCCAAGTATGGTGGTTGAAGAACAACTAGATGAACTAACCATAGAGGATGCACCTGATGCGGTAGAACCTGCTGGTGGAAGAGGAACAAACCTAGTGGTCAAACATCTAAGAGATCGCCCTACTGATCAAATCATTGGAGAGCTAGGTATTAATGTTAGAACCAAAAGACGTACAACTAACGAGATATTGCATCTTAGTTTTCTATCTTAGGTTGAGCCAAAGAAGTCTGAAGAAGCAAACAAGGATGCCACTTAGATCATGGAAATGTAAGAGGAGCTCAACCAGTTCAAAAGGTGCAATGTTTGGGAGTTGGTGCCCAGACCCAAAGGACAGAACGTGATCGACACAAAATGGATTTTCAAAAACAAGTTAGATGAGAATGGAATCATTATAAATAATAAAGCCAGGCTGGTAACTAAAGGATATGGAAAAGAAGAAGGGAACGACTTTTACCAGACCTTTGCTCCAGTAGTCAAGCTCGAGGTGATCAGGGCGTTTTTTGCGTATACTGCCTTCAAAGGCTTCAAAGACTATAAAATGGACATGAAGTCAGCATTCCTCAACCGAAATCTAAAAGAGGAAGTATGCGTAGCTCAACCTCCAGGTTTTGTCTACTCTACTTTCCATGAATACATTTATTTTCTTAATAAAGCTCTTTACGACTTAAAAAAAGCTCCCCGAGCTTAGTACGAGATGTTGTGTAATGCCCTAAATTCCTTAAGACAGGGAATGGTTCTTTGGAGGTTATCGCCCGGTGGTAGTTAGCTACCGCGTGGTGGTAGCTCCAGGGTTAGTATCGACGGCATTGAGAGTGTTGAGTCGACTCAACGCTGGACTTACCGTGTGGTAGAAAGTTATTATCGCGCCGCGGTAACAGGGGAATTAATCTGCCAGAGCTCTCGGGAAGCTATCGCCCGACGATAGTGTTACCGCTGGTGATAGATAGGTCCATTTAATTATTATAGTTTTCGGGATTCTACCACGCGACGGTAGTAGTTAGCGCGCGGCGATAGCGGCAGGTGTCTTATCGTAACCTACATCGGCTATCGGGCAGTGTTATCATCCTATCGTGTGGCGCTAGGGAATTCAAAACAGCGTGTCTACGGGTCGGTCTGCGATTGGAATGGTTTTGACATTTGCGCCCGAAACGAGGCATTGAATTAAGGTACCGCGCATCGGTAGCTAGTTACCGCACGGCGATAGCTTTATTTATAAGCTTGGTTTGGCCATCACTCTTCATCTTCTCTTAAAAGGAGTTGGTGCATTAGTTTTCTGGAGGAGGAGTAGTATCGTCGGGAGTAGTGTTCTTGCCGTTGTTCATGTTTCGGGTCTCGGATTCGCAAGGCAAGTTTTGATGTACAGAGGAAAGGTTGGAGAGGTCGTTTTCAACCATCTAGATTCCTCCGATGGCGCCAAAGCATACATCAAGGGTAACGATCCTCTTCCTTGGACATGTGAAGTCCTTTCTTTTGGCTTTTGAGGGTAGACACTCCACAAACACGTGGATGTGGTTCTCCGAACGGGTAGATCCTTGTATCCCGATAATGTTGCATTTAGATCCGGAATCGAAGTACGAAATATGCATGTTGTATGAAGCTCATTCAAATGGGTTGGTATTGATTGGTGAAGTTTTTTTGATTGTATGTCAGAGAAGTCTTTGTGGTAGTCTCATAGATTTTCGGAGTCACGGGGTGTGCATATGATTGCGTTGAGAGTACTGGGGGTAGTCTCAAGGAAAACACCCGAAAAGGGGAAGAACCTATTGAATATCCCCTACCGCACGACGTTAGTTCTACTGCCGGCAATAGCTTCCAGTAATCTATGTAATGTTTGTGAAGCCTATCTCCGGGAGACATGAGGGTTATAATATGATTGAGCGTGAACTTAAATTTCTTAGCTTTGGTATCCATGAGTGTTATCCTAGGATCCTTATAGGGTTGTGGATCATGCAGAAAAGGGAATGGGGATGCTGACCCGCGTCAGGCCTGTGACTCGGACGATTTGAGCACGGGATTTTGCTGAACAGTACCCTCCCCTATGTCAGTCGACTTGGAGTGGTTACATGTACATCACATGACTTGTCGTAGCACTAGGGCATTGTCTCTGGCCTTAGCACTTGTGATTCTAAAAGCTCAAACGTTGTTGATCTTCATAGAGAATGGTGGTGCGACCCTTGAGGTCTGTTGCACCAAGAATGTTCCCTGAGAGAACGGGGCATTTGGCGTTTTTGCCAATGAATGTGGCTAACGGTGATTAAGTAGCACGTTTTGATTGCCAAGTGTTATTTAAGCTAATGCCTGCAAAGAAGGAGCACCACCGCCCCGAGTGAGAAGTGGTGTCGTTATAAGTTGGTAAGCTTTTGCTAACAGTTGCTTTTGTTTGCTATCGTGCGGTGGATTATTTCGTGCAGGTACTGCTATTCCACACAGGAAGTAGTGGGCTGAAGCCCAAAATTTTTGTGCTTGACCTCGAGGGCCAAAGCGAACTCTTATGTTATTTTATCATTCATTTGTGGCTGGCCTGCGTGCCGAAGTATGTAACACACCTTAATTCAAGTTGAACATTGTAAGGCCTTAAGGCCAAGACCTTATTTGTGTATTTATTTTACATTCCTAGTTGTGGTAGTGGACATTCATGTTTTTGTTGGGTTCTATTTATAACCTTTAGTTACTTCCGCTAGAATGCACTCTGTGGTAGGATGCGAATTATTGGATTATGCTTTCAATTTAGTAATTCCTTGGTCTGTCCGTTGTATATGGCATCGGGCCCCGACCGGACCTTCTATTATATGCTATGTGATGGATAGTGGTGTTACAAAGTTAGTATCAGAGCCTGGTGTCGGTCTTCCTTATTCGAATTCGTGTACGTATTCTTTTAAGGGGTGGTTAGCATTTGGATGTGCGTTGCTGTTATAACATAAAAGAACCCTTGAATATCCACTTAGGAATGAAAAAACACATGTTTGAGGAACCTGAATGTTACAATGATTGCGTTTTGGCAATCTTTTTTTCGCCTAATCGAGTGTTTTTACAACTATAGGAGATTAGGAGCAGTGTGTAACATCCCATTTCCAACCAGACCCCTAGAAGTGGTTTTGTCATGACCAAGTCATCACAAAACCCTAGAAAGCCCAAGGAGGCCAAGTGACCCGGGATCAAGGTGAAAATCACCCTTGATCTGCAAATAGTTGGTCAGAAATTTACTTAAAACAGGATTTGGGTTCGAGCATTGAATGCGTCGAGTGCACTCAACGTCATCGGCCGAATGGCATTGAGTGCATTGTGTACACTCAAAGCCATCTTATTCAGGCAGGCTTTGGGTTCGGGCATTGAGTGCGTCGAGTGCACTCAACGCCATAGGCCAAATGGCATTGAGTGCGTCGAGTGCACTCAACGCCATCATATTTAGGGAGGATTTTGGGGCAGGCATTGAGTGCGTCGAGTACACTCAACGCCAAAGGCTGGATGGCGTTGAGTGTGTCGAGTGCACTCAACGATATAAGCTGAATGGCGTTGAGTGCACTGACTGCACTCAACACCATCTTACTTGGGCTGAATGGCATTGAGTGCGTCGAGTGCACTCAACTCCATAAGCTGAATGGCGTTGAGTGCGCTGACTGCACTGAACGCCATCTTGCTTAGGCTGAATAGCATTGAGTGAGCTGAGCTCACTCAACGCCATAGGCTGGATGACGTTGAGTGAGCTGAGCTCACTCAATACTATTTTACTTAGAATTTTCCTGGCGCTTTTGGTCTGTTTGTTGGTTCAGTTGAATCGAGCCGTTTCTAAAAGTGGGACATGATGTGTTAAATTAGTAATTTCTCTATTAAAACCGTATTAAGTCTTATTTAAATAAAACTGACTGGTCAAATGGAAGTATGCTACATGCCGGCAGTTATGAAAATGATAAGCCACAGCCATGCCCGAGAGCCGGCTTTCATCGCCACTAATGTCGCTTGAATGCCTTGGCATCCTTTCACTCCTCTTTTATGGCTGGATTCAACTTTCCTAGGCAAGAGGAAGAGTTTCCAGCTGTTACCTTGCTAGTTTGAGCCATATTCATTCCCCCCACAACCATGGCCGAAAATGCTTTAAGGGACCATTAATGGCCACCATCAGTTAGACCTCTCCCTCCCCCATTTTACTGATTTAAAAGCTTCCCTAGACCTCAAGCCTTCGTTTCCACACCTCGCCCGAAGGATACGAGAGATTTCTGTGTGCTATTGAAGAGCACCGACAACACCTCCACCACTCATGGCCTTCCGTCGATCGGCACGACTCCAGCCCGTGAACAAGGTCCTCCCCTCCTCTCTCTCTCTGGGTAGATCTTAGCCTTCTTTAGGATTAAGAATCGGGCTCAACTGAGCTCGATCGGGAATAGGTGGTCTTCCTGGTTATTTCCGCAAAAAAAATACATGTCGGGTTCGCCGGAAAATGCCCGTCCGGCGGCTGCGCCGCTACCGGCAATGGCCACCACCTCAACGGAGGTGGTGGTGGCGGTGGCCGACAAGGGAGGTGGCTGGTTGGCCGGTGACAGTGTCTGGAATGCACTCCAGGTCGGGCTAATCTCAGCCCTCGGCTACAGGAAGAAGACTATCCCAGCGCTGTTGGATCTGCATCAAGATGTGTGTTGATTATATTTAATAATTCTTTTATCTAAATTTCTGTCCCGTTTTCTGGATGATTTTTGAAATAAATATTAAGAATAGGTAGGCCCCTCTACTGCAAATATTACTAACATGAATTTGTAGGCTGTGAAGTCTAGTTTTATTTTAAATATATTTGGACTCATTTGGGTAAGTGGTTTGACCACATCACCCATTTTGGTGGTGCCTATATCTAGGCTAGACCAGATAGTATTTTGAATTCCCCCACCAATAGAGCCATCCAAATGACCTAAAATTTTGGTTGGGGCTCATTATTACATATACCTAAAACATATTCAAAAATGAGGATTTTTGGGAAACATTTTCTTATAGTTTTTTGAAAAATTTAATAATACTTATAAAATTTAATTAGGTGTCTTAAATATCTCAAAACCCCCAATATTTTGGAGGGTGATCTTGGGGGATGTCATAAGGCTCTGGTAAAAATCTCAGCCCAATTGGGTTTTATTTGAATAAGTTTTGTTGTGACCAAAGTTTGGTCTCCTAAGGGATAAATTAAGGCAAGGAGTATTTGGGGCTTGGAAGATCCAATTCTCACCCAAATGGGTTGGGAACTTGGCCAGAGCCTCATGGTCAGTAAACACACCCTATCATGGAGTTTGAGATGGATTGGGGTGGGTTAGTCCTAGGACCCTAGTTCAAACCATAATGTTGGACTTTGGGTGTTTGTGAAGGATATAGGGTGATATGTCCTTGTATGGACTTGGTATTTAGAATAAATACTTGTAGGGTGGTTAAAGGCCCTAGGAAATGATTGGGTAGTGGTTGGACACAAATACCCCACATAAAATACTTAATAAGTATTTAGGTCTTTACAACCTAGGAATTTTATATTGAGTCATGTGACCTTGATTCATAGTGAAACTTTGGCAAGAGTGTTTCCATAGTGATTTTCATGTCTGGGAATTTTGTTATGAATTATAGATAAATTAATATAGTACTTCATTTACAAACCATCAAATTGTACTATCCACTTAGGAATTTCTTATGAATAAATCACTCACTGGAATCATATAAAATTTAGTCAAAGGACCTTTTATGATATTATAAAGCCTTGTAGATTTTTTTTGAATTTTTGGAAGTCTTATTATATGGGTTGCTTCACAAAGTGATACTTTTCATGTAAAAACATTTGAATTAATTTTTGTACCTAATAATCTTTAAAAATTATGATATTTGCTCAAAGGTCCTATTTTGTAAGCCTTAGGATTCAGTAATTTTTGTATAATTATCTGATGATAAATTATATTACTTCCTTCTTTATTTATGATGGTTTGATTTACATTGGATTAATTAATTAGAAGCCAAAACATTTATGGAAAATTATTAAATTTTATATTTATTATTAACTCTCTGTTATCTAGTGTTCCTAAATTTCTGGTGGCTATTACTTAAGAAAATATTGTACATCATGTTCAATTCAAGCATGGATTAGATTAGAAAGAAATTAATTAAATATAAAACAAATTAGGAAAATACTGAATTTCTTGATTTTGCCTAATTATGTCATGATAGACTCCCAGTATATAACTTATGTCATTTGGATAAATTTTTTGAGTACTTCTCATTATATACATCATATAGCTTAGGATGGTCTGCGTTTAGTAAAATCTGCAGAAATCATATTATGGTGCAAAATGATCTTAGGGAGATGACATATTAGTGTATTGATTTGTTAAGTGATATGAGGAGTCATGATGAGGAGTGAGAATTCTGGCTAGTGTTTAGAGGTTCTTAGGGACCACGAAACATCGTCTACACCATAGGAGAGAAAGTGTCAAATACACTAAGGTTAGAACCAAATATAACACAAGATGGATTGGGAATAGGGTAATAAAAAATAATATTAAGTGCCTTGCGAAAGGAAACGATGGGCTTCAACTACCATCATAGTTCCTAGTGCCCTTTGAGAGCCCTTCGCGGCGTATGCTGGGGACAGTCCTGGGCTAACGTAAACCGTAGGAATAATAAACTAAAAGAGCAACAAATATAACTAGGGTTTCACATTCACACACCCTGATAGCTAGGGAGGTTGAATAGGTTGGTTTGATTACCATCCGGACAGTAGCTTCGGAAGGTAGATGCACGGACGGGATAGTCCGGGGAGCCGGGGATCGAGGGTTTGGATACAGAAAAAGGTGGTGGGTCTTCGGTATTTGACAGTCATTCACACCGACGTCGGTACTTTGACTCGACGGTGTGGGAACTTAGCCAAAGAAAGTATGGTGGATATAGCCAACACTAGTATGTGGATACTCTAGGTTGTGTTCTTCTGGAGGAGTACAGAAGGGCTAGGCCCGGTAGTGTGGATACCCGCCTAGGAGTGGGGGGCCCGACCCACTGTCTCCGTTTGCCACTACGGAGGTTCCTGGGAGTAAAGCTAGCTGCCTGAACAGGGGGAACTAATGGTATGTGCGCATAGAGTCGTGTGCATGAGTTGCACTTGCATGTATCATGGCATAACATTTCACTACACTCATATTTACATACAACCGACACCCCAATGTAGAAATCGGTATAAGACTTTTTATACGATGGGAGCCTTATATGAGACCCCTTAACTTATAAGTTTGTATGGGTATTCATAAAATTTAAGGTTACTTACTTACTTGGTTTCTATCTTGTCTTTTATTACATTCACTGCTTATTTTACTTGTTTACTTTACTGCTCACTATTGTAGAACTGCTAGATTATACCTTTCTTACTTAGCTGATATAAACCATGAATAACTGCTAGATTAGTTCCACTGTCATCTACTTTGCTTACTCTCCACCCTTGTAGATTCCCTTTCCTCCTCTCCACTCAGTGCTTAGGAGCCGTGGGGGAGGGGTAGGGATGATAGGACTTAGTCTTTATGACTAATGGTTTTCAGACCACAACATTACAGGAGCTCCGAATGGGGGGCAGGGACCAGCAGCCCAGGTACTAACACCAGCGGAGTACGGTGTGCATGGAGGTGGGCCAGTATAGTTCTGGAGCACCAGTGACCAGCTCCGTGAGTGATTAGTCTTTCTTATATCTTCCGCGACAGATTATAGTGAGGATCTAATGTACCGGGCTTAAGCCCATTTATATACTTCATATGAACTGATCTTTTGCAGTACTCTCTCTTTTATATCTTGATGGACTTGTTGTGATCTCTCATTTAAATGTGATTTTGTGGACATGTTTACATTCAGTGTATATTTACTTCTCTTTCTTGTGATAAAAAAGGTTGGCAGACTTGGCATTTTGTAGTGGCAGCCTTCCCAAGTGTCGGTGCCACCGCAAAACAACAATTTTGGGAAAAAGACCCTGGTGGTTTAAAAAGAAAAAAAACGTGGTCTTACACGGTGCGGGTCAGTCGCATCAACATCACTCCGCGGAGAGTAGTGCGCTTTATGATGTGTCTGCAACCCCTCTTTCTGCAGAAACCATACGAATGGTAGCGGAAGCGATGTTCGCTATGATTAATACCCATCATGTGAAGCATGTATGCCACCATGTCCCTGGGATTGTGTCAATTCCTATTGGCACTATGGCGCAAACTGCAACAGGAAGAGAATCAGATCAGCAATTTAACATACACCTGGTGAAGGGATCGCACTCTGTTGATGAGTATTTATATTCGTTTGTCATAATAAGGCTCTATGAAGAGTTTGTGTTGGAGGATTAGCAGACTACGACAATAGATTTTACAACGGGTTGTGCGATGATTTACGGCTTCTATTGGTTGGACCGAAAATTATTGGGATTCCGAGCATTGGTAGAGTTGGCTTGATCGTTGCAAGTAGATTTGGGAAAATTCCACCAGTCGTCAGTGTGCAGGGTACCGAACTTTGCAGTTTCTACAAAATTTGAATACCGCAATAGGTGGCATAAGAGGTCTTGCACATCTACATATCAAGCTCTATATGCATGTAATACTTGTGCCAAGTCAGGACACCTTTCCCGTATTTGTCGTGCTGATGCCACAAAGACAAAGAAATGTAGGTCAGGAGCTGTTATAGGGCAAGTTCCACTTACTTTTTATATGTGTGGAATGATAGGACATATTGCCAGAGAATGTTGGAGTGGTACTCCAGTGGCAATGGAGAGTGGATCTGGAGAAACCATTGGGCAAGACCCAACGATATGTTATATTTGTGGTAAGCCGGGTCATATAGCCCGTAATTGTTGGAGTGGGTTTCCAAAGATAAAGGAAATGGAAGGAGGCCATGAGCAAAGCGATGAGGTGATAGGTTCGGGTTAGCTTATTGCTTTTATACCTATGATATGATTAGTTACTGGCTCATGACTTGTGTAAGTAGGCTTTGTTCCACTTTTTGAGGTGGAGAGTACTGTTCACTACAGGGCTTCTTGCTCCTTAGCATCTAAGGTTTTTGCGTGGTTCGTCCTAGTGCTTCCTGTTGTATTAATTATGTGTATACAAACCAAATTGAAACATTGTCATTAAAGATCATAGGTGGTTTGACCTTAGGCATGGACTGACTTTCGGAGCAACATGCATAGGTTGGCGAAAACCATAAGGGGTCACATTAGGGCAAAACATCGAACACAAGATTAAGTTAGAAATTCTTGAGGGTGCGGAGTTGTTATTAACTCTATTAGAGACTAAGAATCCCAAACATTGTTTGGTAAGTATTTAGGTGGTGTCAGAGTTTGCCAACGTTTTCCCCGAAGATATCCCTGGAGCTCCACCTCATAGAGAGATAGATTTCACCAATCGAGATGGTGATAGGTGCCAAACCTGTGTCCCGGTATCCTTACCGCTTAGCACCAAGGGAAATGGAAGAGTTGAAAGTGAAACTTCAAGAATTGATAGAGTAGGGATATGTGCGTCAAGTACGTCACCTTGGAGCGCCCCAGTCCTCTTCGTAAAAGAAGACGGAATTCTTCGACTTTGTATCGATTATTGGGAACTAAACATGTTAATAGAGAAGAACATGTACCTGATTCCGAGAATCGTCGATTTTTCGACCAGCTGTTTGGGTCGACGGTGTATTCTTAGTTAGATTTAAAGTCTGGCTATTATCAGGTAAGAATTAGGGAAAGCGATACACCAAAGATGGCGTTCAGTACACGTTATGGGAATAATGAGTTTATGATCATTCCTTTCGGGCTGACTAATGCGCCCTCCGTGTTCATGGACTTGATGAACCGGACATCAAAGGAATATCTGGATCAGTTTGTGATAGTGTTCATTGATGATATCCTCGTATACTCACAGTCTGAGTTAGATCATGCGGAATATTTACAGATTGTTATGGAGACTTTGAGAAGAATTCATATTTATGCCAAGTTCTTGAAGTGTGAGTTGTGGCATTCTTCGGTAGCATTCCTTGGTCATATTGTTAGTGGTGAGGGAATCGCAGTGGATCCGACGAAGATTGTTGCTATACGGGAGTGGCCTATATTGTCTTCGGTGGCGGAAGTCTGGAGTTTTCTGGGGCTTGCCGGCTACTACAGGCGCTTCATGGAGAACTTCTCGCAGATAGAATTACCCCTCATGACCCTGACAAGGAAAGATCAGAAGTTTTTCTGGACGTCGGCATGCGCGCAAGATTTTGAAGAACAGAAAAGTCGTTTAACCACGGTGCCTGTCCTGTGCTTGCCATGTGGTACAAAAGTCTTTGAGATATACAGCGCCGCTACGGGCAGCGGCTTGGGTTATGTTCTACTTTAGCATGGGAGTGTAATAGCGTAAGAATCAAGCAAGTTGAATGTGCATGATAGGAATTATCGAGTCCATGACTTGGAGTTGGCACCTGTGATATTCGCTCTAAAGCTTTGAAGGCACTACCTATATGGTTTAAAGGTCGATATTTATACCAACCATAAGAGTCTGAAGTATCTACTAGATCAGAAGGACATAAACACGCGACAACGAAGGTGGATGGAGTTCCTTGGGGGCTATACCTTAAAGATTCACTACGTGCTTGGGAAAGGTAATGCGGTTGCGGTTGCGGATGCATTAAGTTGCAGAGCTCATGCGCGGGCCAATTGGTTCTCAATGCATGACGAGCGTTTGGTTCGAGAATTGGAATCCTTGGAGATTTGTTGTCTTGATCAGAGTTCTAGTGTTGAAGCTCAGCTGAATTGGAAAGAGGTGCAGTATGACCTGGCTGATCGGATAGGCAGGCATTGGAGTTGGATGATTGCATAAAGCGGTTCATGGATGAGGCTTTGGATGGGTCAAATGCACAATTTACTGTCAATGATGGGTTATTGTGGAAGGACAGTCGTTTGTACGTCCCAAGTTCGGGTAAACTACAGGAGGAATGTATGTACGAGGCTCATCATACTAAGCAATCGATTCACCCAGGGAGCATAAAGATGTACAGAGATATGAAAAATATGTTCTGGTTACCGAGAGTGAAGAAGGATATAACACTTTATGTGGCGAAGTGTCAAACGTGCGCCTTGGTGAAGGCGGAGTGAGAGAAGCCCGGAGGATTCTTGAAGTCTTTGCCTATACCAGAGTGGAAGTTTGATGATATATCCATGGACTTTGTGCATTATTTGCCGAGATAACAAAAGGGAAATGACGCCATATGGGTGGTCATAGATTGTCTGACGAAAGTCTCGCACTTCATCCGAAATAAGAAAGACGATTTAGTTGAGAAACTGGCAATGTTGTATGTTGAAAACATTGTACGACTGCACGGTGTGCCCCGTAGCATTGTTAGTGAGAGAAATGGCCATTTCACCGCCAATTACAGGAGGTTGGTGCATCAACTATTGGGGACCAAGCTGAAGTTCAGTACAGCCTTTCATCTGCAAACAGATGGTCAAGCTGAGAGGGTCAACAGGACGATGGAGGACATGCTTCGCATGTGTGCCCTATATTTCAGTCAAAGGAGGGAAGATCACCTGTATATGATTGAGTTTTCTTATAATAATATCCACCATGCGAGCATTCAAATGGCTCCCTTTGAGGCCCTACAAGGTAGGAAGTGTTGTACTGTGTTGTCTTGGATGGAGACGGGTGAGTTAAAGCTGCATAAGTTGAAGGAAGTCGAAGATGCGACTTCGATTGTGTGAATAATCCGTGAGAGGTTCTTAGTTTCTCAAGATAGACAGGCTAATTATTATTATGCCAAGCACAAGAACGTTGAGTTCGCCGTAGACGAATGGGTATATTTGAAAACTAAGCCTTTCAAGGGTGTCTCAAGGGTTCGACGCTTGAAAAAGCTGAGTCCGAGATATCTTGGGACGTTTGAGATACTAGAGCATATTGGATAAGGTGTCTATCAGTTGAAGTTATCAACGGAATTGAGTGGTCTACATGATGTATTCCACATATAAGTGTTGCAAAAGGCGGTGCAAGAGCCTACACATGTGGTTGCTACAGATCAAGTACTGGTTGATATTCGGTTGACAACGAGGGTCAAGACCATTCGAATTGAGGAAGAAGAAGTCAAAATACTACGTAATAAAGAGATCAGGATGGACATGGTCTGACGGGACAACTGTGGCAGAGAGGAACTTTCTTGGGAGCGAGAGCAAACCATGAGGTCGGAGTGCCTCGAGTTATTCAATTAAGGTATACATTTTAAAGTTGATTTAATTCCTTAGTTTCTTGCATAACTTAATTTTTGGATGAATTTCTTTAAGTGGGGGAGAATTGAAACACTCCAAACACCTTAAGGTAGGAAATGGTCATTTAGAGGTTATCGCCAGGCGGTAGCTGGTTACCGCGTGGTCGTAGCTCCAGGGTTAGTGTCGACAGCATTGAGAGGGGTTGATTCGACTCAATGCTGGACTTATCGCGTAGTGGAAGTTATTACCGCGCAGCGGTAGAAGGGGAATTAAACTGGCAGAGCTCTCGGGAAGCTATCACCCAGCGGTAGTGTTACCACTGGTGATAGTTGGGTCAATTTAAGTGTTATAGTTCTTAGGATTCTACCGCGCGGCGATAGCAGTTAGCGTACGGGGATAGTGGCAGGTGTCGTGTCATAACCGATATCAGCTATAGTACGACATTAGCATCCTATCACGCAGAGATAGGGAATCCGTAATAGCGTGGCCACATGTCGGCACGCGATTGGAAGGTTTTGGCAGTTGCGCCCGAAACATGGAGTTGAATTAAGGTACCGCGCGGCAGTAGCTAGTTACCGCACGACACTAGCTTTATTTATAAGCCTGGTTTGGCCATTTCTCTTCGTCTTCTTTTGGAGAGGAGTTGGTGCCCTAGTTTTCTAGAGGAGTAGCAGCAGCGCCGGGAGTAGAGTTCTTACCGCTGTTCATATTTCGGGTCTCGGATTCGCAAGGCAAGTTCTGATTTGCGGAGGTTAGGTCGAAGCGGTCATTTTCAACTATCTAGATTCCTCCCATTGCGCCAAAGAGTACATCAAGGGTAACGATCATCTTCCTTGGACATGTGAAGTCCTTTCTTTTGGAATTAGAGGACAGACACTCCACAAATACGTGGATGTGGTTCTCCTGATGGGTAGATCCGTGTATCTCTGGAGTGTTGCATTTAGATCTAGAATCGAAGTATGGAATAGTTGTATTGTGTGAAGCCCATTCATATGGGTAGGTCTTGATTGGTGATGTTTGTATGATTATTTGCAAGAAAATACTCCGTGGTAGTCGTATAGATTTTAGGAGTCACGGGGTGTGCAGATGACTGCATTGAGAGTACTGGTGGTTGTCTCTAGGAAAACACCCAAAATAGGAGAAGAGCCAATAGTCTGTCCCCTACCACGCGACGGTATTTCTATGGCCGGCGATAGCATCCAGTAAGCTATGTATTGTTTGTAATGCCTGTCTCTGGGATACTTGAGGGGTATAATTTGATTGAGCGTGACCTTAAATTTCTCAACTTTGGTAGCTATGAGTGCTATCATAGGATCCTTATAGGGTTATGGATCATGCGAAAAAAGGAAAGGGGATTCTGACCCGTATTAGGCCTGCGAGCTGGACGATTTGAGCATGGGATTTGGCTGAACTATACTCTCCCCTATACTGGTTGACTTGGAGTAGTCACATGTACATCACATGACTTGTCGTAGTACTAGGCCATTGTCTCTAGCCTTGGCCCTTGTGAGACTAAAACTCAAACATTTTTGACCGTCATAGAGAAAGGTGGTGTGACCCTTGAGGTCCGGTGCACCATGAATGTGCCCTGAGAGCACAGGGCATTGGGCATTTATGCCAATGTCTGTGGCTAATGGTGCTTAAGATGTACGTTTTAATTGCCAAGTGTTGTTTAAGATAATGCATGTAGGGTAGGAGCACTGCCACCCCGAGTGAGGGGAGGGGTCATTATAATTTTGTCAGCTTTTGCTGATAATTGCTTTTGTTTCCCACCGTGTGGTGGATTATTGCGTGCAAGTGCTGATGAGCCAAGCGGGAAGTAGCGGAATGAAGCCCTGAAATGTTGTGCTGGCCCTCGATGGCCAAAACAAACTCTTGTGTTATTTTATCATTCATGTGTGGCCATCCTGCGTGCCAAAGTATGTAACACACTTTAATTCAAGTTGAACATTGTAAGGCCTTAAGGACAAGACCTTATTTGTGTATTTGTTTTACATTTCTAGTTGTTGTAGTGGACATTCACATTTTCCTTGTGTTCTATTTCAAACCTTTAATTACTTCCGCTAAAATGCACTCTATGGTAGGATGCAAATTATTGAATTATGGTTTAAATTTAGTAACTTCTTGATCTATCCGTAGTATATGGTGTCGGGCCCCGACCGGACCTTCTATTATATGCTATGTGACGGATGGTGGTGTTACACGTTGTCTAGCTTTATTCTTAAAAACAAGTTCACCAAAGGAAAGATAGACAAGACATTATATCTTAAGGAAATAAAAGGCAAGATTTTGTTAGTGCAAATCTATGTCGATGACATTATTTTTCGCTCAACACAAGACATCTTTTGCAAGACATTTTCAAAACTTATGCAAGGGAAGTTTGAAATGAGAAGTATGGGATAGATGAAGTATTTCTTAGGATTTCAGGTGAAACAATTTGAAGATGGAATTTTCATCTCTCAGATGAAGTTCACCAAGGAGTTACTTAAGAAATTTGGAATGGAGAACACAACATTGATGAGGACTCCAATGGGTTCAACTATATCTCTAGATAAGGATGAGAAAGGGAAACCTTTTGATGAAACCAAGTACAGTAGCATAATTGGATCCATGCTCTACCTTACAGGCAGTAGACCGGACATATTGTCCTCGACATATGTGTGCGCTAGATTTCAGGTGAACATGAAGGAATCTCATCACGTCACTACAAAGCGAATTTTAAGATACCTTAAGGGTACACCCAATCTTGGCTTATGGTACCCAAGAAGTTATCATGTCGAGCTAATTGGATTTTCAGATGCAGATTTTTCAGGTAGTAGGGATGACAGGAAAAGCACTTCCGGATGTGCCAATTCCTCGACAGAAGGCTTATCTCTTGGAGCAGCAAGAAGCAGAATTGTGTGGCAACTTCCACTACTGAATAAAAGTATATCTTTGTAGGTAGTAATTGTGCACAACTTCTGTGGTTCTAGAATCAGCTCGAGGACTATAACCTGAAGTTTAAAGAGATTCTAATGTATTGCGACTCCTCCAGTGCAATAGCAATCAAAAACAATCCAGTCTCTCGCAGCCGGACAAAGCATATCGAAGTTCGAAATAACTTTATTTGATAGAATGTGGAGAACAAGGACATAGCCCTTAGTTATGTCCCGATGGATAAGCAGGTCGCAAATATTTTCTTGAAGCTACTGGACGAGGCCAGGTTCTCTTTTTTCAAAATGGAACTGGGCATGCTAAATAAGGACTCTTAAAGATGGCCAAGAAGACAGGAATTCACTCGGGAAATTCTTCAGAAAGCAGAAAAATTTGTCTAAGGCAAATTTGTCGAATATCGGTCAGCAAAACTTGGCGATTCATCGGATATACATGGCTAATATCGACGAATCTGACTCTGCATCCAGTTCATATCGATGAATTTCAATTATGACAAAAAATTCTTTCCTATATTTGATCTGAAGAGTCACGACTTATCAGGTACTTTCCTTTCCCATGTCAAATTTAAATTATATATATATATATAAAAAGCCTTCTCGCCGAACTTTTATCCTCCCGATGATTCGTTTTCCCGGTACTATTCATTGTCTTCCTCCCATCGCACTGGTTTCATTCTTCTTCGATTAGGTCAGCACAAGTTGTTCAAGTAAGTTTAGATATTCAAGCAGTGACTCCCGGCAATTTCATCCAGAGGTTTGATCCCGCGGCTGACTTTTTCTTGCCATCTCTCTCAGTATAAGAAATCCAGTTCATGTTCCAATAGTTCAGACCTGATCCGAATCCTCAGTGTTCAGACTTCTATTCTACATGGCTCCTAGAAGCACCAACGGTTTGCTAGGTGGTGGAGAACTAGTTCGGATAAGATTTGCGCCAGCTTCCGATGAGTTCAAAAATGTCATTCTCATGTTGGAAACAACAGGCCTTTCTTTCGTGCTAGAGCACCCATGCAAGGTTTTTGACAAAGACGTTCTTGAGTTCTTTTAGAACACTAAGCTTCGCAGGGAAGGTACTATTATCAAGAGCAAAGTTCATTCCACCAAAGTGAAAGTGAAGGCTTCCCTCCTGACAAGGTACTTGTGGCTTCCTACTTGTGAAGAGGCTGATTAGCTCGAAGTGGAGGACTTCATCAGAGCTTTATTGTTCCATGGACTGCCCAGAGGCACAAAAGCAGTTAATAGAAAAGGGATGAATGAGGAAGAAAAATTGCTATCTAATATTATTGGTAAAGTGATTCTTTGTAAGACAGGATCTCATGACTATCTCTCCTCGGAGATGTTCAAGGTACTCGTGGCGATTATCTACAGGAAGAGAATGGAATGGGGTGCACTGTTGTTTGAAAAGACCAAGGATAGTTTGCGCATACCCAATTTTGGACGAATACTCATCTTATATCTGAACCATATGGACAGGGACAAATTTGATATGTCAAAGGGAGTACCTATCCACCACTTGAATAAAATCGATTCTTTAATCATCTCAAGGTTTGATAGGAGGATCTTGAGGCTAGGGAGAGCTAGAGATTTACCTGTAGGAGGAAGAACATGTTCCTGAGGATAGGATTCCATCTCCACCCCCAGTTAAATTCTTGATATTATAAGTGCAGGAATGGAGGGGGAGCCAACTGAAACAAAAGCGGAAACTGAAAAAGTGCCCTTGAGTGTTCCTTCTGAGATAGTTACAGGACATGATGCTATTGATGAGATAGTGCATGATGAGGCCAAGGCTACTGCTGTTGAGGATGATTTGAATGTTGCAGACTATGAGATAAAGACTGATGAGGTAATGGTAGCTACTGATAATGCTAATGAGATCTCTATACAGGGTTCAGTAGAGCACATGATTGTCTATATTCCAGAGCTTACCCCTACTGCAGTGTCTAAGGGGGGCAACCCAGTCTTTGATATTCTTCTCTACACATGTTAATAGGTTTATCTGCAACCTAGAGAAAAGGTTTGCCAAGGCATCCGGTATTCCTCCAGCTATTCCATAGGAAGTAGTTGATATTTTGATGAGGAAGGAGATGCAAAGGAGCATTCTCTTGTCCTACCTGCTGAAGATCCCAGTTTGATTTCTAAAGCTCATTTTTCTCTGATAGATGTGTCCTCCAATGATTCAGAAATACGTCAAGATCTTCCCTCTCTTCCAAGTATTCCTACTCTAGATGTTCCCAGTTCTAGTGCTGATGGTTCTATCTTGAAGACCATAGAAGCCCTGTTAACAAAGCAACAAGCACACTTTGAAGCCTCAATGCAAAAAGTTCTGAAAAAGGTCCAGTAAATAGAAAAAGATTTGAACAATGACCTTGCAGCTGTCAAGGTGCGTTTCGACAAATTAGATGCAAGGTTGGACTCCTGGTTTTTGCAGGGTCGTGAAGCTCAAATTCATAGCATGGCCGAGCTAAAAAGCAATGTGGAACATCTTCAAAATATTGATAAGAATTTTGTAACCATGATTGATGCTCACAATCGATCAATGAATCATTTTAACAAGACGATGGAATCTTATGCCAATGCTGTAGCTGATGTTGTCAGAAAGGGGGAGGATGCACTTAACGCTAAGGTGGATGCTCTTGAGGCTGCAATGCTTGCAAACTTCCAACGAGTCAATGACTATAGTTATGCCAACTTTGTTTGGCTACATGTCAAATGTTTTGAAGGCCAGGTCAGTATAATACAAGCTTTCAAGTATCTACTGTGCCTGCTCTAGTAAATGATGAGGTTCATCCCGCTCAAGATTACTCTCAATGCTGGATAGACCCATAGGATTTCTCTCAGGACAGGTCTGTTGCTGCTACTGCTATTTTTTTCAGATGTTAAAGTAACTGAAGATATACCTCCTCCTGTGTACAAAAGAAGAATATATAGTGAAGGCATGCCTACAGTAAGGACTGATCCCAATAGAGAAATGGCTGAGGTTTGGAGTCCAACGTCCAAAGACATCATCCTCGATACCTTTACATTAGTGGACCTGGCCAATGAGAGCAGATGGGAACATAATAGTACTGATGAATGGTACCAGCATGAGGTAGCTAACGCTAAATGCAGAATACATTTGAGGAAATACAGATCTGATGATCCTAATGCACCTCAAACTCCGCCAATATATAACACGAAGCCGAAAGCATACTTTGAAAGGCAAAGTCAGAAAAGAAAGGGGAAATTGACCTAATACTTATTCTGTGTTTTATATTTGTAGACAGTGGTTGCCCCTATATAGAACTCTTATATATATATATATATATATATATATATATATATATATATATATATATATATATATATATATATATATATAATTTAATGTTTTGTCTGGGAATGTTGTTTATTCTTTATTTTATGTGGCTTGTTTTTCTATGCTTTATTGTTATGTGTGAAATTCACCTTAGCTTGTAGGATTCTGACTTCTTCAAATAGGGAGATTGTTGGTTATTGTGTCCACAATAACCATGATTTGAAGAAGTTTTCCATTAAGCAAAGATGAATTGAGTTTGTATTTTAAGCCTTGTTTTAGTATGTACTTGTAGGTCTACGTTACTAAGCACACACCAATGTCAGGTTACAGTGGGTTAGTAAATACAGGACTATACAATGTAATCCTTCATTGTTTTGGCAAATGTGTTGACTCATGCGTAATCTCTCTATTGGGGTGTACTTCTATCACAAGTGCATGAGAAGGATCCAAGAAGGAGAAGGAATTGGAATCAGAAGGACAGATATTTTAGCCTAGTAAAATTCATCAAGTATTGTAAGGGATATTCGTTGAATTCGTCGAGGAGACACATTGATAGTCGTTGAATTCATCGTTTATACTTACCAACACTCGTCGAATCCATCATATTGTACTTGAGGTAACATCTCTAAGAGTTGGGAAATCAGCCAAGTAAAATGCGTCGAGTATTCCCGTGTATACTCATTGAATTCGTCGAATATATCTAACAATATTCGCCAAATTCGTCAAATATTCTGGTCGATACCCGACGAATTCGTCGAGTCAACTCGATCTTATGTCTCTTAATTTTCTATGTCTTATTCATCGACTATCACTGCATCGAGTGCGTCGAGTGCATCAACTGCGTCAACTGAGTTGAAGGAGTCGAGGGATTCAAAGGCATCGAGTTCGTCGAGTGAGCTAGTTGAGTCACTGGGACAGGCATCGAGTGCGTCGAGTGAGCTATCTGATACATGTCGAATTCATCGAGTATACTAGCTGATACTCATCGAATTGGTCGAGTATGACTTCTGTATGGTATTGAGTGACAAGTTGGATCGAGCTGAGTTTAAGTAAATTTCGTTGAATATCAGTACTAGTTCGACGAGTATACTCAGCTATACTCGATGATACTCATCAAAAATGACTTGGGTTATTTTCAGTCTATTTTTCAAATTTCGGCTCTGTTTGAACGGCGGTCATGCATAGTAATTTCACACATCTTATTTTGGAATTTCTTTTATTGCCGTTGCTATTGAGGATCTTTATAAATACTTAGGGTTAATTTTCATCAACCTTAATCATGCTAATCATCCAAAATTCAAAATCACAAAAGATTCCAAAAATGAAACTGTCGGCTCCTGTACAATTCACGACTCCCGTTCGGTTGACGCAAGCAGTGCTCAATTCGATCATCCTCTTCTGATTCGACTGGATATTTGAAATCTCAAGGCTTCTATTCTCCAAGATCTAGTCGATTCAAGATTCAAGAATTAAAGACTTCAAGGTTTCCATTTTCCATGTTCTCCAAGCCATTCAAGTTCAACCTAATCGAAGAATGATGGATAGAAGACTTCAGATCTTGTCAAGTTTTTTTTGTAATACTTTTTTGTAATTTTCTTTTACGTTTGTAGGAGATTTTATCTCCGAGTTGTAGATCCGTTTGTGGATCGAGTTGTAGATTCGTTTGTGGATTGAGTTGTAGATCTGTTTGTGGATCGAGTTGTAGGGAGGTTGTTCACTGAGAGTTAGGAGCGTTGCCTCCGAGTTGTAGGAGTTGCAGCTCTGAGGTGTAAGATTTGTTGGAATCTGAGAAAGGTTAAGTAGCCGAATATAGCCCTTCATGGTATATAAGCGAGGCGGGACAGTGGACGTACCTAACTCAGGGAACCACTATATATCTCTATGTTTGTGTGCACTTATTTTTAAAGTATTTTTTCTCGCAAAAAGATACAGACATCACCTATTTACCCCCTCTAGTTGATTTAGTAGACACTAGATACTTTCAGACTCATGGCCCACATTTGTGTGAACATGCTCCGGGCTAGGTGCGCACCCGATTTAGGTGCACAAATGCACCTCGGCCTGATGTGCGTTCTCACCCGGGCAGAGCGTGTGTACACACGCGCCTTGTCGGACCTCTCATGCGCGCGTGCTTGAGTGGAGCTCGCATGCGATCTTAGGCCGAGAGAGTGTGCGCTCGCATATATGTGGTCGCGCACATGCTTGGGTCCTGCGCTTGCAAGTGCTTGGCCACACATTTTGGCCTTGCATGTGCGTGCTCTGTGCTTTGCGTGCCTCTGCCTTCATACGTGACCTGGTCCCCTTACGAGATCCTGATATTCAGGGGCGGTACTCCTTCTTGTACGGCTTGTATGGGCTTCTCTCCTGACAATACGGGGCATTGTATTTCTATTTTTGATTGTTTGTTTGTGCAAGCTCCTCGTCGGATGGCGCAAGATAGGCCGATGCAGCTGCGCTGTGCACTTACCGCAAAGCCGATTGTTGCTTTGAGGGGGCAATAAAAGTTTCCCACCGGTATGGAATTCTAGAGTCCACATGTCGAAGAGCGAGTGCAAAATCTGTCGGTGTGTTGGGTGACTCTTTGCGAGTAATCGTTGAAGTTTGATTCTGGTTGCTGTCATTCAAGAAATTTGTTGAGATCTTGAAGTTTTGTGGGGTACAAGTATCTTAGTTTACTCCCTTAGAAATGATGCATATTATTGGGCTTGTGGTCTTTTTCCGTGGGCACGACTCCCGACTTTCTTTGGATATCTTTAAGGATTGGTGCGAGGTATGATCCAATAGGGACAGTCGGGTTGAGGTCTTTAGCAACAAGTACTGGTTGGAGTTTGGGAGATGGGTGGATCGTCGTCACATGAACACATTGTACATGTACATTTGTAATTGATGGGAGCCACCGGAGCTTTGGAATTCCCTTCCAAATTACTGTTGCACAAAGACAAAGATGTGTGAGCTCGAGTTCGCTCCAGTGTTGGGATTTTTCGAACCTCTAGAGCTAGCAAACCATCTCTTTAATATTTCTTCTTTCGTGGAGGAGAAGCGCCTATTGTTGTGCGACATTTTGGCATATGCAGAGTGTTCTGTTGTTGTTCCTTTGGCAAGTTATCGGAAGAGGAAGAAGATATTTGAATCTTGTATCGATTTAGCGATCGAGTGTCGTGCTTTGAGGCGGTCAGATGCTTGCTTGGAGGAGGTTTCATGTTCTTCTAGGGTTGAGGCGGCTATGCCTGCTTACCCTGATATTGAGAATTTGGACTCTACTACCCCCCAAGTTCCTGATAAGGATCCCATGCCTCAGCTAAGGGATGGGAGGCATGTGCTATCTTTAAGGCTGATTATGGCGGTAAGGGTGTAGTTCCTCATGTTGATTTTGTTAAACTTATTTAATTTTCACTAACTTGTTCTCTTTGTTGTAGACCAGCGTTCAAGCCAGCATTAACCCATCTTTGGATGATCTTCTAGCAAGCCTGAAGGAAAACTATCAGTCACATCAGGAGAAGTGTCAAGTGATGGAGAGATCCTGCCTCGACCTGAGGGGGAGGCAAGATCCTGATATCTCCCGCTTTCGCTAGTTTGAGGCGGAGATGAAAGCTGAGATGGCAAAGTTGCGGGAGGTGTTTTAGGAGGATAAGTTTTCGGTGGAGAAGACAACCTTAATTTTGGAGGGTGCATAAGATGAGAATGCTCTTCTACGATCAGAGTGGTCTTCTCTGAAGTCTGAAGTTAAGCACCTTTCTTTGGAGGAGCATTTTCCAAAGATGAGAGCAATAGGGGTTACTGAGTACAGAGATTCTATCAAGTTCATGCGAGACCATTGTATGCATTTTGAGAAGATACTTGAGGAGATATGGACGCATGAGGTTGGGCCAGAAATGGCCGAGGCACAGGAGGTGTCCTTTCTTCGTGGAATGTTAAAGTCCCATAGGATGGTTTCCTACGAGCAAACGTGCAATGTCTCTGATCTTGGCTTTGACGATTTGTCTGAGGATGAAGTTGGTGATGTTGAGGATGAGTAGTCCTAATTAATTGGAATTCATTATTTGATCTGCATTCTTCAGCCCTCGCGACGTACATGTGTACTTATCTTGTCATACTTTTGTATGTTGTGCTTTGTTTTGTTATATACTAGTCATCGCTGCTCAACACATAGTTTTTTGTGTGATGTTATGATGTCGTGCGCACAATTATCAGTTGTGCTTTTGAGTCTGGTAATGTCCATATTGTGATGTCGAGAAGGCCTTCAGACCTAAGCCATTGTGATAAGGGAACCGCTGGAGGTGTGACTACCTACTGCGGGAGAAGGGCGAGCCTTCGATTGCGGGCAGTAGGGATTGCAACGGGATGAGAGCCCTGAAGAAATTGTGAAATTCAAAAACTTGCAGACCGTTGGAGATTATAAGGGGGCAGTCCTTGGAGACACCGTGACCCTTTGCAGGAGAAGGGAGAACCTTCGATCGCAGGACGTGAGGGCACGAGGGGCTGGGAGCCCTGGAGAAACAATGAAGTTTGAAAACTTACACACTACTGACGAGCGCAAAGGGGGCAAGCTTTGGCGATGTCGTGAACCTCTACGAGAGAAGAGAGAAACTTCGATCGCAAGCAATAAGGGAACGAGGTGCTAGGAGACCTGGAGAAACGACGAAGTTCAAAAACTTGCAGACCGCTGGCGAGCGCGAGGGGTGCCAGCCCAGATAACGTCATGACCCTTTGCGGGAGATGGGCGAACCTTCGATCACATACAGTGGGGGAACGAGGGCATGGGAGCCCTAGATAAATGGCGAAGTTCAAAAATTTGCAGACTGCTGGCGAGTGTTAGGGGAGAAGGCCCTTGCGACGATGTGACCCCCAGTAGGAGATGGGCGAACATTCGATCGCTGGTAGTGAGGACACAGAGGGCTGGGAGCCCTGGACAAATTGCAAAGTTCGGAAAATTTCAAACCAATGGCGAGCAAAAGGGGGAACGCCCTGGTAATGTTGTGACCCTTTGTAGGAGAAGGGAGAACCTTCGATCGCCTTTAGTGAGTGTACGATTGGCTAGGAGCCCTGGAGAAAGTGTAAAGTTCAGAAACTTGTAGACTGCTGGCGAGCATGATTAGGGCATGCCCTTGCAATGTCGTGACCCTCTGTGGGATAAGGGTAAAACTTCGATCGCAGGCAGTGAGGGAATGAGGAGATGGGTGCCCTGGAGAAACGATGAAGTTTAGAAACTTGCAGACCACTGGCGAGGGCGAGGGGGCAGGACTTGACGACATCATGACCCTCTAGGAGAGAATGGTAAACCTTCAATCACAGGTAGTGAGGGCATGAGGGGATAGGATCCCTAAAGAAGATTCAGGGGGATCCTGGCATAACCTTTTATTTGAAGCCATTGATCCATGATATTGTGGTTGTGTGAGGGCTTGTCTTTGAGGTGGTGACAAGGAGTTGATATTATTGCTGGCTACCCAACCAAAGGTTTGGCACTAACTTTCACGCTCTATTCGACCACGAGCCTTACAACGACAATATTTAAAGTAGACGAACATTTTGCACTTAATAGAAATGAAAGTTAGTTTGTGCACAAGTGGGTGGCTTTATAAGTTCACAATTATAGTAAAAATAAAAGTTGATATTGATAAAACTGACACAAATTTTGTGCATTCCACGTATGAGGCAAAGTTTTTCTTTTCTGCACTCCAGAGCTTATATGTTCCTAGTTTTATGACTATGTGATGACAAATGGTCACTCCGATGTTGGTGATAGTTTTTTCTTGCTTGGACCCTTGTCTGCTGCCCCCACCCTCTTGTAAGCACGTCTTCAACCCCTTGATGATAGTTCGATGAGTCACCTCTATTTTCCCGTTGGCATACAGATATGTTATGGTCTTGTGAAGGAGGCTGATCTTTAGATCCTCACACATCTTGGTGAATGATTTTCCATTGCACTTAGTTCATTGTCGGCAACAATGACTGCCGGTTTCTCGAAGCGGTAGATGATGTTCCTCTAAACAAAACTCTTAGCATTTTCCTCGGTTATTATTTCTAGTGGCTTAGCTTCGACCCACTTTGTAATGTAGTCAATAGGCATGATAATAATTTTCCTTTAGATTGTCGCCATCAGATGCGGCCCTAGATTGGTGATACACCACTACTCGAATGGCCAGGGGATCTTGAGGGTAGTTAGCGTGACTGGCGGTTGGTATGAGATATTTGTATGAACCTAGCAGCTCGCACACCTTTGGAAGAATTCGGTCGTGTCTTTTTTCATTGTCGGCCAATAAAATCCTTGGCAGAGTATCTTCTTTGTTAAGGCCCTCCCGCCAAGGTGGTCCTGAAAAACTCTCTCATGAACTTCACAAGGTGTACTCTTCCTAAGGTTTCGCTAAGCACTTTAGATAAGGTCTAGAGAAGGATGTTTTGTACAGTTCCCCATCGATTATAGAGAATTCGGTTGCCCACATCCGCAATTACCAAGCTTCCTATGACCCTTCTGGGAATTGCCAGTGACTATTGTAAGCCTATAGAGGCATCATCCTAGTTGATTCTTTATTGACTTCAGTGATTTCCTACGACCCTTATACGCTTGGAACAATGACATGCTCAACCCTCCTTCTTTTGGACTAAAACCCGGTCAAAGAACCAATGACCTTGGAAAGTGCATCAGCCCTTGTATTTTTCTCTTGAGGGATGTGCAGGATTTGCGCAAGGTAATTCTTTAGAGGAGAGATCTGATGAGCGTGAGGTACTATGTTAGATGATCATTTCTTGCCTTATAATCTCCTTCGACTTAAGAAGATACCAGCTGAGAATATGTGTAGATTGTCGGGCCCTTGACCATATAATCAATAGCGAGCTGATGTCTTGTCTCCAAATCCTCGTGTTCTTCAATATTGTTGGTGGCAGGAAACTTAGCTGAAGAACATACTCTAAGGTAATCTCTTCCAAGCTTACCAAGAGCAAGCAAGCTCCGGCTCCTACAATCTAGAAATTCTATCGACATAAATGGTCCAGTGTGCGTGAGATGGCCCTTCCTTCGGGGCTAATGTAGGGGGAGGGTGCACTCTACCACAAAGTCTGCAAGGACTTGTGATTTGATATCAAAGAAAGGGAGAACTTGAAAATCAAATTATCCTAGCTTGATGGCCACTTACCTAATCTCCCAGAGACCTCCGAACTTTGCAGAATTATTTAGAGCGGTAACAACGACAGCACTTTTATCGTATGGGCCTGGAAATAAGGTCGGAGATTTCTTGCTGAAATGACAAGTGCTAGGGCGATTTTGTCAGCTATCGGGTATCTTGCTTTTGTGTTGGTGAGTACTTTACTAATGTAGTAGTTGGGGAATTGAACTTCTCCTTCATCTTTTATGAGCACAGAGCTGAGGGTTCCTAGGTTCACGGCCACATATAAGAACACTGCTTCTCCATGCGCCGGCTTTGACAAAACAGTGGGTGATGACAAGTATTTGTTGAGGTGATCGAAAGCTTCCTAACATTTGTATATCCACATAAAACTTGCGCTACGTGCCCCCCGCAGGATCTTAAAGAAGGGGAGGTACTTGTCCCCGGTCCATTCCAAGAACCGAGAAAGCATCACAATCCTTCCATTCAGCTGTTGCACCTCTTTGATCGAGCGTGGAGGCAAAATTCTCTCGAGCACCTTAATCTTCTCTAGATTTTCCTCGATCCCTTGATGGGTCACCATAAAACCCAAGAATTTCCCAGCAGTAACGTCGAATACACATTTATTGGGATTGAGCCTCATTTTGAAGCGACGAAGGAATTAGAAGCATCCTTCCAAGTCTCTAAGATGATTTTGGTAGTGAGTTCTCTTCACTAACATGTCGTCGATGTTGGTGTTGTCATGATGATCTAGAAGCGGTCAACAAGTAGTCTCACTTCGAACACGATATGAGCCTATAGGGTTGCACATATGAGCGTATGGAGAAGTTTGAGGAATGGATTATGTTAGTATTAATCATATGAGATGAGTGAAGGAACAAGCACTTGAATGCATCGAGACCTCACATCCAAAGCATCAAATTCCTCCAGATTTCACTGCTATGGCGTCGAGTGCATTGAGATATCTCATCGATTCGTCGAGTCACCTCATCTATTCTGGGTCTGCGGATAGAGACAGTTCATGCTTGTTTATACTCTTGTCTATATATATATATATATATATATATATATATATATATATATATATATATCTGTTTCCTTAGGGTTTCATGGTGTACGAGTAAGGGCGAACCTGAAACTGACAGAAATTGTTTCCCGAAGTGCCGATCTCATCGCTCCTGTAATCCCCAATTCCAGCGTCCGCCACTGATGCCTCTCCTGGTGCAGACCTAGCAGTATTTGGAGATGCAAAGGGCTTTCCATTCTTCATCCTGGATCTTATTTGACAAGGTACTAGTTTTTTCCCCGTTTGTGTGGATTCTTATTGAGCCGTAAATCCATTCTTATGTGAAATCACCCACCGACCAAGAACAGTTCTGGAGAATCTTGATTGAGTGTCGACTCAATCCCACTGAGGTATACTCCTATTTTATGTTATGCAAACTTCTTTATCAATATTCATTGCAATATCAAAGTTTCTCTTTAGGATTTTCTAAACTTTATTCCGCTACACACATTTGATGTGCTATTAAGAAAAAAACCTACAGTCGACGTATACCTCCATGGTCCTCTCGATGAGATATTTAATGACCTTGTTCGTTTGCCTCCGGTAAGTTTCCCTGACATTCTTGAGACCGAGGGCATCACCTTGTAATAGTAATTGACCTTGTCAGTCCAGAATGAAGTGTGTTCTTCATCATTGGGCTCATCCGTATTTGATTGTATTCAGAATATGCGTCCATAAAATTGAGGAGCTCGTGCCCAATAGTCTTATCCATGAGTTGATCAATCCTAGGGTGGGGGAAGCCTACTAAATGTTGCATGAGGTAGATCTATACTGTAAGACCATGATGGTTCCCTTGGCTAGATGCATGTCAAAGGCTGAGATTCCCCGCGTAGTGGAAGATATCCATTCGGGAGTGTGGCAGTCACTCTATGCCTCGCACTCTAGAGATACGAATTCTTAGGCATGGTTACTTCTAGCCGACCATCCAGAAAGATGCGGAAGCCTTCTCAAATAAGTGTCAGGAGTTTCAGGTCTTCGCTCCCCTCCAGTTATAACCAACTCAACAACTTCGCTTGATTTTATCACTTTGGCCCTTCGCCATCTGGGGAATGGATTGGATATGTTCTTTTCCCCAGGCTAGTGGTAAGAGGGAGTTCATTCTCGTCATGATCAACTACTTCTCCAAGTGGATTGAGGCAAAAGCTCTGGCTAAGAGAACATCTTAGTTAATGAAGAATTTCATTTTGGGAGAGATTGCCTGCAAATTTTTGATTCCTCTCACCATCATCACCGACAATGACCCGCAATCTACCACCCTGGAGCTAGAGACTTCTGCATGTAGCTAGGGACAGATCTTTAATGCCTTTGTCCATCATCCTCGGAGCAATGGGCAGGTAGAGGCCGCTAACAAGCTAATCATCCACCTCCTGAAGAGAAGGTCACCAATCAGAAGGCGAACTAGGAAGAGCAGCTTCCTTCAGTCCTATGGTCCCTAAGAACAACTCCTAACTCAGTCATTGGGGAAATTCCCTTCAATTTATCCCACAGCTTTGAGGCTCTCATCCTTCGAAGTCAGAAACCTGAGAGTAGTTGTGGTAGGAGAAGGAAATGAGGAGGGATTGGAAAACGAAGACACTCACATACTTTCTTTAGATTGCATCGAAGGCATTTGATACCTAGCCTCTATTTATTAGGAGGAGGTCAAGAGGTGAATTGTGAAGCACTTTGATAAAAATGTCTGCATCAAGCGGTTCCTTGCAAGGGATCTTTTCATAAAAATGGTGGACATGGCAGGAAGAGCAGACCCAATCGGGAAGCTGAACCCTAATTAGAAGGGGCCCTTCATCATCCCTGAAGCATTAACCAGTGGAGGATACCACCTACAATATCAAGAAGGGGAGCTACTTGGAAGCACCTAAAGCGGTGATGTACTGAAGAAGTTTTATCCATAACATAAACGGGCATGCTTATCAGAATGTAAAAAGTTGTTCAAATTTTAATAAATTCCTCGCCCCCTGAAACATGGGATTGAGTGGGGTATCTTTCCTTTCAAGAAGTGTCTCGAGATTATTAAAGAAGTAAAGTCCATCTCCACGATAAGTTTGGGAAACTTGCGTCTGACTTGGTTCTCCTAAAATCCAAGAGCGAATGATGGAACAGAGCAATAGGTTTTAATGCATTCTTGTAAGACCATGCCACTGTATTGACGATCGAGATCAGCTCTCCCCTATCACAATGGCCTAACAACCTCCCAATTGTACTTCTCACCAAACTGGAGGAATTACCAAGAACATTTCTTGGTGCCAACAACTCAAACTTGACGAAAGGTTGACTTAACAAAGCGACGAAACCTTGTACAAAGGCACCATCAACCTATGAAAAGTCCAAAGACCCGCCTTTTAACAACTTCTATCATGCATAGAAGGAAGCGTCACTTCTCCTGGCAATACCTGTGTGAGGAACCACCCCCCCCCCCCCAGTGCTTTGATAAGTGACAAAACGAAGGCATTCCAGGAGGTGGGAATTTGAAATAAGATGGTTGCCTCGAAAGTGCGTAGCCCGCGACATCCCCCGACTCTCTAGGTCCCCTCAATTCCATGCTAGTTGAAATATGATGTAGGCCTTGAGAGTTCATGTTCTAGGGGACTCCCCGTCTGTCATTTCTTATATTCATTGCCTTTGAAGCTCCGAATCAAGTGGAATATAAGACTCAAGTGTGTACGTCTTGTGATACCCCTTGAGTGCCACACCCTTATCCAAGGGGCCGTGAATAATAATAATAATATTTTGTATATATATGAGTATAATAATAATATTATATATATATACGGGTATATACGTGTGAGAACTCATTGACATATGAGCAAACCAATATGATGAGTTATTTACATGAATATGCGGGTACTAGTATGTAGGTGTGAATATGTAGGTGTGAGTATGTGAGCATAGAATGCGGGTAGAAAATGCGAAGTACCCTCATGCCTATGAGCCTAGCGAGTATTGAAAGCATACGAGCATCCAAACAAATGAGTGAGCAAAAAACTTCTTCTTTCAAAAATATGGACGAGCATTACATTTCAAAAAAGTACAATGATGCCTGGATAAAGGTTCATCCAAAAAATGTATATCAATTTAAAAAATCTAAGCATGTCTGGGCATAGGAGGTCTTCCGCCGAATAAGCATCGTCATTGTCAGTATCAGCTTCATCATTGTCCACATCCTTGATCACGGTGTCATCTTCTGCCTCTTCAATGTCCTCATCGTCTTTTACATCCTCGTCATCTTAATCAGTATTAGTAACAGAGAACAATATACAGTAATGCAATTTGGATTCCTCAATGAGGAAGACTGAGATGAGTTCCATCACCGTCAAGTCAGGCGCCTACAGACCAAGCTAGCCATACACCCTCAGTTTGGTGAGGATGACAGTCCCCATCACCCGTGCGATGTAGTGACAAATCGTGAGCATCTCATCGCCACAAAAGCAAATATTCTTGCCTTGTCTGGTAGGGACTTCCATAGTGATCTGTTGTTCGACATGGAGCATTTCGAGCTCAAATTCTGCACTTTAGTGGCATCCAAAGCAGCTTTGGTTTCTGCAAGCTCCTGCTCTAGCTGGGACACCTTCTTCACCGTCTTGAGCTTGTCTTCCTGCGAGTAACCACAATAGTCATCATCATGACAATCAATAAGAAGCAACTATGCAGAGATCGCATATCCACCAAGGTTACCCATAAATTTTTCACTTGGTGGCCTTGGGACCCAGCTCCAAAATATTCTTACACAACAACTTGACCTACTGCTAGGCCTCAAGCAATATCCTCGTCGTGGAGTGACATAGCTCAGTAGCTCTCAAGAGCGAGCGAGCAATTTGGTTTGTGAGCTCCTCTGTGCCTACATCCTGCAAGGACTTGGAATCTATGTGACCACAAAGAGCAAAGGCAATATTATATGCCTCACCTCTATCCTCCCAGTCCTTCGACCAAGCGAGTAAGTTGGTGCACAAGGTCACCTAATCCTCGTTCACAGCCCAGGTCACCACCAGGTGACCATAGACATCATTGCCTCTACGTTCTTGTCCATAGTTTGGATTAAGGTATGGCTCGCCTGCCTTAGAAGGATCAGCCTTCTCGTTGAAGATATATCGAGAGAACTTCACTTACTTCCTCAGATATTCTTGGACTTGCCCTTTCCCATTCCTTTGTCGTGCCACTTTTGCGAGGAACTCGCTTTCTCGTTAGATTTCTATTGTACTTCAGTGCGCGCTGGAGAGTTAGTTAAGGGATCTAGCACTTCCTCGATATCAATAGGAGAATTCTGCGAGCTTTGACAAGAAGTCGCGGCCTCCTTCTCTAGTGGGAGAGGTTCTTGCGGAAGAATGTAAGAAGCTAACAAAAAGAAAGAAATCAGTTAATTGCCACGCTAAGCAAGATACATGTAGAAGGCAGTGAGTATTGTTTGAAGCTCACTCAAATGTTCACCTTTTCCTCAAATGTTCACCATTTCCAAGAAATATTTTCACCAGCTGATTGACATGTAGTCACCAGTGGATGTCGTCAAACTTGCGACCTCTAAAAGAGTCAACAAGTTGCTCTCTTTGTCCCTCGAGGAAAGGTGGCAGGAAGGTCACCTCTGATGGCTAATCCTACTAGCATGGAACTCCTTTGAAGTCTTCATCGATGATAACAAGCCACTAAACCTAGCAATGAGCTTTATTTGTAATGACGATTAGGGTGCAAATGTTGTTTCTAAAAAAGATGACTCCCATATTAATCACCGTGAAGGCAAAGATCTTCCTAAAATGTATGGGATCAAAGGCAATCTTATCTGATCGTAGAATGCAAAGGAATCGCAAGTCATTGCCACGCAATTTTAGTTGATTTGAGAAGTGACTATGCAGAAATTCCAAAGTATCTGACAGTATTCTGAACATAGTAGAAGTCGCAAGCTGAATTCAAAGTGGCAGTTGGTGAGGACGAGCTCATCCTCCAAGATAGTATTTAATCGCTCCCCTAAGAGGGAAACCTCGCGAAGTATCTCTCTGGAAAGAAACTGTTTTCGAAATCTTCCAAGTCCCTCTCCTCAGCAAAATACTTTTTAAAAACTACATCTACAAAGTTCTTTGTATGCCCCATACGATGAGCAAAAACATCATCTCTAACCATCATGAAGTGCGAATAGAAGAATAGCAATTATCGAGAGTGAGAAATAATAGGATCGGTAATAGTCATGAGTAAGAGAAGAAAAACACTGATAGCATAATTAATACATACCCACCCACTTTATTTATAGGAAAAGGCTAGTGGGCTGTCGAGTACCTCAACGTGAGTATCATAAAAAGTTGCTACCTACCTTCCATGCATAGGAAGTTACCAAATCTCTGTCTCATGAGGATTCGTTGGAAAAGTGCTAACTCGCCAAAATCTACACAACCAACTCATGTAGTCGCAAAAATGAAAGAGACAACCACAAGCATTATCACAAAAAATACAAGTCATCAATAAAGCATGAAATCAAAGCTCCCCAAATAAGAGATATCAAAGTCAACAAATTTATTACAAAGTCGCCAATGGCGAAGGAAAGAAGGAAGACTATAGAAAATTCCTAATCCTAGGAGGCCGCTGATCGGGAAGAGGAAGATGTCTCCTGACGCATCCCATGTCCTATACACGCCGAGAGTGCTCGCTCACCACGACCATCGTGTTGTCACCTCGATGAAGTTGTTCCTCCATCCTCTCAACCCTTCCAGTCTGTTGGAACCCTAGGTTTTGAATTGAGTTCAGTCCTCTCTTTCTATCTCTTGACCCAAGATTTATCTATGGTCAAAGGTAAGTTGATAATTTAGATTCTCTAGTTGTGTAGAATTGCTTTTCTAGATGAATATTTGGTTAAGTAGTTTTTCGTTCGACTATAGTCGAACGTCGCTCGACTATCGTCTATCGGCTGATCGACGATCGTCTATCAGTTGGTCGACGTTCTGTCTGCGTTGATAGCTCGACTATCTGTTGATAGGTCGACTATCTGTTTGCTTTGATAGTTCGACTATCTGTCCTGATAGTTCAACTATGTAATAGCTCGACTATCTGTTGATAGGTCGACTGTCTGTTTGCTTTGATAGTTCGACTATCTGTCCTGATAGTTCAACTATCTGATAGCTCGACTATCTGTTGATAGGTCGACTATCTATTTGCTTTGATAGTTCGACTATCTGTTGATAGGTCGACTATCTGTGTTACTTTGATAGTTCGACTATCTGCTTGGATAGTTCAACTATCTGATAGTTCGACTATCTTTTGATAGGTCGACTATCTGTTTTGTTTTGATAGGTCGACTATCTGTTGATAGGACGACTATCTGTTTTCTGTGATAGGTCGACTATCTGCTTGATAGGTCGACTATCTGTTTTGCTTTGGTAGTTCGACTATCTGTCCGGATAGATCGACTATCTGATAGCTCGACTATCTGTTCTGATAGGTCGACTATCTGCCGAGGTAGTTCGACTATCTTCTTTGATAGTTCGACTATTTGGATCGTTCGACTATCTGTATGATAGGTCGACGATCTCCGTGCGTCGGTCGACGATCTCCGAGGGTCGTTCGACGTTTTGCTGTTTGTGTTAAATAGTTTTGTCGTCTTCTGTGATGTAACTAATTTCATAATTATTTTGACATATTTTATAAAAGATTATCTGAGTAAATTGTGATATTATTTCCATGCAATATCTATTCTATTCTTTATGCATGAGCTAATCCTTTCTGACAAAGTTGTTTGTCTTATAGCTAAGATATGATTTCTGTCAGGCTGTCCTTTATAGCTGTTAGACTCAAAAAGTCTTCCTTGGCTGTAAAGAGTCGTTTCTGATGTGACTTTCTCTTATATTATTTCATCAGAAGTATTTGCAGCTTCTTAGAAAGCTTTATCCTTTTATAGGATATCTGCCTGCAGTATTTTGTTTTGCTTTATGCTTTTTGCAGCCCAGCTTGCAGAGGTTAGTAAAAGACAAGATTCAAACTCAATTAGAGCCATTGCTGCTGCTGATATATAAAGACTTCTTTGAAGAAAGAAATCAACTAGTTCTCAGATAAAAATTCATTCAGCAAGCTTACAGTAAGATCAAGTTTACTGCTCTCAACAATCTTCACTCAACTGAGAAGTGTTAGCTCTTCTGCTCTTCTTCAACCTGAGTTCTCCTGTTTCCAGGAAGTTCTGACTCAGAGATCTTTTGAAGATGAAGAAGAAGAAGATAGCTGCTAGAAGATTTTCATTTCTTATTTTATATCTTCTTATAGTTCTTCCTTCAGTATTTACTGAAGTGTTTCTGCACTGAAGCAAGACTTCACCTGGACGTTTTTTGAGCCAGGGGGAGCCTTAATTCTTTTAGAGCTTTCTAGCTCAGTGCAAGTTATTGTGCTTCTCTAATCTATTTGTAAAATAGAGAAGACACCTTAACCTCCTTTCCCCCTCCTGTACATGGTTATTACTCCCTTAAAAAGTATCCCTTGGTGGCAGGGCACCTGATCAAAAACCTGTGTTGGTTTTTAGACACTTGATCAAAAGTCTAAAGGGTTTCTTGATCTACCTGAAGCAGATCTTGTTGGTGGCAAGGCACCTGATCAAAAACCTGAGTGGATTCCTACCTTGTTGGTAGAAGAGTGGACGTACCCAAGTTGTTTGGGGAACCACTATAAATTCCTTGTGTCGTCTGGATTGCTTTATTTAATTACTTGCATTGTGGCTATGATTAGATCTTAACTAGGTTTGCTAGTCGCTGTTTAGGTTTCCAAGCCTTAACTGTAATTACAGTTGGCTGCCTTTTTGTGCACAACACTTATGTTAGGCTTTAAGGTTTAATCTCAAATATCTATAACTTTCATTCCGCATTTAACTCCAAGGGAGTTGAGTAGAAAGTCAACTTTGCTAGTGCAATTTTTGATTACTCTATTCACCCCCCCCCCTCTCTAGAGTAGTATCTATCCCTTCTCTTTCAATTGGTATCAGAGGGAGGTTGACTGACTGAATAGGCTAACACCTAAGTCACAAGATCCTGATAGATACCAAAGTTTATAGATATTCACTTTCACTATCATGGCCCAGTCCAAGGATTATTCTAGCACTAGACCTCCAACATGCAACTTGGCTAAGTTTGGCATCTGGAAGGCAAGGATCAAATTATATATGAACTCTATTGATGAAAGTATTTTTGCTTCTATTTTGATAGGACCACCAAGAGCACCTGCTGCAGCTACTGCCTCATCATCATTTGATATGAGTGCAGTGCCTCCTCCAGACTACAATGATGAGTACAAAAAGGCAAAGATAGCAGATGCCAAGGAAGTGAACATTCTGGCTCAGACAATATCTGATGAAGCATTCCAGAAGGTTGCTGACTGCTCCTCAGCAAAAGCTGTGTGGGATACACTGAACCAGATTGTAGCTAGTTCAGCTGATGAAAGGAAGGACGGGAGGTCCAACCTTATCTCACAATATGAGAATTTCAAGAAAACTGATGCTGAATCAGTTGAAGCTATGTACACAAGGCTCAGCTCAATCATCAATGAGCTGAGGACCCTTGACAAGGATATTTCATTGACAGAGGTCAATGCTAAGATTCTTATGTGCTTCCCTAGCACATGGGATCTAAGGATCTGGCATATCAAGGAAGCCAGAAGCACAAATGAAATCTCAACAGAAGCCCTTCTCGGCAAGCTCAAGTCTTTTGAGCAAGTGCTGAAGTCCAGGGAAGCTGAAGCTAAAGCAAAGACACCAACTCCTACAAGAAAAGAGCAAACCCTTGCTCTTAAAGCTACTGACATTTCTAAAGGCAGCCAGTCCAATGAGGAACTGATGGCATTATTTGCCAAAAGGTTTCTCAAGATGGGAAGGAAGGAATTCAGAAAGAAATCTTCAAAGTATGAAGATAAACCAAGGTATGATCGTACCCCTTCTAAAGAAATAATCTGTTATGGTTGCAGGAAGCCTGGACATATCCTTCCTGATTGTCCAGAGGAAAAGAACATAGATAAAAGAAAAGACAAGGATCAGCACAGGAAGCACTCCAATCCATCCTCCTACAAGAATAAAAAGAAGGAGAGAGGCTTTGTTGCTGAAACCTGGAGCGATTCTGATGAGGAATCCTCTTCTTCAAGCTCCAGTGAGGATGAAGAAGAAAAGAAGGCAAAGGAAGTTTGCCTGATGGCAATTGATGCCTGCAGCAATCACTCAGCTGCAGAGATTTCAGATTCAGATGAAGAAATGCCAACAGAAGATGAGGTATTATCTTCTTATGACTTTACTTCTGATGAATTTAAATTAGAATTTAAATCCTTATGTTTAGATTTAATTAGTTCTGAAAAAGAGATTAAAGAACTTAGACATAGGCTAGCTGAATCAGAAATCATATCTATTGAAAACATCAAGTTAAAGGAAGATCTCACTAATTCTAGTGAAGAAATTAAATTTCTTAAGAATGAGTTAGCTAAATCCAAAAGGCTAGAAGAGTCTCTGAATGGTAGAAGCCTTAAGTTGCTTGAAATAACCAGCATGTCTAACACTAGGACAGGCAATAACAAATTAGGCTTAGGAGCATCTTCTAGTGAGCCCCCAATCATTCTTAAAAATCAACTTTCAACTCCAGTGAATTTTATTTCATCTAGTGGAATAAAGAACACTGAGCAAGTCAATCAAGTAAATAGACCTTTAAATAAAGCTAAAAGAGAGAAAAGAAAACAGAAATTTAAGGAATTACAAAAAACGTCGAACGCTGCTCGACGATCGCAAGCTCAGTGGTCGAACGGAGATCGACGATCTGAGCAGCCATCGTCGAACGCTGGTCGACGTTTCGAATATGAATTTCAAAATTACACCCAGAACTTTAGAAACCCGAATATGAATAGAAACCCTAGGTTCATTGACCCATCATCTGCATGGAGAATCCCACCTAGGAGATCTTACCCATTAGGTTATCACCCTCATCCTGCTTATTCATTTATTTCAAGTTTTTCTTATGTGAAAAACAAGGGACCCAAGGTTACCTGGGTCCACAATGTTTAAATTGATTTATTTGCAGGTGAAGACCTATCCTATCACTCAAAATAAGTGGTATTTGGATAGTGGTTGCTCCAAGCACATGACAGGAAATAAAGAACATCTGTCAAAGTTCAAGGCAAAGCTTGGCCCAAAGGTAATCTTTGGAGATTCAAGCTGTGGTCAAACTGAAGGCTATGGCAGGATGACAATTGGAGCTGTTACATTCAAGAGAGTTGCTTATGTGACTAGACTGAAGCACAATTTAATTTCAGTAAGTCAGTTATGTGATGCTGGATAGCAGGTATCATTCTTTAACTCCCTTTGTAATATTACTCTAAATAATAATGTTGTATTGGTAGGCATTAGACAAGGTAACCTTTATTTAGTAGATTTTAATTCAACTGATTCTGAAATCTGCCTGTTTAATGAAGTAACTAATAATAATACCTTGTGGCATAAAAGGCTTAGCCATGTTAACCTCAAGAATATATCTAGGTTATCTAAACACAACCTTGTTAGAGGTTTACCTTCTTGCCCCTACAAGAAGGAGAGCCTATGCAAGGCTTGTCAACTAGGCAAGCAAACCAAGAACTCTTTTAAATCAGTAAATAAAAGTGATTCTCCTAGAATCCTGTATTTATTACATTTGGACCTATTTGGCCCAATAAATGTACATAGTTTAGGAGGGAAGTATTACACCCTAGTCATTGTAGATGACTTCTCCAGGTTCACTTGGGTGTTCTTTTTGAGAACTAAGGCTGATAACTTCAAACCCCTTACAGACTTTCTATTATATGTGCAGACTGAGTACTCTACTCATGTGGCCTTGATCAGAAGTGATCATGGTACTGAGTTTGACTCTCTTCTCATGCAAGAATTCTGTGAGAGAGAAGGTATCAAACATAGCTTCTCAACTCCTAGAACTCCCCAACAAAATGGGGTAGTTGAAAGGAAAAACAGAACACTAATTGAAGCTGCTGGCACATTGTTGGCAGATGCTAATATGCCTCTTTCCTATTGGGCAGAAGCTGTTAGCACAGCCAACTATGTCTTGAATAGAAGTCTGATACACAAACTTAAGTGTAAAACTCCTTATGAGTTACTTAAAGGAAAGAAACCTAAAATAAATTATTTTAGAGTTTTTGGCTGTGTTGTTTATATTCATAATAACAATAAAGAATACCTTAGAAAATTTTAAGCAAAGGCTTCAATGGGAATTTTTCTTGGATATTCCCAAGTAAGCAAAGCTTATAGGGTTTTTAATAAATCATCTTCTAAAATTGAAGAGTCTGTTCATGTGTCCTTTGATGAATCCCAAATGTTTTACAAGGAGAAGGAAACTTCCCCTTCCTCAAGTTCATTACAGGTACAAGATTCTTCCAAAGATGTCACTCAAGAAATCCTCTATCTTTCAACTCTTCATATCACTGAATCAGACAGTGATGAAGACATTGCAGAAGTTGTTGTTGTTCCACCAATAGTAGATCAAATTCCTCCTGAGGAATTAATCCCAACTATTGCTGAAGATTACATCCCACCTGCTGATGTTGTCACACTTAGAGATCATCCTACATCTCAAGTGATAGGAGACATATCAGCTGGTGTTCAAACAAGACATCAGTTAAGACAGGATGTGATGCATGCTTGTTTCCTCTCACAGATTGAGCCCCTCACCATTAAAGATGCTGAGCTAGATCCCCACTAGATCATTGCTATGCAAGAGGAACTCAATCAGTTTGAGAGATGTAAAGTATGGACTTTGGTTCCAAGACCTAAAAGCCAACTGATCATAGGCACCAAGTGGGTGTATATAAACAAGTTGGATGCAAATGACATCATTATAAGGAATAAAGCTAGGCTTGTAGCTCAGGGCTACAGACAGGAGGAAGGTATAGATTATGACCAAACCTTTGCTCCTGTTGCAAGGCTAGAGACAATAAGGATCTTCTTAGCCTATGCAGCCTACATGAAGTTTAAAGTTTTTCAAATGGATGTCAAAAGTGCTTTTCTAAATGGTGAGCTAAAGGAAGAGGTATTTGTTGAACAACCACCTGGTTTTGTTTCTTCAACTCAGCCCTCACATGTATTCAAGTTCCAGAAAGCTCTTTATGGACTAAAGCAAGCTCCCAGAGCCTGGTATGAGACTTTAGCTAGTTTCCTGTTAGAGCACAACTTTACTAGGGGAGTAGTTGATAGAACCCTCTTCGTCAAGCACCACAAGGACACAATCCTGTTAGTTCAAGTGTATGTGGATGACATTATTTTTGGTTCCACTGGTCTCAAACTATGCAAAAAGTTCTCCAACTTAATGCATTCTAAGTTTGAGATGAGTAGTATGGGTGAGCTATCTTACTTTCTTGGTCTCCAAGTAAAGCAAGATGCTGATGGCATCTTCATCTCCCAATCCAAATATACCAAGGAATTGGTAAAGAAGTTTGGGATGGCAGATGCTTCAGCAATGCATACACCTATGGCTACTAATGTAGTTATTGATTCTGATGATCAGGGAAAGCCTGTTGATCAAAAGAATTATAGGGCCATTGTTGGATCCCTATTGTATTTAACTGCAAGTAGGCCAGACATAATGTTTACTACATGCCTTTGTGCTAGATTCCAGGTCAATCCCAAGGAATCTCATCTGATTCTTCTCAAGAGAATCTTGAGATACCTGAAGGGATGTCCAAATCTAGGACTTTGGTACCCAGCTGAGTCAGAATTTGAATTAATTGGATATTCTGATTCTGATTATGCTGGTTGTCGAGTTGATAGGAAAAGTACCTCAGGAACTTGTCAGTTCCTGGGAGAGAGATTGGTCTCTTGGTTCTGTAAGAAGCAGGCCTCTGTCTCAACTTCAACTGCAGAAGCTGAATATATAGCAGCTGCTAGTTGTTGTTCACAGATCCTGTGGATACAAAATCAACTTTTGGATTATGGGTACTCACACAAGAACACTAAAATCATGTGTGACAGTACAAGTGCTATCTCCATTGCACAAAATCCAGTGCACCACTCTAGAACGAAGCACATTGAGATTAGACACCATTTCCTGAGAGATTGTGTGGAAAAGAACAAGATCAGCCTTGAGTTCATATCCACAGACCTTCAGAGAGGTGATATATTCACCAAGCCCTTAGATGAAAAGAAGCATCTGTTCTTTTTAGTTCAACTAGGCATGATTAATGGATGAGACTAAGTGTGACGTCTGCCTTGTTGAAATCTGTTCGAAGATAGTCGAATGACGTTCGACGATAAACGAACGGAGCAAGCCTATCGTCGACCTATGGTTGATGATGGCTTATCTGCTTGAAGATCGTCGACCGGCGTTCGAAGATCGTCGAACAGGTTGAGCTTATCGTTGATCTATGGTTGACGACAGCTTGCTGTTTGTGAAGACAGAAATAGTCGAACGATTGATCGACTACTCTGCTTTAGGACCGATCGTCGAACGACCGTTCGACTATCATCTCCAGTATCTTTTAAATAGATCGACGATCGTTGTTTTAATATAAAGCCGATAGTCGACCTAGGTTAAAAGATAGTTGCTCTTATCGTCGACGAAGAGCATCTTTTCACATTCTGTCTTCCCGCTTGATATTTGTCTTGCTCTTTGTCTTGCGCTCCGTCCTCGCCGTCTCTCCCTCGTCTTCTACAGCGTTTTCGATGGTGATTGCTCCAGCGCTCTTGCAGTAGTGAAGTTTGATGTCGGTTTCAGTGTTGATTTCGACGCCTTCAGCTGCTGCGAACCAGGGATAGTGGAGATTCTGAATCTATGCAGAGATCAAGGATTAGAGAAACTCATGTCTTATAGAATAAAGATTAACACTCAAGAGATCAAAGAGTGGGCCTTCACTTCATATTCTATTGATGATTCGATGACTGGAACAATTAGCGGAGAAGAGGTAATATTGACTCCCGCTATTCTGACTGAAATTTTTGGATGTATTAATGGTGAAGAAGATTATGAGCAAGATTCTCTTGAATTCAGAAGAATGTTAACTGAGTTGGGACATGCCGAAGGCATTCCCTCCAAGCTGCTCAAGGTGAATTTCCCGTTCAAGATCAAGTTTCTTGCGGAAATTGTTGGAAAAGTGCTACTGGGAAAACACTCAGCCCACGATAATATTACAAGGCAATAATTTGCACTAATGTGTGCAATTGTTAATAAGAAGCAGATCAATTGGGCATGCATTATGTTTGATTTGATAAGGAAAAAGAATGGAAAGAAAGAGGTTACCCTAGGAAGGGTAGTTGGAATTTTTCTGAAGGAGAAATACCCTCACCTGCTTGTGTCAGCCGCCACCTCCATCAACGCAAGCAAGAAGATGGATCCATCCTTGTTCTCAAAATGGAAAAGGACCTTCCTGAAGCCCGCTCCTGCAGGGGTTGCTCCAGTTACTTCTGAGAGCACCAGGACTGTCGCAGTCACTCCCCCTTCTAGCAGCTGGCTCAGCAAATTTATCTCTTCCATCTTCTTCATCAGCTTTGTTGTCTACTTCAGTTGAAGTTCCTTCAACTTCAATTGAAGTACGACATTCTGCTTCTCCTCCAGCTTCTCCTCTACCTCCACATCTTGCTGGGATATCTCAACCCAATTTTGATTTGTTGGTGTCTGAGATTCCCACTCCTCCTCAGTCACCAATTCCCTCTTCTGATCATCTTGATCACCCTGCATCCACCCATGCATCTCCACATCATTCTCCAGCTCCATCACCAGTTCCATCTCCAGCTCATTCTCCAGCTCATCTTGCATATACCATCACTGCTGCTCTTCCACCCTCTGAAATTCCTCCATCATCTTCATCATCTTCTTTTGAAATTACTCCTGCATTTATATCAAGCATTGTCGAGTTAATTACCCCATCAATCAAAATTATGATTGATGAGGCAATTGCTCCCCTTGCTTCTTCTATATCATCTCTAACTGCTGCTATTCTAAAACTCTCTAAGTCTGCTGAGCCCTCTTCTTCTAGGGGCCTGGTTTCAGTCTCTACTGAAATCAGGCAGGGGGAGATGCTTGATGAAGACTTCTCTGAGCAGCCCTTGGCCTCTCCTCCAGCAGTTCATTTTGCAGTAGCAAAGAAAGCAATCGAAGATTCAGCTCCTCCTCCTCCTCCTCTATCTGAACAGGAAATTTCTGATGCAGTTTTAAAGTCTGAATTTATTGTTAAAGCTTGTTTAGAAGAGTGTTCTACTCCCTTGGTTGCCCTATACCTAGAAGGAATCATCACATCCTTTCTAGATAAATTGTGGGAGTTAGGACATGCTGTGGTCGATTCTGAAGGTATTCCCTTTACTTATTTTTTAGACTTGTTAACTGATATGCTAGTTTGGGAATATCTGGAAGGCATGATTCGATGTCATTTAGAACAATTTTATTCATAAAACTACAAATAAGTTGGAAGAAATTCTAGAAGTTCAAGAGTCTATTATTCCACCTGCTCCAGAAGTACAACCAGAATCAAGTGTTCAAATATCTGAAGTTGCTCAGCCTGAAGTGCAAGAAGAACTGGTCACTTTGACAGTTTCTGAGATTCAAGAATCAGATGCAGATGCCCAGATTGAAAAATCTACTGTATGGGATGATTCCCCAGGCTTGGATTTAGATGCTCTATTGGCACAGGATGCCATAGAAGAAGAACGAGAAAGAGCTGCTCGAAAGGAAAAAGAAAGAGCAATAAAAGAGGCTATTGACCCATATGATATTCCTATTTCTTCTAATTCTGAAGATGAAATCGATTCTGATGAATCTGCTGAAACTAAAAGAAAAAGAATTGCTAAGAAGAAAAGAAAAGCTGTTGCTCCTCCTCCTGCTAATCCAGACAATGATACACCATATTATATACTGAAAGGAATTGATCCAAAGTTAAAAGACTTCCAGCATTGGATGTTGTTTTCTAAGAACCAGCAAAAGCAAAGGAAAAAGTCTAAGAGGTATGACTCTCCTGTTCCCAGATGGAATCCTAGAGGTCCTCCTCCTCCACCTCCCGGTGCAGGAGCCTCAGGAAATTTATCTTCTAAATCTGCCTCTCAATCTGAAAGATCAAATCCATCTCAATCTGCTCAAAAGAGAAGTTTGCAAGGATTCCAAGGTAAAAGCCAAACTGGCTATCAAAGACCTGATTCTGTTAAAGAATAAGTTAAGGAGGTAGTATATCAAAGACCAACCTTTTCCCCTCCTCCTTCTCCAAAGAAAAAAGTTTCATCTCCAAAGCCAGTTCATACTGAGAAAGATGTTCCAAAAGGTAAGTAATTTATTTTATCTGAAAATTCTAGCAAGAACTTTGCTAAGTCTGCTCTCTCTTGTTATTTAGTTAATCAAGATAAAGAACCAGTAGACACTTCTTCTGAGATTGTTTATGAAAGCCCAGAGCTTGATCCTAACTTTAGGATGGCTCGTTTTCTTGAACTGGTTGGAGCAGCGTAAATAAGGAAAGCAAAAGCTGAAGGAAAGGACACTGCCGGATTAACCATAATGTCTAAATTCAGAAAGAAGGAGCTCGAAAAATTCCAGGTCAGACCTGAGATGTTTGATCCTTCAAAATATATGGAAAAGCATACTGAGGCAGTGGTCCCAAGGACAATAGAATTGAAAATTATTGGAGAACAAGACTTGAAGCTATCGAAAAAAGAAGTTCTAGATCCTACAAGAAAAATTACATTTGTTTCTAGCTCTTCTAATCCTGAATCTAACTCTGAAGCACCTTAATTATTCATTGATTGACAGTTAATTTCTTATCTGATTGATTGATTATATCTGCTTAATTATTTCTCTTTATGAATTTTATTTTACTTTCAGTAATTAATTTTGTATGTTTTAATTGTTGAGAGACTTAACTCAAATAGGGGGAGATTGTTGGAACTCTAGGTTTTGATTTGAGTTCAGTCCTCTATTTCTATCTCTTGACCCAAGATTTATCTATGGTCAAAGGTTAGTTGATAGTTTAAATTCTCTAGTTGTGTAGAATTGCTTTTCCAGATGAATATTTGGTTAAGTAGTTTTTCGTTCGACTATAGTCGAACGTCGCTCGACTATCATCTATCGGCTGATCGACGATCATCTATCAATTGGTCGATGTTCTGTCTGCGTTAATAGCTCGACTATCTATTGATAGGTCGACTATCTGTTTGCTTTGATAGTTCGACTATCTGTCCTGATAGTTTATCTATCTGATAGCTCGACTATCTGTTGATAGGTCGACTATCTGTTTGCTTTGATAGTTCGACTATCTGTCCTGATAGTTCAACTATCTGATAGCTCGACTATCTGTTGATAGGTCGACTATCTATTTGCTTTGATAGTTCGACTATCTATTGATAGGTCGACTATCTGTGTTGCTTTGAGAGTTCGACTATCTGCTTGGATAGTTCAACTATCTGATAGTTCGACTATCTGCTGATAGGTCGACTATCTGTTTTGTTTTGATAGGTCAACTATCTGTTGATAGGTCGACTATCTATTTTCTGTGATAGGTCGACTATCTGCTTGATAGGTCGACTATCTGTTTTGCTTTGGTAGTTCGACTATCTGTCCGGATAGATCGACTATCTGATAGCTCGACTATCTGTTCTGATAGGTCGATTATCTGCCGAGGTAGTTCGACTATCTTCTTTGATAGTTCGACTATCTGGATCGTTCGACTATCTGTCTGATAGGTCGATGATCTCCGTGAGTCAGTCGACGATCTCCGAGGGTCGTTCGACGTTTTGCTGTTTGTGTTAAATAGTTTTGTCGTCTTCTGTGATGTAACTAATTTCATAATTATTTTGGCATATTTTATAAAAGATTATCTGAGTAAATTGTGATATTATTTCCATGCAATATCTATTCTATTCTTTATGCATGAGCTAATCCTTTCTGACAAAGTTGTTTGTCTTATAGCTGAGATATGATTTCTGTCAGGCTGTCCTTTATAGTCGTTAGACTCAAAAAGTCTTCCTTGGCTGTAAAGAGTCGTTTCTGATGTGACTTTCTCTTATATTATTTCATCAGAAGTATTTGCAGCTTCTTAGAAAGCTTTATCCTTTTATAGGATATCTGCCTGCAGTATTTTGTTTTGCTTTATGCTTTTTGCAGCCCAGCTTGCAGAGGTCAGTAAAAGACAAGATTCAAACTCAATTAGAGTCGTTGCTGCTGCTGATATATAAAGACTTCTTTGAAGAAAGAAATCAACTAGTTCTCAGATAAAAATTCATTCAACAAGCTTACAGCAAGATCAAGTTTACTGCTCTCAGCAATCTTCACTCAACTGAGAAGTGTTAGCTCTTCTGCTCTTCTTCAACCTGAGTTCTCCTATTTCCAGGATGTTCTGACTCTGAGATCTTTTGAAGAAGAAGAAGAAGAAGGTAGCTGCTAGAAGATTTTCATTTCTTATTTTATATCTTCTTGTAGTTCTTCCTTCAGTATTTACTGAAGTGTTTCTGCACTGAAGCAAGACTTCACCTGGACGTTCTTTGAGCCAGGGGGAGCCTTGATTCTTTTAGAGCTTTCTAGCTCAGTGCAAGTTATTGTGCTTATCTAATCTATTGTAAAATAGAGAAGACACCTTAACCTCCTTTCCCCCTCCTATATAGGGTTATTACTCCCTTAAAAAGTATCCCTTGGTGGCAGGGCACCTGATCAAAAACCTGTGTTGGTTTTTAGACACCTGATCAAAAGTCTAAAGGGTTTCTTGATCTACCTTAAGCAGATCTTGTTGGTGGCAGGGCACCTGATCAAAAACCTGAGTGGATTCCTACCTTGTTGGTAGAAGAGTGGACGTACCCAAGTTGTTTGGGGAACCACTATAAATTCCTTGTGTCGTCTGGATTGCTTTATTTAATTACTTGCATTGTGGCTGTGATTAGATCTTAACTAGGTTTGCTAGTTGTTGTTTAGGTTTCCAAGCCTTAACTGTAATTACAGTTGGCTGCCTTTTTGTGCACAACACTTGTGTTAGGCTCTAAGGTTTAATCTCAAATATCTATAACTTTCATTCCGCATTTAACTCCAAGGGAGTTGAGTAGAAAGTCAACTTTGCTAGTGCAATTTTTGATTACTCTATTCACCCCCCTCTAGAGTAGTATCTATCCCTTCTCTTTCACAGTCGATCCCATGCTCGCTCGCATGCCGGGTAACTCCTCGTGATGCAATTGTTGGAGATTCTTTGTCATCGATTGTCGCCGATCTAACTCCTTTATCATTTTGAATCTGGACTCAGATCTAGCGAGCCTCTCTGAGATTTCTTCCATCTTCATCATTCAAACCTCTAATACAGAGATCTATCGATGAGGATTGCAGATAGCAAGATGATCAAACTTCGCCTACAACTACATGTAAGGTCGAGCAGTTACATAACGATATTCATAAGAAGGGTGGTAGAGATCATCGATGCAAGCACACCCCTGGGGGGATGAGGGGTGACCTGTATAAAAAGTAGAAAGTTACCCGTATTAGCTAAATTTGAGACAATGAAGAGATCTACTATTTAGTAATCGCGAGTTACCTAGTCGAGGCGATTAAGGTCGGCGGGGGGAATTGCTGTGATGAGCTGAATCTCGCTGATAAGGCGAGGAACCTCCTTGTTTATTGGTGGTTTTCCCCTTGATGTGACCACCAGAATCTCTCCCTCCTACCCTTGACGCGAAGAAGCGCGAGTATCTTCCTCCCCTACCCTATGACAAACTCGTAGGAATGTTCAAAGAAGAATGAGCCTTTTGGAAGCGAGCATCAAATGGTGCGGGAGGAGTCAGCTATAAGGGCGGCTATAGAAGGTGAGGGTTACTCTCCAAAGGTTGTGATTAGCTTGTCATAGGGAGAGATGTCATACTCGTCCCTTGTTACAAGGTCTTCTTTGTAGTAATTTCTTTATTTCTCGCATCAGGGACTTGTTTCTCAAGTCTCTTCTTTGATGAACCAATGTTGATTCGAATGGGATGACCAGATCGTGACCCCCGTTAGGATTCAAGAGCGATCAAAGGAGATGATCACAGAGGAGGTATAAATAAATGCTTGCCTGAAAACTTAGTATTCAGCGATAGTGCTGCGAGTAAGGAAAAATCATCAGCAATGTGAAATTGAAAAGTTGAAGCAATATGAAGAAGTGTGTAATGATAAGGTTCTAACCTTGCGAAGCAGTGAGATATGATTTCATCTAGGCCTAGGATCCGACATGGTCCATTGGAGGATGATACTGTGGTAGAGAAAGGCTAGAAAACCCAAAAGCGGGTTGCTCGACATCATCACAAATTCCTATTTAATCGAACATTTTGCGAGTATAGGCAAGAATCTCAGGATAATCAGCCGAAGTAGCGACATCTTCAGCTCCAAGCATCAGATTGTTCTTCTTGTAAGCAAGTGTTTTCTTCTTCAGCAACTTCATTTTTGGTGGAGGGAGCTCGGTATTGTCCTAACCCTCTCGGGGCCTCTTTAAAGTCTTAGGCTCCTAGAATCTACCCAACTCAAAAATGCATGCCAAATAACCTTCCTCGATAGTCAGTGACATCTCGTCCAAGTTCTTAAGGTGTGCCTCAAAAATGAGTCACCCCCTCTATTTATAGAGGTTAGAAGTCAGTGAGAGACTGTGAGTAGTCTAGATACTCGCCAGCAGTAGCACACCAAATAAGTGTTGGATGTTTCTTTCCAAGATCCTATGTCACTCGCAAAGAGCGGGCATTATATACAACCCCTATTTGTTTATGGTGGGCCTATACAAAGCCATGTCAGCAGGGGGTAAAAGTCAATTGGTTAAGGAAGAAGTCAAAGTCAACATTCAAGATAGAATAAGACCTGGGCGAGTGTAACGAGCATCTCTCCCATACTTGCCAGAAGGTCAACAATGAAAGATACACGCCCATAAACGGCCAACTCCCCTATTAATCGCATGGTTTCCATGTGAGGGTTGGGTTATAAATAAGATCCCCCACCCCTTTGATTTCCCTATAAATAGGCACCCCAAGGATACAAGATTGAGAAATTTATCCGGACTTTCACCTGAGCTTTGGAATCTCATTTCTAAATATCTTAATCGTGAGATAGTGATAATCTCCCATAATCGCAATTTTGAGATAATCGTTAGGCTAGTGTTCCTCTTGTACCCTGCTCAGCCATCTTTGGTTGTGGAGGGAAAGTTTCTTCTAGCTGTCAGATTGTAGAGAGTGTAGGATCAAGCGCATACAGAACTGTTCCAAAAGCCCGAACCATTGGAAAGGGCGCTACTTAATTTATTAAGTAAGTAGCAAAGCGCCACGGGTCAAGTGAAGGAATTCCGGACCCAGAAATCTCCCCCGGCGTCCAACACAACCCGTCGGCTTAGAGGTGGGGTTACCACATTGCCAACATGGCTCAGAGGTGGGGGTTACAACATGTCAACGGTTGTCTGACCAACTGGACCCACACAGGTAGAAGGGAAAAATTGAGATTTAATAGCGCCCCCCCCCCCCCCCCCACACGTCTTGAACCAGTGACCTCCTCTGACACCAAATGTAGGATCAAGCGCATACCCAACTGTTCAAAAATCCCAAACTGTTGAAAAGGGCACAACTTGATTTCTTAAATAAGTAGCAGAGCGCTACGGGTCAAGTGAGGGAACGCCGGACCCAACAATTCCCCCCGGCGTCCAGCATAACCCGTTGGCTCAGAGGTGGGGCTACCACATGGCCCACAAAGGTGTAAAGGAAAATAAGTATTTAATAGCGCCCCCCGGCCTTGAACCCATGACCCCCTCTGATACCAAATGTAGGATCAAGCGCATACCCAACTGTTCCAAAAGCCTGGACCGTTGGAAAGGGTGCAACTTAATTTTTTAAATAAGTAATAGAGTTCCACGGGTCATGTGAAGGAACGCCGGACCCAACATCATCCTTGGATAACTTCCTGTGATAAGAGGATCAAAACCTCCCTCTGATACCTAATGTAGGATCAAGCGCATACCCAACTGTTCTAAAAGCCCAGACCGTTGGAAAGGGAGCTACTTAATTTCTTAAATAAGTAGCAGAACGTCATGGGTCAAGTGAAGAAATGCTGGACCCAATAGAGGGACCTCCCTGTAACAGTTCCTGGGGTCCACTTAGTGTTGTCTTTGTTTCTTTGTCATTGCCTGTCAAGCCGTCAAGCCCAACCACTAGACTAGTAACCTTAGAATGCTTCAACATAATTAGTCGAGGTTAATTATACAAGGTCGACCTAATTATGCATGGTATGACCAAAGGCTTGTGTGTTGATTAATTAAGTCAATTAGGATGCTATTGTCTCATCCATGATCACCTTAGGCTCCTTAGACTACAAACTAGTTCAATTCAACTCAATATGACACAAGCTACTTAATGAGGGGTCTGGTTCAAAATGGGATGTTACACCGTGATCCCACTAGAATGTCCTTTCAGAGAATCACTTTAAATATAGACACCAATAATCCCACTAAATGATTCTTACAATGGAAATCTCCACCAATCCTTTGTGGCCAACCCGTCCTTATGTATAGACTCATACTCCTAATTACTTAAGTTGATATTGGTAGCTTATTGACAAAATATTTTGCATGAAGGAATACTTGTATTTCATTCTCTGTGTAATGCTCCAAATTTCCTTAAAACAACAGAAATATGGTCACTGGAGGTTATCGCCGGGCGGTAGAGCTAGTGCTATCCAACTAACTTAAAATACTAGGGTCTCTGGAAGGTACTGCTTTGTAGTAGTATGATACCGCGTTGCGGTAGCCAATGAATTAATTCTACCTTTGTCTATGGAAGGTACTGTCCGGCGGTAGGGGTATCACTGATGGTAGGATGCCACATGTCATGATGGGTTGAGGATATCATTGAGCGGCAAAGAGGTGCTAGATGAGACCACCGCTACTGCCTAAGTTACCATGGAGTGGTAGCGGGTTACTATGCGGAGATAGCTATTTTGAAAGGAAATCTCAATTGAATTGTTGACATCCATTTCTTCTGAGCTTGATATAATGTGGCTAGGGGAATCCCGTGTGGCATAATTTGGGGAATTGGGGAGAGAAGATTCATTTCGTCTCTTCCACTCCCTCTTCAAGTTCTAATCTCTCTCACTCTTTCTCTCTTCAAGTGTTGAAGAAGAAGAGAAAAGAAGGAAGAAAAACAAAAAGAAAGGTTGTTCTAGCCTTTGGAGAAGCTCTAGGAAGCCTTCATGTTATTGGATTAGTAAGCTGAAGCTAGATTTGGGGAGAGGAAAGCACTGCGGTCATTTCCATCCGGATCAAGTTCGTGTTCGTGGCTCATAAATGATCGGCAATGGTAATTATCTTTCTTCTTTGACATGTTGAAATATAAATCTATGGATAGTTAATCACCTAGAGGGGGGGGGGGTGAATAGGAGTCTTTTAAATTTCTTAGTCACTTATATTAAATGTTCAGCAGATACTTGAAAAACAAACTTTCACAAGAACACAACACAATCAATCCACAGTACACAAAGAATTTATAGTGGTTCCCCTATCTAGGGTACATCCACTTTCTCCCTTCTTCCTCACTAGTAATGTACTTGATAAGGTTATATCTTCTCCTCTTCAACTCAGCTAAAAAGATCTTACAGGCTCAGTTTTTGTAAAGAAACCTACAACTCAGATCCACTGGTCCTACCTTAGAGATCCACCCAATCTCCTACCTCAGGTCCCTCAAGAACCATACTTCAGACTTTATAAGTCTTACACATTAGTGATCCCACACAAATCACCTACCACAGGCTCCTCAAGAACCCTAAATCAGCCTTTATAACCAGGCTTACAACTCAGAGATTAAATCTCCTACCACATCAGATCTCAAAGAGATCTTATAAAATTAAGAGGTAAATAATTTAAGAAAACAATAATTCTGCATCTGACTTATCTAAGAATTAAGATTCTTCAATTCAGCAGCAAAAGATTGAATCTTGATAAGCAGGATGGCTGAAATGATTATTTTCTGGATCTGCAATGTTCTTGATGATGATCGGCCAAAATGATTCTTTGAAGACCCAACATGCTCGCTCTGTAGACTTCCTCGACAAGCTTCAACATCACGTGCGAGTTCAAGAGGCATGCCTCAAAGACCAACCACCATCCCTATTTATAGAGTTCAACAAGCATCCATCTGACGTGGGAAATACAGATACTTACAAAAGCAGCTCGTCAAATAAGTGTTGGATGTTTCTTTCCGAGCCCCTACATCACTAAAAAAGATTGGGGATTGTGTACAACCCTTATTCATCGAGGGTGGACCTCTCTAGAGCCAGGTCAGCAAGAGTCAAAGTCAGCAAGTCAAGGCAGAAGTCAGAGTCAACACACAAGACAACAGAAGGTCTGGGCGAGTGTGGCGAGCTCCCCTTACATACTCGCTAGTTAAGCAACTAGGCCAATTACTCGCCCAACCTGAGCAAGCTCCCCCAAGAAGTCGCCTAGTCATCAGGGGTGGTGCTATAAATAAGACCCACTCCTCTTGGATTTGCCTATAAATAGGACCCTCGTGGTACGAGGAGATATACTTCGGAATCTCGCAAAAGATCCCGAACACCTTATTTCCTAGACTTCGAGCTAAGCCTTTGGATCCATTCTTAAAGGGACAGGTCACGAACTAGCGACTATCCATCTTAGTCACCATCTTGACTTAGTCTCCAACTAGAATCTACCTCGTACCCTGCTCAACCATCTTTGGTTATGGAGGGGAAGCTTCTTCTAAGCATCCGGTTATGTTGTGGGACTTCCCTGTCACAGCACCTGGGGTACTTTTTGTAAAATGTTTGTTTAGGATTGAGAGTGACCAATAGTGGGGGGGGGGTGTGAATAGGTCTAATTTAAATATTCACTACCATAAATCACAGTAATTTTTTAGTATGATTATCAATACAACCATAACATTCAAATACACAGATTATCTACTGATTAAAGAATATATCTAAATAAGCAGTCACAATATAATTCACAGCACAGCACACAGTAATTTTATAGTGGTTCCCCAATTTATGGGTACATCATATTTCCCCCATTGCCTATCTTGTAATGAACTAGATTAGACCAAACTTCATCTTTATTTTCTTCAGATCCTCAGATATTATACCTCAAAACCCAGCTGGCTCTTAAAACTCAGACAAGCAATGTCCTACCTCAGATCTTCTATCTCCTACAATTCAGATTCCTCTTTAATAATCCTACCTCAGAGTATACATCCACTTCCACTCCTCAGGAAAACCCTTGCCCTACAACCTCTGAACCTTCCTGTTCCTACAGCTCGGATAAATTGCCCCTTCTCCTACCTCAGGCACACAGCCCTACCACAGCTTTTATAATTTAGGCTTACAACTCAGAGAAATTTATCTCCTACCCTCAGATGTACAAATAGATCTTACAAAATTATAATATCAAAAATAATTATGTGTTTCTAAATGTCACCCAGAAGGGAAGAGATTGGTGTTTTTTTCTTGATCAGATCTTGATGTGGAATCTTCTTTCATAAGTCTTGCTGTGAAGGAAATTATCCAACCCTTCTTATCTTTTTCAAAGCATATTGAAGGAGAAATTAGGGTCTAACTTGGCTGGAGAAGTTAGAAGTTGATCGTCGATCTGCCTCCTATCCACCTTCAGAATTCTACAGAATTGATCTGACAGCCTTGATGAGAAGAATGAGAATTGTTGTTCTGTTTCTCTCAAGTTGATCTCCTTATATAGGCTTTGAGAAATAGGATGAGCTGCCCCGGTTAATCCACTAACATCTAGCAGTTCTAACAGTTGTCAGAACTTTAGGCTTTGAATTATGGACTTAGAAGAAAATTTTGTCTTGAGAACTTATGCATGAAGGTTTTGACACTTCTGTACTTTGATTGTGTCGACACTTCTCTTATAGGGATATCGACACCAATCTGTGCACGTCGACACTACTAGCTTCTTGTCTCGACACAACTTATGTGAAATGTGTCAACATAACTTGTCTAAAGTGTGTCGACACTAGTCCTAAGGGTCGACACAGTTGCTTTCTTATTTCATAGTGACGACCCAAGTCCTGGGTGTCGACACAGCTTGCATCCATTCTCAACAATTCTTGAGTAAGGGTGTCAACACTAGTACTGAGTGTTAATGCAACTTGATACCTTGTCTCAGCACACCTTTTACAAAGGTGTCGACACTTGTCGAGTGTCTCGACACTTGTCGAGTGTCTCGACACTTTTGTACTTAGTTTATTTTTCCTGCACAAATAAACTTAAAAACATCAAATACAAATTTGTGTATATCATTGAGTTGAAAGAGCTTCTCCAAATCAGGTACACAATTCCCAATGTACCCAACAATCTCCCCCTATTTGGAGAAGTCATAACTCCAATTCAATGATAAACACCATGATACCAAAATATGATGATAAAGATATAAATTCTATAGTGCTGAACAAAATATGAAGTTACACAATTGATAACACATAAAGAATATAGTGCAACCCAAATTTTCATTATATCTTGACAAAAGATTACAATTATCAGATTTGTCATACTGTTCTTTAAAAAACAAAAATTACTTGATGTTCAAAAGATAAAACAAAATATCCTAGCAAAGATCTTGCTCTCTGATGACAATCCTATTTCCTGATTGATTCTTGGCTTTAACTTCAGGGTCTTTGTCATCAGCTATCTTTTTGCCTTTATCAATCCTTGCTTTAGAGATCATTTCCTCCTTGAGCCTTTGCCTCTAAAAATAGTTATAAGGCTTGGGGAAATATTTTTTGAGCTCAACTTAATTAGATGGAATCTTCCCTCTGTTCAGATCATGTCTAAATTTTGGGATGACTTCCTTCTTCTTTAAATGCTTAACACATTCTTGCTCTGTAAACCATTTTCCCATGTCAGTGATATTAGTATTAACGGCTTTCCAAGCAGTGAGGATAATTGATCAGGAAGTTGGGCTCTACTGTTCAAAGTCTGGCCTAGCTTCAGCTTGTTCCCTGAACCTTTTCTTTGACAGCTGAGCTTCTTTTTCTTTCAGCAAAGCAAAATCAGACATTTCCACTTTTTCACATATTACATTTTTAACTTGTGGAGGAGGGTTGTACATTGTTTGGACAGCAGACTGAAAAGCTTCAAAAGGAACATGTGTAAGAGTATTGTACATGTCTGATTGCACACCAGGATAAATAGCCTCAAAAGCTGCTATCTGGCAACCAGACTTAGTAATTTGGTCTCCATCATACCATAGGGGAGGATGGCCTAGAGTGTCTCTAATGTTATTTAATATCCAAGAAGCATGCTCAGAGCTAGCCTTTATCATAACCCTCTCCCCTTTTATTACTTCTTTTTCCATATGATCTCTCAGATCATTCTTATGAAACCTTACTTTACCATGTAGATAATTTATCCCTAATGTTACAGAATTCTTTACTTTTTATAAAATGTCATCCAATTCCTTGTCAGAAGTCTTCATGTCTTTAATCAATGAGGCTGAATGAGCTGTCGGTTTGGTGTCGATATCCTGGGAGGTTGAAGCAATCTTTATCTCCAAAGAAGTAGATTGTTTCTTAATTAATTCAAAGTTATATCATGCATAATTATCATATTCTCATTTATCCTGATTTGATTCTCCGTGACATAGCTTTGTTTTATAACTATTTCATCTTAAGTTCTCTTTGCTTTTGGCTGCTATTTTGCAATATATACCACATCATTTGATCCCCTCTGGAATAAATCTGTCATGTCCTTCTTGAGTAGATTTACTTAAAATCTAATAGACTTTATGTCCTGAGCCAGTGGAACTGCAACTCCTTGTTACTTTCATCTACATATTTCTCAAGTTGTATCCTTTGCTGGTAAAACATAATCTGAAATTGAACTATAATTGAACTTAAATTTACAGGTGGAGAGGAGTTTGTTCAGACTGAATAATCCTTTTATAACTCATGCTTCTCTTTTTCAGTTCTTATAATTTTCTTTTCTTCAATAGAGTGGCTTCTTCATCTTCTGATTCAGAAGAACTTACCATTTCAAAAGATTTTTGTTGTTCACCACCTTCAGTTCTTGGGACTAGTTCTGGTAACTCCCCCGCAACCATTGCAACTTCTTCACCAATGTTGGTGGTATCCAGGTTGATCTCACCTTACTGACCTTTAGCATCAGGAACAGGTGTAACGCCCCCTGTTTTCTGGTATTTATTTATTTGCTCTGGGGCGTTACGTCGGCGCGTTTTCCGGCTCGAGCCGTTATTAGAATACCTCGTTAGGTGTTCTTAGAGGTCATAGCATGTTGTATGGTTTCCCCAGCTAGTCAGTGTTGGTTTTGGAGGCCCGGCTGAGGCTCTTAGGGAATCCTTGTGCTTTGACTTCGGGTGAGGTTAGCTCGAGTGTGTGGTCGTCAGAGGTTATATCTGCTTCGTCATTGTGTTCGTAGCCCGAGTGTTTAACTACGGTGCAGATGTGGTCGAAAATCGTGAACGTCACGTTTCGCGTCGTTTCGACGGGCGTTAGTTAGCGAGTCGTTTTTTATATATAAAAACGTATGTTTGCGCTTCACGTTTGGTCGGATCGGTGATTTGAGCGTGTCGATACGTATTTGCGCACATGCTCATGCGTGGACGACGTTTAATAAGGTTCGTGTGCGTGTCGAGTTTATGCATTAATTCATGTGTTTAGTAATGGACGGATTAATTAGTGTATTAGTTTAGGATATAAATTTGATTTAAATTTTTGGAATAAGATTTATTAGGGGGGCTGCCTTTGTGCAAGTTATTTAAGTGTTAGGTGTTAGTTAATTAATTGGTTGAATAGTATGAGTTATAATATGAGTATATATATAGTTTATTAGTTAGAAATTTCATTAGGCGTTAGTAAATGAGTTATTAGTTATTAAGTATCTTATATAATATATATATATATATAGGATTAGTGTTAGGGTAAAACATAGGTCTTCTTTTCCCCCCATCAAGCCGAACCCGCAGGTTTTCCCCCTCTCCTATGCGAAACAGGCTGAGCCAAGCGGCTTGCGAAACCGGCGGGCTGGAGGCGCTCCGACTGCCCATCTCCGGCCCTAAACCCCCTCGAAATCTTCCTCTGAGGCCAGATTCGAACTCCCCTAGGCGAGATCTTCCTTCCGAGGTAATTTATTTGAGGTTTCACCGTGGATTTTCCGTGATTCGAGGTGTGATTTCTCCCCTTCTGTTTCCTTATTTTTTACGGGTTGTTCTTCTCTTTGATTATTGCCTAGTTGCGTGCTTGTGGCCGGCCAGAATGGCGGGGTTGTGCTGGCGAATTTTTTTCGGTGAAAAGTGAGGCAAGTGCACCCTCCGCCCATGCCATTTTGACCTCTTAAATTCCTATTTTTGTAGTTATAAATTTTCAGATTTTTGCTAACCTAACCCTACCCGAAAACCCTACTGAAACCCTACCCGAAATCCCACTGCTAATCGTTTATTTCGTTATTTTGTTTGTAATGGTTCTGGTTAGGGCTTCGTATGATATGTTAAGGATGAAATTAGTATGCTTATAATTGTGATTAATGCGACGATTGGAGGTTTAGGAAATCTTGCCTAGGGCGCGTTCTCCCTAATCTGCTCATGTTAGGATTTTCCCCTTAATGGATTTACTACTCTGATAGCCCGTGGTTAACCCTAATTTTATTGTGAAAATTAATTGTGCAAATTACTTATGTAGGAATTTTTTTTTGTCTAGTTCATTTCTTTTAATTATAAGGTCGAACGTCCATGCTCAGGCATATGTTATATGTTGTTTAATATGTGTAGGTACCCCTTCTGCTCAGGCATGGGTTGGTTTATAGAATTTAACTATAGATGTGATGGAAATCAAATTGACCGAGTAGGGTCGTATTTAAATTAATTTTATACGCAAAGTTTTGAGGAATCAAATTTCGAACATAGGTTCATGTCACACCATTTGTGGGTGGTTAGCATTTAGCTGTTCGCGCATAACTAGTAGGGAGTCACTGGGTCTTTTCTAGTTTTATAGGGCTCCTAGGTGGGTTGCTCTAGTGAGTTTGGTGCTCTTGGATTTTGCTTGGTGGTACATGGGACCACCAGCACGAGTTTTCCTCGGGTCACTTAGGACTGGAGTAGGATGTGGTTTTAGGGTAGGTCGGACCAATACCGCCACCCTGGGTTTCTTTCTTGCCTTATTATGGCATTATGGGCTGTTGGGTTGAGTTGGACGGATACCACCACCACAGCCCATGAGGATATTTAGGCCGAATAGATTTGGTTGGACATGCGGCCGCAAGTCTAGGCCACTTGTTACTAAATTTTTATCCATCTCTAGTTCTAGGAGACTCTTTCTATTTTGGCCTATTACATGTTATGATTATTGTACTAATCCTTTTGCAGAGACCCTCGAAGCTTGGCTTCATTCGTGCACATGTTGCACTTTTTTTTTCCTCCTTCACCGTTTGAAGAGTACATTTAAATTCCCGTTTTAATTCCTGTTTTTACTACTGCACTTCCCTTTCATGTTGATTATAATTTGCTGAGGTATTCTTTTCTTTCTGAATACCTCAGGTACAGGTTTTTAGCCGACAGCGCGGCTAGGCTGCTCCAGAGATTCTCAGTGTTTTGCTGTTGTTGTGAGTCTTTCTCTCGGGAGGTAGTTTCTTTAGACTTGTTGTATGGATATACCTACACACCAGTGGGTTCGTGTCAGTTGTTGACGCCCACTGGTGGTCTCTCTTTTAGATACTTTGCACTTGCTTACACTGTTAGTCTTACTGCTTTGCTTATATTAAACTTGCTCTTGGGATGATTTATGATAGGATGTTAGTTATTTTAAAACCTAAAAAACACTATTATGTATATGCATAACTCATGATTTGCATGTTTTTACAAACTCAAACACTACTTTCAAGGCGACGTAAAAAGATCGTTTTCTAAAATATATATAAATTAAATCTAGGGTTCTCCTCAGCATCAGGTGCCCCCCTGGGGACACTATTGCGTTCTCTCTTAGGATGCATATATGTAAACAAAGTATTTTCCGCTACGTGTACGTATAATTTTGAAGTATGGACTAGATGATCCACAGAGCCGAGGGTTACAGCCTTAAAATTATAACCAAATCTCTAATAATTCAACTTTTGAATTTTTATAAAATAAAGTAGTTAGTGTTTTGCCTGAGCGTCAGTAGTTATCACCTGCTTGACGTGGCATCACGACGCGTGTTTTCTCAGACTCTGATAATTTTTTAATTCGGAGAAAATGCGGGTTGTGACAGTTGGTATTAGAGGGAGGTTGTTTGACAAATTATCGGGCAACCTTTCCCTGTAAGTATTAGATGTTTAGAGTCATATCATACACATACTGACATGTCATCAGCACATCTTGACCGAAGCACGAACACTACACTCATAGCATAACATGAAGTATACGGGGCATATTATGTATTATGGGATGCATAATATGTGTTCGTATATGGATCCACCATAGGAGGCAACATGTGAGGGTTATGTATTATGGGGTGCATAACCTCACCACATGAATGCGACTAGCGCGTTTTCTTTTTCGTTGCATGAAAATGTTATGTATTATGGGATGCATAACATTTTCATGTGTACGCCGCTCATAACATGCATTAGGGCCTTTTCTAGAATGCATAGCACAAACATGCATGGCATAACATTGCATTAGCACAACGTGCCAAGCTAAAGACTTGCATGATGACATGTATACACACATAATTTTTGAGTCAAAAAGAATATAAATTCATGCATTCCCGATCTAGGCACAAGAGTTAGGGTGATGATGGTAAACTATCTCAGGTTAAGCATGGCATTATCTTCACTTTATCAAAAAAAATTAAATATATAATAAAACCCCAGAGCAAGTTGGCAGTGAAAGCAAGTACTTATATAGGTTTGTCTGTACCTGTTTGGTTTTGTCCCAGTGGTTGAACCAGGTTTTGATGATTGCTTATTTATTCCTTTTTAGCATGGCCCTAAGCGTAGAGTGACGAGGTCGACTCCCCAATCTGAGGGCGAGTCTTCTGGTGCTCAAAGCGATGCGATAGTGGCTGGTCTGAGGCAGAGCAATGAGGCCCTATCAAGGCAGCTGGTAGAGGTTCAGTCTCAGATTCAGTCCTTGGTTACAGTAGTGGCGGGGCTAGTTCCTAGAGCGCAGGATCCGGCTGGGGGTGCAGCTAACCCAGTCCCTCTTGTGCCTCCTACCCCTATGGTACCTCCTATTGCGGTGCCCCAGGACATGAACTTTATCTCCCAGTTTCAGCGATTGTAGCCCCCGACTTACGATGGCAGAGCAGATTTCATGGTGCTCGACGACTGGGTAATCTCTATTGAGGAAATGTTTCAGTATTCCAGAGTGTCCGAGGATCAGAAGGTGATGCTGGCAGCCTATCAACTGAAGGGGTTGGCGAAGAGCTGGTGGATGAGGGAGAAGGAGGGAATGGTCGGAGGATGCACTTGGGCCTCCTTCAAGGAGATTTTGATGAGGAAGTTTCTACCTGGAGTGGAGCGGGACAGATTGATGAATAACTTCTTGCATCTGAAGCAGAGGCAGCTCACTGTCAGCGGTTATGAGATTGAGTTTAGCAAGCTCAGTCGGTTTGCCCCCAGTTTGGTGAGCTCGGAGGAGGATAGAGTGAAGCGCTTCCTTGGTGGGCTGAGGAGTGACGTCCAGCAGCTAGCGGTTGCCCATGGAGCGGTGACTTATGCCGATGCAGTTGAAGCTGCTTTGAAAGTGTAGGCCATCGAAAATGCGAAGCAGAGAGGGCAGCAGGCGAGAAATGATAAGAGGAAGGCTATCGAAGCAAAGGGCTCTCAGGTGACCGGTGCTCCTTCCGGTAAGAAGAGCAAGGAGATTTGTGGTTTCTGTGGCCGCCCGGGCCATCCGACGGAGAGATGTTTCAAGAGGTTAGCAGCACAGAAGGAGCAGGCACATGCCATTCAGGGTGCCCCTAGTCAGAGGACGGTGTGTTCCTTGTGCAAGAAAGAGGGGCATGACGTTGCCCGTTGCTGGTTGAAGGACAAGGTCTGCTATGAGTGTGGACAGAAGGGCCATACCAAGGCCAGGTGCCCGCAGCTTCAGCCGGTGCTCAGGCCTGTTCCTCTTCAGTCCTTGCCACTGCCTCCATCTACGGAGAAGGGCAAGGGAAGGCTGAACGTGATCTCTTCAGCGGAGGATCATACTTCGACGCAAGTCATTTCAGGTAGACTCTCTCTCTTGTCTTTTTACTTCAGTATAGTTTTAGCATTGTAATTTCCTCTCTTAGATGCGTGTGCAAATCTTTCATTTATATAGGGAGTTTTAAGGTAAAGAACCGCTGGGCGCGCGTTCTCTTTGACTCAGGTGCTACCCACTCATTTGTGGCTAGAGCCTTTATAGAGCGGTTCCAGTTGGTTCTTGACCGTGTCGGTGAGGCCTTTTGCGTCAAGTTCCCCTCGGGTGACTTCGTGGTATCGGATCAGGGCATTCCGGATTGCCCTATTCTTTTGGGGGATTTTCTGGCCAAGGCAGATCTGAAGGTTATTGACTTGGAGGATTTCGATGTCATCCTAGGCATGGATTTGTTGTCCCGTTACGATGTAGTTATTCAGTGCAGGGGAAAGCGTTTGGATTTCAGGAAGGACAACGGTCAGCCTGGGAGTATTTATGGTGATCTGTGTCAGGTTTCTCCGACGATCTCTGCGGTATGTGCTCAGAGGCTTTTTAGTTCTGGCTGTTTTGCTTGCATGGTTTCGATGTTGGGGACTGTTAGCAGTGGGCCGCAGTTAGATGAGATTCCTGTTGCGCGGGAGTTTCTAGATGTTTTTCCTAGCGATCTTCCTGGTCTTCCTCCAGATAGAGACATTGAGTTCGTGATTGACTTGGAGCCTGGTATGCGTCCCATTGCTAAGGCGCCGTATCGGATGGCCCCGCGAGAGCTGGAGGAGCTACGTACTCAGCTGGATGAGTTATTGGAGAAGGGCTTCATTAGGCCGAGTTCATCGCCCTGCGGTGATCCCGTGCCCTTTGTAAAGAAGAAGGATGGTTCGATGCGGCTTTGCATCGATTATAGAGAGCTGAACAAGGTCACCATCAAGAACAGATAACCCCTGCCTAGGATCGATGACCTCTTCGATCAGTTGCGTGGGAGCGCTGTTTTCTCCAAGAATGACCTTCGTTCAGGCTATCATCAGCTTAGGATCCGTGAGTCGGACATTCCGCGGACTACTTTCAGATCAAGGCATGGGCACTTCGAGTTCCTAGTTATGTCGTTTGGTTTGACCAACGCGCCGTCAGCATTCATGGACATGATGAATCGGGTGTTCAAAGATTTTCTAGACAAGTTTGTGATTGTATTCATAGACGACGTTCTGATTTATTCTCGGAATGCTGCAGAGCATGATCAGCACTTACGGTTGGTGTTATCTTCCTTGAGAGACCATCAGTTATATGTCAAGCTGAGTAAATGTGAGTTTTGGTTGCCCCAGGTGTCTTTCCTGGGCCATGTGGTGAACAAGGATGGCATTTCAGTTGACCCAGAGAATATTTCTGCAGTGATGGATTGGCATAGGCCGAGCACACCTAAGGAGATTAGGAGCTTCTTGGGTTTGGCAGGCTATTATAGAAGGTTTGTTGAGGGGTTTTTTACTTTGGCAGCGCCGTTGACTAAGCTGACGTAGAAGAATGTGGCCTTCATTTGGGACGAGAAGTGCGAGGAGGCTTTTCTGGAGCTGAAGAGCAGGTTGTGCTCTGCCCCGGTGTTAACCTTGCCTACGGAGGGAAAGGATTATGATGTGTATGTGGACGCCTCGCATGTTGGGCTCGGAGGTGTGTTGATGCAAGAGGGGAAGGTGATTGCGTATGGGTCGCGACAATTGAAGACTCATGAGAGGAATTACCCTACGCATGATCTGGAGTTCGCAGCGGTGATCTTTGCACTGAAGTTGTGGAGGCATTTACTTTATGGTGCGCAGTGCAAGATCTTCACCGATCATAAAAGCCTGAAGTATGTTTTCACCCAGAAGGAGTTGAATTTGCGGCAGCGGCGCTGGTTGGAGTATGTTGTAGATTATGAAGTGGAGATCTAGTACCACCCGGGCAAGGCCAACGTGGTGGCTGATGCCCTGAGCTGTAGGACGGGAAAGATCTTTAACCTCTCGGTTGAGAGTTGGTGGAGGAGTTCCTCTTGATGGACATCTCGGTGGGGTGCGGCAACTTGCAGAGCAGTTTGGTCGCAGATGAGCCTTCTTGGATTTCTCTTACTAGGCTGCACCAGAAAGAGGACCCAGATCTTTTGCACCTGTACCTCAGGACTGAGAGAGGGGAGTTGCAGGATTTCTCCATTGATGATTCGGGTACTTTGAAGTATCGCGGAAGGTTTTGCATTCCCGCGGTTGGAGGCATCAGTAGTATGGTATGCAAAGAGGCGCATGGATCCAGTATTGCCTACCACCCCGGAGCTACCAAGATGTACCACGATTTGAAGCAGATCGCCTGGTGGTGTGATATGAAGGGGGATATAGCTCGGTATGGTTTAGAATGTTACACTTACAAGCGGGTGAAGGCCGATCATTGAAGGCCGGGTGGCAAGTTGACCCCATTGGAGATCCCGACTTGGAAGTGGGAAAGTATCTCGATGGACTTTATTACGGGCTTACCGAGATCTCCGCGAGGCTTTAACTCTGTTTGGGTGATAGTGGATAGACTGACGAAGTGTGCCCACTTCGTGCCGTATAAGGTTGATTATTCGATGAGTAAGATAGCAGAGCTATACTTGAGCGAAGTCATCTGTTTGCATGGGGTTCAAGTTAGCATCATATCTGATCGAGATTCCAGGTTTACTTCCCGTTTCTGGAAGAGCTTGCAGGTGGGTTTGGGCACGGACTTGAGGTATTCCACCGCCTACCTCCCGCAAACCAATGGGCAGACGGAGCGCGTCAACCAGGTTGTGGAGGATATGATCCGCTGTTATATTCTGGACCACGGGTGACGAAAGACCATTCCATCTCCAGTTCTAGGTGACTCTTTCTGTTTTGGCCTATTGCATGTTATGATTATTGTACTAATCCTTTTGCAGAGACCCTCGAAGCTTGGCTTCATTCGTGCACATGTTGCACTTTTTTTTCCCTCCTTCACCGTTTGAAGAGTACATTTAAATTCCCGTTTTAATTCCTGTTTTAACTACTGCACATCCCTTTCATGTTGATTATAATTTGCTGAGGTATTCTTTTCTTTCTGAATACCTCAGGTACAGGTTTTTATCCGACAGCGCGGCTAGGCTGCTCCAGAGATTCTCAGTGTTTTGCTGTTGTTGTGAGTCTTTCTCTCGGGAGGTAGTTTCTTTAGACTTATTGTATGGATATACCTACACACCAGTGGGTTCGTGTCAGTTGTTGACGCCCACTGGTGGTCTCTCTTTTAGATACTTTGCACTTGCTTACACTGTTAGTCTTACTGCTTTGCATATATTAAACTTGCTCTTGGGATGATTTATGATAGGATGTTAGTTATTTTAAAACCTAAAAAACACTATTATGTATATGCATAACTCATGATTTGCATGTTTTTACAAACTCAAACACTACTTTCAAGGCGACGTAAAAAGATCGTTTTCTAAAATATATATAAATTAAATCTAGGGTTCTCCTCAGCATCAGGTGCCCCCCTGGGGACACTGTTGCGTTCTCTCTTAGGATGCATATATGTAAACAAAGTATTTTCCGCTACGTGTACGTATAATTTTGAAGTATGGACTAGATGATCCACAGAGCCGAGAGATACAGCCTTAAAATTATAACCAAATTTCTAATAATTCAACTTTTGGATTTTTATAAAATAAAGTAGTTAGTGTTTTGCCTGAGCGTTAGTAGTTATCCCCTGCTTGACGTGGCATCACGACGCGTGTTTTCTCAGACTCTGATAATTTTTAATTCGGAGAAAATGCAGGTTGTGACAACAGGTTCCTCTGGAAGTTCTGTCATCTCTCCTTGGATATGATTATTTGTATCCAGAAGTGTTTCTTCTTCAATTTTCATGGGGATTTCATCCTCCATTTCTTTGTCAGGAATTTCCATTTCTAGAACCTTTATTTGTTTCAGCTCTTGTACAACCTCCATAATTATTATATCTTCTACATCCATTTCAAGTTCTGGCAGATCATTGGGGTTTCCCCCCTCAATTTGATCCTTTTCTTGTACAGTCTCACCTTGCACCTGATCACCATTTCTAGGTGAGGGCCTTGGAGAATTATCCTTCTCTCCATCATCATTTTTATCTAAACCGAAATAGATTTGTATTCAGAATTACTGGAAGAATCCACTTCCTCAACTACTACTTCCTTCTTCTTTTTCTCCTTCTTCTTCTTCTTCTCAATAACAGGTGATTCTTTGGATAGTACTCTATCCCACCTGGCTAATATCCTCATCTCCATTCCTCTCATATGGTTCATTTTAGATCCAAGCTTTAGGTTTAGACTGTCAGGAATAGCTTGCACTAGATATAGACTAAGAATTCTCCCCATGTAAGGTTTCATGATACTTTCGCCTTTTTTATCAAACACCACTCTGCTCTAGTTAGTCTTGAGTTTGAATATTACTCTTGTAATAAGCACAAACATCTGAGCAAAATCATGTCATATGCTCCTATTTTACACTACAACACCTTCCCAATATTCTCTGATAGGAACTTTCCTTGAGAATTCATACCCTTTCTGTTCGGAGTTCTTCCAACCTTAGTCGTTTGAGCCAAGCCACACCACACTAATGCCTTAGTAGTCCTGGTGATGTCTACTTCATCTTCCCTATCGATTCTTGGAGTTTGAAAAATCCTTCCCTGCTTTTTGGTTGTGATTTTCACTTTAATTGTGTTTACCTTAGACTTGATCTTTTCTGAATTAGAATCTAGTTTGGCATTTGTGTAGAACTCTAAAACTTCTCTTTTCTAGATGTTGGACGGTTATGAAAGTAGAAATTATATTCCATCTTCTATAATTAGGTCAATAACTTTCCTTATTTCATCATGTGCAGAGTCGAATCCATTTCGCACGAGTTCATAACCTTCATTGATGTTGTCGACATTCTTGGGAGCCATTGGAGATGAGAGAAATTGAGGAAGAGATGTGCCGACTAAAGGAATTCTAGGTCTCAACACACAGGGAGAAAAAGTTCAAGAGATCAAGAAAGGGTTGTCGACTTCTATTCTCTTACCCCTTTTATATTAATATCTCCTTGAATACGAAAGGGCGCGCTGCATTTACATTATTCTAAAATTTAGGCTGAATACCTAGTGTCGACATAGGAAAAGTCTAGTCTGTCTAGATGTGTCGACACAAGGATTATGTCTCTCGACACATAACTTAGGGTCTCAACACCCTTATGTCTTGACACTAATTTTAGAGTCTCGACACTTTGTATTTAATCAGTGTCGACACACATTCTGGTGTCTCGACACATAACTATCTATAGTGTCGACACACTTTTTGGTGTCTCGACACTTTTCAACTGTCTCGACACACACTCTGGTGTCTTGACACAAATATTGACATAGTCAAAAAAAAGTTTTGAATAGTAAATTCTTGACTTTTATGATGTCTTACTTGTTTATTTCGGTTGGTAGACTTTGTTACTTAACTTATACAAGTTGAACAGGAATTTTTTTAGGTACTAATGAAAATAGTTATTCTATGTATAACATTACTAGTTTAAACTTGATGAAATTGAACTTGTTTTCAACTAAGGGTTTTGTGAATATATCAGCAATTTGACTTTCAGTTGGAGTATAATGTAAACTGATATTGCTTTTTTCAACATTTTCTCTAAGAAAGTGATATCTAATTTCTATGTGTTTGGTTCTACTATGAGAAACAAGATTATTAGCAGTTGAGATTGCACTAGTAGAATCATAATATATAATAGATTTACATAGTTGTACACTGTAGTCGAGGAGTTGATGCTGAATCCATTGTAACTATTCACAACAGCTCCAAACTGATATATACTCTGAATCAGCTGTAGAAATAGCTACACTAGTTTGCTTCTTATTGCTCCAACTGATGAGTCTTCTCCCCAGGAATTGACAAGTTCCTAATATACTCTTCATGTCATCTTTACATCCTACAAAGTGTGCAAATTTGTATCCAGTTAGATAAAAATCACCATTCCTGGGATACTAAAGCCCAAGATTAGGTGTTCCCTTTAGATATCTCAGTATTCTTCTAATAGCTTTATAGTGAGACTTTTTTGGGCATGCTTGGTACCTAGCACAGACACATGTTGAGAACATTATATCTATTCCACTAGCTATCAAGTAAAGGATTGATCCAATGATGCCTGTATATAAGGATTCATCAACTGGTCTCCCAGATTCATCCTTGTGTAGTTACATGATGAACCCATCGGGGTTCTCATGGTAGAAGAATTTTCCATACCATATTTCTTAAGCAACTCCTTAGTGAACATAGATTGAGAGATGGATATACCATCTTCAGATTATCTAACTTGGAATCTCAAGAAGAACTTTAGCTCACCCATGCAGCTCATTTCAAATTTTCCATACATAAGCTTGGAAAATTTTCTACATAGCGGCTCATTAGTAGACCCAAATATGATGTCATCTACAGAAATCTGGACTAAGATACTTGAACCTTTGATATCCCTTAGGAATAGTATCTTATCTAAGTTTCCCCTCGAGAACTTGTTTTTTAATAGAAAAGTAGACAGAGTCTCATACCAGGCTCCCATACAAAGCTTTATGTAATCTAAAGACATGAGAGCTAAGTTTAGGATTTACAAAACCTGGTGCCTGTTCTACATAGACATCTTCCTTCAAAGTACCATTTAGGAATGTAGATTTTACATCCATCTGATAGACTTATATCCTTTGTAAGCTGCATGTGCTAAAAATAATCTAATGGCTTCTAGCCTAGCTACATGTCCAAAGGTTTTGTCAAAGTCTATTCCTTCTTGTATATATCCCTTAGCAACAAGTCTTGCTTTGTTTTTAACTATAACTCCATTCTCATCTAATTTATTCTTATAAATCAACTTTGTTCCTATGATATTGTTATTTGTAGGTCTAGGAATGAGACTCCAGACTCTACATCTCTCAAGTTGATTAAGCTCTTCTTTCATTACCATTATCCAGTTGGGGTCTGAATTTTCTTCTTCAAACTTCCTAAGTTCCATCTGAGAGAGAAAACTAGAGAACAGAACCTCATTATGAATTATACTTCTAATTGTCACTCCTAGGCTGTCATCACCTATTATTTGATCAATAGGATGATCTCTAAGGTTCCTAACAGCTACTGGAAGATTCTTACCATTACCTAGTTCTTCAGGTGGAGGAGGATGAATCTCTTCCTCCCCTTGGGCCGTGACTGTGTCTTCTATAGGAATAAAAATATTGTTTCTAGCCTCTAATTCTATATCGGATGAATCTCCTATATTTAATGTTTCCATCTTAGATTAAATTTATCTTAAACTAGATTTGTTAGATAGTTTAGTATGTAAGATAAAAGTTTCATCAAACACAACATTAATAGACTCTTCTGCCACTTGATGTTTCAAGTTATAGATCCTATATGCCTTGCTATGATTACTGTAGCCTACAAAAATACCTTCATAAGACTTCTCTGAAAACTTAATTTGATATGTCTTCCCATTATCTAAGACATAGCCCTTACTCCAAAAGATTTTGAAATAGGACAGGCTTGGTTTTCTTCCTTTCATTAGTTTATAGGGAGTCTTATTGTGACTTTTGTTGATCAAGGCCCTATTCTGAACACAACATGCAGTGTTCACAGCCTTAGCATAGAAATATTCTAGGAGAGATGTGTCACTTAGCATTGTTCTAGCAGCCTCAATTAGAGTTCTATTTCTCCACTCAGCAACTCCATTTTACTGGGGTGTTCTAGGAGAGGACAATTCCTGAAGGATCCCTAGTTCTTTACAGAAATTTGTCATTCTTTCAGATTGAAATTTTGTGTCGTGGTCACTTATGAACTTGACCTTATAACAACCCTTTTCACTTTGAATTTATTTGACAAAATTAGCAAGAATGTCCAGGGTTTCAGACTTTCTTCTTAGGAAGAATACCCAAGCAAATCTAGAGTGATCATCTACAATCACAAAGGTGTAAGACTTCCTACCTTAACTAAGAACTTGCATTGGACCAAATAGATCCATATAAAGTAATTACAGACACCTCTCAGTGTATTTTGACTGAATGCTCTTAAAGGAGACTTTTGTCTCTTTGCATTTTTGACAAGCAGAACACATGCCTTCTTTGGAGAATATTTGTTGGGGACCATTTCTAACTAAGTCCATAGAAAACAACTTGCTCATAGCTTTATTATTTAAGTGAGCTATCCTCTTCTACCATTGCACACACAAAGAGACTTTCTCACTTGTTACTAGGTATACAGGAGAATTCTCATTTTTGCATAAGAAATTTAGATAATAGATGTTGCCACTCCTAGTGCCTGATAAGATGATCTCTTGATCACTTGTATTCCTTATTAAGCACTTATCATTGGGGAATATGATTTCAAAACCTATATCACAAAGCTGACTTATGCTTATCAGATTATCGTTCAATCCTTCCACATAAGCAACTTTTGTGATAGTCAATGGACCATTAGAAATGTTACCATATCCCTTGGTGATTCCTTTTTTTGAACCTCCAAAGATTACTTTTGGTCCTTCCTTTACTGAAGCATAGTCTCTTAGCAAACTTCTTGTTCCAGTCATGTGCCTGGAACAGCCACTATCCAAGTACCATATTGGCATATTTATGGTACTTGGATCCACCTGCAATCATAGAATTAATTCACCTTAGGCACAAAAATAGTTTTGGGTCCTTGGTTCCTGTTAGACTTAGCTGTGTGAAGCACAACAGACTTTCTGAACAGATGAATTTGTGACTTAAATGAGGGTGTTGTTGGATTGTACCAATAATCTAAGGCAAAATTCCCAACCTTCCCACAACACAAATATTCAAATCTGTTATATCTTCTCTTAGGCTACACCTATGAAGTTGTACTTCTGGGCAACTTTGAGTCGATATTCAGATTCAATGGTAGTGGTGCAACATTTATACCTGTTAGAAATGAACTAAAAACAAGCCGGAACGGGTATAACTGAAATTTTATTATCAGAAAAAGATGTCTATTACAAAGGTATGCCCTCCCTTATATAGAATGGAGGAGAGAAGAGAGAATACAAATAAGAGATGTGGGACTAAAAATTTACAGGACTAAGCGGACTATACAGATCAAACCGCACAGACCGCGCGGTTAGACAGAAGGGCTAACCGCACGGCTACCACCAGAGAGAGAGAGAGACCGCCAGAGGAGACCTCCAGAGGAGACCGCCAGGGGAGACCGCCAGACCGTTCGGCAACCAGATAGCAACAGCACAGCAACCAAACCGCTGAGTGAGACCGTCAGACCGCGCGGTCTCCAACTCGCCAAGACAGACCGCCCGGTCACACTTCAACACTCCCCCTCAAGCTAGAGCATATATATCGATCATGCCCAGCTTGTCACAAATATGAAGGAACGAGGCGGATACTGGCTTGGTGAAGATGTCAGCCAGCTCTTTCTCAGAAGTAACAAATGGAGTGCAAATTTGTTCCTTTAAAATCTCTTCACGAATGAAATGACAATCGACCTCAATGTGCTTGGTTCTTTCATGAAAAACTGGATTTTTGGAGATGTATATAGCAGCCTTGTTGTCACAGAACATAGGTAGAGGATGGTTGTAGACCTCTCCTAAATCCAGCATGAGAGCCCGAAGCCACTTTAACTCACAAGTGGTCGATGCCATACTCCGATATTCTGCTTCAGCACTGGACCTGGAGACAACAGACTGCTTCTTGCTCTTCCAGCTTACCAGATTTCCCCCAACAAAAGTGCAGAAACCGGAGGTAGACTTGTGATCCCCTTTGTCATCAGCGTAACTCGCATCTGAGTATGCTTCAACCCTCAGATGACCATTCTTCTGAAAGAGCAATCCTTTCCCAGGGGCTGCTTTGACGTACTCCAAGATCCGCAAGGCGGACTGTAGATGGCACTCCCTGGGTGCTTGCATGAATTGACTCTCCTTGCCCACAGCATAGGAAATGTCGGGCCTGGTCACGGTGAGGTATATGAGCTTACCAACAAGTCGCCTGTACTGCGTAGTATCCGAAAGAAGAGGCGAATCACCTGTCCAGGTTTTGTCTTCTCCAACAGCCATGGGACACCAGGCAAGTTTAACCCCAGTCAATCCTGCTTCTTTTAAAAGATCAAGGGCATACTTACGCTGAGAGAGGACTAAGGAGTTGGGCTTCCGAGAGATTTCGATCCCCAAAAAGTACTTCGGAGAGCCCATGTCTTTCATGACTAGATGTTGACGAAGGTGCCGCTTTGTCAAGGCTACCCCTTCCTGATCATCGCCAGTGAGAAGAATGTCATCAACATAAACTGCAAGAACCACCAGTCCCGAGGAGGTTTTGCGAACAAATAGAGAGTGATCAGCAGAGCTGCGCACAAAACCAACGGCCGCCACAATAGAGCTGAACTTGTCAAACCAAGCTCGAGGGCTCTGCTTGAGGCCATAGATTGCCTTCTGCAGCCGGCATACTCGTGTCTCCCCCTGAGCAACATACCCAGGAGGTTGCTCCATGTAGACGGCCTCCTGAAGATCACCGTAAAGAAAGGCATTCTTTACATCCAGCTGGGAAATTGGCCAGTCTTTATTGACCGCCACAGAGAGAAGAACCCGTATAGTGCTGAGACGAGTCACGGGAGAGAAGGTGTCAAAGTAATCAACTCCATAGGTCTGAGTAAAGCCCTTAGCAACAAGGCGAGCTTTATAACGGTCCACATTGCCATCCGGGGAAAATTTCACCACAAAGACCCAGCGACAGCCAACGACATCAGTACCGAAGGGAGGAGGAACAAGAGTCCAGGTACCCCGCTCCATTAGGGTGGCCATTTCCTCATCCATGGCCATCTTCCAGTGAGGAATAGCAAGGGCCTCCTGGTAAGAGCGGGGCGTGGCAGTGGCAGAGAGAGCTAGAGCAAAGGCCCTGCGAGAAGGGGTAAGACGATCATACGAAACAACGGCAGTAAGGGGGTGTAGGGTACACGTCCGCACCCCTTTGCGAAGAGCTACAGGAAGATCCAGGTCAGCAAGTTCCTCGGCATCCGGAGCATCCGTGGCAGAGAGAGCTGGCCCGGGAGGAGAGAGCGACGGCGGCGGAGATGAGGGAGACGGTGGTGGAGAAGAGGGAGACGGCGGCGGAGTGGGAGGAGTGGACGGAGATGAGTAGGGGTGAATATCGTAGTAGGAAACGAGGGAACAAAGGGAACAGCAGGAGAATCAGAAGATGGGAGAGGAGGAGAGGAGTCATCCGAGAAGTAGGAGGTATTCTCGAAGAAGGTGACGTCAGCAGAAACGAATTGCTTACGAAGGATGGGATCAAAGCAACAATACCCTTTCTGAGTGGTGGAGTATCCCAAAAAGATACATTTGGTGGAGCGAGGGGATAGCTTATCACGGGTGGCAGAGGGGGCATGCACAAAAGCAGTGCATCCAAATTTTTGGAGAGGGAGGGGAAACGGCTCCTTGCCCGGATACAAAATGGAGAATGGGGTTTTTCCGTGAAGAACGGTGGAGGGAATGCGATTGATGAGGTAACAGGCAAGGAGAACAGCATAGCCCCAATAGGAGCGAGGAACATGCATCTGGGTCATCAAGGAACGAGCGACATCAAGGAGATGACGGTTTTTGCGTTCTGCCACACCATTTTGTTGTGAAGTATAGACACAACTAGTTTGATGAATAATCCCATATTGCATGCAGAAGACAGAGAAATCATGACTGATATATTCTTTGGCATTATCAGATCGAAGAACTTTAATAGAAACATCAAACTGAGTCTTGATCATGAGATAGAAGGATGTCCAGACAAAGAATAATTCGGAGCGATCTTTTAACAGATACACCCACGTACAGCGAGAGAAATCATCAATGAATGTGACAAAATATGAACTACCCCGACCAACGGTAGGAGTAGGAGAAGGACCCCAAATATCGGAGTGGATGAGATCAAACGGACGGGTGGATCCACGAACGTGCTTTGGAGGGAAGGAGGAGCGGTGATGCTTGCCAAGCTGACAGGCCTCACAGTTGAGCGGAGGACTTTGTGGAGGAAGGTGGGGCAGAAGTTGACGAAGAAGATGAGGAGGAGCATGACCAAGGCGGAGATGCCATTGGAGAAGATCTATGGAGGTGGATGAGAAGGTGGAGAAAGCGGAAATGTTGTCCAGGAAGTATAGGCCGCCACTCTCAGTCCCAGTAGCAATCGTCCGTTGGGAGGCCGGAGGTAGACTTGCCGGATCCTGAAAAGAGCAATTAGTAGAAGTAAAAGTAACAGAACATTGTAATTGCTTGCATAGAGAGGTAACAGATAATAAGTTGCATGGGAACTTGGGCACGTAGAGAGTATCCTCCAAACGAAGAGACGGAGAGACACGGACTATTCCCGTCCCATGAACTGACGATGAAGAGCCGTCAGCGAGAGTAACCGGGGGCAACCGACCATGTGTTTCTAGGAGAGAAAAACACTGGGGATTGCCGGTCATATGATTAGTAGCACCGGTGTCGATCAGCCATTTTCCTTGAGTAACAACGTGGGCACTACCAGAAGACGTGACCACCGAGGCGAGCGGCTCGGTGGTACGGAGGAAATATATGGAATCCATGACAGGAGGAACAAAAGAACTGCAGCAGTCACGGTGACAGCACACCAGCGGCAAGAAGGGCCACGACCAAGATGCAGAGCAAGGCAAAAGGGAAGCACAAGCCGCGCGACACAAGAGGAGGTCGCGCCGACTAACAGGCAGGAGCGGCTAAAGGAAGAGCCGCACAGAGGACAAACAAGCCGCTGCGACTAAGAGACAGGTCGCGGGGACAAGAGAGGGCGGCGAAGGAAGAAGGGCAGAGAGGCCGCCTAAACAAGGAAGAACACACGCGAACAGAGAGAAATCGCGCGGATAGGAAGAAAAGATCTGCAGCGGTCACGATGGCAGACACCAGCGGCCAGAAAAGCCACGACCAAGCCGCAGAACCAAACAAAAGGAGAGAAGTCGGGCGGCTAGCAGACAGACCGCGCGAACAGAAGAGGAGGATATCAGGAGACAGGTCGCAAAAGGCAACCAAGGCAAAAGAGGCCGCGGAGACAGGTCGCGGCGACTAGAGAAGAGAAGGAGGGAGCGGCGACTAGAATAGGTCGTAAGAAGCAAGCAACAGAAACAGGCCGCGAGAAGAAGAGGCAGGTCGCGCGGACAGAAGCAAAGGAGCAATAAGGCAACTGGTCGCGCACACAGAGGGCAACGACAAGGAGGGCAAGAAGCCGCGCGAACAGGGCGCAAGCAGGCGAAGTAAACAGGTCGCGAGAAGAGGAAGAGAGCCGCGCGAGCAGGGCAGACAGAATCAGGAGCCAATGACCGATGCCTCTGATACCATGTTAGAAACGAACTAAAAACAAGCCGGAACGGGTATAACTGAAATTTTATTATCAGAAACAGATGTCTATTACAAAGGTATGCCCTCCCTTATATAGAATGGAGGAGAGAAGAGAGAATACAAATAAGAGATGTGGGACTAAAAATTTACAGGACTAAGCAGACTATACAGATCAAACCGCACAGACCGCGCGGTTAGACAGAAGGGCTAACCGCACGGCTACCACCAGAGAGAGAGAGAGACCGCCAGAGGAGACCGCCAGAGGAGACCGCTAGGGGAGACCGCCAGACCGTTCGGCAACCAGACAGCAACAGCACAGCAACCAAACCGCTGAGTGAGACCGTCAGACCGCGCGGTCTCCAACTCGCCAAGACAGACCGCCCGGTCACACTTCAACATTACCCTTACCTTTCAGGTTTAAGTGTTGTGCACTGGGACCAAATCCAGGTATTCCTTGGTCCTTGGATTTATCATTCCTTGTGGTTATTTGTGGGCCTTATAGCCTTTAGATTTTTGTCCTTCCCAGCAAGGCTCTTTATTAACCTTGCTGGTAGTGCACCCAAAACTCATGTGTCCAGGAACACATGATCCCTTGCATCTGTTAGAAGTCAGATGCTTGACTTGTTTATTAGCTGGACCCATTGGGGCTTTACCCTTAGGTTCAGATTTCTAATTGATCTTATTGTATTTAATATATCCTACACCACTTCTAAATGGTGCAGAGAATGTATCAATAATAGGTAGTACAGACTTAGGTCTTGAGAACTATTTCAAAAGCTGACTTTCTTGGAGAAGCTTTACTTCCAAGTCCTTGTCAGTTTTAACTTGTTGTGCAATAGTCTCAATCAGACTATCTATTTCCTGGTTAAGTAAATGAGCTTTAGTTTTTGAAGGTCAACTTAAAGTTGGCCCTCTCCAACTGTAATGGTACTTCTCTCAAAGATTCTAGTTCTTGGCTTTTTCCTTAACTAGCTCTTTGATTATAATCAAAGCCTTCAACAACTTCCTATACCTGTTGATGAGTGTGTTGAAATATTCTTCAGAATCTTAACAATGTTCCCTAATATTAAAAGAGTGTGAACATAATTCATTCTTTGATGATGATCTAGAACCTGAGGCAATACTAGCAGTAAGAGGTTTTACCTTGGCAAAATTTGAACAATCCTGATTTTCTTCTTCTACTAGGGTCATCCTCCCTTGATCAGTACAATCTTCATTATCCGTGGATGACTTTGTGGTTCTTCTTCTGTTGCTGGCCTCCTCTATTGCCATTAAACCCAACACAGTCTCCTCCTCTTCTGAATCAGATGAGTCTGTCTCACTATCTGAGAGAGTAGACTGCTTCTTGGCCAAGAGGATTTTATCAACCTTTTCATGCTGTCCATTCTTCCAATTTTAAGACTTTTTCTCCTTCCTTTTTAGTGGGCAGTCAGCAATGACATGCCCTGGTCTGTTACAGCAATATCAAACAAGATTAGTTTTTTAGATATTTATTCTTAGAAGAACCATACCTGTCCTCAGATTTTTTTTTCCTAGGTTTTTCTGAATGATCTGTCTTCTTGTGAGAAGAGTCTCCAACTGGTCCCTTCTAGCAACCCTGCCTTCTTCTCCTCAACATTTTCTTGAATTGTCTTAAGAAGAGAGACAGTTCTTCTTCTATCATGTCCCCTCTTGATGAGGAAGATTCTGTACATTCTGAGATAGCATCCTGTCTTCCTGAGGGAGCAGATTTCTCCCTGACATTCCTTGATATCTCAGCCTTTAGGGCCAAACACTTTTCTCTGTTGAGTGTTCGAGCTGATTCTTCTTTAGACTTCCTTAGATTCAGCTGTAGCTCATGAGACAACAACTTGTTAAAAAGAACTTGGGGGTCTATATTGGCTTAATTAGTTTCCCATTTCTCTAATTACACAAATCTTGATGTCATATTCCTTATTCAAGAACCTCAAATTTTGTCATTTAGTTCATAATTGGTGAGTTCTTAGGTTGTTCACAATTCTAAAAAATTTCTCAAAACTCTCTGCCACTGTATCTTTCTTGTCTTGCCTGAAGGCTTCATACTGTTGATTTAATAGAGATTTTCGATCATCTCTAACCTCATCAGTGCCTTCCATATATACAATTAATAATTCTCACATTTCTTAAGATGTTTTGCAATGAATCAAGTTTTGGAATGTGCAGTAATCTATAGCACTAAAAATTATATTCTGAGCCCTCTTGTCCAAAGAGGCAAGAATTATCTCATCCTTATTCATTTTCATGTAGGTCTTAGGTGTCCTTATATTGGCATCAATGACTGACACTTTCATGGGTATGAAAAGTCCTTGCAATACAGTGATGTATATTCTTGGATATGCAGTCTCCATGAAGAGTCTAACTCTTTCTTTCCAAATCCCAAAATTTTCTTTAGAGCAGACTAGGAGTTTGATGAAATTGTTTTTCTTTGAGCAATGATTTATTCTAAGTTAATCCTTAGGAATCTCACAAGGCTGTTATACTACTTCAGTGAACCTCCCTCTGATACCAATTGTAAAATGTTTGTTTAGGATTGAGAGTTACCTAGAGGGGGGGGGGGTGAATCAGTCCAATTTAAATCATGACTACTATAAATCACAGTAATTTCTTAGTATGATTATATATACAGTCACAACATTCAAATACACAGATAATCTACTGATTGTAGCATATATCTAAATAATCAGTCACAACCCATTTCACAGCACAACACACAGTAATTTTATAGTGGTTCCCCAATTTATGGGTACATCCACTTCCCCCCTTCAACTATCTAGTAATGAACTAGATTCAGCCAAACTTCTTCTTTCTTTTCCTCAGATCCTCAGATCTTATATCTCAGAACACAACTGGCTCTTACAACTCAGACAAGCAATGTCCTACCTCAGATCTTCTTGATCCTATAACTCAGATTTCTCTCCAAGAGTCCTACCTCAGAGTACACCTCCACTCCTACTCCTCAGGCAAACCCTTTCCCTACAACCTCAGAACCATCCTGTTCCTACAGCTCAGAGAAATCACCCCTTCTCCTACCTCAGGAACACTGCCCTATCTCAGCCTTTATAATTTAGGCCTACAACTAAAGGAAAATTTTCTCTTACCCTCAGATCTACAAATAGATCTTACAAAATTCTAATATCAAAAAGATTTATTTGTTTTGAAATGTCACCCAAAAGGAAAGAAATTGGTGACTTTTTATTGATCTGATCTTGATGTGGAATTTTCTTTCTTAAGTCTTGCTACGAAGAAAATGATCCAACCCTTCTTAGCTTTTTCAAAGCTTCTTGAAGGACAAATTAGGGTTGAACTTGGCTGGAGATGTTAGAAGTTGATCCTTGATCTGCCTCCTCTCCACCATCAAAATTATACAGAATTGATCTGACAACCTTGATGAGAAGAATGAGAATTGTTGTTCTGTTTCTGTTAAGTTGATCTCCTTATGTAGGCTTTGGGAAATGTGATAGGCTATCCCGATTAATCCACTGACATCTGACAGTTCTTATAGCTGTCAGAACTTTAGGCTTTGAATTGTGTACTTAGAAGAAAATTCTGTCTTGAGAACTTCTGCATGAAGGTGTTGACACTTTTGTACTTTGATTCTGTCGACACCAGTACTGGGTTTCGACACTTCTCTTATAGGGATGTCGACAACAATTTGTGTGTGTCGACACTGCTGGCTTCTTGTCTCAACACAACTTATGTGAAATATGTCGACATAACTTTTGTAAAGTGTGTCGAAACATGTCCTGAGTGTCGACACAGTTGCTTTCTTGTTTCATAGTGTCGACCCAAGTCCTGGGTGTCGATACAACTTGCATCTAGTCTCGACACTTCTTGAATAAGGGTGTCGACACTAGTCCTGAGTGTTGACACAACTTGATACCTTGTCTCAGCACACCTTTTACAAAGGTGTCGACACTTATCTAGTATCTCGACACTTTTGTACTTAGTTTATTTTCCTGCACAAATAAACTTAACAAACATCAAATACAAATTTGTGTATATCATTGAGTTGAAAGGGCTTCTCCAAATCAGGTACACAATTCCTAATGTACCCAACACTCTTAGTTTGTCGTCGAGCCCGACCACTGAACCGGTAACCTTAGACTAACATGATCCGAATTTTGGAGTAGAGATTTTCTCAGCTTAAATAGGACCAAAATGGGCATGGAAAAAATATATTTGTATGGTGTTAAAACTCAAACGAACATCGCACATGGAATATCTTATCCCCTAAAGTCCATGGTAACAATATGAGCATGATAATGGTATTTTTATAGCACGGGTACTCTGAGGTTGCACATTTTTTAGATAATCTGTCATCATCTAATTTGGAATGGTATTCTTCAGAAATATTTCTTATAGTGACCGCCTTGGTTATCAATGGTTTTTGGCTTATTTTTCACAGTATTTTAGGTTATTATTAAAAGTATCGTATAGTTACCACCAAAGTGGGTGGTTACACTACAAGTTCTATCAGATACAAAAAATTTTACCCTAATAACTGTGTTCTTCATTATGATGAGTGGAGATGTATGTTGTATCTGTACCGGGTTATGCTCAGAATACTAGATCCTCTAGTTCTACAATGCTAAGTTCATCTCGACAATACCTGGAAAATTGTGCGGCCACTGATGGTAGTAACTACAACATCTATTATTATATCATAAAGAAGCATATAAATATTTTCACCTTGATGGGATTTCATTTTCATGTTAATAATTCATGGTTACCTTTCTACAATTGCGCATTGAAAGTAATAGTTTTCAAGGTAGCTTGCAACCTAGAGGGGGGGGGGTGAATAGGTTTATTTAAATCTTTTGACTATCTTTTAATTTCTTACTTTAGTACTTAGTGTGTTGGCAGTTGATTAGATCTCAAGAACCTGCACAAAGAAAACAATACAAAAAATCAAACACAGTAATTTATAGTGGTTCCCCAGATTATGGGCACATTAACTCTCCTCCTAGCTTTCAAACTTTCAATTAGACAAGGCACTTCTCCAAAACTCAGCTCAAAGAGCTTACAACTCAAATCTCTCCGGATCTTAAGTCTCCTCAAAGACATACAACTCAGGCACAAGTTCCCTATAACTCTGTGATCAGCAGATCACCTACCTCAGGCCAACGGCCTTACAACTCAAGCTGGAGGATAGCCCTACCTCAGATCCACAAAGGATCCTACCTAAGAGAGAATGACTCTTCTACCTCAGCCTGTTAAGCCTTACACCAGATCCAAATGATCCTACAACTCAGGCAAAAGTGCCCAACAACTCAGCGAGAATGAATCACCTACCTCAGATCCAAACTGGATCATACCTCAGATTCACAAATGAATCCTACATTTCAGGCCAAAGCCCTACTCTTTGATTCTCTAGAGAATCATACCTCATATCCAAATTGGATCCTACACTCAGAGAGTAAAACTCTCCTACAGCTCAGGTAAATTTGACCTACCTCAGGCAAATGGCCCTATAACTCAGATCCAAAAGGATCATACAGGAAAAATAATGGTTTGATTAATTTGACATAGAGAAATTTCTCTTTGTCAATAACTAGGGATGAGTTATCTCAGCTCTATCTTACTTCACATCAGCAGGAAGAAATTCTTCCTCTATTAGAAGAATCTCAGAATGTAAATTCTGATCTAGCTGAAGAAGAAGAAGAACGGTTAGGGCTTGAGTTCTTCAATAAGCTAGATGAGCCCGCAGAAGAATAACAGCACTTCTTTCTTTGTTTATCAGAAGCCCATCCGATCTTGCTGTAGTAGTAGAAGATGCAACAGCTAACTTAACTTTTGGTTCTTGCTGGAAGACTTCAAGCTTTTTCAAGGCAGTAATGGCGAGGAATATGAAGCCCACCTGCTTTTTTTCTTGTTGAATGAAACCCTAAAAGTTGTCTTCTTCCTTCTGAATCTGTCCCTTTTATCTTCCGCAGATTAACGGCTCCAGGAAGCAATGAGGACCACCTGCAGTTGACTTCTGCAACTTTCTTTAATGGAAGAAGACATACAGTAGCTCTCCAGCACTAGTTGTCGTATTCTGTAGCTTTCCCGCGAGTAATATGAACCATGTTGACTTTGTTTACTTTTACTGATGTCAGTATCTATTGACTTAGCGAAAATCAATCATTAGTAGTATAGGCGTTGAGTGAGTAAGCATCACTCAATGCCAAATCACTTAGACAAAATTCTGTCTATCTCTGGCAGTGAGTGAGCTTGCTTCACTTAATGCTTTTTGCCTTAGCCATTCATTCTGTCGCTAGGCGTTGAGTGAGTAACCATCACTCAATACCAAAAACCCTTAGAAAAATCTTTTTGCCACTTGGCGTTGAGTGAGTAAGCATCAATCAATACCATAACACTTAGAAATGATTTCAGTCACTTGACGTTGAGTTAGCAACCTTCACTCAATACTTTTGGACTTAGCTAATTTTCCTGCTTGGGATGTGTTGAGTGTTTTTCTTCACTCAACGCTTTCAGCATCTGTCAATTATATTGGCATGTCGTTGAGTGAGTAGACTTCACTCAATGCCTCTCTCCTTAGACATATTCTCAGTTGATTAGGCATTCAGTGAGCAACAATCACAAAACGCTTTTGTCATTAGACAAAATCCTGTATTGGAAATACCATCTCTGACTGACTAAGATGCAGTCAATGCTTTTTATCACATGGCGTTGAGTGAGTAAGCTACACTCAACGCTCGTGAACTTAGTCAAATATTTACACAGATTATTTATGGCTTTGACTGACTGAGTTATACTCAATGATTTATGTTGTATGGAATTGAGTGAGTAAGCTTCACTCAATGCCTGTGGACTTTGACATATTTTAGCTTGTTTCATCTTAGGCTTTGACTGTCTTAGCCAATCTCATAGCTTTTTATTGTATGGCGTTGAGTGAGTAAGCTACACTCAACGACTGTGGACTTAGCCATATTTCTTTCTAGCCAATAGTTGGCATAGACCACAAAGCAATACTCAACGCATTTTCTTACCTGGTGTTGAGTGAATATACTTCACTCAATGCTTATGGACTTAGCTGCTTTTCAGATTTTCACAGTGTCGAGTAAGTTGAGTTGTCTTGACACTACATTCTATTGAGTGTCGACATCTTTAAGTCTGCACTCAGTTCCTCATTGTGTCGTGACAATTATATTGTCTTGACACTACTATCTTAGTTGTCTCGACACTTCTCCTAAATTTTCTCGACACTTCTGTCTGAGTTGTCTCGACACTTCTCCTAAATTGTCTCGACACTACTCCTTACTTGGAATACCTGTCTTATCAATATTTCAAGGACTAACCTGTATGCATGAACTTAAGCACACATCAAATACAAATTTGTGTATATAATTGATTATGATTGACTTCTTCAAATCTAGGACATTGTGGGCAATGGACCCAATAATCACTAAGTTTGAGTAGAGTGTTGTGTTCATACTTCTGCTCCTGATAACTAAACCTTGACATGCATAACCAATGATTTTATTTCTTAGATTATCCCTCAAATGCCTAATTGTTGGAGGCAATTAGGCTTCAGCTTCAGCTACAGGTGCAACTTCTTGATGATCTTCATCCACCTCATTTGTGTCTAGCAATTCTCCTACTTGAATATCTATTTTATCTTGGATAACTGGAGTTTCTTCCTTGATGGTTAGCTTGTCCATCATCTGTTCTATACCTGCAGTACTAGAAGAGGAGCTTTGCAGCTCACTATTAATCATAATAGACTCATCAAATACTACATTTATAGATTTTTTCTACAACTTGTCTTTTCAAGTTGTAGATCCTATAGGTTTTACTATAATTTTTGTACCCAACAAAAATATCATCAAAGGACTTGGCAGTAAACTTAGTCACATAGGATTTTCCATTGTGAAGCATATAGCACTTACTACCAAATATTTTGAGAAAACCCAGGTTTGGTTTTCTTCCTTTCAAGATCTCATAGGGAGACTTCTTGTAGGTCTTGGTGATAGAGGCCCTATTGAGGACATGATATGCAATATTCACTGCCTCAGCCCAGAAATATTCTAGGAGAGATGTATCACTCAACAAAGTTCTTCATGCCTTTACCAGAGTCCTATTTTTCCTCTCAATAATCTAATTTTGCTGGGGAGTTCTTAGAGAAGAGAATTCTTGATGAATCCCTTGCTCTTCACAGAACAGTGTCATGATTTCAGACTGGAATTCAGTTCCATGGTCACTTATGTTTTTGACCACTGAGCTGTTAAACTCATTCTGAATTTGTTTGACAAACTTGATGAAGATGTCAAGGGTTTCATTCTTTTTCTTTAGAAAGAATACCAGAGCAAACCTGGAATAGTCATCAACCAACACAAGGGTGTATACTTTCCTACCAAGACTATGAATTGGTATTGGACCAACCAAGTCCATATGTAAGAAGTACAAGCACCTCACAGAATCTTTGGTCCCAATGCCCTTGAAGGAGGCTTTCGACTGCTTGTCCTTTTGCCAAGCTGAGAAAATACCCTCCTTAGTGCACTTCACATTAAGACTATTCCTAACTAGCTCTTGATTAAAGAGCTTGCCAATAGTCTTATAATTCAAATAAGCTACCCTCTTGTATCATTGGACACAGTATACGAGTTTCTCATTTACCACTATACAAATAGGAGAGTCTATATCTAGACAATGAAAGTTTAATTAATAAACATTTCCAGTCCTAGTGCCTGTCAAGAAGATCTCTTGGTCACTTGACCTCTTATTCATGAACTCATTGATGTAGGCGAGGATCGTTCTTCAACGGAATGGATGATTCCGATTCACTCGGTGAGGATCGTTCTTCAACGGCTCCACCGAAATCACGCCTGCAGGAGTGAAATTCGTCCGCCTTCGTCGCGTTACACTGAAAATGGAAAGGCCCGTTGAAATCTTCTTAATATGGAAATAAATATCCTCATATATGGCAAGAGAGAGAAAAGGTGGCAAGATTGTGGATTATTTAAGGAATGAGATATTTCAAATTTGGTTGGTGGAAAATTTATGGAAGGGGATATGTTTTGAATATGGTAACTAATGGTGATTATGGTAATGAATATTTTGGATTAGGAAAGAGATTTTTGGAGGGGGGGGGGTCGGTTTTTTTTATGGTGGTGGAGGGAGCTCAGGTTTGAGATGGTGGTGGATGGTTTTATGTAGGGAAGTAGTGGTCGGCCTTGGTGGTGTTGATGATGGCTCGGCTTGGAGGGAAGGAAAAGGGTGGTGGCCGATTCTCTTGGTTGGAGGAGGGGACACGGGTTTGGGAGGAGTGTTGGAGGTGGTCGACTAGGTGAGGGAAGGAAGATGGCTCGGGTTTGCTAGGTTGCAAAGAGGTAATGAAGAAGGAGAGGAAGAGAGGAGGCCGAGAGAGAGAGAGAGGAGAAATGTGGCCGGCGGCCAAGAGGAAGAGGAAGAAGAATAGTTGCCGAAATTTGCCTTAGAAGGAGGAGGAGGATTTCAAACTTAAAATTCGATTTTCTTTTATTCATTCACTAATGAGAAACACAGGGGTACATGCCTATATATAGGCTACAACAACAACAACACTCCAACTGGCTACATGCAGCCCAAACATGAAAACATGAAAATAAAACACACACATACATCATGATTTTATATAATAACCATAATGTACATATTACATGAAATAAAAGTGTAAAAATAAAACACGCAAAGCATGGATTAATAATTAATAATAATTTGATAACAATTATTATTAATTATTAATAAATCGGCTTGCGATCAGGACGCCTATTATGGTGATGCTCTTCACGGTCAATTGTCAGTGCGCCGTCTTCAAGGTGTTGCGTGTCGTAGTCTCCATCAATCCTCCCCCGCTCGAAAATACTCATCACCGATGAGTGGATTTGATTGCACCAGCGCGGGAGAGCTACAACCAATCGAGCTACCTCCGATCCAAACGGCCAATAGACATCGGAGACTGGACGATCACGCCAATGAAGCAGGGAGTGGCCAACATCGCCACAAGTAGAGGGGAGCACTTCAACCTGGAGTATCCTGTAATACAAAAAGATGGCCCCGGGGAACCTCGGAAAAGCTTTAGGCAATAAAGGAAGAAAAATTTTAACATCAACTACAAACGTACCTCTTGTAAAGACCGAAAAATAAAGCGATCCAGGCACAAACTCACTACCCAACCCATAAGAGTACGAAGTGGAACCAAACGGACAGGCAAATAACTCAAGTGGTGGAAAAACATGCAGCATTAAATCAGAATCATTAAAAATAGGGGTATCACCCCAATCAGTGAAAAACCTCAAAAGTACTGCGCGTTCTCCTAATGTCATTAAATTCCTCAAATGGTCCAGCTCGCCAACTCGCCCACTTTCTATGCACCAAGTCAAAATCGTAAATTATACCGTATGACGCTCTTTTTTGTAAGCTAGCAAGAATTTGAATAGATTGTTGTAACGTGGTTGGCGCTTCACTAAAGTGCTTACGTAAATAAAATTCATTGCGAGCATCATCATGCGCAAACGTATTTAGTGCATTCGGTGGTAACGGAATGACAAAAGGCGGCACCAACAGAACTAAATCTGCTGGCACCGAGGGAATCTCATCAGGAGGCACTATAAGCGGCCCTATTCTAAAAGTATAATTCGATAAATGATTTTTCTTAAAATTCATGGAGGATAAAATTAGGATAAAGGAAATAGTCGCCACAGAAATAAAATCTAAAACATCCGAGGGTGTGACCAACGATGGACTCGTGGTGTAATAGGCTGTCAAAGGGGACATGTCCAAAGGAGGAGCTAAGTCATTCTCAACGTCGAAACACGGGTTTAACGTCCAAGAAAGATCACCCGGTTGCAATTCATTAAAGTCATATGAAAATTCAAACAATGGATTCGCCCTTACAGAAAATCCGTCCGACATGTCTACCAATTCATTAGATATATCCTATAAATCAGAATCAGTGGTTGAGTCATAGGTCGACAACAATAATACATGATCTAGAGGCACTAACGGGACCTCATCTGGGGGTACTGGCAGAATGAACTCAGGGGGCACCATAGAACTCCTGAAATCAATCGTACCACACTCATGTCCTAAATGATCAGTACGTCGAGTCAACAGGTCAGGGGGACGAGTCGGTAATATCAAACCCAGGCTACAATCCAAAAAGTCATCCAATAATGCAATTTCCTTGCTTACAATTCCTTCTGACACACTATCCAAGTTATTTAATTTAGAATCAATTATGGTCTCAGACACGGGTAAAATTGAGCCCAACGGAAGTTTTAAATCAGGAATGGCAGATAAAGATGTTTGCATCAAAGAAATATCGTTCGGGCTCATAGCACTAAAATCGTCCAAGCATAACTCATTTTCCAACGGTAAGTCTTCCCAATCAGTCGGAACGTCCAATATATCAGGATCATGAGAACAGTCCTCAGAATATCTCGGTCTAAGAGGAACCAGCTCGAGTCCGAACATGTCATCTCCGAAGTCGCTACTAAGTAAACTCTTATCATCAGGTAAAATGCCTACCGACTCAGGTTTAATCTCAGTAGGTGTAACCATAGGCTCCAAAATGTCGTCGACGGGGAGTGGAGATGATTCCTCAGTGGTGGAATCCTCATCCAGGTCACTAGGGTAACCAATATCCTCATCGTCGCTATAATCGTCAGGGATAACAGCCTCATCCTCAATGACGGGCATGATCCTAGGCATTACCTTAGACTCAACAGGAGGTTCAACAACTATAATAGACAACTCAGGGGGCGACTCTAAAGAGACTACGGGCGTAGTTAGATTAGAATGATCGATAGTGCCAAACCCAGTCATTTCACTAGTCTCTCGTGTCTTGATCGGCTAACTACCCGCGATGATAGGAACACTCTCATAATAAAGTAGGGGTCTAGTGCCCAGGCGGGGGGAAGTAAACTTATGTGACGTCCTAGTACGAGAGTACAGGGTGCCGTACTGGTTCGGTGTAAGCAAAACCTTAGGCGGCGATTCACTAAGATAATCGGAAGACTAAGAAAGGCAGTAGGGAGGGTAATACTCATCCGTTAATAGATTCTTCTTAATATTCCAACCTACAGGTGATTCATCGAGGGATGTCCCAAAATGTCTCTCCTCATTGAGCATGAAGGTCTGGGCTCGACTAAATAATTGAAGTCACACAACGGGAATCCTGTGGCGGTCCACAATCTTATATCTCTCAAAATAGCGCTCCATCGCCTTCACCCAGCATAAAAACTCTTGCGTTCCACCTAGCCCATCATAGGTCGGAGCAGGAACCCTAACATGCCTAGATGAGTGCGGTTTAATTTTATTAGCCTTTAGTTGGCTAATAAACCCCTTAATCTCTTCCACTACCGGACAATGGATAGGCTTTCTAACGTTCATGACGGAACCTAAAGATTTCATTTGGGAAACGTGAACATCGTAAGACATTTTTTTGTTTAAATTTTCCGCAGGAAAATGGTGATAGACTACGCGGATTAAGTGCACAAATACAAAGAAATATAGTCTGATCCTATTTAATTTTCAAAGATAGATTTGTTCCCGCTAATATTTCAAAATAATATATATATATATATTTTGATATTCTTGATAGCAAAAATATGACGATTATTAATTAATTTTTATTTCTGACTTTTTGCTCAAAAATAAAAATTCAGGATGCTATTGGCAGACCACGAAAAATCTTTTCTTGTTTTTTTTTGTAATTTGGAGACAAATTTGCAATTTGGAATTAGAAATTTGAAAATTGAATTTTTTTATAAATTTTGAAATTTTGAAATTTGAACTCTTGAAAATTTCAAATTTGAAATTTAAAATTTTAATTTTGAATTTTGAATTTCTAGATTTGAAATTTGAAATTTTGAAATTTGAAATTTTGAAAATTTGAAATTTGAAATTTGAAATTCGAATTTTGAATTTTAAAATTTGTAATTTGAAATTTTGAAATTTTAAATTTGGAATTTGAATTTTAAATTTTGAAATTTAAAATTTGAAATTTTGAAATTTTGAATTTTGAAATTTGAAATTTTTTTTTTTTGTTTGAAAAAAAATTTTGTGCACGTGCATGTCGGCCTACTAAAATTTAATTAGGATTGTGCCAATTAAGAAATCGACACAACCTCCCTCTCATACCAAATTGATGTAGGCTTGGGTGTAGATGCCGAAATATATTTACGGACGCGCACGACTAACTCTTCACGAACTAATTCTACGCCCACACAATTGTTCTACGTCGTTCCATGCTATTACATTCATTCAATTTCTCGCTAGCGTACGGGTAGCCAAACCGTTTCGAGATCAAATAAGGGCGATATGCCGGTATCCGATCGAGCTAAAAGGACCAATATTGGATCCAGACGAGCGAAGGTTGTACCAAAAGAGATCTACCAAAAATAATCACGAATTCGGAAAAGGTAGATCTTTCCGAACAAAAGAAAACGAGGGTTCGCCAAACCCGTTTCGAAAATTAAGTTAATCAAGAAAACAACGCAAAAACAATTAAAGCTAATCACGAAATTTTCAATGATTTCAAAATTTAATGCCAGAAATTCCACCACAAGATTATTTAAGGAAAGAAACACACGAAAGTAGAAAGGTTCGTTACCCAACCGAAATGGATGATTCCGATTCACTCGGCGAGGATCGTTCTTCAACGGCTCCACCGGAATCACTCCTGTAGGAGTGAAATTCGTCCGCCTTCGTCGCGTTACACTGAAAATGGAAAGGCCCGTTGAAATCTTCTTAATATGGAAATAAATATCCTCATATATGGCAAGAGAGAGAAAAGGTGGCAAGATTGTGGATTATTTAAGAAATGAGATATTTCAAATTTGGTAGTTGGAAAATTTATGGAAGGGGATATGTTTTGAATATGGTAACTAAGGGTGATTATGGTAATGAATATTTTTGGATTAGGAAAGAGATTTTTGGAGGGGGGCGATTTTTTTTGATGGTGGTGGAGGGAGCTCAGGTTTGAGATGGTGGTGGACGGTTTTATGTAGTGAAGTAGTGGTCGGCCTTGGTGGTCTTGATGATGGCTCGGCTTGGAGGGAAGGAAAAGGGTGGTGGCCGATTCTCTTGGTTGGAGGAGGGGACACGGGTTTGGGAGGACTGTTGGAGGTTGTCGGCTAGGTGAGGGAAGGAAGATGGATCGGGTTTGCTAGGTTGCAAAGAGGTAATGAAGAAGGAGAGGAAGAGAGGAGGCCGAGAGAGAGAGAGAGGAGAAAGGTGGCCGACGGACAAGAGGAAGAGGAAGAAGAATAGTGGCCGAAATTTGCCTTAGAAGGAGGAGGAGGATTTCAAACTTGAAATTCGATTTTCTTTTATTCATTCACTAATGAGAAACAAAGGGGTACATGCCTATATATAGGCTACAACAACAACAACACTCCAACTGGCTACATGCAGCCCAAACATGAAAACATGAAAATAAAACACACACATACATCAAGATTTTATATAATTACCATAATGTACATATTACAAGAAATAAAAGTGTAAAAATAAAACATGCAAAGCATGGATTAATAATTAATAATAATTTAATAACAATTATTATTAATTATTAATAAATCGGCTTGCGATCAGGATGCCTATTATGGTGATGCTCTTCACGATCAATTGTCAGTGCGCCGTCTTCAAGGTGTTGCGCGCCGTAGTCTCCATCACTCATCCTTATGGAAGGCAATAATATAGCCAAGGTTAGAGAGTTGGCTTGTGCTTATGAGGTTGTGTTGCAACCCTTCAACATAAGCCAATTTTGTGATGGTGACTATGCCATTGGTAATCTTACCATAGCCTCTAGTTACTCCTCTATCTGAACCACCAAAGATGACTTTGGGTCTATCTTTTACTGGAGTATACTCCTTCAAGTTGCTCCTTTTCACAATCATGTGCCTAGAATAACCACTATCAAAGTACCATATAGGGGTATGGACACTTAGACTAACCTGTATCACACCATTTACTTTACCTTAGGAATCCCATTTCAATTGGGTCCTAGGTGCATATTAGTCTTATAAGGAACTTTTCTACCAGCAGCATTTCTAACTAGTAGACTGACAGCTGCTCTTGGATCCCTTCGATTGTGCCTGTAGTCTACAGTTAAGTGGCCCACCTTGGCACAACACCAACATTCATGAATGTTGTATCTTCTTTTCTATGCAGGCCTAGTAGTTTTGTTAACTGTAGGATGAACAGTTGGAGGAAGGGCAACAACCTTCTTCAAATTCATTTCAGCAAGGATCTAACTGAAGGTAAGTCTTCTAGCTGGCTTGTTTTTCCTGTTCTGAGTGCCAGAAGCAGCAAGTTTCTTTTTAAAAATTATGCTTCTGATAGCATCTAACACAACCAAACCAGGCTAGATGGAGGACTGACCTTTGGTCTGATTCTTTGCTGAATGGTTCTGAACCTTTTGTTGTAGCCACATTTTTGAGAGAGGTGGCTGAAGCACTAAAAACAAATGTTCCATGATAGAGTATTTGAATTTTTTCATGAGCAGCCTTAAAGGCACTCACTTTGCTATACCTTCCACCCTGGCTGTGAATATCTTTGTTCACACCAATGGAACTGCCATTCATCCAGTGACCAAATGTGCTTTCTTGGTCATAATTGTTTGAAGGCCACTGAACCTTCCTAAAAGGATTGGGATGCATGGAGGCAAGAGGCTGAGATGGAGCTGGAGCTTTTCCCTTACCTTTGGAAGGAGCAACTCTTATTCTTCCCTGAAATCCCAACCCCCTCTTACCCTTCTGAGCGGAGAAGGAGTCTATAAAGGGCAGTATAGTTTCAGGCTTATAAAAACTATCTACAATTCTTTTCTCCCTCCAAAGCCTCTCTTAAATATCCCTGATGAGGCTATTTTTATACTTGATGAAGCCTATCTGGATGTCATTCAAGATCCTAAGTTTGCTAAGTTCCCTGTCCTTCTGATCAAGTAAAGAAGCTATTTCAGTTAGCTGGTAAGCAACAAGCTGTAGAGAGGCAATATCCACATCTTGCTTCTTAGATAACTTCTTGCACTTCTTGAAGGCATAAAAAAGTTCTCCATACATGTCAATCAATTGATTGACATCACCTTCTGATTTAGGATAACCTTCACCACTGGGTGAAGTGTTTTATGTACAAGGACTACTCTAATATCGAGACACAGAAGTAGAGCTTGATTGAGATTTTACCTTACTTTGACTAGGTTGATCCTGGCTGGTCTCCTCATCAGCGGTTTTCATCATCCTATAACATTGGTAGGCATCTTCATCATCTTCATCATCCACCCCTGAATCACAATCTGGATGTGAGAACATATCCTGGCAGTAAGATAGTCTTCATATGCTACTTCAGCTACTTGATCAGCAGAAGCAACAACTAGCACAACATAAGCTTCTTCTTCTTCAGACTCAGATGAGGATGAGTCTATCCAACTCTTTCTTTCTTGTCAAAAAAAATACTTTTCCTTCTTGCTCTTGTGCTGGTGTTGTTTCTTCTCAGTAGCTTCCTTCCCCTTCACTGGGCAGTCAGCTATCACATGTTCAGGTTTGCTACAACAGTAGCAAATAACTTTAGAAGAATTAAGTTTACTGGATTAAGAATCATACCAGTTAGCCTTGGAATGATTCCTCCTGTCATATGAAGAGGTGAATGGTCTGTTCTTCCAAAGCTTCTTCTTCATCAGCTTCTAAATATTTTTGGAGAAGACAACAAAGTCCTCATCTGACATGCTTTTATCTGATGCATCTGACTCTATGTTGTTTGAATCAGCTGGTCTTCTTGGAGGAGAGGGAATCCTCTCCTTGCTCTTCCGAATGTTGTCTGCCTTAAATTCCATGGACTTATCCATGGCTTAGGATTGGCTAGTGGACTCCACCTCTTTTCTGGCAGCTAGCTGCATCTCATAGGAGAGCAACTTTCCAAACAAGGTTTGGGGAAGAGTCTTAACAAGCTTGACCAATTCTCTTATGGCACAAATCTTAGTATCCTAGTCTCTAGTGAGAGATCTGAGGAACTTGACATTTATTTCATAATAATTGAAGACCCTCCAATAGGTCCTCTGTTCATTAATGATCCTGAAAAATCTTTCATAGCAAGTAGCTATGTTCTCTTTCAGGGATTTCCTGAAAGCCTCGTACTCCTGGTTGAGCATGGACTTTCTATCATCTCTTACCTCTTTAGTACCCTCCATATAGAACATAAGGGTATCCAACACATCTTTGGAGGTCTTGTAGTGGACCAAGTTATAAAGCTAGAATCATCAATAACACGGATTATGATGTTCTGGGCTCTCTTGTCCAATGCAGCCAATAAGACCTCATCCCTTGTCATTTATGAATTAGTCTTGGGAGTCTAGACATTTGCATCCAGAGCTGAGACCTTCATAGGGATGAAGGGTCCTCTTTGACAGTCACAAATATTTTAGGGTCAAAGGCTTCCTTGAACAACCTTACCCTCTCTTTCTAGATTCCAAAATACTCCTTCCTGTAGATGGGGAGTTTCATGGAACCAAGATCCTTATGGTTCTCTCCATAACCCATAAGTTCAGACATGTAGCTACCTTTGGAGATAACTCAGATTATTAAATATGAAAGAATCTAGTTGCCTACCTAAATCACCTAAAGGGGGTGAATAGGTGAGATCTTCGTCTTTTGTAGAATAAAAACTTGAGAGTAAACAACACAGAAAATTATAAAGCACAACCCAGACGACACAAGGAATTTATAGTGGATCCCCAATCTTGGGTACGTCCACTCTCCACCTCACCTATCTAACACCACGACTAACCAAGACTACTTCACTATATCTCGGATTACAACAATCCTACACCTTGGAGTAACGCTCCTATAAATCAGAGATAATACACTCCTACAAATTCAATCCCACAAAACGAGATCTACACATGGAAAAACAAATTTCCTACAATCTCGAAGACAAAGCCCCTACAAGAGTTAAAACAAATTTTCACAATAACAATAAACATTTTGTACTTCTAGATATGAAATCTTCAAGGTTCTTCCTTCTTGAAAACTGAAAAATCTCTGAGAAGACCTTCATGAAGAAATCCCGTGAAAAGTTGATATGAAAACTTAGGATTCGAAATGATCATGTAGATGTTTGAAGAATCTTGAATCTAGGATCTATCGAATCTTTTCTTCTTGTAATCATTGGATCGAGAGAGGAACGACAAAGAAGAACGACGATGAAGATGGCGCGGCTTCTCCCGATTTTGAAATTGCGGTGCGATTCTTATTACTGTGATTAGGGTTAACGATTCCTCTGAAATGACTTTATATAGAACATCGTCTTACTGTCTTAAATCATTAAGGAATGATCAACATGGACCAATCATGAGGTACTTAGATTATATCGAAATCCTGTCAAACTTGTTTGAAAAGAAATTGCTGCAACTCTCTTTCTCAAGAAGAATTATTATTTCTCGAGAAGAATTTTCTTTGTCGAGAAATAACATAGTCTTCTCGAGAAATTACTTAAGGAAAATTCTTTGAAGTGAAATACTGATTTCTCGAGAAAAAAACTGATTTCTCAAAAAATGATTTGCTTTCTCGAGAAATTATATGGCTTTCTTGAGAAATTTACTTAATACAAATTCTTTGAGCTGAAAAACTTATTTCTCGAGAGGGATTTGATTTCTCGAGAAAAATACTTAGCTTCTCGAGAATCAACTTTGACTTCTCGAGAACTGCTATGCTTTTCTTGAGAACTAACTTGGCTTCTCGAGAAATCTTTAGGGCTTTCTCGAGAAAAAGACTTAAAAAATATTTTCATACTATTTTCCGAGAAGTCTTATGGTTTCTCGAGACAGCTTTTCTTTCTCATGAATGTATATAAACTTCTCGAGAAATAGACTTCTTTTCTCGAGAAATAGACTTCTTTTCTCGAGAAAAGGACTTAGAATTTTTTCAAAAAAACTTGATTCTTCTTTGTTTAAAAACAGTAACCCTTCCTTTCTTACATAGCTTTAGTACATGAAAATGAAGTGCATCCCAATAGAGAGGTTACTCATGAGTTAAAACCATTGGTCACACAAAGAGGGATTATATAACATGGTCCTGTGTTTGGTGACTTATTGTAAACTGACATTGGTCTAAACTTAGCAATAATGACCTACAAGCACTCAACTAAAGAATATCATCAAATACATACTTATTTAATCTTAGTTCAAGGGTGAATTCACACAAATCTAGGTTATTGTGGATACAATACCCAACAATATCCTCCTATTTGTAGAAGTAAGAACCCTCTATACTAAGGTGAATTATATCAAGATAATCAAAGAATTAACTAATAAGTAAAACAATATATGCAATGAGAGATAAGAGATAATAAGATCATCAAAATTCAAAATTATATATATATATATATAGAATTTGTCCATAGAAATATCTTGGTCCACAAAATTCTATAACATTGATAATCTCAAATCATTTGTATTTTTTTGGTGCTGTCGTTCCTTCTTCTCTTATTGTCTTTTCTGATAGCTAAAGAGCTTGGCATAATACTTTGGAGGTCGAGGAGGAGAATTAGGATTATTACGGGTATATTCACGATCATAAATCCTTCTTTTTTTCATTGAATTCTCATATAGACCGCACTCCTTATGACTGTAATGATCATCTTTATTTTCAATAAATTCCACAACCAGCTTCAGAGTGTGCAGAATTATAAACTTAGAGGTTGGACTCCAAACTTCAGCAAATTCATGTTCTTTCCTTTTAGCAGCTCCTTAACTTGGAATAGATCGGCTGCTAGAAGCACCATCACCATATTTCCTTTTCTTTGGCTCTGGCATTTCAGGAGGTAGTTCTTGAGAAATCTCTGGCTGATCAGAAGTACAGACTTGAGAATAGGTTTCAGTTGGAGCTTCATACTGTTCATATGTAGGAGAAAAAGTAGGCTTTCAAACATTTGTATCAAGATGAGGAGGTGGAACCTCATTTGGATCAACTTGAAATTCTAGATAAATTTCGTTGTGCTTCTACACAGCAATCTCATAAGTATAGATGTTTACACTCTTAATTGGGTATTCTACACTTGTATTGATCTCTTTTAGTTGATTTTCCCACTGAGTCTTCATCTCTTGAACTTTCCTTTCTATATTTTCTTTCACCTTATCCTCCCCCTTTCTAACTTCTACAGTTAAAGTCTATATGGCATCTTCCTTGAATTTCCCATCTTCTTCATAAGTTTTGAAGTTTTGTTGTTCTGTTTTCTTCAGCAATTGAATTTGATTGTTTGCCATAGTGACTGCTTGATTCATGAATTCACCAACACTAGTGATAGTGTGGTCTAAATCTTTTCCACCAATATTTAGCAATCTTTTGAATTCATCTGTGTTACTCTAAGTTTTAGTAAATCATTTGCTCATCTCTTTCTCAAGTGCAGTTACACTTTCAGTTACTTTTTTGAAAGACTTGTCAAAGTACTCTCTTTGTCTTGTCAATATAGAATCAATCTTACCCAGAAGGGTATCATCAGGAAAGACTTCAGCTGGAGGAGGTGGAGGAGGTAGTGCTTGAGCTGTCTAGACTGGTATTTCTTCAATAGCAACTGAGCTTTTGCCATTTTGGGCAGAAGTCATCACATCCCCTTCCTCACCAAGAATAATAGGCAGAGAGAATTCTAAATACTTGAGTGGAGGATCTATAGGTTCTGGGATAACTTCTTCCTCATAAGAGAGAATAACTTCATTCTCCCCTTCAACTTATTCCGGGGTCTGAGAATCTTCTAGAATCTCTTCAGCATCCACTTGGGAATCAGGAAGATTTTCTTGATCATAAAAAAAGTTAATATCCATACCTTAGCCACCATCATGCACAGTGGTGCTCTTCTCATTATCAGACTGAGCTATGTTTTCCTCTTCCACTCCTACTGTTGGAACTCCCTTTTACTGATTTGGGCTAGGATCACTATTATATATTTATGATGTTTTATTTGACCCAACTTGTATAGACTAGGGTCATAAGTTTATTTCTAGGGTTGCTACTTCAGAAGGAATCCAGAGAAGTTCAGTCGACGAATGCAGAATTCAGATCTATGAACGTCGAGCTCAGTTCGACGAACATCGAGCTCAATTCGACGAACTAAGATTCATAACTCTGAGTTTAGCTCGACAAATGCTGAGATCCATTTGACGAACTTTGTTCTCAACTCAAAAGCTTAGCTCGATGAAATATAAGGCCAAATCGACGTAACAGAAAACTTAGTTCGACCAACTCCAGGCTCAGTTCGATGAATTCCTTGATGTGTTCGACGATCAGGCAGTTTCCTTATTCAAAAGGAAGAATGATTTCAAAAGCTTAATTTCAATCAGTTACAACTCTGATATTTAATGCTAAGTATTCTAATTGAATATAAACGTTTAAAGCAGCATTAAATATGGATTTATCACAGAGTTTTAATTCCAATTAACTCTAGGGCAGTTATAATTCTCAGAGATTCTTCGGGCATTTCAGAATAATTTTAATTCAAATATTTGAATTCTTCTCAAATATTATATATTAGGAAGTTTGCTACTTCAAAGGGTAAAAAAAATATCAATATAGATCAACATATATACAGATACAGATATTCCGCTTCATAGTCTTCTAATGCAAATTCTTCAATCAATCAGAAACAAGAAGGCCTACACCCTGAAGAAACGTTTCCCCTCCTAATCACAAATCTCCACTCAAATCAGGGGGAGCTTTTTTGCATCATCATCCAGTAGTCTTATCAGAGATTCTTGACAGAGAAGACAACATCATTTCTTATAGTTTATTTCTAAACATTATATAGGGTTTTTAAATCCCTTGAAAAGTAAACTCTTGGTTCCTAAGTCACCTGATCAAAAGACTTAAGCTTGGTTTTTGGGCACCTCATCAAAAGCTCAAAGGTTGCTAGATCTCACTTAGAAAATAGATCTTGTGGTGGCAGGGCGCTTGTGCAAAAACCTGTATTGGATACCTACCAGGGTGGTAGAAGAGTATGCATACCAAGATTTATTTGGGAACTACTATAAAAATCATTGTGTCGCCTGTGATTGCTTTGCTTTCTATTTTGTGCTGTGATTTTCCTATTTATATATATATATATATATCACTTACTTTAAATCTGCTATAAAAAAAATTAAAGTTTTTTTAAAATACTATATTCACCCCCCTCTAGAGTAAAGTTAGATCTATCCCTCACTTTCAATTGGTATCAAAGGTTGGTTATTTGGTTGTTAGGGCTAACACCTGAACCCCCAGATCTGATAGATTTTATTTTACCTAGAAATTTATAATTACACAAAATAAAGAGTATTCAAGCACTAGACCTCATGTTTTCAATCTAAATAAGTTTTCACTATGGAAAACAAGGATTAGATTATATAAGAACTCCATTGATGAGGATATCTATAATTCTATTTTGACAGGACCACCTCTACCACTAGCAATAACAAGCACCTTTGTTGTACCACCTCCTGAGTTGACAGAAGCTCAGAAAAAGCTGAAGATTGCTGATGCAAAGGCTATGAACATTCTAGCCCATACAATGCCTGAATAAATTTTTCAGAAGGTTACTGAATGCACCTCAGCAAAAGCTATCTGGGAGTCCCTCAATGCAATGGTAGCTGGATCAGCAGATGAAAGAAATGATAGAAGATCTCACCTGATTTCTCAATATGAGAATTTCAAAAAGGGTGAAATTGAATCTATTGCTGAGATGTACACAAGACTCTGTCTCATAATTAATTGAAAGTTAGAGAAAGATCTACCTTGACTCTAGAGGGGGGTGAATAGAGTATTTTAAAATAATGTTAACAATTAAAAATTGTAAGGCACTGGAAGATTTAATTTAATTATATGTGTAAGGTGCTTGTAGAAAAACAAAGTTAAAGCAAGAAATAAGAATCACACAGCACACAGCAATAACAAACACACAACAACCAGAAGACACAAGGATCTATAGTGGTTCCCCAAAAACTAGGGTACATCCACTCTTCTACCACCCTTGGTAGGAATCCACTACAGGATGAGTTGATCAGGTGTTCTGGGCACCAATGAGCTTTTGATAAGGTGCTCAAAAACAAGATCTAGATTTTTGATAAGGTGTCTTGCCACTACTGAGTTTTGACAAGGCTCTAAGAACTAGATTCAGAACATTTGAAGGGAGTTTTGATAACCCTTTTATAACAGGAATAGAAAAAGAAAGAGATGATGATGTCTTCTCTGACTCAAATCACTGAGAGAGGACTAGTGGATTGTTGATGTTGTCAAATCTCCCCCTGAGATATAGAATGCTTCAGGAGTGAAAGCTTTGCTAGGGTGATAGGCCTTCAGAAGCTTCAGATCTCCAGCAGAAGATGATTCCAGTAGATGCTGAAATATTTGGTGTCTGGAGTCCTTGATGTTGAAGTCTTTGAACACTTGAAGATTCAGTAGATTTGTAAATCACAGAAGTTAAAATCTTGATCAGAGAAATTGTGTTGTTCAATCTTCTATAATATAATCAAATTCTTCTGTATATCTTTGTATTGTCTGAGTTGATCACTGTATCTTATGTGTCTATTTTCCAAAATGAAAACTGAAGGAGTATATCAGATATTCTCTTAGACAGCCATTTAATCAGTCATAAATGGCTTCCATAATAGACAACTATATCCTGGGAAAGTCCTAAGCAATATTCCATTTAGTCTTTCCTTGAAACTTGCATTAGATTTATAAAAATGGCTTGGAAATCCTTTGCAATCAATGCAGGAATTAATTCTGATTATAATCCATAACTGTCCTTGAATTTGAATTCTGATGACGTCGATCTCTCACAGAAATCATCGATCTGAGCTCTACGATCGTTGAATTGAGCTCAGAGATTGGATTAACACAGCAAATAGAAAACGTCGAACTGAGCTCTACGATCGTCGAACTGAGCTTAGCGACTGGGAAAGTAACTGAAGATAGATCGTCGATCTGAGCTCGAAGATCGTCGACCGGAGTTCGACGACTCAGTAGATTTGAGCTCAAAGAGCGTCGAACGGAGTTCAACAAAAATTGTCTTTGTCTCAGCTCTAAGTCTTGATCTTTGAATGGTCCTGAGGGCAGCTTCAAACCTAAGTTCTAAGCCCTAGACTCATTCTAATTTGACCTTTTCAACTATACATCTAGGTTAAAACAATTTCCTAAAAACATAGTGATCCTTGCCCAAATAAATAATAGGGTGTTCCAACAATCTCCCCCTATTTGAGTTAGGATTACTATTTATAGGACTCAGTAAGAAATACAAAAGCATATAATGAAAAGCAAAATTTAAAACAACGGAGCAGAACATATGACATAGCAGCATTCAGATAGAATATCAGCAAATGTTTAAAGGTGAATGTACTGCCTGCTTAAAGAATTCATTTCCTTTCACTGCCTTTCTTAAATACAATCTCTCTGTTGGGATTGAGAGCCTTGGAACTACAGCCTCAGGGTGCAGTTTCATGTAATACTCTGGGTCAAAGAACTACCTTGAAGCATATTTCTCCAGCTCTGCCTTTCTTTGATCTGAAAGAGTAGAGATGTATGAAGTATCTTTACCTTGTTCTCTGGCCTTTTTAAATTGATCTAGAGCAGCAAGTTCTTTCATCCTGGCAGTCCAAGATAGAGGATAGTTTTCTGGATCCTCAAAAGGAATTGAAGGTTAATATTTTTTTATGGTTTCTGAAGCAGTAGATGTCCTTGTAACAACAGTATCTCTGAGTTTGTAAGGGAAAGGACCTTGAGTTTAGTCCATATGCCCTTGTCCTTCCCTTTGCTGTTTGGAATAGGTTGTATAATCTCTCTGACTTCCTTTGTGTTGTCCCCTTCTTGAATGAAAACCTCTTTGATACTGTCCTCTGGGCTGATATCTTTGGGAAGATTGAGAGGAGCTTTGCTTTGAAGCAGAGGTTTGAAAGGCTGAGCCTCCACCTGATCCTGAGTCTGGAGGAGGAGGAGGAGGCTGATCCTAGGAGGACCCTTTCTCATACTTATCCAGTTTCCTTTTCTTTTTCGTAGCCTTTAACTGATTTTTGGAATATTGCATCCAGGACTCTGTTATCTGGTAGTCATGTAGAATGTAATAAGGTATGTCATTAACATCTTTGGCCTTTGCAGGAGGAACTTTCATTATAGCTTTTCTTCTAGCTTTCCTCTTTCTGGAATGGTGTCAGCAGAGTCATCAGATTCAGTACTAAACTTGTCACTATCAGAACTCTGTGGTCTGTCATACAGATCATCTATTCTCTTGATGTATTCCTCTTGGATTTTTTATTTCTCAGGAGCAACAGGAGCAAGAAGTGTTGGGACAGCAGTAGGAACTTCAGCAGGAGCAGATGAAGTAACAGACACTTGTGGAACAGATAAAACAGCAGGAGTCTCAGAGACTTTTTCTTCCAATAAACTAGCCAATTCTTCATCTGCAGCAGTATCAACATTAGCAGACAGCATTTCAATGTCAGTAGATTCAACAGATATAACAGCAGCAGCAGTAGTAGTACAAACAGAAGCAGCAACATCCTCAGCCTTAAGAGAATTGACATATGATATAATCAGGCTGGGATCACATTCTGAAATAGGCACAATGGCCTTAGTGAGGTCTTCAACTCCCTGAGTTGGTAAATATCTTCTGTGAAGAATATCAAAAGCACACAACAGTGACCTGAGGTCCACTGTAAACACTTGTACTGGAGCAGCAGCATGCACTTCTTCAACTTCATGAGGCATCTCCCCCTGCCTTGATTCAGTCAGGACTGGATCAAGGCACTCCATTGAAGGAATTGCCTGAGGAGAGGAGATAGCAGACATCCTGTCAGATAGCTCCTGTATAGATTTGAGGAGTGGAGCCAAGGAGGTCTCCAGCAGGGCTACTAGCTTGGGGGCCAGTATCCCATAAAGCCTATCTGCCAGAGCTAAAAGATCCACTTGCTCAAGGGATACTTGAGTAGAGGTGGAGGAAGAGGTGGCTAGAACTGATGGTGGATGGACTGCAGTTGATGCTGTGGTGGATGGTAGAATGGATTGTTGAGAGATAGGGATGCTGGAGATGGATGGAGTGAAGGATGGTTGGGAGAGTATATCTTGAAGTAGTTGGTGGTAGGAGGAGGTAGAAGCAAGCTCAAGAGGATAGGAAGGGGAATCATCCATGAAGGAGTCTTCCAATATGAAAGTGAGGCTAAGATCTATCTCAACTCTAGAGGGGGGGGGGGTGAATAGAGTATTTTAAAATAATTTTTCACAGTTGAAATAAACAGCACATATAAAATTCAATTTATGATATAGTGTTGAGTGCTAGTAAGAAGTTAAAAACTAAGAAGTAAAAAGCACAGCACACAGCAAACAAATCACACAAACAAACCAGAAGATACAAGGAATTATAGTGGTTCCCTAAAAACCTGGGTACATCCACTCTTCTACCACCCTTGGTAGGAATCCACTCAGGATGAGTTGATCAGGTGTCCTGACACCAATGAGCTTTTGATAAGGTGCCCAAAAACCAAAACTAGATTTTTTGATAAGGTGTCTTGCCACCACTGAGTTTTGACAAGGCTCTCAGAACCAGACAGAACTTTTGAAGGGAGTTCAAGAACCCTTTTACAGCAGGAAAAGAAAAATAAGAGTGAAGGGTGTCTTCTCTGTTCTCAATCAAATGAGAGAAGCACAAGTGGATTGATGATGTCAAAGCTCCCCCTGAGATGTAGAAAGGTTCAGGAAAAGAAGCTTTGCTCTAGGGTGATAGGTCTTCAAAACTTTGATCTCCAGCACAAGATGGTTTCAGCAAGAAGGCTGAAGGTAAGGTGTCTGGAGTGATGAGATTGTGAACACTTTTCAGTCAGCAAGAAGATTTTTGGAGTCATAGTTCTTCTGTTGTTCTTCTGCTATCAGTATATTCTATTCTGTGTGTTCACTTCTATGTGTGTTCTCCTTGTGTATTATGTAAAAACTTAATAACACAGAAGAAAGGAATAATAGATTTCTGACGTTTCCTTGTCCAAAATTAGCCGTTGGGAGTCATAAATGTCTTCCAAAAATAGTCTTGACTTCTAGAGGAAAGTCCAGCAAACATTCTCTGAATAATTCCTTGAAACTTGCTCCAGAAATAAAGACAAACGGCTGGGAGATCTTCTGACATAAATGCTGATAATATTCAAAAACATTCCAATTATAAGCAGCATTTGAATTCCTGAAAGCGTCGATCTCTCCAAAGAAAACGTCGATCTGAGCTCTACGATCGTCGAACTGAGCTCAGAGATAAAATGGACAAGCAGACAGAAAACGTCGATCTGAGCTCTACGATCGTCGAACTGAGCTCAAAGATCTGAGAAATAACTTTAGGGAGGGATCGTCGAACTGAGCTAGAAGATAGTCGAGGGGAGTTCGACGACTCAGCAGAAGCTAGACGAAGGCAGATAGCCGATCTGAGCTCGACGATCGTCGACCGGAGTTCGACGTTTTATTGAAGATGAGCTCAGAGAGCGTCGAACGGAGTTCGACGATTCGTCGACCTTAGCTCGACGAGAATTGCCTTAGACTAAGCTCTTCAACCTTGATCTTGGAATGGTCCTGGGGGCAGCTTCAAACCTAAGTTCTAAGCCCTAGACTCATTCTAATGTTGACCTTTTCAACTATACAACTAGGTCAACTGGGATTCCTAAGACAAGCATAGTGATCCTTACCCAAATTAGTAATAAGGTGTTCCAACAATCTCCCCCTATTTGGGTTAGGATTACTATTTACAGATAATCATAGGAAATGAAAAGCATACAACAATACATAAGCTAATACAAAATGTAGAGAAGATATATAGCAGAAAAGCAGATCACAGATAAATATCAGCAGATATCCAAAGGTGGATGAAATGTTTAGCTTACACAGTTCACTTCCTTTCAGATCCCTTTTTAAATAAAATTTCTCTATTTGGATTCTGACTTTCTTTCTTTGACCTTCTGTCATCCTCTGCACCTAGAGAAGTTTGAGATTTGGGCCTTGGAACAACAGCCTCTGGGTGCAGCTTCATATAATCTTCTGGATTGAAAAATTTCCTTGATGCATATCTTTCCAGTTCTTTCTTTCTCTGCTCTGATAAGGTAGTTATGTTTGAAGTATCTTTGCCTAGTTCTCTGGCCTTTTTTATTTGATCAAGGGCAGCCAATTCTTTCATTCTGGCTGTCCAGGATACAGGGTTGTTCTCAGGATCTTCAAAAGGAATAGGAGATTCATATCTGTTGATGATTTCAGAAACAGTAGAAGGAGTCCTGGAAACAATAGTGTCTTTCAGCTTGTAAGGGAAAGGACCTGAAGAAGGGTCAGGGTGACCTTGTCCTTCCCTTTGATAGGATCTTTGTTCTCTTTGATTTCCTCTGTAATTACCCCTTCTGGGTTGATATCCTCTTTGATGCTGTCCCCTTTGATATGATCTTTGATAATGCTGGGAAGAACTGTGTCTGGAGACTGGAGCTAGAGGGGCTGAACCTGAGCCAGAATCTGGAGGAGGAGGAGGAGGAGGCTGATATTGAGAAGATCCTTTTTCATATTTGTCAAGCTTCCTCTTCTTCTTCATAGCTTTCAGTTGATTTTTGGAATATTGCATCCAAGGCTCAGAGATTGGGCAGTCATGCAGGATGTAGTATGGAATATCATTTGAGTCTTTGGCTTTGGCAGGAGGGACTGACATCATTGCTTTACTTCTGGCTTTTCTCTTCTTGGCAATAGTTCTAGCAGAATCATCAGAATCAGTCCTGTATTGGTCACTCTCAGAACTTTGATGTTGATCATACAGATCATCAATTCTTCTGATAAACTCTTCTTGAGCTTTAAGTTTTGCAGAAACCTCAGGAGCAGGAGGAGAGAGAGCAACAGCAGAGTAGGCAGAAACAGGAGCAGACACTGGAGCAGGAGCAGCAATTTCATCAGCATCAGTTGCTGGAATCATTTCTATGTCAGCAGTAGCAGCAGCAGCAATTTCAACAGAAAGAGGCATAGTGGCCTTAGTAACAATTGAAAGAGGCACAGTGGCCTTAGTATCAGCATCAGAGATATCCACAGCCTTCCAGGATTTGATGTAGGAATCAATATGGCTTGGATCACAGGTAGCTATAGGCACAATGGCCTTAGACAAATCTTCAGCAGGAGTTGCAGGCAGGCAACTGAAATGGACTGTATCAAATATAGATAGCAGCCTCTGCAGATTCAGTGCAAAAGCACATCCAAGAGCTGGAGCTGGAGCAGACATAATATCAGCAGCTGGCACATCCACTTCTTCATAAGGCATCTCCCCCTGCCTTGGTTCAGAGAAAGATGAATCAAGGCACACAGAAGATGGGATAGCCAGGGAGGATGAAAGGAAGGCAATCTTGGTAGACAGCTCCTATACTTGCTTTAGGAGTGGAGCCAGGGAAGACTCCAGTAGAGATGTCAGCTTGGGAGCTAGCAACTCATACAGCCTGTCTGCCAAAATAGGAAGATCTACATGCTCAAGTGGGGCTTGAGCAGAGGTAGAGGCAAAGGTAGATGGAAGGATGGTGGCTGAAACTGAAATTGTGGAGAAAGGTGGAGAGGGAATGGTTGGCTCAGAAGATGGAATAATGGAGATAGAGGAGGTTGAGGTGGAGATAGGGGAAGTAAGAGATGGTGTGAAGGAGGGTTGAGAGAGAATGTCATGGAGCAGTTGTTGAAAGGAGGAAGTGGAGGGTGGCTCAGGAGAAGTAGAGGGTGAATCATCCATGAAGGAATCATCTGTAAGTGAGAAGGAGGGAAGGGTGAAGGATGAATAGGAGAAGAGAGGATGGAATTCCTCTGAGGTGGATAGAGGAGGGGATGGCATAGGAGAGGAAATGGTAATTGGGGATGAGATGATTATGGTGGTGACTGGTGGTGAGGAGGTGACAACTTGGGTGGTTAGGGTGGTTATGGCTGGAAGAGGGGAGGAAGCAGGCAGCTCTTCTACTGAGGGAGTGACTAAAATAGTCCTTGTGCCTGAATGAAGTGTTGCAGCAGCCCTGGAGGGGTTTATAATCTGCCTGTCCCATTTACTGAAGAGGGCACAGGAAAGCCTCTTGGATGCATTGATAAACATGCCAGGGGAGGTTAATAGGTCAGGGCACCTGTTGTGCAGAAAGACTCCTAAGATTCTCCCATAACTAACTGCATTCTTGTTGATCTTCTTCTTAATCAGAGTGAAGAAGATGGAGCCCCAGTCCAGGTGTTTCTTATCTAATAAGGCTCCCATCAGGCAGAACTGATATCTGGAAATGGTGTCATGGGCTGAATGCTTGGCCAACAGCACCTTCCCAACTACATCAGCCAGGAATTGGAATTCTATAGCCAGATTTTTCTTCAGTAGCTTATTAGGGTTTACTGCATTGTGGCCCATCCTATCCATCATGGAGTCAAACTCCTCTCCAGACAGTTCAATGGAGTCTTCTCCAGTACTGAGTTGAAAGACTTCTGTTAAAAGAGCCGGGGATAGAAATACCTGAGTCCCCTTAATGGTGCCGACAACAGAATTCTCAGACTCGTCTGTTGCGGTAAAACACCACTCTTTTATTTCTTCTGAGGCGATCTTCATCCTTGTAGTCATTATTGGAGTCAGCTGTTGTTCTCGGAATAAGTTTAGGATGTCCTTGAAGCGCTGGTCGCTTCCGTCGAAGGAGTTTATGTCGATGTCAAAACCTGTGTCGAACTTCATCTTAGCAATAGCAGCACTCGATTCAGCCATATTCACCTGCAACAGAAAACCAAAAACGACCAAGCGTAGAGAGTTTGGAGGGAAAAGAAAGAGAGTTGCAGAGTATGAAAGCACAAAGGGAGAACGACGGCTGAAAGAAAGATTTTATATTAGGGTTCGACGCGAAAAAGGAAAATCGTTGAGCTTAGCTCGACGAAACGTCGAGCTTAGTTCGACGATTTGGGCTACAGAGAGAATCTGAAGAGTCTTCAACATCGGCGATCTTCGTTCGACGATGTTGAAAAACGTCGAGCTCAGCTCGACGGCCTCTGATCAGAAGGAGAGAAAGCCTAGCTCTAGCGAGGGCTCTGAACTCAGATCGACGACTGCAAAAGCGTCGATCTCTGGTCGACGATTTTTGGAAAATCATCGATCTCTGTTCGACGATTTTTGGGAAAACGTCGAGCGCAGTTCAGAGTCTAAACTCATTCTACAGACACAAAAAGAAGGATTTTTGGCCTAGTCTTGGTCTGTTTTAGCTTTTCAAAATCTTGTAATTTAATTAAGGCTTCCTCCATCTAACATACCTAACTGATTTAGGAAGAAACTGTGTTTCTTTTCATCCAAGGGTTTGGTGAAAATATCTCCCCTTTGCAAATCAGTAGGAATATATTGAAGTTCAATTTTATTTTTCTCTACATTATCTCTTAGAAAATGATGCCTAATTTCTATGTGTTTTGTCCTACTATGGAGGACTGGATTTTGTGCTATAGAGATAGCACTAGTATTGTCACAAAAAATTTTAGACTTCTCTAAGTTGTAGCCATAGTCTAAGAGCTGATTCTGTATCCACAATATTTGTGAACAGCAACTGCCTGCAGCCATATACTCACCTTCAGCAGTTGAAGTTGACACAGATGTTTGTTTCTTACAGAACCAAGAGACAAGTCTATCACCAAGGAACTGACAGGTTCCACTGGTGCTTTTCCTGTCTATTCTGCATCCAGCATAATCAGCATCTGAGAATCCAGTTAAATCAAATGCTGAATCTTTTGGATACCAGAGACCTAGATTTGGACAACTTTTAACATACCTAAGAATTCTCTTAACTAAGATTAAATGTGACTCTCTAGGGCTAACTTGGAATCTAGCACAAATACATGTGGCAAACATTATATCAGGCCTACTAGCTGTAAGGTACAATAAAGAGCCAATTATTGCTCTATATGTTGTCTGATCAACAGGTTTCCCATGTTCATCAGCATCTATTACAGCATTTGAGGGCATGGGTGTTTTCATACATGATGCATCAGACATACCAAATTTCTTAACCAGCTCTTTTGCATACTTGGTTTGAGAAATAAATATGCCTTCAGCATGTTGCTTGACTTGCAGTCCTAAGAAGAAGGACAGCTCACCCATGCTACTCATTTCAAATTTAGAGTGCATAAGCTTGGAAAACTTTTTGCACAATTTTGAATCAGTAGAACAAAAAATAATGTCATCTACATAAATTTGCACTAGCAGGGTATGGGACTTATGGGTTCTAATAAAAAGAGTTTGGTCTACTCTCCCCCTAACAAAATCATTTTCCAGAAGAAAGCATGCTAGGGTCTCATACCATGCTCTAGGGGCTTGCTTGAGACCATATAATGCTTTATGCAATTTGTAAACATAATCAGGGTGAGTTAGAGAGATAAAACCTGGAGGTTGTCTAACATAGACTTCCTCTTTGATGTCCCCATTGAGAAATGCACTTTTTACATCCATTTGATACACTTTGAAACCTTTGTGAGCAGCATAGGCTAGGAATATCCTGATGGCTTCCAGCCTTGCAACTGGTGCATATGTCTGATCATAGTCTATTCCTTCTTGTTGAGAGTACCCTTGAGTAACTAGCCTTGCCTTGTTTCTGACTATAACTCCTTGATCATCCAGCTTGTTCCTGAATACCCACTTTGTTCCAACAATGGGATGATCCTTTGGCTTAGGCACTAGTTCCCAAACCTTGTTCCTTTCAAATTGATGCAACTCCTCTTGCATTGCAATGATCCAGTGTGGATCTTGCTCTGCATCTTGAATGGATTGAGGCTCAATTTGAGATAGGAAGCAAGTATGCATCAGGTTTTGGTTGACCTGACTTCTAGTTTGCACACCAGCTGAGATCTCTCCAATTACTTGGGTGATTGGATGATCTCTTGTTGTTACTAAGTCAACAGGGAGTGTTGATTGTTCACCAGCCTGTGTTGTTGTCTCCTCTAGTGGAGCAGCAACTGGCTCTTCAGGATGATTTTCTTCAAGATGTTGAACTTCCTCTTCATCATCACTGCTCTCATTCTTTTCAGCAACTTACAGATTGTTCAAGTCTTCAGCTAGAGAATGTACCTGCAGAGGTTCTATGGTAGAAGCATTCTTCTCCTTGAAAGACATGTTAGCTTCATCAAAAATAATATGAACAGATTCTTCAATTTTACAGGAAGATTTATTATAAACCCTATAGGCCTTGCTGATCATGGAGTATCCCAGAAACACTCCTTCATCAGCTTTAGCTTGGAATTTTGCTAGATATTTCTTGTCATTATTATGAATAAAACAAGTGCAACCAAAAACTTTGAAATAGCCTATTTTAGGTTTCTTCCCTTTGAGCAATTCATAAGGAGTCTTGCCCTTCAGCTTGTGTATCAGGCTTCTGTTCAACACATAGTTGGAGGTGTTCACTGCCTCAGCCCAAAAGGACAGAGGTAAGTGAGCATCTGCCAATAATGTAGTTGCAGATTCAATGAGTGTTCTATTTTTCCTTTCAGCTACCCCATTTTGTTGAGGAGTTCTAGGAGCTGAGAAAGTGTGCCTGATCCCTTCACTCTGACAGAACTCTTGCATGAGAAGAGAATCAAACTCTGTCCCATGATCACTTCTGATCAGGGCAATGTGAGTATTGAACTCAATCTGAATGCATTTGAGAAAATCTGTCAAACACTTGAAGTTATCAGACTTCTTCCTCAGAAAGAATACCCAAGTGAATCTTGAGAAGTCATCTACAACCACTAAAGTATAGGACTTCCCTCCTAGGCTTTGCACAGATATGGGTCCAAAAAGATCCATGTGCAACAGGTACAAAATCCTAGGTGAATCACTCTTATTAATTGATTTAAAACTACTTTTAGTTTGCTTGCCTAATTGACAAGCCTTGCAAAGTCCTTCCTTCTTGTAGGGACCAGAAGGTAGTCCTTTAACAAGGTTGTCTTTAGATAGCTTAGCAATGGTTCTAAGGTTAATGTGCCCTAGTCTCTTATGCCATAAAACATTAGATTTTGAAATGGAATTAAACAGGCAAATATCTACCACTGGTGAATGAAAATCCACTAAGTAAATGTTGCCTCTTCTGTTACCTGTCAACACAGTTGTGTTGTCCACTGACTTGACTTTGCATATGGCTTTGTTGAAGATCACTTGATATCCTTCATCACACAGTTGACTGATACTTATCAAGTTGTGCTTGAGTCCTTCAACATATGCCACCTTCTTGAATGTGACTGGGCCAATTTTGACTGCACCATATCCTTTTGTAGTTCCAAAGCTTGAGTCTCCAAAAATTACTTTGGGTCCAAGCTTGGCTTTGAAGGAAGTGAAGTTGTCCTTGTCCCCTGTCATGTGCTTTGAGCACCCACTATCCAGATACCATTGATGGTTTGATGCTGGATAGGTCTTCACCTACACAAAAGCAACTTATTTGTTTTTGACCCAGTTAACCTTGGGCCTAGGTTGATATCCCTTAAATTCTGAAATAAAGGACATCCCAGGTTGATCCTTATAACCTTCAGGATGGTATCTCCTAGGAGGTACTATCCATTCAGTGTAGGGATTAAAGCCTTGGGATGTGGAGCTTCTAGGATTGAATCTGAATGTGCCATTGAAGGAGTGTTCACAAGCCTGAACTCTGTTCGACGATCGTCGAACTGAGGTCGACGATCTTGGGTCAGATCGTCGATCTCCGTTCGAAGATCGATTATGCTGAGATTCAGGGTTTGGATATCGTCGAGCTGAGGTCGATGATCTGTAGTTAGATCGTCGAGCTCTGTTCGACGATCGTCGAGCTCTGCTCGACGCTATCTGTTGAACTGAGTTCTTCTCTGACAGATCTGCATTCTTCCTGGGTACCTCTATTACTCCCTTTCCTTTGTCAGAGACAAACTTGATTGGAGTTGTCAAAATTATAGGTTGGCTAGATGAAGCACCCAAGCCCAGTGTGCTATTAAATCTAGAGTTCCCTGTGCTTGTGATGTCCATCAGTCTGATACTTCTCCCATTTAGGGATTCTTCAAACTTTTTGGCCTTTGATAGTTCATTCTTCAGTGAAGCTATCTCCTCCCTACAGCATTCTAACTCCTCAGAGAGTTTGAGGTTCTTTGAGTTTAGGACACTATGCTCAGATAATTGATTCCTGAGAGAGATTATCTCCTTCTCAGATTTTAATAGATCTAGACACAGTGTCTTAAATTCATCTTTGAAGTCTTCAGAATTAAAATCAAAAGAGTTGATTACCTGATCCTCATCTGGTTGACTTTCTGAATCTGAATCTGATTCTTCATCAGAGTTTTGCTGTGATGCATTGATAGCCATCATGCAAAATTCTTTTTCATCTGCATCATCCTCATCATCACTGGAGCTGGATGAGGCTTCAGATTCCTCTTTAGTCTCACTCCATGTTTCAGCAACAAAGCCCTTCCTTGTATGTTTGTTCTTGCTGGAGGAGGCTTTGTCTGAGCTATTCTTCTTGTAATCCTTTTCTTTTCTTCTTTCTCTTCTTTCCCTTTTGTCCTTATTCTTGTTTTCTGGACAGTCAGGCACAATGTGGCCTGGTTTCCTGCAACCAAACCATATGATTTCTTTATTGTTATTTGATTTATCATACCTTGGTTTATCATGACCCTTGTATGGTTTCTTTCTGAAGTCTTTTCTGGCCATCTTGTAGAATCTTTTGGCCAGTAGACTTATGAGCTCATCATTTCCTGTAGCTTTATCTTCAGGCTCCTCTTCTACAGCTTTGAAGGCTATGGTCTTTTCTTTCCTTGGAGCTGGAGAGATAGCCTTTTGTTCTTCTTCTCTATTTTTAATGAGCAGCTCATAGGATTTGAGCTTGCCCAGGAGAGCTTTAGTAGTAATCTCATTTAAACTTCTGGCATCCTTAATTGGCCAGATTCTTGAATCCCAAGTGCTGGGGAAGCACATCAGGATTTTGTCATTTAGCTCAGTCAGTGAGATTTCTTTGTCTAGGGTTTTTAGCTCATTGACAATTAGACTTAGTCTATTGTACATGTCAGCCACTGATTCAGCTTCTCCCTTTTTGAAGTTCTCATATTGGCTTATCAGATGAGATCTTCTATCTTTCCTTTCATCAGCAGATCCTGAGACAATTTCAGAGAGTTTGTCCCAGATTTCTTTGGCTGAGTGGCATTCAGCTACCTTCTGAAAGATTTCATCAGACATTGTTTGGGCTAAGATGTTCATAGCCTTAGCATCTGCAGTCTTCCACTTCTTTATATCTGCATCTGTTCCAGAAGGAGGTGGTACAGCATTTGAACTTGAGCTTGCTGGTGGAGTTGGACAAACTGTCAAGACAGAATTGAAAATGTCTTCATCAATAGAATTCATGTATAATCTAATCCTTGCCTTCCAGAGTGCAAACTTAGAAAGGTTGCACACTGGTGGTCTGGTGCTTGCATAATCTTTGTTCTGTGCCATGTCTTTAAATAAAAAGAAGATGTAGAAAAAATAATCCCCTTAAGAGATTGATCTTATCAAGGATCTTTTGGTTCAGGTGTTAGCCTGTATGAGCAACCAACCTCCCTCTGATACCAATTGAAAGTGAGGCTAAGATCTATCTCAACTCTAGAGGGGGGGTGAATAGAGTATTTTAAAATATTTTTTCACAGTTGAAATAAACAGCACATATAAAATTCAATTTATGATATAGTGTAGAGTGCTAGTAAGAAGTTAAAAACTAAGAAGTAAAAAGCACAGCACACAGCAAACAAATCACACAAACAAACCAGAAGACACAAGGAATTATAGTGGTTCCCCAAAAACCTGGGTACATCCACTCTTCTACCACCCTTGGTAGGAATCCACTCAGGATGAGTTGATCAGGTGTCCTGACACCAATGAGCTTTTGATAAGGTGCCCAAAAACCAAAACTAGATTTTTTGATAAGGTGTCTTGCCACCACTGAGTTTTGACAAGACTCTCAGAACCAGACAGAACTTTTGAAGGGAGTTCAAGAACCCTTTTACAGCAGGAAAAGAAAAATAAGAGTGAAGGGTGTCTTCTCTGTTCTCAATCAAATGAAAGAAGCACAAGTGGATTGATGATGTCAAAGCTCCCCCTGAGATGTAGAAAGGTTCAGGAAAAGAAGCTTTGCTCTAGGGTGATAGGTCTTCAAAACTTTGATCTCCAGCACAAGATGGTTTCAGCAAGAAGGCTGAAGGTAAGGTGTCTGGAGTGATGAGATTGTGAACACTTTTCAGTCAGCAAGAAGATTTTTGGAGTCACAGTTCTTCTGTTGTTCTTCTGCTATCAGTATATTCTATTTTGTGTGTTCACTTCTGTGTGTGTTCTCCTTGTGTATTGTGTAAAAACTTAATAACACAGAAGAAAGGAATAATAGATTTCTGACGTTTCCTTCTCCAAAATTAGCCGTTGGGAGTCATAAATGTCTTCCAAAAATAGTCTTGACTTCTAGAGGAAAGTCCAGCAAATATTCTCTGAATAATTCCTTAAAACTTGCTCCAGAAATAAAGACAAACGGCTAGGAGATCTTCTGACATAAATGCTGATAATATTCAAAAACATTCCAATTATAAGCAGCATTTGAATTCCTGAAAGCGTCGATCTCTCCAAAGAAAACGTCGATCTGAGCTCTACGATCGTCGAACTGAGCTCAGAGATAAAATGGACAAGCAGACAGAAAACGTCGATCTGAGCTCTACGATCGTCGAACTGAGCTCAGAGATCTGAGAAATAACTTTAGGGAGGGATCGTCGAACTGAGCTAGAAGATAGTCTAGGGGAGTTCGACGACTCAGCAGAAGCTAGACGAAGGCAGATAGTCGATCTGAGCTCGACGATCGTCGACCGGAGTTCGACGTTTTATTGAAGATGAGCTCAGAGAGCGTCGAACGGAGTTCGACGATTCATCGACCTTAGCTCGACGAGAATTGCCTTAGAATAAGCTCTTCAACCTTGATCTTGGAATGGTCCTGGGGGCAGCTTCAAACCTAAGTTCTAAGCCCTAGACTCATTCTAATGTTGACCTTTTCAACTATACAACTAGGTCAACTGGGATTCCTAAGACAAGCATAGTGATCCTTACCCAAATTAGTAATAGGGTGTTCCAACACAATATGTTAAATGATGGAATGGTAAGAGGATGATAATAGTGGAGTGGATGGAATGTTTCTGAAGTGGCTGGAGGAGAAAGAGGTGATGAGATGGTAATGGGGGAAGAGATGGTTATGGTTGAGGAAATTGTTGTTATTGATGTGGAGATGGAGGTAGAAACAAGTGGAGGAGAAGGAGGAGAGGAGGTAGGCAGTTCTTCTGGAGCCGGAGAGGAAGTGACTGCAGGAGTCCTTATGCCTGAAGCTATGGCAGTCCTGGCAGGATTTATAATCTGCCTGTCCCATTTCCCAAATAGGGCACATGTTAATCTCTTAGATGCATTGATGTGCATCCCATTGGAAACCAGTAATTCAGGGCACCTGGAATGCAGGAAAACCCCTAGAATCCTCCCAAAATTGACAAAACTTTTGTTAATTTTCTTCTTGATCAAATCAAAGAAGATAGTTCACCAATTCAGATGTTTCTTGTCAACTATCGCTCCCATTAAACAGAACTAATATCTTGAGATGGTATCATGTGCTGAATGCTTGGCAAGCAGCACTTTGCCCACAACATCAGCCAAAAATCTATATTCAACAGATAGATTCTTTTTCAACAGCTTATTAGGGTTTATAATAGAGTGACCCATTCTATCTAACATGGAATCAAATTCTTCACCAGACATATCAGGGGAATCATCTCCATGAATTAAGTTGAATACCTCAGTCAGAAGAATAGGGGACAATGGTACCTGAGTCCCGTTGATCGTGCCGACTATAGTATTCTCATCCTCAATGTTTGCAGTAAAAACCCATTCCTTTATTTCGTCAGCCACAATCTTCATTCTTGTTGACATAATATTCTCTAGTTGTTGTTCCTTGAAGAGTTCCAGAATATCTTTGAATATTTGATCGCTCCCGGCGAATGAATCCATATCAATATCAAACCCGGTATAAAACTTCATCTTTGCAAGTGCAGCAACATTCACGGCCATTGAGTACCTACAAGAAAGTACCAAACACAACCAAGTGTAGTAGAGTTTGGAGGGAAAGAAAGAAATTGCAGAGAGTATGAATGCGCAATCGAAGAACGACGATGAAAAATGATTTTTATATTAGGGTTTGACGGCGGAAAGGAAGGATCGTTGAACTTCGTTCGACGATCTGGGCTTCTAATGTAATCTTAAGAGTCTTAAATAACGTTGATCTCCATTCGACGATACTGGAGAGCATCGAACTCCGTTCGATGATCGTTGACCAGAGGAAGATAGCCTAGCGCTGCCTGGAAGACACTGAACTCCGGTCGACGCTTATTGGAAAGCGTAGATCTCCGTTCGATGATTTTTGGAAAAATGTCGAGTGCAGTTCAGAGACAAAACAGAACCTACAGACAATAGAAAATATAAGTTTTTAGCCTAGTCTTGGTCTGTTTTTAGATTTTCAAAATCTTGGAATTTATTTTAGACAGCCTCCATCTAGCATTCCTAACTGATTAAGGAAGAAGGTATGTTTCTTCTCATCCAAAGGCTTGGTGAAAATATCTCCCCTTTGCAAATCAGTTGGGATATATTATAGTTCAATTTTATTCTTTTCAACATTATCTCTTAGAAAGTGATGCCTAATCTCTATATGTTTTGTCCTACTATGGAGGACTGGATTTTGTGCTATGGAGATAACACTAGTGTTATCACAAAAGATTTTTGACCCTTCTAAGTTGTAGACATAGTCTAGAAGCTGGTTTTGAATCCATAGAATTTGTGAGCAACAACTGTCTGCTGCCATATATTCAGTTTCAGCAGTTGAAGTAGACACAGATGTCTGTTTCTTACAGAACCAGGAGACAAGTCTGTCACCAAGGAACTGACAGGTTCCACAGGTGCTTTTCCTGTCTACTCTGCATCAAGCATAATCAACATCTGAAAATCCAGTTAATTCAAATCCTGAGTCTTTTGGATACCAGAGTCCTAGATTTGGACAACTTTTCACATACCTGAGAATCCTCTTTACTAAAGTTAAGTGTGACTCTCTAGGGCTTACTTGGAACCTAGCACATATGCATGTAGCAAACATTATATCAGGTCTACTAGCTGTAAGGTACAATAGAGAGCCAATCATTGCTCTATATGTTGTCTGATGACCATGTTATCCATGTTCATCAGCATCTAATACAACATTAGTAGGCATATGTGTTTTCATACAAGATGCTTCAGACATACCAAATTTCTTAACCAGTTCCTTTGCATACTTGGTTTAAGAAATGAATATGCCTTCAGCATGTTGTTTGACTTGCAATCCTAGAAAGAAGGAAAGCTCACCCATGCTACTCATTTCAAATTTAGAGTGCATAAGATTGGAAAATTTTTTGCACAGATTTAAATCAGTAGAACCAAAAATAATATCATCTACATATATTTGTACTAGTAGGGTATGGGACTTATGGGTTTTAATAAAAAGAGTTTGGTCTACTCTACCCCTAATAAAATCATTTTCCAGAAGAAAGCATGTTAGGGTCTCATACCATGCTCTAGGAACTTACTTGAGACCATATAATGCTTTATGCAATTTGAAAACATGATCAGGATAAGTTCAAGAGATAAAACCTGGAGGTTGTCTAACATAGACTTCCTCTTTGATGTCTCCATTGAGAAAAGCACTCTTCACATCCATTTGGTAGAGCTTGAATCCCTTGTGAGCAGCATAAGCTAGGAATATTCTGATGGCCTCTAACCTTGCAACTGGTGCAAAGGTCTTGTCATAGTCTATTCCTTCTTCTTGAGAGTAGCCTTGAGCAACTAGCCTTGTCTTGTTCCTTATAATGACTCCCTGATCATCCAACTTGTTCCTAAACACCCATTTTGTTCCAACAATGGAGTGATCCTTAGGCCTTGGCACTAGTTCCCAAACTTTATTCCTCTCAAATTGATGAAATTCCTCTTGCATAGCAATGATCCAGTGGGGATCTTGTTCTGCATCTTGAATGGATTGAGGCTCAACTTGAGATAGAAAGCAAGTGTGCATCAGGTTCTGGTTGACCTGATTTCTGGTTTGCACACCAGCTAAGATGTCTCCAATTACTTGGGAAATTGGATGATCTCTTGTTGTTACTAGATCAACAGTGGGAGTTGATTGTTCACCAACCATTGTTGTTGTTTCCTCTTGTGGAACAACAACTGGCTCTTTTAGATGTTGCACATCCTCTTCATCATCACTGCTCTCATCCTTTTGCTGGATAGGTGGAAAAGCTGTATCCTTTTCTTTAACCTATAATCTGTCTATACTTTCTGAAAGAGAGTGTACCTGCAATGGTTCTATGGTAGAAGCAGACTTCTCCTTATAAAACATGTTAGTCTCATCAAAAGAAACATGAACAGATTCTTCTATTTTAAGAGTGGATTTATTATATACTCTATAAGCTTTGCTGATCATGGAGTATCCCAGAAACACTCCTTCATCAGCTTTAGCGTGGTATTTTTCTAAATATTTCTTGTCATTATTGTGTATATAATAAATGCAGCCAAAAATTCTGAAATACTCTACTTTAGGTTTGTTCCCTTTGAGCAATTCATAGAGATTCTTGCCCTTCAGTTTATGTATTAGGCTTCTATTCAACACATAGTTGGAGGTGTTCACTGCCTCAGCCCAAAAGGATAGAGGTAGGTGAGCATCTGTCAACAATGTAGTAGCAGATTCAATTAGGGTTCTATTTTTCCTTTCAGCTACCCCATTTTGTTGAGAAGTTCTAGGAGCTGAGAAAGTATGTCTGATCCCTTCACTCTGACAGAACTCTTGCATAAGAAGAGAATCAAATGCTGTCCCATGATCACTTCTGATCAGGGCAATGTGAGTATTGAACTCAATCTGTATACATTTGAGAAACTCTGTCAGACACTTAAAGTTATCAGACTTCTTCCTCAGAAAGAATACCCAAGTGAATCTAGAGAAGTCATCTACAATCACCAAAGTATAAGATTTCCGTCATAAGCTTTGTACTGTAATGGGTCCAAAAATATCCATGTGTAACAGATACAAAATCCTAGGTGAATCACTCTTATTAAGTGACTTAAAACTATTTTTAGTTTGCATGCCTAATTGACAGGCCCTGCAGAGTCCTTCCTTCTTGTAGGGGCCAGAAGGTAGTCCTCTAACAAGGTTGTCCTTGGACAGCCTAGCAATGGTTCTAAGGTTTAGGTGTCCTAGTCTCTTATGTCATAGATCATTTGGTTTGCATACTGAATTAAATAAGCAAATGTCTGTACGGGTTGAAAGAAAATCTACAAGATAGATGTTACCTTTCCTTTTACCTGTTAACACAGTTGTGTTATCCTCTGACTTGATCTTGCACAGGGATTTGTTGAAAATCACCTTATATCCTTCATCACATAGTTGACTGATGCTGATCAGGTTATGCTTCAGTCCTTCCACATATGCCACCTTCTTGAAAGTGACTGAACCTATCTGAACAGCACTATATCCTTTTGTTTGACCAAAATTTGAATCACCAAAAATTACTTTGGGTCCAAGTTTGGTTATGAAGGATGATAGATTCTCCTTGTTCCCTATCATGAGCTTTGAGCACCCACTATCCAGATACCATTGTTGGGCCATCTCTGGATAGGTCTTCACCTGCACATAAACAGCTTATATGTTTTTGACCCAGTTTACCTTGGGTCTAGGTTGATAGCCTTTAAATTAAGAAATGAAAGACATCCCTTGCTGACTCTTATATCCTTCAGGATGGTATCTCCTAGGAGGTAATATTCATTCAGTATAAGGGTGAAGCTTTGGGATGAGGGACTTCTAGGATTGACTTGAGATTTTCCTCTGAAAGAAGGTTCAAAGCTCTAAGCTCCGTTCGAATATCGTCGACCTGAGTTCGACGATCTTGGGTCAGATCGTCGAGCTCCATTCTAAGATCGACTATACCAGAGTTCAGAGTTCAGAAGTCGTCGATCTGAGTTCGACGATCCAGCTTTGGATCGTCGAGCTCTGTTCGACATTTTCTGTTGAACTTGATTTTCCTTAGGTAAATCTGGATTCTTCCTAGCTACCTCTACAACACCCTTTCCTTTATCAGAAATAAATTTAATTTGGATTGTTAATACTATAGGTTGGCTGGATGAAGCACCCAAGACCAGTGTACTGTTGAATCTTGACTTCACTGTGCTTGTAATGTCCATCAGTCTGATGCTTCTCCCATTAAGGGATTCTTCAAACTGCTTGGCCTTGGATAGTTTACTTTTTAGTGCAGCTATCTCCTCCCTATAGAACTCTAACTCCTCAAAGAGTTTGAGGTTATTTTATTTTAGGACACTGTAGTCAGATAATTGATTTCTGAGAGAGATTATCTCTTTCTCAGACCTTAGCAAATCTAACCAAATTCAATTTTAAAGTCCTCAAGAGTAAAATCAAAAGAGTTTATTACCTCATCCTCTTCAGATCTAGTTTCAGCTTCAGAATCAAACTCTTATTCTGCATCAGAGTTTTGCTGGGAGGCATTGATTGCCATCATGCAGAATTCTTTTTCCTCAGCATCATCCTCATCATCACTTGAGCTGGATGAGGCTTTTGATTCTTCTTCAGTGTCACTCCAGCTTTCAGCTACAAATCCTTTCCTTGTATGTTTATTTTTGTTGGATGAGGATCTGTTGCTGTTGTTCTTTCTGGAGTCCTTGTCTCTTCTTCTCTCATTTCTGTCCTTCTTATCCTTGTTTTTATTCTATGGACAGTCAGGCACAATGTGGCCTTGCTTCTTGCATCCAAAGCAGATGATTTCTTTACTGTTGGACTTGTCATATCTAAGCTTCTCATGCCCTTTGAATGACTTCTTTCTGAAGTCCTTCCTGGCCATCTTATAGAATCTTTTGGCCAGTAGACTTAGGAGCTCATCATTTCCTGTAGCTTTGTCTTCAGGCTTTTCTTCTGTAGCTTTGAAGGCTATGGTCTTCTCCTTTCTGATGACTGGAGAAATAGCCTTTTGTTCTTCTTCCCTATTCTTGATGAGCAGCTCATAAGATTTGAGCTTGCCCAGAAGAGCCTCTGTGGTAATTTCACTTAGGCTTCTGGCATCTTTAATTGGCCAGATCCTTGAATCCCAAGTGCTGTGGAAGCACATTAGAATCTTGTCATTGAGTTCAGTGAGTGTGATTTCCTTATCCAATTACTTTAACTCACTGACTATCAGATTGAGCCTGGTATACATGTCTGTAACTGATTCAGCTTCACCTTTCTTGAAGTTCTCATATTAGGATATGAGATGGGATCTCCTGTCCTTTCTTTCATCAGCAGATCCTGATACAATTTCTTAAAGCTTATCCCATATGTCTTTAGCTGAGCAACATTCAGCAACCTTCTAGAATATCTCATCAGACATAGTCTGAGCAAGAATATTCATGGCCTTCGCATCTGCAGTTTTCCACTTCTTTATTTCAGCATCTATTCCCGAGGGAGGTGGAACAACACTTGTTCTTGTGGTCTCTGGAGGTCTTGGACACACTGTCAAAATAGAATTGAAGATATCCTCATCAATAAAATTCATGTATAATCTAATCCTTACCTTCCAAAGTGCAAACTTGGAAAGATTGCACAGTGGAGGTCTGGTGCTAGCATAGTCTTTGTTTTGTGCCATGGTTTTTGAAAATAACTATAATATAGAAAATAATACCCCTCTATATAAGATTGATCTTTTCAGAGATCTTTCAGTTCAGGTGTTAGCCTGTAAGAACCAACCTCCCTCTGATACCAATTGAAAGTGAGAGAAAGATCTACCTTGACTCTATAGGGGGGGGGTGAATAGAGTATTTTAAAAAAAATGTTTACAATTAAAAATTGTAAGGCAGTAAAAGATTTAATTTAATTATATGAGTAAGGTGCTTGTAGAAAAACAAAGTTAAAGCAAGAAATAAGAATCACACAGCAATAACAAACACACAACAACCAGAAGACATAAGGATCTATAGTGGTTCCCCAAAAACTTGGGTACATCCACTCTTCTACCACCCTTGGTAGGAATCCACTACAGGATGAGTTGATCAGGTGTCCTGGGCACCAATGAGCTTTTGATAAGGTGCTCAAAAATAAGATCTAGATTTTTGATAAGGTGTCTTGCCACCACAGAGTTTTGACAAGGCTCTCAGAACCAGATTCATAACTTTTGAAGGGAGTTTTGATAACCCTTTTACAGCAGGAAAAGAAAAAGAAAGAGATGATGATGTCTTCTCTGACTCAAATCACTGAGAGAAGACTAGTGGATTGTTGATGTTATCAAAGCTCCCCCTGAGATATAGAATGGTTCAAGAGTGAAAGCTTTGCTAGGGTGATAGGCCTTCAGAAGCTTCAGATCTCCAACAGAAGATGATTCCAGCAGATGCTAAAATATTTGGTGTCTGGAGTCCTTGATGTTCAAGCCTTTGAACACTTGAAGATTCAGTAGATTTGTAAATCACAGAAGTTAAAATCTTGATCAGAGAAATTGTGTTGTTCAATCTTCTATAATGTAATCTAATTCTTCTGTATATCTTTGTATTGTCTGAGTTGATCATTGTATCTTGTGTGTCTGTTTTCCAAAATGAAAACTAAAGGAGTATATCAGATATTCTCTTAGACGACCATTTAATCAGTCATAAATGGCTTTGATAGTTTTACTTTCAAGATAACCTAAACACCTAGAGGGGGGTGAATAGGTTCTAATTTCTTGTTTTATACTTCTAGGCAGAATTCAATTACAAATTAAAATATCTAGCAAAGCATTCACAGATAACTAAGCATCACAGATTGCACAATGTTTTATAGTGGTTCCTCAAGGTCTGGGTACATCCACTTTCCCCCTTCACCTATCTAGCTGTATGCTAGATTCGGCCAAACATCCACTATTCTCAGATCCTCAGATCCTACAGCTCAGAACCTAGATAGGTTCCTACAACTCAGGCTCAACAGCCCTACCTCAGCCTTGCCTCAAGGCCTACCACTCAGAGAATAACCTTCTCCTACACTCAGGCAAATAGCCCTACACTCAGAGATCACCTCTCCTACACTCAGCCTTTATAACACATGCTTACAACTCAGATCTGTGTAAACAGATCCTACAAAAATTTAGAAAAGATATTTTAATGTCTTGCCTTTGTTGAGAGAGAAGAGGACAAGACACTTCTTGATCAGCTGATGAAATCAACTGAATCTGAGCTTTCTTCAAAGCTTCTTGAATCTGAACTTAGCTGAGTTGATTTCCAAACAGCTTCTTGAGAAACCACTGATGGCTTCCTTCTTCTTCTTCAAGATGACTGGATCCCTCTCTATCCAACACCTTTTCTGATACTTCAGACTTCTTCTTCTTAGATCTACTGATGAAAATCTTCTTTGGAGCTTAGCACTTTCTTGAATTGAAACTACAACAGTATTGTAATCCTTCTGTTTCTTCATCTTAGATCTTCTTCAGTTATTTTTCTTAGTTGTACTTTTCATTCTGTATATGTCTATTTATAGACTTTCTTCATGGTAACCGGCTGATCCGGTTTCTAACTGTTTTCTGACAGGTCTGACAGCTTCAGTTAAACGGTGGCAACCCACAGCTGTCAAGTCTACAAACAGTTCCTGTACCTTAGCCTTGGACAGCAAAATGTCGAGACAGTCTGTTAGAAAGTGTTGAGACCAATCTGTCTATCTGTGTCGACACAAGTGACTTTGGTGTCGACACAGTCTTTGATGATGTCGACTAAGTTGCCTTTAAGTCGACATCGCTTCTTCAGAAAATAACTTGGTCTAGACTCTGCAGTGTGTCGACACAAGTCCTGTGTGTCGAAACAGTTGTTGTAGATTCAGAACTCAGCATGTGTCGACTCAGCCTTCAGGTGTCGACACAGCAATCTTCTATTCTGCCAAAATGTGTCGACTCAGTCTTCTGGTGTCGACACAAGCATAGTCGACTTCTGCCAATATGTGTCGACTCAATCTCAAGGTGTCGACACATCCACCCAGTGTCGACACAGTTGAGGTCGACTATCTTCTTCTGTGAGTCGACAATCTTTTTCTGGTCGACTATCTTTCACTAGTCGACTATCTTTCTCTGGTCGGCTATCTTTCACTAGTCGACTATCTACTTCTGGTCGACTATCTTTCACTAGTCGACTATCTTCCACTAGTCGACTATCTTTCTCTGGTCGACTATCTTTCATGGTGTCGACACTGCTTCCCAGTGCTGAGGTCGACGATTTTCTTTATGTGTCGACACTACTTCCCAGTGTCGACATAAATGTGGTCGACTATCTTTCTCTGTGTCGACACTGATATTCTGAAGTGTCGACACAAATATTCTGAAGTGTCGACACAATTTCTTCAGGTGTCGACATGTGGACTTAGAATATTTGTCTGCATTCTTTAATACTTCTTCACCTGCACATGTCAACTCAAAACAACATCAAATACACCTTGATGTATATCATTGAGCTAAGTTGGGCTTCTTCAAATCAGGTACACATTTTCCAATGTACCCAACAATCTCCCCCTATTTGGAGAAGTCATAACCCTTATAGCCAATGATATACACCATTTACAAAAAGTATAAACTGATGATATATGACATAACAGGAATACTTAATATAAACAAAACATAAAAACAATCCATCACAGAATGAACATTATATGATACCAAACAACATTTTGTTTATAACTTGATAATGTTTGAATACAGAGATTTACATTTAATGATTTGATCAAAACATTACAAAATACTTTGAAAGAACTAAAAAAAAAAATTTAAGACATATCAGGCTCTTTTATGACAATCCCTTTGCCAGATAGAAATTGAGCCTTCACAGGAGCTTCAGAATCTTTAGCTGGCTTCTTGCCTTTTAGATCAGCCTTCTTCATTGCTTCTTCCTTGAGTCTTTGCCTTTCAAAATAATGAAAGGGCTTTGGGAAGTACTTGCTTGGCTCCTGAGCATTTGGAGGCAGCCTACCCAGCTTGGCTTTTCTTCTAAACTGTACTATGGCCTCTTGCCTGGCTTCATACTTCTGCCATTCCATCTCATTGAACCACTTGCCTCTTTCCTGCACTTGGTCTTTGACAGCCTTCCATGCAGTGAGTATTATATTTCTGGAAGTAGGACTCCACTGCTCAAAGTCTGGCTTAAGTTCAGCCTGCTCTCTAAATCTTTTCTTAGATAGTAGAGCATCTTGCTAGTCTTTCAAAGTAGCCTCAAGCTTATCAACCTTCCCAATAACAACATTAGTAACCTCCTTTGGAGGACTATACATTCCTTGAACTTGCTGATCAATCATATCATAATCTGGAGGACGGTAAATGACTTGGGCAACCTCAGGTTGATTGCCTTCAAGTAGACTTGTTTTATTCCTGACTCAGCCACCATAGCATCATCACACAATGGTGGATATCCCAATGTGGCTCGAATACTATTGGTCACCCATTTGGTGTGCTCTGAGCCTGCATGAACTAACATCCTCTCCCCCTTTATGGCTTCTCTAGTAACATGATCTCTTAGATCTTCCTTCTGAAATCTGATTTGGCCATCCAGATAATTCACACCCTCTTTAAAAAATGGTTTTAACTTTAGAAGCTTGTTAGATATTTCCTTTTGAGAGGTAGTGATAGCAGTTTTAACAGAATCAATAGCAGCTTGAAAGTTCTTATCAAATTCTTCCATTTCTTTTGCTCTAGCTGCAGGCAGGCCTGGAACAATCTTTTTCAATTCCTCAATGATCTCATGATGAGATTCAGTTAAATTGTCATTCATCCTTATCTGATTTTCCAAGACATAGCTTTGCTTTAAAGCAATATCATCCACCTTAGGGATGATAGTCTGCTGTTGTTTTGCCAAATACACCACAGCATTACCTCCCTAATGGAAGCAATCTGTCATCTCCTTCTTATGCATATTGACCTCAAACCTAATAGATTTTATATCTTGAGCTAAGTCAAATTGCAGGGTCTTGTTGTTCTCATCAACATATTTTTCAATGGCCACTCTGTGTTCATCCAATTTCACTTGTAAATCGACCAAAAACTTGTTATAATCAAAGTCAGAAGGAGTGATGTGTTGTAGACTGTAGAGCCTGCTTGTAGCTCTTGCTCCTTCTCTGGAAGACCATAAGTTTTCTCTTCTTAGCCACCCTGGCTTCTTCACTCTCAGAATCAGAAGTACTATCAATTTGAACTCTTTCATTGGGAGGAGGAGGAACAGCTGCTTCAGTGCCATGTTGTACAGTCTCAACATGCACAGGCTCCCCCTCAATTTCTTGCTCCACTTCCATGCTATCAGTAATTATTTCATCATTTGGAAATAACTCTTCTAAAGTATATTCCTTCTGGGCTGGAACATCTGCAGTATTCAAATTTTGAGATATATCAATTTGAGCATCTTCTTGCACTTGCTCAGACAGCTTCTCCCCCTGTACTTGTTCAGTATTGGGGATGTCCTGGGCAGGTGAGGACACTTGCTTTTCCTGGACCTGTGCAGAAATAGAAATATTAGAAATGTCTTTTGTAGGAAAATACACCAGCTCCCCCTGCACCTGTACCTGGTCATGAGTAGATACAGTCTGTGTAGGTGAATAAACTTGCTGAGCTGGTATTCTTATTTCTTCTTCTTGAATTGCAGGTATTGTGGCATCCTGAACTTGTGTAGAAGCATGCTGATCTTCAACCTCTTGTCTTACTTGCTCTTCTTGTGGGTGCTCAGTACTGGTAGCATGACCTGGGGATTTCTCAGGTGAATCCTGCCTTTCCACTTCAGGCATCTCTTTGGTCAGCACCCTATCCCATCGGGAGAACAATCTCATGTCCATCCTTCTCATGTGATTAATTTTTGTTCCAGGTTGTTGTTGCATAACATCAGGAATCTCCTTACTTAGGTATATACTCATTATTCTAGCCAGATTTGGCTTCTTGATTCCTTCCTTAATCTTTTCATAGATTACAGTTGACCAATCCGTTGGAATTGTAAACACAATCCTGGTCATTAGGCTGAACATGTAGGCGGAAATCCTATCATGTCCACCTGGCTTGCACAGAATAACTTTTCCAACCACTTCAGACAGAAACTTGCCCTGTTGATTCATTCCTTTCCTATTGAAAGCAGCTCCAATTTTCATGGTGGAATCCAATCCACACCATTGATGAGCCTCCCTTGATTTAGAAGCAGGGACATCCTCTTCATTCTCAATTATAGGTAAGTGTAGAATTGTTCTTAACTTACTTGGTGTAATTTCCACTGGTGACCCATGAACTGTGGATTTTATCTCATGACTTTCAGTGTCTATAGATGCAGAAGTAAAGAACTCGTGCACCTCCTTCTTCCATATCTTAGATGGTTCGGAGACCAGAAATTCTAATCCTGAGTCGGAGAGGAGAAAGATAACCCCAAGAACATCTGGAGGGGCAGCAGCAAAGGCCTGACGCACCAACTCATATCCTTCATTCACATTATCTTCAATCTTTGGCGCCATTGATCAGTCGAGAAAGCTTGAAAGATGAGAGAAAGAGAGAGAGAGAGGGAGAATGTCGACACAGGGTTTCAAAAACCTTGTAAGCGTGTCGACAGAATGAGTTTTTGACCTATTTATACCTTCTATTTAAAGAAGATCAAAAGTCGCCAAAAACAGACTATAAGTGTCGACACAGATGGAATGTGTCGACACAAGCTTTTATTGTCTCGACTTCAAGACCGTCTATTATGTGTCGACACCAATTTGCAGTTATGTCGACACCAGAGATATATAATAGAGCATCAGAAATTCTGTGTCGACTCTTAGTATAAGTGTTGACACAAAATCTGTAAGTGTCGACACCACTATCCTGGTGAAGTCGACACTACATTCCTGGATAAGTCGACAATAAGATTCTTAAGTATCGACACATATTTTCTGTGTCGACACAATATCTCTGACTTGTCGACATCACTACCCTGAGTCGACACATTATTACTGAATGTGTCGACACCATTTTACTTAGCCAATTTCTGTTTGATTAACACAACTTATAAGTACAACAAAGTACTTGATACTACTTCAATGTGTCTTTATATCACATGAATGTCTTGTTACCACTTCAACTTCATTGTTGATGATTTTGTGATTACACTAATTAATGGTTAACATACCTAATTCAATTTTGAATTTATTGAATTTGGTCTCATCTAGGGGCTTAGTAAACACATCTGCTATTTGATAATCTGTTTTCACAAATTCCAATGAGATGTCATCTTTTTCTACATGTTCTCTAAGAAAATGGTATTTTATTTCTATATGCTTAGTTCTACTATGAGAAACAGGATTATTAGTAATAGAAATTGCACTCTTAGAATCACACAAAAGAGGTGTTCTACTTACTTGAATACCATAATCCTTAAGCTGATGCTGCATCCATAATAGCTGTGCACAGCAGCTTCCAGCAGCAACATACTCAGACTCAGCTGTGGAAATTGCCACACTAGTCTGCTTCTTACTACTCCATGATATTAGTCTTCCTCCCAGGAATTGACAAGTACCTGTAGTACTCTTCCTATCCTCTCTACATCCTGCAAAATCTGCATCTGAATAGCCTGTTAGTTGAAAATCTCTATTCCTAGGGTACCAAAGACCTAGATTAGGTGGGCCCTTAAGATATCTCAGAATCCTTTTGACTGCAGTATAATGAGATTCTTTAGGGCAGGCTTGGTACCTAGCACAGACACATGTAGCATACATAATATCTGGTCTACTAGCAGTGAGATATAGTAGTGAGCCAACTATTCCTCTATACAAAGTCTCATCAACAGGTTTACCTGCATCATCTTTGCATATAGGCATACTTGTTCCCATAGGAGTTCTCATGGTGGAGGATGACTCCATACCATATTTCTTAATCAATTCTTTGGTGAACTTAGACTGGGATATGGACAAGCCATTATCAGTCTGTCTTACTTGGAGTCCCAAGAAGAACTTCAGTTCCCCCATACTGCTCATCTCAAACTTCCCTTGCATAAGTTTGGCAAACTTTTTACAAAGGTTGTTTTCAGTAGATCCAAAGATTATGTCATCAACATAGATCTGAACTAAGATGATCTTGCCTTTGGATTCCCTAAGGAATAGAGTTTTGTCAATTTTTCCTCTTGAGAATTTATTCTCAATAAGGAAAGTAGACAGGGTTTCATACCAAGCCCTTGGAGCTTGCTTTAACCCATACAGAGCTTTCCTAAGCTTATAAACAAAATCAGGTTTAAGAGGATCTACAAAACCTGATGGCTGCTCTACATATACTTCTTCTTTAAGATCACCATTCAGAAATGCTGACTTCACATTCATCTGGTATACTTTGAAGTCTTGATAGGCTGCATAGGCAAGGAATATTCTGATTACCTCCAGCCTTGCTACTGGAGCAAAGGTTTGATCAAAGTCAATCCCTTCTTCCTGCCTATATCCTTTTGCAATCAATCTTGCTTTATTCTTTACTATTATTCCACTTTCATCTAGCTTGTTCCTATAGATCCATTTTGTGCCAATTATGTTGTGGCCTCTTGGTTTAGGAACAAGCTCCCAGACATTGCACCTTCTGAATTGATTCAGCTCCTCTTACATAGAATCAATCCAGTGCTGGTCTTGGATAGCTTCTTCAAACTTCTTAGGCTCCATTTGTGACAGGAAACTTGAATGTAGAACTGTGTTTTGATTTCTGCTTCTAGTTTGCACCCCCTGTCTTGGATCACCTATTATCTGATCAGCTGGATGATCTCTTAAATGTCTTGTAGCTGGAGGAAGATTCCCTTCTGGTTGAACATCTCCAGCTCCTTCATTTAGCTGAATCTCTTGGTTTTCATCAGCTTCTATAGTGTCTTATTCTCCCCCTGGACAGAAGCCTTCATTTTCCTTTGATACTTCAGTAATGGAGAGCTTGTCCATACTTTTGCTTATACCTGTTGAGTCATTTGATCTACAAGAAAACTCACAGTTGATTAATCTTGTTTCATCAAACACAACATGCACAGATTCTTCAACAACTTGAGTAATCAAGTTGAAGACTCTATAGGCCTTACTATTTGTGCTGTAACCAACAAATATCCCATCCTAGGATTTGGCAGCAAACTTAGTCAAATATGACTTGCCATTGTTAAGTATATAACACTTGCAACCAAAGATCCTAAAGTAAGATAGATTTGGTTTTCTGCCTTTCACAATCTCATAGGGAGTCATTTTATGGCTTTTGGTGATAGTAGCCCTATTGATTACATGACAAGCAGTATTAACTGCCTCAGCCCAAAAATATTCTGGGAGAGAGGTGTCACTCAACAGAGTTCTACCTGCTTCAATTAATGTTCTATTCTTTCTTTCAGCAATTCCATTTTGCTGAGGTGTTCTAGGTGAGGAGAACTCTTGGAAAATCCCAAAGTCTTTACACAATTTTGTTATGCTTTCAGATTGAAACTCAGTACCATGGTCACTTCTGATTTTGACCACTGTACTATTTAGTTCATTCTGAATTTACTTTACAAAATTAAGTAATACACTTGGGGTTTCAGATTTTTGTCTCAGAAAGAACACCCATGTAAATCTTGAATAGTCATCTACAACCACAAAAGTGTAGACTTTCCTACCTAGACTGTGAACTGGCATAGGACCAAAAAGATCCATATGCAAGAGGTATAAGCACCTCACAGAATCCTTGTTTTCAAGGCTTTGAAAGGAGGATTTTGTCTGCTTGCCCTTTTGACAAGCTGAGCATATCCCTTCCTTTATACACTTAACTTGAGGTCCATTCCTCACTAACTCTTTGCTAAAGAGTTGGCCAATTATCTTGTAGTTTAGATGAGCCAATCTCTTGTGCCACTTAACACAATGAGAAGCATTGTCATCAGCTACAAGACAGATGGGAGAAGCCTTATTCTCACATTCAAAATTAAGACAATATACATTTCTCTTCCTATACCCAGTCAATATGATCTTTTGATCACTTGACCTTTTGATATGACATCCATCTTTAACAAATGAAATGTCATATCCTAAATCACTTAGCTGGCTTATGCTTATTAGATTATGTTTCAAGCCTTTTACATAAGCCACTTGAGTGATAGTAATTAGGTTAGAAGAAATGTTACCAAAACCTTTGATGACTCCTTTTTCAGATCCACCAAAGATCACTTTAGGTCCATCTTTGACAGATGAATACTCCTTCAGCAGCCCCTTTGTTCCAGTCATGTGCCTGGAACAACCACTATCCAAGTACCATATAGGGGCATGGTTACTTGGATTCACCTGCAACACAGAATTACTTACCCTTAGAACCCAAGTAAGTCTTGGGTCCTTGGTTCAGGTTAGCATTAATAAAGCTACCATAACCTCTTCTAACAGGTAGACTATTGTTCTTTATAACACTTGGGTTGTACCAGTAGTCTAGTGCAAAATGGCCTCTCTTGCCACAGCACCAACATTCAAACTTATTGTATCTAGATCTAGATACATCCTTGTCAGAAGAATTTCTGTTCATTGCTGGTGCTGCAGCAACTTCACCTACCGATTTCTTAAAACCATTGGGTTTATGACCATAGGTAGGCCTGCTTGCATTTACACCCTTGTTCTTCAGAACATTAGTCTTAATATGACCTTGAATATCTTCATGATCATATTTGTTAGAAGGCACTTTCACCTTACTAAACTTTACGGGGACTGAAAGGTTTAGTGGCTGAACAGGAGCTTTGTCTTTCCTCTTGAATCTGCCAGCCCTGGAGTTACCTTTAAATCCTAATCCAGCCTTACCCTTTTGAGTGACAAATTCATCTATCAAGGGTAAGACAGATTTTGGCTTAGAGTAACTAGCCACTAAATCTCTTTCAATTCTAAGTCTGGCCTCCAGACTCTTCACTTGATCATTAGTATAGTTAATTGTGCCCATCTGAATAATAGTTATATTCTTCAGCTTGGCAATTTCATTTAATTTTTGATCAATAACTTTCTCTAACTTAGTTATAGCAACCCTTAGTTCAGCAATTTCCTGAGCCTGAGGTTCTTGCTTTTCTTAAGGGCCTTCCTGTACTGTAATGTAAATCCTTAGGTCAGTGCCTCCATAAACAGTCTGACTCTTTCTTTCCAAATTCCAAAAATTTCTTTCTTGCATATGGGTAATTTCATGGACCCTAGCTCCTTATGATTCTCACCAGAACCCATCTTTTTGAATCTTGATTCTGCCTTTCAGATCTACCTCAGACTGTTAAGTCCTTTTTGAGGAACCTGCCTCTGATACCACTTGATAGTTTTACTTTCAAGATAACCTAAACACCTAGAGGGGGGGGTGAATAGGTTCTAATTTCTTGTTTTATACTTCTAGGCAGAATTCAATTACAAATTAAAACATCTAGCACAGCATTCACAGATAACTAAGCATCACAGATTGCACAATGTTTTATAGTGGTTCCCCAAGGTCTGGGTACATCCACTTTCCCCCTTCACCTATCTAGATGTATGCTAGATTCGGCCAAACTTCCACTATTCTCAGATCCTACAGCTCAGAACCTGGATAGGTTCCTACAACTCAGGCTCAACAGCCCTACCTCAGCCTTGCCTCAAGGCCTACCACTCAGAGAAAAACCTTCTCCTACACTCAGACAAATAGCCCTACCACTCAGAGATCACCTCTCCTACACTCAGCCTTTATAACACAGGCTTACAACTCAGATCTGTGTAAACAGATCCTACCGAAATTTAGAAAAGATATTTTAATGTCTTGCCTTTGTTGAGAGAGAGGAGGACAAGACACTTCTTGATCAGCTGATGAAATCAACTGAATCTGAGCTTTCTTCAAAGCTTCTTGAATCTGAACTTAGCTGAGTTGATTTCCAAACAGCTTCTTGAGAAACCACTGATGGCTTCCTTCTTATTCTTCAAGATGACTGGATCCCTCTCTATCCAACACCTTTTCTGATACTTCAGACTTCTTCTTCTTAGATCTACTGATAAAGATCTTCTTTAGAGCTTAGCACTTTCTTGAATTGAAACTACAACAGGATTGTAATCCTTCTATTTCTTCTTCTTAGATCTTCTTCAGTTATTTTTCTTAGTTGTAATTTTCATTCTGTATATGTCTATTTATAGACTTTCTTCATGGTAACCGGCTGATCCGGTTTCTAACTGTTTTCTGACAGGTCTGACAGCTTCAGTTAAACGGTGGCAACCCACAGCTGTCAAGTCTACAAACAGTTCCTGTACCTTAGCCTTGGACAGCAAAATGTCGAGACAGTCTGTTAGAAAGTGTTGAGACCAATCTGTCTATCTGTGTCGACACAAGTGACTTTGGTGTCGACACAGTCTTTGATGATGTCGACTAAGTTGCCTTTAAGTCGACATCGCTTCTTCAGAAAATAACTTGGTCTAGACTCTGCAGTGTGTCAACACAAGTCCTGTGTGTCGACACAGTTGTTGTAGATTCAGAACTCAGTATGTGTCGACTCAGCCTTCAGGTGTCGACACAACAATCTTCTATTCTGCCAAAATGTGTCGACTCAGTCTTCTGGTGTCGACACAAGCATAGTCGACTTCTGCCAATATGTGTCGACTCAATCTCAAGGTGTCGACACATCCACCCAGTGTCGACACAGTTGAGGTCGACTATCTTCTTCTATGAGTCGAAAATCTTTTTCTGGTCGACTATCTTTCACTAGTCGACTATCTTTCTCTGGTCGACTATCTTTCACTAGTCGACTATCTACTTCTGGTCGACTATCTTTCACTAGTCGACTATCTTCCACTAGTCGACTATCTTTCTCTGGTCGACTATCTTTCACGGTGTCGACACTGCTTCCCAGTGCTGAGGTCGACGATTTTCTTTATGTGTCGACACTGCTTCCCAGTGTCGACATAAATGTGGTCGACTATCTTTCTCTGTGTCGACACTGATATTCTGAAGTGTCGACATAAATATTCTGAAGTGTCGACACAATTTCTTCAGGTGTCGATATATGGACTTAGAATATTTGTCTGCATTCTTTAATACTTCTTCACCTGCACATGTCAACTCAAAATAACATCAAATACACCTTGATGTATATCATTGAGCTAAGTTGGGCTTCTTCAAATCAGGTACACATTTTCCAATGTACCCAACAGGCTTACATAATAGACAACTGTATCTGGGGAAAGTCCTAAGCAATATTCCATTTAGTCTTTCCTTGAAACTTGCATCAGATTGATTGAAACGGCTAGGAAATCCTTTGCAATCAATGAAGGAATTAATTCTGATTATAATCCATAACTGTCCTTGAATTTGAATTCTGAAGGAGTCGATCTCTCACAGAAATCGTCGATCTGAGCTCTACGATCGTTGAACTGAGCTCGGAGATTGGATTAACACAGCAGATAGAAAATGTTGAAATGAGCTCTACGATCGTCGAACTGAGCTCAGCGACTGGGAAAGTAACTGAAGACAGATCGTCAATCTGAGCTCGAAGATCGTCGAACGGAGTTCGACGACTCAGCAGAGTTGAGCTCAGAGAGTGTCGAACAGAGTTCGACGAAAATTGTCTTTGTCTCAGCTATAAGTCTTGATCCTTGAATGGTCTTGAGGGAAGCTTCAAACCTCAGTTCTAAGCCCTAGACTCATTCTAATTTGACCTTTTCAACTATAAATCTAGGTCAAACCAATTTCCTAAAAACATAGTGATCCTTGCCTAAATAAGTAATAGGGTGTTCCAACAGACTCCCTCAATGCAATGGTAGCTGGATCAGCAGATGAAAGAAAAGATAGAAGATCTCACCTGATTTCTCAATATGAGAATTTCAAAAAGGGTGAAATTGAATCTATTGCTGAGATGTACACAAGACTCAGTCTTATAATTAATGAAGTGAAGACCTTGGAAAAAGATATTATATTGACAGAAGTAAATGAAAAAATTATCATGTGTTTCCCTAGCATATGGGATTCAAGAATCTGGCCAATTAGAGATCTAGAGGTGTAAATGAGATTACAACAGAAACCTTATTGGGCAAGCTCAAATCATATGAGAAGCTCATCAAAACAAGGGAAGCTAAACAAAATACTTTACCCTCAGTAAAGAAAGAGAAGAACATTTCTTTCTAAGCTACTGAGGAGGAAGAACAACTTCTAGAGAATGAGGAACTTATGAGTCTTTTGGCCAAGAGATTTTGCAAAATGGCCAGGAAAGACTTCAGGAGAAGATCTTCCAGGAACAAAGATAAACCAAGGTATGACAAAACACCAACTAAAGAAATTGTTTGTTATGCTTGCTGGAAAGCAAGACACATTCTTCCAGAATGTCCTGAGAATCAGAAGAATGACAAGAAGAAGGAGAAAGATTTTAAGAAGCAGTCAAACAAACTCTCTTCCAGTAAATACAAACAGAAGGAGAGAGGTGTTGTAGCTAAAACATGGAGTGAATCAGATACTAAATCTTCATCCAGTTCAAGTGAAGATGAAGAAGAATCAAAGGCTAAAGAAGTTTGTCTATTGGAGATCAATGCATCATGTAGCAATTTTGATGATGAATCTGAGTCTGAGGAAGACCAGGTAATTTCTACCTTTGATTTTACTTTAGAACAATTTAAAGAAGATTTTAAATTACTTTGTAAAGATTTAATACAATCTGAGAAGGAAATAAAACTTCTCTGAGAAATATTAATTGAATTAAACAGACTATCTTCAGAAAATATTAAACCTGAAGAAGATTTGAAAATACTTAAGGCACAAGTAGTTTTTCAAGAAAAAAAATTATTTGAGGCAAAGAGTTTGAATAATCTCTTAATGGGAGAAGTATCAAACTGATGAACATCACAAGCACAGTCAATGCCATGCTAAATGGTAAACATGGCTTGGGAGCTTCATCCAGTCAACCTTACCTTCTTCAGAAAAATATTTTAACTACACCAGTAAAATTTATTTCTGCTAAAGGAAAGGAAAAATTAGAAGATATAGATAAAGTTACTGAAGTTTTACAACAGAATGAATCAAAACAAAATAAAAAATTTCAGAAAAATTATGTTCATCATAATTCGTCAAACCGAGATCGACGAAATCAATATTATTCGTCGAAAAACGATCGATGAACTCTGAACACAGGATTTGAGTATAACTATTCAACGAATGGTGCTCGATGAAATCAATATGATTCGTCAAAAAGAGATCGACGAACTTTGAATGCGTAAAATGAATATTATTATTTTGTGAATGGAGCTCGATGAACTCACTATAATTCGTCAAACGAAGCTCGGCGAAATCAATATAATTCGTCGAACTCAAAATTTTCAAACAGAAATTTTAATTCTTTTCAAAAGAATAATCAGACACAAAGATTTATAAATCCTTTTACTGAGTGGATCATTCCGCCCAGGAGATATCATCCAATTAATTATAAAAATCAACCGGAATGTTCTAATGTTTCTACTTATTATGGAAGAAAATAAGGACCCAAGGTAACCTGGGTCAAGAACACCTAACTTGTTTTTATACAGGAACAGAACTATCCTACCACATAAGAAGAGTGGTATTTGGATAGTGGGTGCTCAAAACACATGATAGGAAGAAAAGCAAAACTAAGAAACTTTAAAGGAAAGCTTGGACCAAAAGTCATATTTTGAGACTCCAACCAGACAGACTGAAGGCTATGGCAATGTCAATGTTGGAGTAGTTACCTTCAAAAAGGGAGCTTATGTGAAAGGTCTTAAGCATAACCTTATCTCCATCAGGAAACTATGTGATGAAGGTTATCAGGTATAGTTTAAAAAATCTTTATGTTCTACTATATCCGATACTAACAAAATTGTTTTAACTGGAGTTAGATAAGGTAACATTTATTTAGTTGATATTAACCCTGCTAAAACTGAAATCTGTTTGTTTAATCAAATAAGTAAAACTAATGAACTATGACATACAAAATTAGGACATATAAACCTTAGAACTATTACTAAATTATCTAAGGACAATCTAGTTAGAGGACTACCTTATGGATCTTACAAGAAGGAAGGACTTTGTAGGGCTTGTCAATTATCTAAGCAAACTAAAAATAGTTTTCAATCCATATCTAAAAGTGATTCACCCAGAATTTGGTATCTGCTATATATAGCCTTTTTGGACCTATTGCAATACAAAGTTTGGGAGGAAATTCATACACTTAAGTGATTATTGATGATTTCTCTAGATTCACTTGGGTGTTCTTTCTTAGAAATAAGCCAGATAACTTCAAAGTTCTTACAGACATTCTTAGGATCATCAAGATTGAGTACTCTACTGAGATTTCATTGATCAGAATTGATCATGACACTTAGTTTGAATCTCTTCTGATGAAAAAATTCTGTTGGAAAGAAGGAATCAGGCAATGTTTCTCTGCTCCTAGAACTCCTCAACAAAATGTGGTAGCAAAAAGGAAAAATAGAACTCTAATTGAATCTTCTAGAACATTACTTGCAGATGCTCACTTGCCCCTATCTTTTTGGGTAGAGGCAATAAGCATAGCAAACTATATTCTTAACAGAAGTCTCATTCATAAACTAAAGGGTAAGACTCCTTATTAATTACTTAAGAATAAGAAACCTAAAGTAAATTATTTTAAAGTTTTTGGGTATAGATGTTATATTCACAACAATGATAAGAAACATTTAACAAATTTTTGAGACAAAGCTGCAGATGGAATATTCATTGGATATTCTCAAGTCAGCAAGGCTTATAGGGTCTTTAATAAATCTACCCTTAAGATAGAAGAATCTGGTCCTATTTCTTTTGATGAAATTAAAATTTTTTATAAAGAGAGGAATACTTCTACCATAGACTATTTTCTGGTACCAATTTTGTGTGAGAAGTTAGTTGAATTAAACCTTAATAAGAGGATACATTGCATCCTTCTCAATAGAATATTGAAGATAGTTATGAAGATAATCCAGAAATTTATGATGAAAAAATTATAGCTAATGAAATTCCCTAAGAGGAATTAACTACACAAATAATTTAAGAACCAACTCCACCTATTGATTTTTTCACACTTAGAGATCATCCTAGATCTCAAGCAATTGGAGACATATCAGCTGGTGTGCAAACAAGGCTTCAACTTAATCAAGATCAGATGTATACATGCTTTCTTTCTCAGATTGAACCTAAATCCATAAAAGATGTAGAACAAGATCCTCATTGGATCATTGCAATATAAGAGGAACTCAATCAGTTTGAGAGATGTAGAGTTTGGGACTTAGTTCCAAGAACCAAAGACTATCCTGTCATTGGAACCAAATGGGTCTTCAGGAATAAATTGGATGCTCAAGGAGTCATAGTAAGAAATAAAGCAAGATTGGTAGCTCAAGGATACTCACAGGAGGAAGGAATAGACTATGATCAGACTTTTGCTCCTGTTGCAAGATTAGAAGCTATCAAAATATTTCTTTCACTTACAACATTCAAGAAATTCAAGATATATCAGATGGATGTGAAGAGTGCATTTTTGAAAGGAGAACTCAAAGAGGAAGTTTATGTTGAATAACCTCTAGGTTTTATCTCTTTAACTTATTCTACTCATGTCCTTATACTTAATAAAGCTCTTTATGGTCTTAAATAAGCTCCAAGAGCTTGGTATGAGACTCTTGCTAGTTTCTTATTAGAACATAAATTTTGTAGAGACATGGTAGATACAACTTTATTTTTTAGACATCATAAATCCAAAATTTTACTAGTTAAAATAAATGTTGACGATATAATTTTTGGTTTTACTAATTCCAAACTTTGCAAAAGGTTTTCTAACCTAATTCATTCAAAGTTTGAGATGAGTAGCATGGGTGAAGTATCTTACTTCCTTGGTTTACAAGTGAAGCAGACACTTGATGGCATTTTCATATCTCAATCTAAATATACTAAAAAAATAATTAAAAGATTTGGAATATCAGATACCTCAGCTATGAAAACACCCATGCCCTCTAATGTTGTAGTTGATAATGATGAACAGGGCAAACCTGTTTATCAGAAAATATATAGAGCAATCATTGGGCCTATATTTTATTTAGCATCGAGTAGACCAGATATTATGTTTGCAACCTGTATTTGTGCTATGTTCCAAGTTAATAATAAAGAATCTCACCTAATTTTTGTAAAAAGAATTGTAAGAAATATAAAGGGTTGTCCTAATCTAGGAATCTGGAATCTTATTGAGTCAGGATTTGAATTAACTGGTTTCACAGATGCTTACTATGTTGGATGCAGAGTTGACAGAAAAAACACATCAAGAACTTGTCAGTTTCTTGGTGATAGGCTTGTGTCATGGTTTTGTAAAAAGCAAACATCTGTTTCTACTTCAACTACTGAAGCTGAATATATTATAGCAGGTAGTTGTTGTTCACAGATTTCGTGGATTCAAAATCAGTTACTAGATTATGGTTACAACTTAAATAATTCAACTATATTTTGTGATAATACAAGTGCAATTTCGTTTTCACAGAATCCATTTCTTCATAGTAGGACTAAGCATATAGAAATTACGCATCATTTTATCAGAGACAATGTAGATAAAAATAAAATTAGCCTAGAATTTATTTCTACTAATTTACAAAGATCTGACATTTTTACCAAACCTTTCGATCAATAGAAACATATTTTCTTCTTAAATCAGTTAGGAATGATAGATGGAGATTCTTTAAATTGACTTTTTTTGAGATCGAAGAATTATGCATCTTTCGTAGAATGGAGATCGATGAATTGTGACTTTTCGTGAAACTTATGTCGAATGGAGATCGACGAATTAGTTTTGAGTATTTTTTGTCGAATAGAGTTCGATGTTTTGTTTTTCGTCAGATGAAGTTCGTCTTTTCAACTTCTGAAAACTTATATTTAGGTTTTCAACGAACTCTATCCCGCATATTCTCCATTTCTCTTGCACTTGATCTCTTTTGTTTTGCAGGACAATGTCGATTTCATAAAAGATTCTCTCGGCAATGAATTTTGATGCTGGTTTCGATATTGACATGGATTCTTTCAGTCATTTAGATCGGATATTCAAGGATATTTTGCAACTCTTTGAGACACAGCATCTGCGAAATTTCATGACCACTCGAATAAAACTCCCAATTGCCGAGATTAAACAATGGATTCATACAGCAAAGGTTCTTGATATCACAACCATTACATGATCAATCTCAGGACATAAGGTTTCTCTAATACCTGAAATTTTTTCTGAAATTTTTGGCTTTGTTAATGGAGAAGACAAAATGGAGTTATCTAGTATAAAATTTGATGTAATGTTAGATAGATTGGGTAACTCCCAAAGAAACCCTAATAATTTATTGAAAAAGAACTTTTTTATAGAATATACATTCTTCGCAGAAATGGTTGGCAAGGTACTTCTGGGCAAACATTCAGCCCATGATTATGTTATCAGGCTCCAATTCCTTTTGATGTGTGCTTTGGTTTATCAGAAAACCATTAATTGGGGGTCAATTTATTTTATTCTATTAAGAAGAAGATCACCAGGAAGTCTGTAGGATATGGCAGAATTCTGGGCATCTTTTTACAGGCTAAATGTCCAGAGGTGTTGGTCTCTCCGGCCATACACATCAATGCTTCCAAGAGGCTAATTTCTGCCTTATTTAGAAAATGGGAGAGGGTGATTCCAAAGCCTCCAAGGGAAGCTTCCTCTAGGGTAGCTTTTGAAAGCACCAGGGCTATTGCAGCCACTCTCCTTACCCTAGTAGAGGCTACTGCTCCCCTTATTTCTTCCACTCCACCATCTCCACAACATTCACCTAGACCTTTCACACCACCTTCTCAACAACCCACTTTACCTGAAGAATGTCTATCTTTAGCCTTCACTACCAATTCCCCATCTCCTCAGTCACCTTATAAGTCACCACCTTCATCTCCACTTCTTTCATCTCTACCTCATTTCTCTCTTCTTAATTCATCTCCACCTCATTCATCTCTATATAAATTATCTCCACCTCACTCATCTATCAAGGAGATTGTTCCTGATGACATTCCCCCTGTAATCAATCCTACCTCTTTACCTGAGTTATCTTTTTTATGATCCAACTATTCTAATAGTTCCATTCCCTCTTCTTCCATTCCATCCTCTATATCTAATCAGGCTCCACGTGAGTTTATGTATCTTGATTTCTCATCCATTGCTTCTAACCTTCTTGAATTCAACACTCCAAATCTCAAGAAACTCATGGATGAGGCTTTAACTCCCATTGTGGCTTCTATCTCTAAACTAGCATCTTCCTCTTTTATCCCTTCTTTTAGGGGCCTAAATTCATGTCACCCTGGATCTAGGCAGGGGGATATGCTTAATAAAGAAGCTCCAAAGGTTGTAGTTCCAGTTATATTCAATGCAGAAGTTCTAGTTACATAAGCAATAGTTTTTTTTGAAATTTAGGATTCAGAAATGATAAGTGCAGCTGAGGATGAGTAATTAGCAGAGCCAAAAGTTCTTACTGTTGGTGATGTCATTATTCATCTCACAGTTGATTTATATTCTTTATTATCAATTTTTTTTATTTACTGCATAGTTATTCTCCTACCTTACAAGTTTATGAAGAATATCTCTCAAGAACAGTAGTATGCTACTTTGCACCCATTGATGCATCAGTTTTAGAAGAGCTTAGATCTAGTTTCAGAGTTGTTTCTACTAGTTCTACTCCAGTCTCACAGCCTATAGTAGTTGATAATATAATTAATATTTCTGAGCAAGCTTCTTCCCCTCCTACTTTTGTATGGGATGAAACCCCTATGCCAGATTTTGATGATCTTCTTAATGAAGATATGGAAGAGATAGCTAATGTAGACAATGTATATAAATAGTCAAAGGATCAGGTTGATACTTATACTAATTTATATAAGCAAATTGATGCTTTATTTGATCAGCCAGAGGAAGAATCTCATGATCATGCAGAGTCTGATGATTTAGAAGACTCTTATTCTTATTAAAGAAAGTTAAGGAAAAAGGCTTTAACTAAGGTTGTCTCTTCAACCATCTTCTACAGCAAATATTCCTTATTACATTCTGCATGGGATACCTCTCACTCTAGACCTTCCAAATTGGATGAGGTATTCCAAAAATGAGTAGAAGAATATGAAGAAGATGAAGAGGTATCATTCTCCACCAAAGTCTTGGAGAGGACCTCCTCCTCTAACAGTAGGATCAGCTGGTAGTGTTTCTTCTTCTCAGAGACCTTCCTCTCATTCTTATAGTCCAACTCAACATAGGCAGGATAGGCCTACAAGGTCTGATACTCACAGTAGTCAAAGTACCATGCAACACTCTAGCCAAGAAAGGCTACCTTCACCAGTATTTGATCCAGAATTAAATCCAGTGTACAGAATGGCAAGGTTTAATGAGCAAGTTGCTCTTTCTCAGATTAAGAAAGCAAGGATAGAAGGTAGGGACACATCTCAATTCTCTACTATGTCCTCCTACATGCAACATGAACTGGATAGATATCAGAAGAAAGGCCTATTTAATGTTGACAAATATATGAGTTTGCATCCTGAAGCAGTTGTTCCAAGAACCACTTCCCTGAAGATCATTAGTTCTCAAGATCTTAAAATGAGTAAATAATAAGTTGAAGACCCAACCAGGAAGCTAATTTTTACCAAATCATCTTTAGATTCTCCTTCAGCTGCTCCACAAAAGGACTCTTAATTTTTGCTTATGCCTTTAAAACTTTGTTGTTGTTTATAAATTTTCTCAAAGCACCTTTTATATATCTGATGAAAATTTTATTTGTGCTAGATATTTATGCTTTGTGTTTTTTTATTTAATAGTATCCTCGCCCAAATAGCGGGAGAATGTTGGAATACCCATTTACTGATTTGCGCTAGGATAACTATTATATGTTTAGGATGTTTTATTTGACCCAACTTCTATATACTAGGGTCATACGTTTATTTACAGGGTTGTCACTTCAAAACGAATCTAGAGAAGTTCAGTTTGACGAACGCAAAATTAAGATCGACAAACGTCAAGCATAGTTTGACGAACTTCGAGCTCAGTTCGACAAACTCAAATTCCTAACACTGAGTTTAGCTAGACGAATGCTAAGCTTCTTTCGACGAACTTTGTTCTCAACTCAAAAGCTTAGCTCGACGAAAGACAAGCTCAGTTCGATGAACTCTGAGCTCAGATTGATGAAACAAAAAACACAGTTCGACGAACTGCAGGCTTAGTTTGACGAATTCCTTGATGTGTTCGACGATCAGATAGTTTCCTTATTCAGAAGGCAGAATGATTTCACAAGCTTAATTCTTGTCAGTTACAACTCTGATATTTAATGCTAAGTATTCAAATTGAATATGGTCGTTTAAGGCAGCATTAAATATGGATTTATCACAGAGTTTTAATTCCAATTAACTCCAGGGCAGTTATAATTCTCAGAGATTCTTCAGGCATTTCAAAATGATTTTAATTCAAATGTTTGAATTCTTCTAGGATATTATATATTCATAAGTTTGCTACTTCAAAGGGCAAAAAAAGATCAATATAGATCAACACATATATAGATATAGATATTCTACTTTAGAGTCTTTTAGTGCAAAATCTTCAATCAATCAGAAATAAGAAGGCCTACACCCTGAAGAAAAGTTTCCCCTCCTAATCACAAATCTCCAATCAAATCAGGGGGAGCTTTTTGCATCATCATCCACTAGTCATCTCAGAGATTCTTGACAGAGAAGACAACATCATTTCTTATAGTTTATTTCTAAACTGTATACAAGGTTTTTAACTCCCTTCAAAAGTTAACTCTTGGTTCCTAAGTCACCTGATCAAAAGACTTAAGCTTGGTTTTTGGGCACATGGTCAAAAGCTCAAAGGGTTGCTAGATCTCCCTTAGAAAATAGGTCTTGTGGTGGCAGGGCACCTGTGCAAAAACTTATAGTGGACTGAAGGGGTAGGCTATAAAAATAGATAAAAGTTTTTAAAATACTCTATTCACCCTCCTATAGAGTAAAGTAAGATCTATCCCTCACTTTCATCTACATCATCAGCATGAACTTCCTCTATAACCTGATCTGTTTGAACATCTAATTGAAACTCTGTTTTTGGGACCTCAGCTTGCTGATCTACTTCATGAACTGAAGGAGTAGGCTCCCCTCAACAGATGCATCAGATGTGCCAACTGTATCAGTAAGAAGGGGAGATGGGGTCCTGTCCTCATCAACTATGATCCTTGGAACTGCTGGAGCTTGGCCTGGCCTTAGAATTCTGAACTCCCATCTAGGGATGGATGAGACGGTGACTTTCTTCAGGTGGTGAATGGATACACCTTTGGACAAGTCAAAAATCTCAGGGTACACTTGATTTAGATAAAGAGAAATGATTCTTGCAAAGTTAGGTGCCTTCATGTTTTCCTTAATCTTATCAAATAGCATGTGTCCCCATAGGAATTTCTTGTGACATACCACAACTGTCATCATGTAGAAGAAATCAGAGGATATGTATCAAAGTGAACCTGTTTTGCAGAGGAGGATTTTTCCAAGAATGTCGGCCATGAGCTTCCTTTCATCTTTCATATGTTGTCTGCGAATTGAGGTAGTGGATTGGGAGAGACCACGGAATGACAGAGCCCTGGAATAATCATGTTTTTCCGAGTAGTCTACCTCATCAATGGAGGGTAATCTCAGAAATTATGTTAAAGAGGACGTCTTGATTTTGATCTTGACATCTCTGACAGAACTTTTCAACAGTTTCCCACTCCTCTTATGCTTATCATTTTTTAAGAACTCTTCAACTTCTGGAAGTAGAACATTGCACGGAAGCTCGAGAATGGAGGAAAGGCCGGCGGTTTCAAGTAGTATAATGACATTGCGGAAATCATCGGAAATTTCTGCAATACCAGAGCGAACGAACTCACTCATGATGACAATCTTTGCAGTAGGAGCCATCGATTGAGAAGAATTAAAAATTTCAGACTATTTCGAGAGGAAACGACGGAGTTTTGCGAGAAGAACGGCGGAGACCTTCGGCTGAACTGAAGCGTCTTTCTCAGGAAATGGCTTTTTCGAAAATGTAGATTTGGATATTCTATGGACTTATCTATTTATATAAAATTTAAAATTTTGAAGAATAACGGAAAGATTACCTAAGAAAATGACAGTTCGAATTCTTTTAGAAAATTTAGATTAACGGATTTCTCGAGAAGTCGAGAAGCCCAGATTGTTTCTCGAGAGATCCAGTCCAGTTTTCCGAGAAGTCCATTTAAGTTTCCCGAGAAGTCCATTAATTTTCAGAGAAATCTTGTAATTTTCCGAGAAATATAAGTTTTTTCTCGAGAAATCCATTACTTTTTCTGAGAAATCCATGAAGTTTTCCGAGAAATCCATTTCTGAGCTTGAATTAATCTGAGGGTTGCTGAGTAAGAATTTTCTTGGAATATTTTTAGGGGTTTATTGCATAATCTTCTCTTATCTTCAAATGTGAATATTTCAGGACTCCTTGTTAAGCATACCAAGTTCTATCTTGAATAAGAAGAACTTGGCCTCATGCAGCGACTTCGTGAAAATATCTATAACTTGCCTATTTGTTGGAACATACTGGACATTGATGTCCCCATTCTCCACATGCTCTCGAATAAAATGATATCTCAATTCGATGTGCTTCATCCAGCTGTGAGAAACTCGGTTGTTGGCAATTGCTATAGCACTGGAGGAGTCACAGAACATAGGAATGTCTCTGAACTTCAAGTTGTAGTCTTCAAATTGATTCTTTATACAGAGAAGTTGTGCACCAAAACTTCCCTCAGAAATATATTCTGACTCGGCGGTTGAGATTGCAACATAATTCTATTTCATGCTAGTCCAAGATATGAGCCTTCTTCTTTGGAATTGGCAAGTCCCGGAAGTCCTCTTTCTGTCGTCTTTGCTACCAATAAAGTCTGCATTTGAAAATCCAATTAGTTCACTATCAATACTTTTTGGGTACCAAAAGCCAAGATTTGGTGTTCCCTTAAGGTACCATAAGCCAAGATTCCTTAGAGTTTACCTATTATCTAGCACACACGCATGTTGAAAACATTATGTCAGGCCTTTTAGCAGTAAGATTGAGCAAGGATACAATTATGCTTATGTACTTGGTTTCATCAAAAGGTTTCCCTTTCTCATCCTTGTCCAAAGACATAGTTGAACCCATTGGAGTCCTCATAGAGGTTGCATTCTCCATTCAAAATTTCTTTAGCAACTCCTTGGTGAACTTCATTTGAGAGATGAAAATTCCATCTTTAGATTGCTTCACTTGAAGTCCTAAGAAATACTTCAGCTCACTCATACTGCTCATTTCAAACTTCCCTTGCATAAGTTTGAAAAACTTCTTGTAAAGGTTGTCATCAGTAAAGCCAAAGATAATATCATCGACATAGATTTGCACTAGCAAAATCTTGCCTTTTACTTCCATAAGAAATAATGTCTTATCTATTTTTCCCCTTATGAACTTGTTCTCAAGAAAAAAGTTAGCCACATTTCATACCAAGCTCGTGGAGATTGTTTTAAACCATATAAAGCTTTAAACAATAAATAAACATAATCAGGTTGGTTAGGATCAATAAAACCCGAGGGTTGTTCCATATACACTTCTTCCTTTATTTTACCATTGAGGAATGCGGACTTCACGTCCATTTGAAAAACAATGAAGCCCATGAGAGGAGCATATGCCAGGAACAACCTGATGACTTCGAGTCTTGCCACTAGAGAATAGGTCTGATCAAAATCGATCCCTTCTTCTTGTCTATATCCCTTAGCTACAAGTCTGGGTTTGTCTTTGATGATGGTTCCATCTTCATCCATATCGTTCCTATAGACCCACTTTGTTCCAATTACATTTTTGCCTTTTGTTCTTGGTACAAGCTTCCAAACATGGCATCCCTTGAACTGATTGAGTTATTTTTTTCATTATAACAATCCAAGATGCGTCTTTATTTGCTTCTTCAAATTTCTTTAGTTCAACCTGTGAGAGAAAACTCAAGTGCATATTTTCATTAGAAGTACATCTTCGAGTTCTTACACCATCACGAGGATCTCCTATGATTTGATCAACCGGATGATCCCTCAAGTGTCAGAGCTCTAGGGTCCTTGCATCGAGAGCTTCTACTATTTCTTGAGTTTCTTCTTCAAATTGGATGACTTCTTCATCTTGGTGATCTCCGTCTCCAATTGAGGTTGGAGGAGTTATCTTGATGAACTTTTGAGAGTTTTCTTCAATTATCTCATCCAAGCTTAACTCTTTCAGCCTTGAACCTGCATCTTAAATGAAAACACTGGAAGAGCTGCTTTGTAGCATGCTTGTCTCATCAAATACAATGTTAATCGACTCTTCTACCACCAGAGTTTTCTTATTAACAATTCTATAAGCCTTACTATAGCTACTATAACCTACAAAAATACCTTCAAAACATTTTTCTCAAAAGTTTGTACGATGATATTTCATATTATTAAGTACATAGCTTTTGCTGGCAAATGCTTGAAGTAGGACACAGTCAGTCCCCTTCCTTTCAGTAGCTCATAGGGAGTCTTATGATAACTCTTGTTGATCAATGCTCTGTTTTGCACGTGAAAAGCTATATTGATGGCCTCAGCCCAGAAGAACTCTGGTAGAGAGGAGTCATTCAGCATTGTAGTACACGCTTCAATGAGTTTTATATTCATTCTCTCTATAACTCCATTTTGTTGTGGATTACGCGGGGAGAAAAATTCATGAAATATACCTAGACTTCCACTGAATTCTTTCATGGTACCAGATTCCAATTCTGTTGCACGGTAGCTTCTGATTCTGACCACTGAACAGTTAAATTCATTCTGAATTTGCTTGAAAAAATTCATGAACACATCAAAGGTATTTGACTTTCATTTCAGAAAGAACACCCAAGTAAAACGTGAGTGATCATCAATAATTACAAGTGTATATGACTTGCCTCCTAAGATACGAACTTGCATTGAACCGAATAACTCCATATGTAGTAAATACAAGCACCTTGAGGAATCTTTATCAGCAATACCCTTAAAGGTAGCCCTTGTCTTCTTGCCCATTTGGCATGAGTGGAATGGACTCTCTTTAATGCATTTAATAATCGATGAGTCATGTACTAGGTCTTGAGAAAATAATATATTGATAGTTTTGAAATTAATATGTGTTAGTCTCTTGTGCCGTTGGTCACAAAGAGATGCACTATCCTTTGCAACAAAATACACTGGTGTAGAAGTGTCTAAACTTAGAAAATTAAGACAAAAGATATTTCTACTCCTAGTGCTTGTTAACACTGTCTCCATAGTAGAGGCCTATTTTATCAGGCACTGATCCTTAGAGAAAGTAACAATAAAGCCTTTATCACATAATTGAATTATGTTAATCAGATTATGTTCTAATCCTTTCACATAATCCACATCAGTGAATGATACAATACCATTAGAAATCATACCATAGAATTTTGTAATTCCCCGATCAGAACCACGAAAGATAACCTTTGGACCATCTTTGACTGGAGTATAATTTTGAAGTAAGCTTCTTGTCCCAGTCATATGCCGAGAGTATCCACTATCCAAAAACTAGATAGGCATTTTGTTGGCATTTTGACATTCCTGCAATCATAGATCATTTTACCTTAGGAACCCAATAGGATTTGGGTCCTTGGTTCCTTGTTAACAAACTCCCCCTACTATTTTTATCACTATAAGTGGTCTGTCTTGTATGATTAACTTGAGGAGTTACAATATTTCTTGGATTAAACCAGCAATCCACAGTAAAGTGACCAACTTTACCGCAACATTAACAGTCAAATCTGTTATATCTTTTCCAAGTCTCTCGCTTGACCTTTGAACGTGTGGTCTAGCAAATGTGGCTGACTTGGATGTAGAAGCCTCATGATGATAGCACTCACATGGCTTCTTCTTCTCATGTGGCTTTTGAACAATGGGCTTCACTCTTAGAGGTTTCTTGCAATTAGGACCATGAACATAGGGACCATATCTCTAATAGTGATCTCTTCATAAGGTGCCTTAAAAACAATTGCATCGAAGTTTTGGGGATGAGTCCACCCCTTATAGTCCTTGGTAGGTTCAACCTGAATTGGTCTTATCAAGTGACCATAAGAGCTCTCAAAGTCAAATTCATTGGAAGGAAAAATAACTTCCTTAAATGTGGTCTAACTAATAGGCCCCTTTCCTTTCTCTTCGGCGATTGATTTTGTTGCAACCGATTTTTTCTTTTAGCCTTGGCCCTCCCGGAAGATTTACTAGGAGCCGCCACATGTCCTAAGCCAGCTCCTTTATCCTGAGCAGAGAATTTTGCAATAAATGGAAGGATTGTCTTGGGCTTGGAGAAACTTTCAACAAGTTTCTTTTCAGAGGCAAGCTGTCCTTCCAGCTTCTCGATGATTTTCTCCTTTTAGTTAAGGAGCTCGTATGAACTGTTGTTATCATCGGCCAGGGCGTGGAGTTCCTCTCTAAGTGAGTTCATTCTTGTAACTTCCTCCCTCAGAGTGATCTCCTCAGCCTTAAGGGATTTGATCTCCTTGGCTTGAGTTCTAACAACTTTTCTACACAAATCATTGGACTTGATCAGATCTTTATAATGAGCCATGAGTTCTGATTCATCATCAGAGGAACAGTCCTCATGAACATCGTTTGGAGCATCAGAATCTGAAAGAATTGTGTGAGAGTTTACCTCCCCATGAAATTGGGGGTCAGCTTCTTCTACATCGGAGTGAGCCATGAGCCCGAAGTAGGCTTCTTCATTCTTTCTTGACTTAGATAAGTCAGTGTCACTGAAGGTCTTTTGCTTCTTTGCCAGGAACCTCTTCTCCTTCTTTTTATTGTGGGAGGATGTGTGCTCCTCTTCTTCCACCCTCCTCCTTGTTATGAGGGCAGTTAGTGATCACGTGACCTTGCTTATTACAGCAGTAGCACACAATGTTAGTAGAAATATGTTTGTTCAATTTGTACTTATACTTGTCATTTGTGTGACGTTTCTTTTGATGTTCACCATTGTGACATGATCTTCTGTAAGAGGAGTCTTTGTCTCTCATCTATTTCTTCTTACATAGAAACTTCTTGAACTGTCTGGAGAGAAGAGAGAACTCTCCATCAGATAACTCTGAGCCCGAGGAGCTTGGCTCTTTGTCTTATTCTTCACTTTCTTCCTGAGTGGGAGTAGGAGATGTTACCTTAGCATTTCTTGAGCTATCTACCTTCTGTGCAATAGACTTCTCCTTTGACAAAGATCTGTTGCCCTCTTCTTCAGCTTTTCTGATGTTGATTTGAAGCTCATAGGACATAAGCTTCCCAAAAAGGTTTTGGGGGTCAGTGTCAGCCAGTCTCCCAAACTCTCTGATAACACAAACCTTGTTGTCTCATTCCTTAGTTAAGGATCTTAAGAACTTATCGTTAATCTCTCCATTAGTGAAAGCCCGGTCGTAGTTCTTCAGGCTATTGACGATCTTGAAGAAGTTCTCAAATATATTAGCTATTGTGTTCTTGGGGCCTTGCTTGAAGGCCTCATACTTCTTGTTCAGAAGGTATCTTGTGTCATCCCTTACTTCTTCGGTGCCTTCTATCAAAATAATCAGAGACTACCAAATTTCCTTGACAGATTGGCAATGTATAAGGTTCTGCAATATTGAATCATTGACTGCGTTTGCGATATTGTTCTTGGCTTTCTTATTTAGAGAGACAAGGGCAATCTCATCTTTGTCAAGATCCATCAGTTTCTTCCGCACTTTCTTGGTTTGATCGATAGTGAAAGCAATCATGGGAATATATGGACCTTCTTCCACTATCATGAAGATACGGGGATCAACAAATTCCATGAAGAATCTTACTCTATCTTTCCACATGGGAAATTTAGCTGAGGTGCACTCTAGAAGCTTTGCAAAATCCTTGGATCTGTCCATGCTTGATAATCACTAAGACAACTAGAAGTAGATCTGTTCAAGGTGTGAACATTTTTGAGAACAACCTTCCCTCTGATACCTATTGAAAGTATTCAGTTGCCTACCTAAATCACTTAGTGTGGGGTGAATAGGTGAGATCTGCGTCTTTTGAAGAATAAAAACACGAGGGTAAACAACACAAAAAATAATCAAGCACAACCAAGATGACGCAAGGAAATAGTGGTTCCCCAATCTTGGGTACATCCACTCTCCACCTAACCTATATAGCACCATAACTAGCCTTGACTACTTCACTATATCTCGGATTACTACAATCCTACACCTCGGAGCTATGCTCCTACTATAAGACCCAATTTTTTTCTTTTAAACCATTAAGGTCTTATGCCTAGAACCGCCGATTTGCGGCGACACCAACACATTTGTGAAGGTCGTCACTACAAAATGTAGATCCTGCCGGCCATACTGATCGTAGAAGAGAAGAGTAAGTATAAGGAGTAAAGTAAACTCGAATACTAGTCCACCAGAAACAACATGAAATAAAATAAATCTCCACGAAGGGAGAGTACACAGCATTAAAGAGTGCTCCTTCCCGATACATCATGATTCTCACTACAAGTCACTCAACGCGGAAGCAAATCTACAGTAACTACTAATGATCGAGACTAACTGTCCCTGCTGGTTGAACTCCTGTGTTAGACTGTACCGTCTCAAAGCGCACTGACATTTGAGGCTGCATCTCCTTGTTTGGCTCCACAATCCCCTAAAATGATTTGTTCAACGGTCGTTAGTCTAAAATACTAAGTCCTATCATCATCCACCCCTCCCCCATGGATCCTAGGCACCGAGCGGGGAGAAGGAAAGGGAAGGTATGTAAGGTGGAGAGTAACAAAATTAAGTAAGTGATAACAGAACTAGTCTATCATCAGTATAAACCACAGCAAGTATAATTAAGCAGTAGGTACGCAATATGAGTATACACACGAACAAGGTGAGCAAGTAAAGTACATGAAGGTAAATTAAGTAAGTAACCATGACCAATAAGAATTCCCATACAAACCTATAGACCAAGGGGTCGTTTTGCAAGGCCTATTGTATAAAGAGTCCTTTCTAGAGCATAACCTTCTAGGATACCTCCATAGTTGCAAACAGAGTGGTGGGTTGGGCCTCGCCCACCTCTAAACCGGTATCAGCAATACCAGTCAGACCTATCATACACCACAACATTGGTTCAATAAGCAGAGCTCCTGCGTACTTTTGCCGGCTGGCACATCAGACTTTATTTTGCTAAGTGCTAAACCACACTTGCCGAGTCAACATATTGATGTCGGTGTGATGACTCTCCAATACCGAAGACCCACCGCCTTATATCTTATGCACATGCAACATTAATATATTTTCCTACCGAGCCAAGGCTCCCCGGACTATCCCGTCTATCACAAATATATACCGAGCTATCGACTCGCCGGGCTAACCTACGTATCAACAAAACCACCGAGCCTACCACTCGTGAGACCCAACCAAACTCCCACAAGACCGGGGAGTGTGAGTGTAAGTGTAATCCTAGATTATTTCTAATTAATCTTGTAATCCATTATACTTACGGCTTACGTTAACCTGAGACGTCCCAAGGCATTCCCGGTGAAGGGCTCTCACAGGGCACTAGGAACTATAATGGTATCTGAAACCCATCGTTCCCTTTCGCAAGGCACTTACTATTATTGGTTATTGCCCAAATCACGATCCCTTTTAATATTATACTGGATCTAACCCTAGTGTATTTTTACTCTCTCTTTCTCTCTCTCCATAGGAAATATGATCTTTTGTCGATCCCGAGCACCTCTTAACACTAGTCAACCCAACACTCTCCTCATCATGACTCCTTATGAAGCTCTCCTTTTCTTTTTAACCTTACCAAGATTAGTAAACTATTAACCCCATCTCCTTATGTCCATTCCACATGATATCACAATTTCCGTAGTTTTACTAATTGCAGACCAACCTAAGCTAGATGATGTACATGAAAGAAGGTACTCCAAATTTTGATCCAAAAGCCCTAAGATATTTATTGGGGGTCTATCATGACATATTTGGCCTAAATCCACGAACTTGTTATTTTCCTAATTAATTTGGCATTTATTTAATTTTCCCAAAAATTAGGGCATAGGTGATTTTGAACATGAAGTACTAGATTTTTTTTAAGTTATGACCATCCCAAACTATGAACCCTATATGATTCCAAAATATCAGAGAATTCCAAGTTTTACAAATTTTTATGAATGTACTAGCCCCTAAATAATTAATTCAAGGTAATTAAAATAATTAGAGATAATGTAGCGAGTACCACAATTCATAGTCCAAAAATTATACAAAAATTACCAGAGCCTTATTATGATCATAAAACATTACTGACTAAGTTTCATCCAATTCCAATATAAGTGGGTTATATAGAAAAATACTTTAAATAAATCCATTAGAGTGCACTTTATGAAGCAACATTCTTATAAACTCATCTAAATAACATGTAATGATTTTCTAGGCTTTATTATTCCCTAAAGGATTCTCTTGCCAGGTAATATAATTTTCCAGCAAGATATAATATTTATTATCTATTTATCAAAATATGTTGCACTAGTTCACTTTACACATGAAGTACTAAGAGGAGATAGCCAATTATTCAAACTAATCTAGCAATGCATACAAATGGTATTTGATTAACTTTGCCAGAGTTTCATATAATTCTAAGACAATTAAACCACAGTTACTTCAATATCATCAAAAGGTCAAGGTGGAGATTATACTTACAAAATGAGCTACTGTTTTCTAAGCATCCTATAATAAATTACAGAGGTTAATTACAATATATAATTATTCCTACCAAAATCTCATGAAGGTCCAAAGTCATATGATCCCTTATTTATTTCATAAGGTGTATAGACCTAAATAATTTCCAAGTGATTAAAGTGGGTTGTATGTGTCAAAATACTACCAAATTCTTTTCTATGGCATTTCATAACCCTATGATCACTTTGACTAAACACATAGTCCATTCAAGGGCATATAACCTCATGTCCTTCACAAACCCCAAAGTTCAACCTTAGGGTTTGAACTAGGGTCCTAGGGCAAATCCACTCGAATCCACCCCAAACTCCATGTGAGGGTGTTTAATGTCATAAAAAATCTGTGAACCAAGTTTCGACCTCTATTGAGGTGATTTGGTCACTCAATACCACATGGGACATTTTAACCTAATTAACCCTTTTTGGCCTAGGCTAGGGTTTACCAAATTCCAAACCAAATCATTGCAAAATGGGACGAAATTTTACACATAGTCCTATATCGACCCAAAGGACCACTCACAATATTTGGGAGGATTTAGAGGTCATTAGACACTTTAATTAAACCATACATGAAAAATGAAATGATTTCCAAAACTTAGGAAAAAGGTTTTCCAAAAATTCCTACTTTTTGATATGTTATAGATCTAGACATGACTGACTCATGCTCCAAATTTCAAGTCATTTGGAGGTTAGGATTGATGGGGTCACCCCAAACATTCTCTCGTCCACCCTAAGTATAGACCTCACTAAAATGAGTGTTAAGGTCTGACATGAACTCCAAATTGATTCAAACTAATTTTAAAATAAACTAGGCCCATAAGGATACAAGTTTCCTAAAGACCGCATTTTTAGAAAAGGCCTTTAAGTATTTTTAATTTAAATCCAAAGGAAAGTGATTTTTCTTTGACAGAAACATACATATAGCATAAAGCATAATTCATCAAGATCCGCACAGATCTTAAAGCATGATCAGGCGGCGGCTGACTTTCTTCTTCCACCAGCCAATGGCCCAGATCTACCTAACCTAGAGCAAACTCAAAGTCCACTTGTCAGCCCTCTGGCCACCTTCCCGGCAAACCACTGATGACATGTTTTAGTCATCGTTTTTGGGGTAGTTTATTATGAAAAATTCCTATTTTAATTATATGTTTTAAGTATTTTTATGCATGTTTTGTTTTATTTCTTCTCAAAGTCTTTTTGTGTTAGGATATTATAATTCTTAGTTTTATTGCAGTTTTATTTTCTTATCATGTGCAATTTTATTTTGTTATTTTTCGATATAAAAATCTATAGTTTTAGTACATGTTTTATGTTTACTTATGTTTTGTTATATAATTAATTAATTAATAGTATGATATGTTTTATTTGTATTAACTAATGTTCTTCTTTTATTTTCATGTAGGTTCATGCATCCCCTTCATCCATGCTCGGCCAGCCCACCTCACCATGCAACCCTCCTACCCGAGCACTTACATGCAATAAGAAGCACATGGAGAAGCCCTTCTCAAGCCTACAAACAAGCCCAAACCCGAGCCCACTTACTCATGCATGCACCTCATGTATTCTCTCTCCCCTCCTCATTAATTTCTCCATTCATGCACCTTTCCAATTCATGCATCTTCCACTTATGGCCGGCCCCCTCTCTCTCTCCCCCTTTTATTGTTTTCTTTTTCTCTTTATTCCACATTAATCCCCCTTCTATTTTCCATATTTTCTATTTTTATTTCCCTAAATGAAATACATTGAACCTCCCATTTTCTCTCTCCCACATTATGACATTCATGCATTTTCTCCACCACACATGGCCGGCCACCCCCCATGTCCCCTCATATTCCTTTCATTCTAGATTCTTCCTCCTCTCCTATAAAAGGAACCCTTTGCCTCAAGCATTTGGAGTATGTATTGTGGAGAGCAAGTTAGATAGCTACTAATAGTTTATTTTTCTTCTTTCCTTATTGCTAAGTAGATTTCTTTCTTCATTGTTGTAATAGTCTTTTTATTAGTGCAATATTATCTTGCCTTTTTAGTATTATTATTGTGTACCTTTCTTCTTTATTAAGCAATACAAATGAAATCTTTTTCTTTTACTTTCATTGTTTCCCTTTCTATTATGCTTAGCTAATTTTATTTTTTTCCCGATCGCGATGAACTTTACGATAAAATAATGCATCTTTAATTTATGTTTGCATTTGTATTTTTCCTATTTTTGATCCTTCTTTGATTTTTATCGTGTCGACTCTGTATTCCGGTATACTGTAGTAGGCAATTGATCTCATTTCATAGTAATCGAGAGACTCTTTGATTTGAAAGATCACTCAAAGAAGGAAGGAGTTGCATGCAACCCTAGAGATAGGATGACGTAAATCCTCTGGATTGGAGTCAAATCAAATTATGCGGGTCACTTCGGTAATGCTACTTTAGGCCATTTTGACTTGTAAAGAGATTTCGGTCAAAATGTTTATAAGTTAGGGGATTTAATGCTCTAGCGAGACTAACTTATTTCGTTATTTTATTTCAAAGTGAATCGCCGATCGAGCACTCTTTTGCAGTAGTTTATTTCTCTTTTAACAAAGTTTATTTTATTTTATTTTCAAAACTCATCATTCGTTCGATAGGATAATAGAGTCATTGTGAGTAATAGTACTTGTCTGCCCCGAGTTTTTATATGACCTTGATATATTTTTATAACTATACTATAAAACGATAGGTACACTTGCATATTCAGATTGTAGTCCGTGAGATGATTTTTACACATCAAGTTTTTGGCGCCGTTGCCGGGGACTTCTTCGTCAATATTTTGAAAACGCTTTTGCTATTACTTCTGCAAAAATAAAAAATAAAAATTATCTTTCTCGTATTCAAGTTTTTATTTCCTTTTTTTCTTCCCTCCATTCTCTTTCGTTTTTTTAGTGCATGACCCGCACGAATCCGTCGCTACTTGTTGATTTGGACCCAGAAATTGAACGCTCCTTTCGAAGACAACTACTATTCGGTGCTTCCACTTCTCAAACAATGGTTGAGGATTCCTACGGTGATTGTAATTTTAATTCTGAAATGGGAGATCCCAACCCAGGAATGGCTCAGCAAAGGACCATGTCTGATTATGCTCGACCCATCCTGGAGGGAACAGAAACAAGTATTGTTCGACCTGAAATTGCGAACAATAACTTCGAGCTTAAGCCTAGCATAATTCAAATGGATCAGCAATATGTACAGTTCGACGGATTACATGATGAAGATCCGAACTTACAAATTGCTAGTTTTCTTGAAATCTGTGACACCTTTAAAATAAATGGTGTTTCAGACGATGAGATTTGGCTAAGACTCTTCCCCTTCTCCTTAAGGACAAAAGCCAAACAGTGGTTGAGTTCTCTTCCAAGAGGATCAATCACTACTTGGAACATTCTAGTTGAAAAATTTCTTGCTCGATATTTCCCTCCTGCAAAAACTGCTAAATTAAGAAATGATATAACTTCTTATTCTCAAATTGCTTCTGAGACCCTCTATGACACTTGGGAGAGGTTCAAAGAACTTTTGAGACGCTTCCCACATCATGATCTGCTTGTATGGTTACAGGTTCATACATTTTATAGTGGGCTAAATCAAGAAACTAAGCAAATGATAGATGCCGCTTCCGCTGGATCTTTGGACCGCAAACTCAAGAAGCCGCTCTTGAGCTTATCAAGGACATGGCGATGAACACCTAACAGTGGAATTCATCCAAGACTCGCCCATCTAAACATGCAGGTATTTATGAAGTGGATTCGGTGTCGCAACTGGCGCTGTAAGTGGAGATGTTGAACAAGAAGATTTCGGAGATGACTGCTGCCTCCGCCGCTAAGGTATTTTAAAATGTGAATGTTGCTGCTGCCGAGTAGGTGGATTATCTGGGGAACATACCCAGGCCTGCTCAAAATAATTCTGCCAATAATTTATCTGCTTTTTCTAATTTTTCTGCACCTCCTAATTTTAATTCTTATTCGAACTCTTATCACCTTGGATTGCGTAACCATCCTAATTTTTCTTGGAGTAATAATGTTAATGTCGTACGTCCACCACATGATTTTACACTACCACCACCACCACAACAAAACCAAAACTTTAAAAAACCTTCCCCTTTGTAAGAGATCCTTTCTAAATATATAAGCTCGAACGAAGCTAATATTAGAAGTCTAACTGGCTCCGTGAAAAGCTTAGAAAACTAGGTCGAGCAACTTGCCAAGGCTTTTTCCGAGAGATAACCTGGAACTCTTCCCTCGAACACTGAATCTAACCCAAGGGAGCACGCAAATGCGATTTCCCTTCGGAACGGTAAGGTTATTAATGAGCCCACCACAAGGGAAGAGCCAAAGGTGATTGCCCCTCCTGCTGCGGAAATAGTTATCCCCACAGAAAATGATAAATCAACTTTTTAAAATGAAAAATCTACTTTTGATAAAGAATTTTTTCTTATTTTGGAAAAGAAAATGATGACGTTCAAAATGATGCTCCAGTTATTATAAAGGAATTTCCGCCACCTCCTTATCCGGCTCGACTTAGGAAAGAAAAACTAGACGATCAGTACCAACGCTTCCTTGAAATGTTCAAACAAAATCTTATTAATTTGCCATTTCATGAAGCGATTAGTCAAATGCGTAAGTATGCAAAATATCTTAAGGATTTGTTAATGAACGAGACGAAATTGGAAAATTTATCGCATGTAACCTTAAATGAAGAATGCTCGACGGTCGTTAAAAACTCTAAACTTCCTAAAAAGATAAACGATCCGGGTACTTTTTCCATTCCTTGCATTTTTGGTGATCTCTTTATTAAACATGCGTTAGCGGATCTAGGAGCGAGCATCAATTTGATGCCCTTTTCTTTATCCAAAAAGCTAGAATTGGGCACTCTTAGCCCTACAAGAATGAGTATTCAGTTAGCTGATAGATCAATTAAGTATCCTTTAGGTATCATTGAGGACGTGCTAGTAAAGGTCGACAAATTCATCTTCCCGGTGGATTTTGTCATTCTCAATATTGAAGAGGACGTCGAGGTCCCTCTTATCCTTGGTCGACCCTTCCTAGCCACCTCTCGAGCGATCATCGATGTTAGTAATGGAAAGTTGTTTTTGCGTGTGGGAGATGATGAGGTCACATTTTCTATCAATCAATCAATGAAAAACTCTTAAAAAAGGATGATTCATGCTTCTTTCTTTATGTTTCAAATGAAGATTCTTCACTTTCTCTTTCTAACATCTCTTCAAATGAGTTTTCCTCTTCTTTTTCTAAAATTTCTTCATATGATTTTGAAAACACGGTTATGTCATTACAAGCAAATTTTGAAAATGATTATGTCTTTGGTAGAAAAAAGTATGAAAATCTTATTTTTGAAAAAGAAAAGAATTTGAAAAACTCTTATGATGAACCGCCCCATCTTGATTTAAAACCACTCCCTGACCATCTAAAAAATGACTTTCTTGAAAAAAATTCTAAATTGCCCGTTATAATCTCGTCCTATCTTTCTCAATCTGAAAACGATCAGTTGACTGAAGTACTACAAAAGCATCGCCGAGCTATAGCGTTGCAAATTTCCGACATTTCTGGCATAAGCCCTTCTTTTTGTACTCATAAAATATTTTTTGAAAATAATCCTAAGGGTGTAGTCCAACCACAACGTAATCTTAATCTGAATATGAAATAGGTTGTGAAGGAAGAGGTGCTTAAGTTATTAGATACGGGGATAATTTACCATATTTCCGATAGTCAGTGGGTAAGTCCGGTCCAGGTTGTTCCTAAGAAGGGTGGGATCACGGTAGTAACAAATGAAAATAACGATTTAATTCCAACTAGGATGGTAACGGGATGGAGGATGTGTATCGATTGCCGTAAATTAAATGCTGGCACACGTAAAGATCACTTCCCCTTCCCTTTATCGATCAAATTTTAGAACGCTTATCCGGTCATAGTTTTTATTGCTTTCTCGACGGTCTCTCGGGGTATTTTCAAATCCCTATCGCACCCGAGGACCAAGAGAAGACAACATTCACTTGCCCCATCAGAACTTTTGCTTATCGTAGAATGCCTGTTTGAGTTTTAGCCCATCAAGTTTTTGGCGCCGTTGCCGGGGATATTTTTGGTAATATTACGAAAGCACTGAGTTTATTACTTCTACTATTTTTTTTTAAAAAAATATTAATTTTAATATTTCTACTTTTCAAAAAAAATATCAAAATTTTTTTTTCTTTTTCTTTTTGGTAACTGTTTATTTTTTTTTATGGAATCATCATCTTTTTGCGCTTTTTGCCGGTCGCCCGACCACTTTTATTCTTAATGTCTTTCGGGAACCCCTCCCTCTTTTGATTTCAATTTTTCTTGAGAAGGTCAAAGTGGCCAATTTGACCCTTTCTCAAATTTTTATCCTACTTGGGAGATGGGGAACCCGTCTTATTTTTCTTATGATTTTGCCCCGCAAAACGGCCCGCCTTGATGTAGGCCACGAGTTTCGACACCGTAACGGCTAAGGGGTTCACACGCTCGCTTAATTATAATTACTATTACGCTCACACGAAGAATAAACACAGCCACTACGCAAGTTGCCACAATTAATTTAAAAGAATTCGGGGGGTTCGCTAGGCCCCTTAAGATAATATGAAGGCTATAGGCCAAGATCCTCTCAAGCGAAATGTACCCACACGGTTCGGTCGAGCGTACGTTGTACCAAAAGAGACACCACCGAAAATAAGGATTCGGATAACGGGTGGTTCTCTCCCAACGAAAATAAAATGAGGGCCGCCACGCCTCACGAATTCAAAAGGGAATCAATAACAATAACAATAATTTAATAGATATTATCCACGAAAATTCTACCAATCACAAATCACACGATATGCTAAATGCCCAAAGAAAAGATCTAAGAGAGAAACACACAAGAGTGGAGACGTTCGTTACCCAACCAGAATGGATGATTCCGATTTAACTCTCTTTGGATCGCTCCGTTCCGGATCCACCGAAAGCGTGCCGGTTGGAAGGAAACTCCAAGTTCTTCATTGCCTTCCGACGCCGTTGAAGTTTCACAAGATTCACCTCAAGCTCTGGCCGATTCTTCTCTTAGATTAGAAGATGGGGCTGATTTGGATCTCACCAAAGGAATCAGTTTTTGGTAAGGATAGGGTTATGGATGGTGTTGGGATGGAGGTGGTCGGCTAGGAGAATGAAAGGGTGTGTCGGTTTTGTGAGGGGATGGATGTGGCCGAGATCTTGATGGCAAAGGGAGAGGGCTCAGTCAAGGATGAAGTTGATGAGGGTCGTTTTTTTTTGGAGGGGAGGCCAAGGGTGGCCGGCGGATTTGAATGGAGGGGATGGCTTTTTCGTTTTGGGATGAGGATGGGGAGGCGGCTTGAGGTAACCCTTGAGTAGAGAAAGGTGATAGAGGGAAGGGTGGAGGAGGGGAGGTGGCCGAATCCTTGGAAGGGGAGGAGGGAGGCCGGCGGCCAAAGAGGGAAAGAGAAAGGTAGGGGGGCGGTCAAGAGGAAGAGGGAGGAGGAGAAGGTAATTCAAAAATCTGAAATTAGGTTTTTAATTTTTCATTCAATCTTCTTAAAATCCAATACAACATAGCCTTATATAGGATTTACAAAGACAAGGGTTATAATCACCCCAAATGTGGCTAAACAAAGGCCAAAATGAAATGACAATTAATTAAAACTTTGGCTAAACATTGGCCAAATAAAAACATAATTAAAATCTGAAAATGAAATGACAAATAATTAAAACTTTGGCTAAACATTGGCCAAATAAAAACATAATTAAAATCTGAAATAATATTTAAAATGATGCGACGGAGATTTGACACGACATTGGCGGAGATGTTGACGCGGCCATGGCAAAGGATGTCGTGACAAATCTTCATCTAGAGGCAGCGAAGGAACATCAAGCTTGAGTCGGCACCAACATAAACCGGGTCACCATAATCATCTGGAAGGGGATCTTCTTTGGCAACATGATGTGGATCTTTGACATGTACCGGATCACCAACGTCGTCCGGTGGGGGACGCTCCAAGTCAACATGTCGGGGGATGGCGGCGCCATCAATCCTCCCCTTCTCAAAAATACTCATCACTGATGAGTAGTCCCAGGTATAATCGTTGAGGAAGAGGAACCTCCGATGGAGACCGGAGAAGAGAACGATCCAAACAAACTATCACCACCCAACCCAATAGAAAGCATAGTGGAATATGTAAACAGAGAGATAGAATTTTCAAGGGGCATAGAAGCATGACGCGTAAAGTATGAAAAGTAGAAAATAGGAGCGATTCCCCAATCAATGGAAAATTCTACAAGAAATGTCATGCTACTAAATTTCCATAAGATTCGCAAATAATGGACTGGCCAGTTCATAAATATTTCTGAGGTGCCTGGAGGCATCCGTTCAGGGACAGGACAAACCAAAACCAAATCACTTATAGTACGGTAGGATACTCTCTGATTCCAACAAACAATCTTAGAACTGTGTGGGGAGAACCCATGTGCAACGTGACTTGCTTTAACAGTGGGCAGTAACGGGCCCAAGTTAGGTGGCACGGGTGCTATAAAAGAAGTGGTGAAATCAACGCCATACAACGTCGTAGTTTTAGATTTAAACTTAAATTTAAATTTTAAAACGTCATGAATAAAAGCAGTGGTGAAATCAACGCCATACAACGTCGTAGTTTTAGATTTAAACTTAAATTTAAATTTTAAAAAGTCATGAATAAAAGCTAACAGAAAACACTCATCACTATATATAGAACGGGGCGCTCCCGGATTTGACATGACGTGCGGGCAACACAACTTAACATTCGCAACTACGTTCACTAGCGTGTGCGTGCACGGGTCATCAAAAGGAGGGGGATAAATGCGTGCATCTGGGCTTGGCAAATAAGTTTGTCCAGGGGAAACACGTCATAAGGCACCATCGCCAAGGTACCACTAGTAATCCAATTCGAAACCTCAAAACACGGATTTGACTTCCAATAAAGATCATTCGGTCGCAACCCAATAAAGTCGTAATAAAATTCAAACAGTGGATTCGCTCTTACGGAAAAATTATTCGACATGTCTTCTAAATCATGTGGGTAATCATGTATTTCAGATTCAGTGATCGGATCATAGATCGGCAACACTACAACGAGATCAGGCGTTACAAACGGTAGAGAGTTAAAATCACATTCAAGTTTAGGTAAAGGAGTTAGCTTTAGGGGATGCTCATCCGGTTCCACTTCAATATCGTATTCCAAAAGTTTAACTCCTTTACTAGAACAATCTTCCAACACATCAGTCCTGACATCAGTTACAGTGAAAATCGCAGAAACAGGCACTTCCATATGTCTCGGACTGGAAATAGCAAGCTCATGTCCTAACAGATCGTCAAAGGAATCACGACTGGGTAAGCTCTCAGTAAACTGTAACTCTTCTGACTCAGCTAGAATATCAATCGACTTAGGATCATCAAAATGCTCCACAACAGTCAAAGGGGATGGCTCCAAAATGTCGTCGAAAAGGAGTGGAGAGGGTTCCTCAAATGAGAAATCCACATCCAAGTCACTCGGGTAACCAATCTCCTCATCGTCACTCATGTTGTCAACATTAACAGCATCGTCCTCAGTGACGGGTGTACTCGTAATCGCAAGCTCAGATTCAATCACGCTGATAGGAACACTCTCATAAACAGGAAAGGGTCTAGTGCCCAGGCGGGGAGAAATAAAATCATGAGACGTCCTCATACGGGAGTACGAGGGAACATGTTGGTTCGATGTAGGCAAAATCTTAGGCGGCGACTCACTCAAATAATCAAACGACGGAGAGCGGAAGTATGGAGGGTAATACTCATCCGTTAATAAATTCTTCATAATCTGCCAACCTATACGTGGGTCGACGGAGGGCATTCCTAAACGTCTTTCCTCATTGAGCCAGAAAGTAAGGGCTCGACCAAATAATTACAGTCTCGCAACGGGAATCCTGTGGGGATCCACAATACGATATTGCTCAAAATAATGCTCCATGTCATTCACCCAACATAGAAACACTCGCGGTCCACCTAGCCCATCATATGTCGGAGCAGGAATCCTAACACGCCTAGAGGTGCGCGGAATAACTTGATTAGCCTTTAGTTGGCCAATCAACCCCTTAATCTCTTCCACTACCGGGCAATGGAAAGGCTTTCTAACGTTCATGACGGAACCTAAAGATTTCATTCGGGAAACGTGAACATCGTAGGCCATTTTTTTGTTTTAATTTTCAGCGGGAAAATGAGGATTGGCTACGCGGAGTAAGTGCACAAATACAAAGAAATATATTCTGATCCTAATTAATTTTCAAAGATAGATTTGTTCCCTCTAATATTTCAAAATAATATATATTTTTTTTGATATTCTTGCTGGCAAAAATATGGAGATTATTAATTAATTTTTTTCTGATTTTTTTATTGCGGAAAATAAAATTTAGCCGGCTATTGGCACACCACAGAATTTTTTTTTTTGTTTTAATTTGGAGAAAAATTTGAAATTTGAAATTTTGAAATTTGAAATTTGAAATTTGAAATTTGAAATTTGAAATTTGAATTTTAAATTTTGAAATTTGAATTTGAAATTTGAAATTTGAAATTTGAAATTTGAAATTTGAAATTTGAAATTTCAAATTTGAATTTTAAATTTGGAAATTTGAAATTTAAATTCGAAATTTGAAATTTGAAATTTGAAATTTGAAATTTTAATTTTGAAATTTGAATTTTGAATTTTGAATTTTGAAATTTGAATTTTGAAATTTGAAATTTGAGATTTGAAATTTCGAAATTTGAAATTTGAAATTTGAATTTTTAAATTTTGAGAAGGGGAGGAGTGCCAATTAGGAAATTGACGAGAACCTCCCTCTGATACCAAATTGATGTAGGCCACGAGTTTCGACACCGTAACGGCTAAGGGGTTCACACACTCGCTTAATTATAATTACTATTACGCTCACACGAAGAATAAACACAGCCACTACGCAAGTTGCCACAATTAATTTAATAGAATTCGGGGGGTTCGCTAGGCCCCTTAAGATAATATCAAGGCTATAGGCCAAGATCCTCTCAAGCGAAATGAACCTGCACGGTTCGGTCGAGCGTACGTTGTACCAAAAGAGACACCACCAAAAATAAGGATTCGGATAACGGGTGGTTCTCTCCCAACGAAAATAAAATGAGGGCCGCCACGCCTCATGAATTCAAAAGGGAATCAATAACAATAACAATAATTTAATAGATATTATCCACGAAAATTCTACCAATCACAAATCACACGATATGCTAAATGTCCAAAGAAAAGATCTAAGAGAGAAACACACAAGAGTGGAGACGTTCGTTACCCAACTGGAATGGATGATTCCTATTTAACTCTCTTTGGATCGCTCCGTTCCGGATCCACCGAAAGCGTGCCGGTTGGAGGGAAACTCCAAGTTCTTCGTTGCCTTCCGACGCCGTTGAAGTTTCACAAGATTCACCACAAGCTTTGGCCGATTCTTCTCTTGGATTAGAAGATGGGGCTGATTTGGATCTCACCAAAGGAATCAGTTTTTGGTAAGGATAGGGTTATGGATGGTGTTAGGATGGAGGTGGTCGGCTAGGAGAATGAAAGGGTGTGTCGATTTTGTGAGGGGATAGATGTGGCCGAGATCTTAATGGCAAAGGGAGAGGGCTCAGTCAAGGATGAAGTTGATGAGGGTCAGTTTTTTTGGAGGGGAGGCCAAGGGTGGCCGGCAGATTTGAATGGAGGGGATGTCTTTTTCGTTTTGGGATGAGGATGGGGAGGCGGCTTGGGGTAACCCTTGAGTAGAGAAAGGTGACAGAGGGAAGGGTGGAGGAGAGGAGGTGGCCGAAGCCTTGGAAGGGGAGGAGGGAGGCCGACGGCCAAAGAGGGAAAGAGAAAGGTAGGGGGCAGTCAAGAGGAAGAGGGAGGAGGAGAAGGTAATTCCAAAATCTGAAATTAGGTTTTTAATTTTTCATTCATTCTTCTTAAAATCCAATACAACATAGCCTTATATAGGATTTATAAAGACAAGGGTTATAAGCACCCCAAATGTGGCTAAACAAAGGCGAAAATGAAATGACAATTAATTAAAACTTTGGCTAAACATTGGCCAAATAAAAACATAATTAAAATCTGAAAATGAAATGACAAATAATTAAAACTTTGGCTAAACATTGGCCAAATAAAAACATAATTAAAATCTGAAATAATATTTAAAATGACGCGGCGGAGATTTGACACGACATTGGCGGAGATGTTGACGCGACCATGGCGAAGGATGTCGTGACAAATCTTCATCTCGAGGCGGCGAAGGAACATCAAGCTTGAGTCGGCACCAACATAAACCGGGTCACCATAATCATCTGGAAGGGGATCTTCTTTGGCAACATGACATGGATCTTTGACATGTACCAGATCACCAACGTCGTCCGGTGGGGGACACTCCAAGTCAACATGTCGGGGGATGGCGATGCCATCACGCCTCCAAATTTTAATTCTATCGATAATGAGTATCTTGAATTGCAAACTTCTTTTGATAATATTGATTCGCATTTCAAAAGAATTATGGATTATTTTTCTCGTGAGGCCGCCTCTTTTTCTTCGTCTTCTTCTTCTTCTCCTCCAATTTCATTATGTAATGAGTCACCGGATATCCCGGCTTGTCTTTTTCCTCTCGAGGAGGATAACTATTCAGATATTCCGGATTGTTTCCTTCCTCTTTTGGAAGACACCTCTATGGATATTCTTGCGTACTTCTTACCCGTTGAGGATGACGAGACGTCTCTTATTTCTCCTTCTGAAGATGTTTGTGATTCCATTTCAATCTCAAATTCAACTGTTCCAAATTTTTCTATTTTTAGCGAATCTTTTTCTTCTTCTTTTATTTTAGATGATTCTTCTATAGTCCTTTACACCCCTTCTTCTCCCGAAATTTCACAAGTCTCTCCTTCTCCTTGTGAAATTTTCGTTGATGAAATTTCTCCTTCTACTTCTTTTATTCCTCTTTCTATTTCTTTTTTTTTTCTTCTTCTTCTTTTGAAGACCCTTTCTTTCCCGTTTTACATACGACGGAGTTCTTCTATAACTCTACCCGTTCTTTTGCGGGCGTCATTCCCTTGAAGATTCCACCGCATGTCGGTGCAATTCTTCCTTTCTTCTCTTTTTGATTTACTCCCCTAAGCGCATACTTAGGGAGTTACCTCTTCATTTAGGTTTTTATTTTCCATTTAGCTAACCAATAACGTCGGGCTCAGGCGATGTTAAACAAAGAGTGCTCTTAGGAGGCACCCCTTAATTATCCTTTATGTTCCTTCTTTTTCTTTTTGAAGGAATAAAACCTCCGGCAGTTCGTTTGGCTCCATCGTTTCCTCTCTTCCTTAGGCTTGAGCCGGTGTCCAGCTCAAGCATGGGGGAGTGACATCTTCATTCGCCCTTACGAATCCGGGGAAGTCATTCTCTTTTTTTATTTACTTTATTGCATCCCCCTCCCCTTTTTTCATCCTTTTTCTTTCTTGTTTTTATTTTTCATTGAGGACAATGCAAAATTTAAGCATGGGGGAGGGTTTAGTTGTTTTCTTTCTTCTTTCTTTTCTAAAAAAATGTTTTAAATTTATACAAAAAAACAAAAAAAGATTAGTATAGTTTTATTAAGTTTCTTTAGTACTGCTTTTATTTAGCCTTATCAAAAACCCCAAAAAAATTAGAAAAATCAAAAATTCCAAAAAAAGATCATATTTCAAAACCCAAAAAAAATGAAAAATATTAAAAAAATTGCAAAAATATAATAAACCTCATGCTTAGCTTTTTGTTATTTTATGACACTTAGTTTGAGTTTGTTTATAAGCATTTTTTATTATTTGCTAATCTTTTATTTCATCATATTTAGTTAAATATAATATTTAGTGATTTAGTTTTGAGGATAATCTTATGATTTTAATTTTCTTAGAGTAATTTATTTAGCACTTTTTCTCTTTTATTTTAAAAAGTTTCAATTTTGTAGTAATTTTACTTAACAATTTTGGATTCTAATGATTATTATCTCATGCTTTTTGATTCTTAGGAAATCTCAGTATACTAGTAGTTGCTCTCTAGTATTTTAGTTTATTTTCTAAAATCTTGTTTAACCCCTTATCCTTACCCAATTCTCTTTTTCTTTATTTTATTGTTAGATCATATGTCATGGGAATAAGGAGATGTTAGTTCCATATTCTCCGGTACACATATGCAACCCTGATGAAGAGAGGAATTAAAAGTTCATATATATCATGGAAAGTGATAGGATGTTAGTCTATCATTTTTTGGTATTACATATATATTTTATTTTTTTAAAAATGTGTGGGGTGTGAAGAAAAAAAATGATGATCACCTCCAATCAAAGACCTCTTCATGATGATTTCCTCCCTAAACCCCTTAGCCAATATTATTGTTTTAATTTTAAATTAAAATATTGCAAGAGCATAAGTAGTAGGTTGCATTTTTTCCTTAAGTTTCTTTTAAAGTTATGGTTTTTATAATTTCAATCTAACCTTGTTTGTACTTTACTCAATTTTGAGTGCTAGTTAATTTATTAGAGAATTTTTGGCTAAATATTTTTCTCTTTTCACTTTAATTTCATAATTTAGGACTTAATTCGTAAATCCCTAAATTTAATTTTTGGCTTATTTTTGGTGTTAATAAATTTTTAGTTTAATTGAAAATTTTATAATGTCTTATAAATATTTCTCATACTTTTGCTCTGGAATAGCAAAAGCCTAAGCATGGGGGAGTTTGATGACTTGTTTTAGTCATCATTTTTGAGGTAGTTTAATATGAAAATTTCCTATTTTAATTATATATTTTAAGTATTTTTATGCATGTTTTATTTTGTTTCTTCTCAAAGTCTTTTTGTGTTAGGATATTATAATTCCTAGTTTTATTGCAGTTTTATTTGCTTATCATGTACAATTTTATTTTGTTATGTTTTGATTTTAAAATCTATAGTTTTAGTACATGTTTTATGTTTACTTATGTTTTGTTATATAATTAATTAATTAATAGTATGATATGTTTTATTTGTATTAACTAATGTTCTTCTTTTATTTTCATGTAGGTTCATGCATCCCCTTCATCCATGCTCGGCCAGCCCACCTCACCATGCAACTCTCCTACCCGAGCAATTACATGCAACAAGAAGCCCATGGAGCAGCCCTTGACAAGCCTACAAACAAGCCCAAACTCAAGCCCACTTACTCATGCATGCACCTCATGTATTCTCTCTCCCCTCCTAATTAATTTCTCCATTCATGTACCTTTCCAATTCATGCATCTTCCACCTATGTCCGACCCCCTCTCTCTCTCCCCCTTTTATTGTTTTCTTTTTCTCTTTATTCCACATTCATCCCCCTTCTATTTTCCATATTTTCTATTTTTATTTCCCTAAATGAAATACATTGAACCTCCCATTTTCTCTCTCCCACATTATGACATTCATGCATTTTCTCCACCACACATGTCTGGCCACCCCCCCTTTTCCCCTCATATTCCTTTCATTCTAGATTCTTCCTCCTCTCCTATAAAAGAAACCCTTTGCCTCAAGCATTTGGAGGATGTATTGTGGAGAGCAAGTTAGATAGCTACTAATAGTTTATTTTTCTTCTTTCCTTGTTGCTAAGTAGATTTCTTTCTTCATTGTTGTAATAGTCTTTTTATTATTGCAATATTATCTTATCTTTTTATTATTATTATTGTGTACCTTTCTTCTTTCTTAAGCAATGCAAAATAAATATTTTTCTTTTACTTTGATTGTTTCCCTTTCTATTATGCTTAGCTAGTTTTATTTTGTACCCGATCGCGATGGACTTTGCGATAAAATAACGCATCTTTAATTTTATGTTTGCATTTGTATTTTTCCTATTTTTGATCCTTCTTTGATTTTTATCGTGTCGACTCCGTATTCCGGTATACGGTAGTAGGCAATTGATCTCATTTCATAGTAGTCGAGAGACTCATTTATTTTAGAGATCACTCAAAGAAGGAAGGAGTTGTACGCAACCCTAGAGATAAGATGACGTAAATCCTCCGGATTGCAGTCAAATCCAATAGTACGGGTCACTTCGGTAATGCGACTTTAGGACATTTTGACTTGTAAAGAGATTTCGGTCAAAACTTCTATAAGTTAGGGGATTTAATGCTCTAGCGAGATTACTTCCTAATAACGGATCCGTCACGGTCTTAATAGTATTGCAAATGCTAATCTAATTTATTTTGTTATTTTATTTCAAAGTGAATCGCCGATCGAGCACTCTTTTGCAATAGTTTATTTCTCTTCTAACTAAGTTTATTTTATTTTTAAAACTCATCAATCGTTCGATAGGATAATAGAGTCGATGTGAGTAATAGTACTTGTCTGCCCCGAGTTTTTATACAACTTTGATATATTTTTATCACTATACTATAAAACAATAGGTACACTTGCCTATTCATATTGTAGTCCGTGAAACGATTTTTACACATCAACCACCGACGCCACCACCTCCGTTGAGGTGAGGGCTATCGGTCAAAGGTGGTTTGGCTGACAGAGATGGCGGATTCTGGCAAACCCGACACCCTTATTTTCACGAAAAACCAGTGGAAATATTCTACTAGATCCTGTTCAATTGAGCATGATTCTCATCTCTAAAGATTCCTAAGATCTAACCCATGAAGAAGGAGTAGAGGAGGACCTGGTTTGCGGCCTGAAAGGGTGTACTTTGCCTCCTCACCATTTCCGGCCACCGAACTTTTGCTCCTATGTAACTTCTACACCAACCTTAATGGAATTGAGAAATAATTGAGGAAAATGCTTGTCCTTGCTCTAGTGAAGGTCCTTAAAGAAGGAATTTTGGAGAGGAGGCGTGTAACTCCCAAATATCATTAAACTCCATTAATTGTCATAACTCCATTTTTTGTTTCAACCAAATTAATGGGGTTGAGCCACCCTAATGGCTGGCCACCTCCAGATACTTCTCTTCTCCCTCAGAGGAGTAAAAGCCCCATCAAAGCGGGTCTTATGGAGCCTCCATAGCCATAATGTCAATTAAGCCCTAGCTTTCTCTCTCCTCCGAATCACCAATTCTAGAGAGGCTTAGCTCGACGAATTTGATCTATTCGTCAAACAACGATTGACAAATTTGCTCCATTCGCCGAACAATGTTCTACGAATTTGCTCCCTTCGTCAAACTCTACCCGATGAATTTGCTCCATTCATCGAATTCCGCTCGACGAATTTGAAAGTTCTAAGTTGTCAACCTAAATCACCTAAACGGGCGTGAATAGGTGAATTGTGCGTCTAAATGCGGAATAAAAATTTTAACGAAATAGTTGTAATGCCCTGAAACTCAGAAGTGAATCGGGCGATATTTTGAGCCAAATTCTTATCTAGGAAGGGTGAACACGGCCTGTGACACAGGCGTGTAACAGGGCATGTCGTGCTTGGGTAATCGAGTTGAGTTCTACGAGCATTGAGTGCTCGAACACGTCCTGTGAAATGGGCGTGTCAGAGGGCGTGTAAGGCACACAGCATGTGACACGGGCATGTCACATGGCCATGTACTCCTCTGGAAGTTTGGTCCTGTGTCGACTGAGGAATACAGCCCGGAACACGGGCGTGTACTGTATGACACGGGCATGTCAGTTTCGGCATGGGAATATGGTCACCCGTGTCCACCAAGGGACATCACGGTTGGCATGGTGGTTATTCGTGACACGCCACTGGTCACGGGCGTGTCGATGACCTGACACGAGCGTGTCAAGTTGGGATACGGGCGTGTCCTAACCCGTGTCCTTTTTTGTCCTCAATAATCGTGTCTGGATCGAGGCACACGGCCTGGGACACGGCCATGTGTAAAGACGTGTTCATCCCAGGGTTTGGAGATTTTAAGCAAATCTGAGCCGTTCGTTTTCTTTAAATACGATTCGAAAGCCCCGGTGAGTTCCTGCTAAGTTAAGTTTGGGAATTGAGGGTTAATTCCTCATTTCCTCTTAAGTTTTCTCTTTCTAAGGAGTTAGATAGAGGAGATAGAAAGGAAGAGGGAAGGGAAAGAATCCGACCGCCGGCGGAGCATCGGAGCACGAAATTGAGAACCGAGACAAGATCTGTGGAGAGAATTCACTTGTGAAGCCTTTCATCCGGCTAGTTTTTCATGGCGCCAAAGCAGTCTTCAAGGATAACGATTCATAACTTGAGCATGTGAAGCTCTTCTTCCTTTACATAGAAAAACCCTCTCCCACGATTATGCGGTGTGTTTGCGGTGTTCCTTAGGGTAGATATGTGAAGTCCCCCTTATTTAGAGTCCGAAATCGAAGTACGGGCATAAGAATTGTGTGTGAAGCCAACCCGGACGTGTTTGCTTGGATCGATGATGTTGTACTACATGAATAGCCGGAGAAGACTCTGTGCATTGTTTTTGGGTTTCTACGTGGTAGATTGCATTAGGGATCCTTGGGGATTAACTCCAAGGCGCACCAAGAAAACAAGGCAAAATTGTAGTTCTGCTAACTTGGCGGTCGGGGAGCCAGCCTTGAACAAAACTGGGTTATGTGATGTTTTTAAATGAATTAGGATCCGGGTAAAGCTTGGCCCGCGCGTACGTCTTGAAGTGACTAGGCGGCTTGAGCAACGTGCGGGTGGAAACGGACATGGGCTTTGCGGTTTGGTGCTAAGGGCCCTTAAGTGGAACTGGTCGTTGGCATAGTCGGGAGTCTTGGACTGCGGTCGGAAAGACCCAAAAATGCTCACAATGTTTGCCATCCTGACGGTGGTGGTGAAGCCACAGAATTTACTAGATTCACCGAGAATGTGCCCTGAGTGCACGGGGTGTTTGGATGAGCGAGCCTACACCTGTGGCGAAATATATATTTGCACTTTACTATTTAGCTGGGCCAATGATATGCAAGGAAGGAGCATTGCCGTCTCGAGTAAGGGGCAGGGTCGTTATAATTTGGTCAGCTTTAGCTGATTGTTGCTTTATTTGCCACCGTGCGGTGGAATGTTGCTTGCAGGTGCTGTAGAACCAAGCGCCAAGTTGCGGGCTGAAGCCCAAGTTACTGAGCTGGCCCTCGAAGGCCAAGCAAACTGTTGTTTTACTTTTGTCATGTGTGGACGGCCTGTGAGCCAATGTATGTAAAACATTATATTGTCAAGTGAACATTTGTAAGGCCTTAAGGCCATATACTCTTTTGTGTATTTGATGTATTTCATTCCTGTGGTATAGTGGACATTCGTGCCATGGTTGTACAAATTTTTGGTTCTCTTAAACTGTTTAAAAGCTTCTTCTTGAAATCTCTATGTACTTGAGTTTTTTTCGATATTCTTATATAACCCCTCCGACAGTCCGTGGTATATGGCGTCGGGTTCCAACTGGACCTTCTGTTATATGCCGTACAACGGATGGGGGTGTTACAATTTAGTATTCGACTAGGGTGTCGGTCATCTATATTTGAATTCATGGGTGAATTATTTTAAGGGGTGGCGAGCACATGTATGTGCGTCATCGTTATAACATAAAAGAACTCATGAATGTCCACTTAGGAACGAAAAAAATACACTTATTTTGAGGAACCTGAGTACTCAAGTGATTGTTTTATCAATTTGTATGTCGCCTAATCGATAGTTATGTTATATAGGGGACTACGAGTGGAGCGGGGCAGTCGCAAGGTCAGCACTCCACGGAGAGTAGTGCACTTAACAGCGTTCCTAAGACCCTACTTTCTGTTGAAACCATAAGAAGGATAGTTGAAGTGGTGTTCGCGGTGACTAAAGCACAACTTGGAGGTCAAGTGCAACCCCCATTCCTTGGGGTGACTTCAACACCGAGTGGTGTGATGGAACAACTGGCATGTATAAGACCTTTGGATCAGCAGTTGAACATGCTTTTAGTGCAGGGTAGGCACTTAGTTGAGGAGTATTTGCAGGCGTTTCTTATCATAAGCCGCTACACAGGATTTGATTTGGAGAACGAGTTGACTATAGTTAATAGATTCTACAACGGTCTGCGTGATGAATTATGACTGCTACTCGTAGGACCAAAGCTACTTGGATTCTGAGCATTAGTGGAGTCGACTAGAGCATTGGAAGCATATCTGGCCAGTATCAACCAGACGTCAGAGTACAGCTTACCAAACTCCCTAGGTCCTACAAAGTCTGTACACCTAAAGAGGAGTAAAGTGAGGCCTGACGTATCTGCTAGTCAAACTCCATATTACTATTATAAATGTGTAAGGTTTTGTCACTTTGCTCGAAACCTTTCAGCTATCAGAGGAGACAGCAAGAGAAGCATGATAGACAGCATCAGAGCTAGAGATGATTTTTCTACAGATACTTGTTTTTGAGACTATGGAAGAAATGATGTTGAAATTGAAAATCTAAAACATTATTTATATACAATCTCTAGTTTTGCTAACTGTGTGTCTAATTTTCTATCTTGCTTTTGATATATATTCTTCATTTACAGTTCTTTCTTTATTGGTGTAATTGACCTTAGTGTAGAGGGTTCTGACTTCTACAAATAGGGGGAGATTGTTGGGTATTGCATCCATAATAACCCATATTTGCATGAAGTCACCCTTGAAATAAGATTAATTAAGTTGTATTTGATATCTTGGCTTAAGTTTTGTGTTTGCAGATCATCATTGCTAAGTGTAGACCAATGTCAGTCTATAGTGGGTCATGAACACAAGACCATACAGTGTAATCCCTCACTATGTGAACCAAGGTGTTGACTCATGTATAGCCTCTCAGTTGGGATACACTTCATATTCAAGCACTTGGATCAAGGAATGAAGCTTGGGTTCTTGAAGAGTGGGTTCTTGAAGAGTAGAGAAAATTTTTGAAGTCCAGAATTTCACTAAGTCCACCTCTCGAGAAGTCCACGACAGTTCTCGATAAGTAGACTTAGCAGAACTCGAGAAGTCCATGACAGTTCTCAAGAAGTAGACTTAGCAGAACTCGAGAAGTTCCTTTAGTTCTCGAGAAGCCGAGACTAGTTCTCGAGAAACCTTTTATAGTTCTCGAGAGGTCAGTCTAAGGTTATCGAGAAGTCCCAGCCTTTAATTCTCGAGTAGTCAGAGACAGCCGCAAAATTATTCTAAGTCCCTCTCTCGAGAAGTCCAACATAGTTCTCGAGAACTTAGTCTCTAGTTCTCGAGAAGTCAACATGTTTCTCGAGTATACGGATTGACTTTCGAGTAATGGTTCTCGAGAAGTCTAGTTAGTTCTTGAGAAGCTTCAAATAACTCTTGAGTAGACTCAAAGCCATTGTTCTCGAGTACTAATTTAAGTCCAGACAGACTAGTTCTCGAGAATTCAGCCTGTTCTCAAGAACTCATTCATACTTCTCGAGAACTGCTGTCATTTTTTTCTGAAATTTCTCCTAAGTCCAGATCGACGGGTTTTTCAAATGAGACATCGTGATTGGTCCACGTGTCGTAATTAATGTAAATTCTAACCATTAGGGGAAATCCTATATAATGTCTTTTCATCAACACAAACCTTAAGAGGAAAATCATATCTCTCAATTATTGTAATCGACCGTCTCTCTCTCTAGAAGAACAAAAGTTTCAGTCGCCTCTGCCGCTCAACGTGAAGATCGACATTTCTGTTTTGATCAAGAAAGGCTTGCTATTCAAGGATATCTCATCTTCTCCTGGATCGAGTAGGTCTAAGATTTCTCTAATCAGATCTCTCATCTCTTCTTTAATATTTTCTGAAAAAGCCGTAAGTTCAAGAAGAAGACCTAGAGCTTAATCTTTCCAGATCTGAGATAAAATTTCTGTTTGTATTTTATTTTAAATCTCTCTGTAAATCTTCTAGGAGATTAATCTCCAAGTTGTAGAAAGTTTTCATCTTCCGAGTGTAGATCCCTTTTAGATCGAGATTGTAGGAACTTGGTTCCGAGGCGTAGGATTGGATTTCAATCCGAGATAGTGGAGTAGTCGGATCTAGTGATTTACTAGATCGGTGAGGGAAAGTGGGCGTACCCGAGGTAGGGGAAGCACTATAAATTTTCTTGTCATCTGTGATTGCTTGTTTGTGTGTGCTAGTGTAACACCCTCATCCGTCATATAACATATAACAGAAGGTCCAGCTGGAACCCGACGCCATATACCACGGACAGTCGGAAGGTTTACATAAGAATATCGAAAATACTCAACTACTCGTCCCAACACAGAGCATTCTAGCGGAAGCTTTTAAGCAGTTTAAGAGAACCCAAAATTTGCACAACCACGACATGAATGTCCACTATACCACAGGAATGAAATATATCAAATACACAAAAGAGTACATGGACTTAAAGCCTTACAAATGTTCACTTGACAATATAATGTTTTACATACATCGGCTCACAGGCCGGCCACACATGACAAAAGTAAAACAACAGTTTTCTTGGCCTTCGAGGGCCAGCTCAACAACTTGGGCTTCAGCCCGATACATGACACTTAGTTCCGCAGCACCTCCAAGAAACATTCCACTGCACGGTGGCAAACAAAGCAACGGTCAGCTAAAGTTGACCAAATTATAACGACCCCGCCCCTTACTCAGGATGGCGGTGCTCTTTCCCTACATATCATTAGCCCAGCTAAATAGTAAAGTGCAAATATATATTTCGTCACAGGTATAGGCTCGGTCGGCCAAATACCCTGTGCACTCAGGGCACATTCTCGGTGAATCCGGTCAATTTCGTGGCTTCACCACCACCCTCAGGATGGAAAACAATGTGAGCATTTTTGAGTCTTTCTGACTGCAGTCAAAGACTCCCGACTATGCCAACGACAAGTTCCACTTTAGGGCCTCTAACACCGAACCCCAAAGCCTAGGTCCGTTTCCACCGGCCCGTTGCTCACGCCGCCTAGTCACTTTAAGACGTATGTGTGGGCCAAGCTTCACCTGGATCCTAATTCATTTCAAAACATCACATAACCCAGTTATGTTCAAGGGTTGCTCCCCGACCGCCAAGTTAGTAGAACTACGATTCCACCCAGTTTTCCGGGTGCGCCTTGGAGTTAATCCCCAAGGATCCCTGCTGCAATCTACCGTGTAGAAACCCAAAAACAACGCACGGAGTCTTCTCCGGCTATTCATGCAGTGCAATATCACCGATCTAGAAAAACACGTTCGGGTAGGCTTCACACACAATGCCTATGCACATACTTTGATTCCGGACTCTAAACAAGGGGGCTTCACATATCTACCCCAAGGAACACCGCAAACTCACCGCACACTCGCGGGAGAGGTTTTTCTAATGCAAAGGAAGAAGAGCATAATATGCTCAAGTGTAGAACCGTTACCCTTGAAGTATGCTTTGGCGACATGAACAACTAGCCAAATGAAAGGCTTCGCAAGGTAATTCTGTCAACGGATCTAGTCTCGGTTCTCAATTTCGTGCTCCGAGCTCTGTCGGCGGCCCGATTCTTTCCCTTCCCTCTTCCTTGCTCTCTCCTCTCTCTAACTCCTTAAAATGAGAAAACATAATAGAAAATGAGGAATTAACCCTCAATTCCTGAACTTAACTAAGCAGGAACTCATAGGGGCCGTCAGATCGTATTTAAAGAAAACGAACGACTCAGATTTGCCTAAAATCTCCAAACCCTTGCCCGAACATGGCTTTGCACACGGCCGTGTCCCAGGCCGTGTGCCTCGATCCAGACACGATTGTCAAGGACAGAAAAGTACATGGGTTGGGAAATGCCCGTGTCCCAACATTACACGCCCATGTCGAGTCATCGACTAGCCCGTGACCAGTAGAGTGTCTCGAATAACAGCAACGCCAACCATCACGTCCCTTTGTGGACACGGTTGACCACACGCCCATGCCGAAATTAACACCTTCGTGTCATACAGTACACGCCCATGTTCTGGGCCGTGTCCCTCAGTCAACACAGGACCAAACTTCCAGAGGAGTACACGGCCATGTGACACGCCTGTGTCACATGCCGTGTGCCTGACACGCCCTGTGACACGCCCGTGTCACAGGCCGTGTTCGAGCACTCAATGCTCGTCGACCTCAACTCGACTACCCGAGCACGACACTCCCTGTGACATGCCCGTTTCACAGGCCATGTTCACCCTTCCTAGAAACGAACTTGGCTCAAAACACCGCTAGATTCTCTTCTGAGTTTTGGGGCATTACAAATCTCCCCCCCCTTAAAGAATTTTGTCCACGAAATTATGTAAAAGTACACAAAATAACTTAAAGATTACCTGCATGGAATAATTCGGGGTATGCTTCCAACATAATCTCCTCTCGTTCCCAAGAAATCTCCTCATATCCGCAGTTATCCCATCGGACTTTAACCATTCGAATTTCCTTATTGCGAAGCCATTTGACTTCAAAGTCTTCAATGCGAACTGGCTTGACCTTGGTCGTCAACCCATTATCAATCTGCACTTGATTGACCGAAACAACCTGAGAAGGCTCTTATACTACCTTCCGCAATACCGAAACGTGGAATATGTCGTGTAGCCCACTCAATTCCACCGACAACTTCAATCAATACGCTGCTTCGCCAATCCACTCCAGGATCTCAAACGGTCCAAGGTATCTTGGACTCAGCTTCTTCAAGCGTTGAATCTGCGAGACACCCTTAAATGGCTTGATTTTCTAGTACACCCATTCGCCAACACTGAACTCCACATTCCTATGCTTATCATTATAGTATTTTGCCTATCTGTCCTGGGTGATCTTTAAATTTTCCTGAATCGTACGTACCATTGAAGTGACGTCTTCCACTGCCTGACGTTTATATAACTTTGACTAGCCTGTCTCCAACCAAGACAATGACGTGCGACAACTTCTTCCATACAGGGCCTCGGAAGGCTCCATACCAATACTCGCTTGAAAATTGTTATTGTATGCAAAATCTACCATGTACAGATGATCTTCCCACTGTTTTTTGAAATCCAAGATGCATATGTGAAGCATGTCCTCTATCGTCCTATTGACCCTTTCAGTCTGACAATACATCTACGGATGAAAGGCTGTGCTGAAACTCAGCTTAGTTCCCAATAACTTATGCACCAGCCTTCAGTCATTTGACGTGAAGCATCCGTCTCGGTCACTTACAATACTACGTGGCACACCATGCAATCATATAATATTATCCACATAGATCTTGGCTAACTTTTCCAATAGATCTTCCTTCCTATTCAGGATGAAGTGCGACACCTTTGTTAATCTATTTACGACCATCCAGATGGCGTCGTTTCCCTTCTGCGACCTTGGAAAACCATGCACAAAATCCATGAAAATGTCGTCGAACTTCCATTCTGAGATAGGCAAGGACTTCAAGAAACCTCCGGGCTTCTGGCACTCCGCCTTCACTAAGGCACAAGTTTGGCACTTCGCCACATAAATTGCTGCATCCTTCTTCAATCCTGGCCACCAAAATAACTTTTTCATGTCCCTATACATCTTCGTGCTCTCGGGTGGATGAGTACTTGGTATGATGAGACTCGTACATCTGATCCTTTCGAAGATTATCCACACAAGGGATGCATAGGCGACCATCCTTCCTTAGCAGTCAATCTTCAACTACAAATTGGGAATTTGACCCATCAAACGTTTCATCAAAAATTTTCTTCATACTTCTATCCTGAACCAAAGCCCACTGAATACTATCAGCTAGGTCATACTACACCTCTGTCTAACACAATATTGCCTTGGAACTAGCCTGCTTGTCCATGTAGGAGATCTCCAAATCCTCCAAATCACTGACAAAACTCTCATCGTGCATCCCCAACCAGTTGGCTTGCACACGGTCCCTACGACTCAACGCATCCGCCACTTCATTTCCTTTTCCGAGCACATAGTGTATTTCGAAAGTGTAGTCCTCCAGGAACTCCATCCACCTCCGCTGCCTCATGTTCAGGTCCTATACTTTAGGCTCTTATGATCGGTGTAGGTATTGACCTTCACACCATACAGATAGTGACTCCACAGCTTTAGAGCAAATATCACGACCTCTAACTCCAAGTCATGGACCGGATAATTTCTCTCATGAACCTTCAAATGTCATGATCCATAGGCTATCACGCTCCCATGTTGGAGCAGAACACAACCCAAACCACTGCCCGAAGCAGCACTATAATTTTCAAACCCTTCGGACCCACTCAGCGAATGCTACATAGGCGACGTGACCAACCACATCTTTAATTCTTCAAAAGCATGCGCGTACTCCAGCGTCCACACAAACTTTTGATCCTTCCTTGTCAGTTTCGTGAGTGGTAGCACTATCTACGAGAAGTTCTCTACATAGCGCCTATAGTAGCCGGCAAGCCCTAGAAAGCTCCGGACTTCCGCCACCGTAGTCAACACTGACCACTCCTGAATCACTGCTATCTTCGTCGGATCCACCGCAGTGCCTTCACCACTAACAATATGACCAAGGAACGTGATTGAGGATAACCAGAACTCACACTAAGAGAACTTAGTATATAGCTGATTATTCCTCAACGTCTCTAATACCATATGCAGATGTTTGTAGTGATCATCCTCACACCGCGAGTACACCAAGATGTCATCGATAAAGGTTATCACGAACTGGTTCAGGTACTTACTGAATGCCCTATAACTTAAATCCATAAACACGGATGGTGCATTTGTACGCACAAATGGCATAATGATGAACTCATAATGCCCATATCGTGTGTTGAACGTCGTTTTGGGAATATTACTTTCCCTTAGCGACAAATAATAGTATCCAGATTTCAGATTCAACTTGAGTACACACTTCACCAATTGAGTTGATCGAATAGATAATCACTACTCTAGGTTGGATACTTATTCTTTTCCCGTTAACTTAATCAACTTCTAGTAATCATTACAGAGTTGTAAGCTTCCATCCTCTTTTAACCAGAGGACCGGTGAGCTCCAAGGAAGTAAACTTGGATGCACATAACTGGGTAGTATCTAGGAGGTTTTGGAGGAGCCTTGGGATTATTCTTGTCATACTCTTTGTCATATATTCTTCTTTTGGTCATGGACTTCTCATAAAGTTCCCACTCAGTGAAGCTGTAGTGGAGACTCCTGTTTTCATTATAGTCCATAACTAACTTGAGAGTATCAAGAATCAATGATTTGGAGGTAGGACTCCAGACTTCAGCAAACTCTTGTGCCTTTCTTTTCTCAGAATCTTGCTTAGGAACACTTTTGCTGGCTGAGGGGCCTTCCCCATACTTCCTTTTCTTAGAGGTGTGGATCTCAGGTAAACCTTGAGGAATAATATCACTCCATACTTGGTCATAGGAAGCAGGAGGAGGATCCTGATCTTCTGGCCTAGGAGAGATGCAGGGCATCTGAGGTTGTTTCATCTGACTTGTCTGTCCTTCAGCAAGAGGATTCAAGTTATGAGGAATGATATTGGGATCAACCTGAACTTAAGGGAAAATCTGGTTGTGCATCCATACTGATGTGTCATAAGTATGGAATTTCACTGATTGAATTTTCTCTAAAACATTCTTATTGATTTCACTTCACTTTTCAGGCCAAGCTTTGTTTGCAGCTTCAGTAAACTTATCCACAAGTTTTTCCACATGTTCTTTTACCAGGCTCTCCCCCTATCTGAATTCTACACATAGAGTATATATAGCATCTTCTTTGAATGTTCTCACTTCTTCACAGATTTTCATAACATGTTTTTTAGCTTGCTTATCTAACTGGATCTGGTTGTTGGCAAGAGTTACAAATTGTTCCATTACCTGACCAACACTAGTAATGGTGTGGTCTATAGCTTTTCCACCAATCTAAAACAATTCTTTCAGGGAGTCTTTGTTATGCTGGATTTCTGCAAATCCTTTACTCATCTCTTTTTCTAGAGCAGTTACTTTGTCCTGGACTACATTCATAGATTTATCGAAATATTTCCTCTGGTCAGCCAACATGATTTCAAGGTTACTTAGAATATCTGAATTGATAGGGCAGCACCAGCAGTAATAGCAGCAAGAGGAGCAGTCCATGGAGGAATCTCATCAATTACTACATAACTTTTAGTTCTGACAGTATGAGTGACTGCATCTCCTTATTCATCAAGGAAAGTGGGCATAGCGAAGTCAAGATTCCTTAGGGGAGCGTCAATAGGCTTTTGAGAAATTCTATCTTAATCAGAGAGAAGAATAGTATCTGGTAGATCTCTCTTAGCAGATGGGGATTGAGCATTTTGAGACTTGGATGATGGTACTGGATATGGAGTATGTGTTGGTGATGGAGATAGAACTGGTGATGGAGATGGAATTGGTGATGCAGATGGAGCTGGTGAAGGATCCTTTGATGGTTCTTCAGCAGTGTCCTTGTGTAGAGAAGGAAGAGGTTCATCTGAAGTCAGCTCTTTTATCATACATTCTATAACTTCAGCAATAGATTTAATGGTTTCTTGCACTTGCTCATCTGAGATGGTATCATTTGGAATAACTGCCACTGGGGACCTAGTTGGATATCTTACTGGGATTTTGACAGGACTTCTGATGTGTGAACTTGCTGGTGATCTGGCTGGAGAAGGAAGTCTGATATCTGGAACAAAGGTTGCAGGCTCCCCCTTAGTTGTTGCACCAGATAGCTCATCAACATGATGAGAGGAGGGAGATGGAGTCCTGACCTCTTTAGCAGGGGCTACAAGCTATTTAGCCAGCTGCTTTTGATTCTTCAGCTTTAATTCCCATCTATGAATGGAGGCTAGGGAGATATTCTTCATGTGATGGATAGGAGTGACTTTAGAAGTCTTGAAGACATTTGGATCAATCTCATGCAACATCAGGGAGATTATTCTAGTAAATTTTGGTTCTTTTATGTTGTCTCTAATCAAATCAAAAATCATCAAATCATAAGGAAATTTTTTTCTGCAGACTATGGCAACCATGATATTGAAGAAGTCATTTATAATAAATCCTATTGATCCTGTTCTGCACAACATAATTTTTCCAATAATGTCCACTAAAAGTTTGCTAACAACATTTAAAGAAGTCCTCCTCAGAGTAATAATGTCATCTGGAACTCCACAGAAATGATAGGTTCTGTCATTGTCCTCTCCAGTTATTTCATCTAAATCATCTACATGAGGTAGTCTTAGAAGTCTGGACAATATGGTCGGGCTCAACTTAATTTTAATGCCCTTGACTTTGGACTTCAGGACAGTGCTATATCTCCTAAACTTAACATTTTAAAGAACTCTTCTACCTCAGGAAATAAAATCTTGCAAGGTTTTGATAGAACAAATGTCAAACCAGCGGTGTCCAGGAGAAGATGAAGATTTTTGAAATCCTCTGAAAGCTCTGCGATCCCTGCTACTACTAGCTCACTACCGACATAGATTTTTAACTATTGGGCCTTTGAAATGAATGACGGCGATGGACGGAGAGCGAGAATGTGGCGACGTCAAAGCACTGGTCGGCGGAAGACGAAGAGTTTTCGAGAGAGAAAGAGTTTGAAATGTCGGTTAAATTTAGGATTCTAACATTATATATATATATATATATATATATAAATATATATATATATATATATATAACCCTAGTAATGCCAATTAGATGTCTAACTAACCTAATTAACACTTGGATTAAGGCAGAAATCGAGCGGTTTTCGAAAAGTAGAAATTTACAGAAATTGAAAATTTACATTACATTTCTCGAGAGGTAGGGTAGTTCTCGAGAAGTATTTTTGTAGTTCTCAAGAAGTAAAGGACTTGTTTTCGAGAACTTTCAGTGCTTCTCGAGAGACAGATTTTCTGTTCTCGAGAAGTTGACTTGAAGTTTTCGAGAACTAATTTCCTACTTTTCAAGAAGTTATAGTAGTTCTCGAGAGCTGCCTTCCACTTAAGAAATTTCTGACCTTTTTGAAGTTTCCTCGATTCTTAAGCTTTTAACTGATTCCCTTTGACCTATCCTTCTTTGTTCAGCATACCAAGTTTAGTTTTGAAGAAATTGAACTTGGTCTCGTCCAACGGCTTTGTGAAGATGTCTGCAACTTGTCGATCTGTTAACACATACTGCAGATCCACATCCCCTTGCTCTACATACTCCCGGATGAAGTGATATCTGAGCTCGATGTGCTTTGTCCGGCTGCGCGAAACTGAGTTATTTGCAATTGCTACTGCGCTGGAGGAGTCGCAAAACAACGGAATTTCTTTAACCTTCATATTGTAATCTTCTAGCTGGTTCTTTAGCCAAAGCAATTGTGCACAATAACTGCGGACAGAGATATACTCTGACTCAGCCGTTGAGATTGCGACACAATTTTTCTTTTTGATGCTCCATGAGATAAGCCTTCTTTCAAGGAACTGACATGCCCCGGAAGTGATTTTCCTATCATCTTTTCTACCTACAAAGTCTGCATCTGAAAAACAAATTAGTTTGCTATCATTACTTCTTGGGTACCATAAGCCAAAATTCAGTGTACCTTTAAGGTATCTCAAGATCTGCTTTGTAGCAGCATATTGAGATTCCTTATAGTTCACTTGGAATATAGCACAGACACATGTAGAGAACATTATGTATGGTCTACTGGCAGTAAGGTAGAGCAAGGATCCAACTATGCTTCTGTATTTGGTTTCATCAAAAGGTTTCCCTTTCTCATCCTTGTCCAGAGACATAGCTGAGGCCATTGGAGTCCTCATAGAGGTTGCACTCTCCATTCTAAATTTCTTAATCAACTCCTTGGTGAACTTCATCTGTGAAATGAAAATTCCATCTTCAGATTGTTTCACCTGGAGTCCTAAGAAATACTTCAGCTGTCCCATACTACTCATTTCAAACTTACCTTCCATAAGTTTAGAAAACTTTTTGCAGAGGTTGTCGTATGTAGAACCAAAAATAATGTCATCGACATAGATTTGCACTAGCAAAATCTTGCCTTTAATTTCCCTAAAAAATAATGCCTTATCTATCTTTCCCCTTGATAACTTGTTCTCGAGGAGAAAGGTAGATAATGTTTCGTACAAAGCTCGAGAAGCTTGTTTCAACCGTACAGTGCTTTTGATAAAAAATAAACATACTCAGGAAAGTTAGGATCAATAAAACCTGGGGGTTGTTCCACGTACACTTCTTCCTTTATGTCACCATTTAGGAAGGAGGACTTCACATCCATTTGGTACACAGTGAAGCCCTTCAGTGGAGCATAAGCTATGAACAGTCTGATGGCCTCCAGCCTTGCCACTGGAGTGTATGTTTGGTCGAAGTCGATCCCTTCTTCTTGACGATATCCTTTGGAGACGGGTTTGGCCTTATTCTTTATGATTGTTCGATCCTCATCCAACTTGTTCTGGTAGAACCACTTTGTTCTGATGACATTCTTACCTTTGGGTCTAGGAATTAGTTTCCAAACTTTGCATCGCTTGAACTAGTTAAGTTCTTCTTCCATGGACAAGATCCATGATACGTCTGAGTTGGATTCCTCAAACTTCTTTGGTTCCACCTGTGAGATAAAACTTAAATATAAATTCTCGTTAGTTGTACCTCAACGAATTCTGATACCATCCCGGGGATCTCCTATGATCTTGTCCAATGGATGATCCTTCAGATGTCTGAGCTCTAGGTTTCTGGCATCTGGAACTTCTTCAGCCACTAGAGTGACTTCATCAACTTGGATGTTTTCCTAATATTGATCATCTACCTCTCCAATGGGGGTTGGATTAGTGATCTTGAATAACTTTTCTCTTTAACCTTCTGTTGGTTCATCCAAGCTGATCTCTTTAATCCTTGTACCTGCATCTTCAACAAGCACACTAGACGGTTTGCTTTGCAGCAAGCTCGTCTCATCAAATACAACATGTATGGATTCCTCTACGACCAGATTTTTTCTATTGAAAATCCTGTATGTCTTATTATGGCTACTATAACCTACAAAAATACCTTCAAAACTTTTCTCACTAAACTTGGTAGTATGATACTTACCATTGTTAAGCACAAAACATTTACAGCCAAAAATTCTAAAATATAAAACAGTTGGTTTCTTGCCTTTTAGAAGTTCGTAAGGTGTCATATTATGGTTCTTATTGATGAGTGCTCGATTTTGCATTTGGCATGCAGTATTGACGGCTTCAACCCAGAAGTACTCTGGTAGTGAAGCATCACTTAACATAGTTCTGCAGGCCTCTATGAGTGTTCAGTTCCTTCTCTCAGCTACTCCATTTTGCTGTGGAGTGCGAGGAGAGGAAAACTCATGAAAGGTATCTATGCTTTCATTGAATTCTGTCATGGCCCCAGATTTGAACTCTGTCCCATTGTCATTTCTGATTTTGACTACGGAACAGTGGTATTCATTCTGGACCTGCCTGACAAAATTATTAAAGATGTCAAAGGTATCTGACTTGTATTTCAGAAAGAACACCCACGCAAAGCGCGAGTAATAATCAACAATAACCAATGTATATTCCTTACCTCCCAAGCTTCTAATTTGTAGTGGACGAAACAAGTCCATATGAAGTAGATGGAGAAATCTACTTGATTTTTTGTGGATAATGCTTCTAAAGATACCCTTTGTGTGCTTGCCTTTTACGCATGCATGACAAGGTCTATCTTTGACGTACTTTACATTCAGGGCATCACGTACTAATTTTTGGGAGAATAATTTATTAATAGTTTTAAAATTAATATATGCTAACCTCTTGTGCCATTGGTCACCAAGAGACGCACTATCTTTTGCCAAAAGACACAGTGGTGTAGAAGAATCTATACAAGTGAAATTTAAACAAAATAAATTCCTGCTTCGAGTGCCAGATAGAATCATTTTCATATTATCAACAGACTTTATCAGACACTTGTCAGCGTGGAATTCAACTATGTATCCTTTGTCGCATAGTTGGCTTATGCTTATAAGATTGTGTTCCAATCCCTCCACATAAGCTACATCCGAAAAGGATACACTACTGTTAGTAATCATACCATAGCCTTTAGTTATCCCGCGGTCTGAACCTCCAAAGATGACCTTTGGTCCTTTCAACACTGGAGAATAATCTTGAAGTAGGATTCTTATCCCGGTCATGTGCCGAGAGTATCCACTGTCCAAATACCAGATTGACATTTTGGTGGCCTTTGGACATCCCTACAATGATAATCAGTTTTCCTTAGGAACCCAAACATGTTTGGGTCCTTGGTCTCGAGTTAGAACACTCCCCATACAAGGATTAGCATCTTGAGTGGTCATTCTCATGTTGCTAACTTGAGGAGTTGCAAAATTTTTGGGATTAAACCAACAATCGATGGGAAAATGACCAATTTTGCCACAGCACCAACAGTCGAACCTGTTGTATCTTTGCCTTAGGAACTCCTGCTTTACCTTCTGAGATACTGGTACAGTAAGGGTAGCATTCTTGGAGGAAGAAGCTTCATCATGATGGAAATCACATGATTTCTTCTCCATTACAGGCTTTTCTACAATGGTTTTTTACTTTTGGTGCTTTCTTGAAGATATGACCATGATCATAAGGGTCATAGCTCTGAAGAATGATTTCTTTATAAGTTGCCTTAAAGACACTCTCACCAAAGTTTCTGGGGCGAGTCCATCCTTTGTAATGAGACTTTGGCTCTACATAAGTAGGCTTAGTCAAGTGGTCGTAGGATGAGTCAAGATCAAACTCATTTGTTGGAAATATAACTTTCTTAAAGACAGTCTGATCTTGAGTGGCTTTCCCCTTTGCTTTGGCTAAGGCCTTCTTGGCGGCCTTATTCCTTCTCTGAGCCTTATTACTCCTAGAAGATTTACTAGGAGCTTCTACATGGCCTATCCCAACACCCTTGGCCTGAGCGGAGAACTCAGTAACGAGAGGAAGAACTACCTTTGGCTTAGAGAAACCTTCAACAAATTTCTTTTCGGACTCTAGTAAGTCTTCCAACCCTTTGATGATTTGATCATTCAGATCAAGGTGCTTGATAGCCTTGTTGAACTCATCAATAACATTATCTAAGTCTTCTTTGAGTGATTCCATCTTGGCAACTTCCTATCTCAGAGAGCTTTCTATGGCCTTTAGAGACTTAATCTCTTTTGCCCAAGTTTTCATGACCTTTCGACATTTGTCGTAAGCCATGATCAACTCCTTATACTGGGCCATGAGTTCAGACTCATCATCAGAGGAGCTGTCCTCATGATCATGCTCAGAAACTTCAGATTCTGAAAGAGGGTGTGAGATTTTACCTCCCCAATGAACTGGGGATCTTGTTCATCATCTGATTGAGCCATAAGTCCAAAGTAGGCTTCCTCTTCTTCACTTGTCTCAGATGAGTCAGAGTTAGTAAGAGACTTGCCCTTCTTGGCTATCAGGATCTTCTCTGTCCTCTTCTTGCTGTACAAGGACTTCTTTTCTTCTCTCCTGCCACCCTCCTTCTTCTTATGGGGGCAGTCAGCTATGACGTGACCTGGCTTGTTACAATAGTATAAAAGTATGTCAGTCGAAATATGTTTGTTCTATTTAGAACCATACCTGTCGTGGCTGCTTGAGCCTTTTCTGTGTCGATCACCTTCATGTCATGATGTTATGTGAGAGGCATCCTTGCCCTTCCATTGCTTTTTCTTATTCAAGAATTTCTTGAACTGTCGTGAGAGTGAGGAGAACTCTCCTTCAGATAGCTTAGATCCCGAGGTACATGGCTCTAAGTTTTTTTCTTCACTAACTTCTTGTGCTGGGGCTGGAGAGGTAGCCTTTGACTTCCTAGAGGTGTCTGTCTTTAAAGCAACAGACTTCTCTTTTGATGCAGACCTGCTCTTATCTTCTTCAGCTTTCCTCGTGTATAGTTGAAGCTCATACGACATCAGCTTCCCGAAGAGATTCTGAGGATCTGTCTCAGGTAGCTTTCTAAATTCCCGGATAGCACATACCTTATTGTCCCATTCCTTGGTTAAGGATCTTAGGAACTTGTCATTCAGTTCTCTATTGGTGAAGACTCTGCCATATACTCTGAGACCATTGACTATCTTGAAGAAGTTCTCAAATATATCTGCAATAGTATCCTTTTCCCCTTTCCTGAAGGCTTCATACTTCTAGTTCAACAGGGGCCTTCTATCATCCCTCACTTCTTCAGTACCTTCCATTAGAGTGACTAGTGACTACCACATCTCCTTAGCAGATTGGCAGTGAATCAGTTTCTGCAGCATCGAGTCATCGACTGCACTTGCTATAATATTTTTAGCTTTCTTATCCAGAGAGAAAAGTGCAATCTTGTCTTTATCTAGATCCATTAACTTATTTGGAACTTTCTTGGTTGGATCTATAGTGGAGACAGTCATAGGAATGTGGGAACCTTCTTCAACAATCATGAAGATCCGGGGATCTACAGCTTCCATGAAAAATTTAATTCTCTCTTTCCACATGGGAAAGTTATTCTTTGTGCACAAGGAAAGCTTGGCAAAATCCTTAGCCTTGTCCATTGATTGTAAATTCCCAAAGACGACTTAGAGAGGAAAATGATAAAGGTGTTAACCTTTTAACGGCCAACCTCCCTCTGATACCAATTGAAAGTTCTAAGTTGTCAACCTAAATCACCTAGAGGGGAGTGAATAGGTGAATTGTGCATCTAAATGCGGAATAAAAATTTTAACGAACTAGGACACACAAACGAGAAATCACAGACGACAAGAAGATTTATATTGGTTCCCTAACCTCGGGTATATCCACTTTCCCTCACCGATCTTGTAAATCTCTAGATCCGGCTACTGCACTATCTCGGATTAAAATCCAAACCTACTCCTCGGAACCAAGTTCCTACAATCTCGATCCAAAAGGGATCTACACTGGGAAGATGAAAACTTTCTACAACTCGGAGATTAATCTCCTACAAGATTTACAGAGAGATTTAAAATAAAATACAAACAGAAATTTTATCTTAGATCTGGAAAGATTATGCTTTAGGTCTTCTTCTTGAACTTGCGGCTTTTTAAGAAAATATTGAAGAAGAGATGAGAGATCTGATCTGAGAAATCATAGACCTACTCAATCAAGGAGAAGATGAGATATCCTTGAACAGCAAGCCTTTCTTGATCGAAAACAGAAGTGTCGATCTTCACATTGAGCGGCAACGGCGACTGAAACTTCTGTTCTTCTAGAGAGAGAGACGGCCGATCACAATAATTGAGAGATACGATTTTCTGCTTAGGGTTTGTCTTGATGAAAAGACATTATATAGGATTTCCCCTAATGGTTAGAATTAATATTAATGACAATACGTGGACCAATCATGATGTCTCATTTGAAACACCCGTCGATCTAGACTTAGGAGAAATTTCGTAAAAAAATGACAGCAGTTCTCGAGAAGTATGAATGAGTTCTCGAGAACAGGCTGACTTCTCGAGAACTAGACTGTCTGGACTTAAGTTAGTACTCGAGAACAACGGCGTTGAGTCTACTCAAGAGTTATGTGAAGCTTCTTGAGAACTAACTAGACTTCTCGAGAACCATTACTCGAAAGTCAAACCGTATACTCGAGAACCATTCTGACTTCTCGAGAACTAGAGACTAAGTTCTCGAGAACTATGAAGGACTTCTCGAGAGAGGGAATTAGAATAATTTTGCGGTTGTATCTGACTACTCGAGAACTAAAGGCTAGGACTTCTCGATAACCTTAGACTGACTTCTCGAGAACTATAAAAGGTTTCTTGAGAACTAGTCTCGGCTTCTCGAGAACAAAAGGAACTTCTCGAGTTCTGCTAGGTCTACTTCTCGAGAACTGTCATGGACTTCTCGAGTTCTGCTAAGTCTACTTCTCGAGAACTGTCATGGACTTCTCGAGATGTGGACTTGGAGAAATTTTGGACTTAGAAAATTTTTCTCTACTCTTCAAGAACCCAAGCTTCATTCCTTGATCCAAGTGCTTGAATATGAAGTGTATCCCAATTGAGAGGCTACACATGAGTCAACACTTTGGATCACACAGTGAGGGATTATACTGTATGGTCCTGTGTTCATGACCCACTATAGACTGACATTGGTCAACACTTAGCAATGATGATCTGCAAACACACAACTTAAACCAAGATATCAAATACAACGTAATTCATCTTAGTTCAAGGGTGACTTCATGCAAATCTGGTTTATTGTGGATGCAATACCCAACAGAATTTGCTCCATTCGTCGAACTCCGTTTGATAAATATGCCCCATTCGATGAATTCTTAACCTTGTTCAGCAAACTTGCTCTATTCGTCGAACTCTATTCGATGAACTCTTGACCCAATTCACCACTTACTCCGTTCGACGAATATTTGTTGAGCTCAATGAATTCTTTGCTGAGTTTGATAAATACGCTCTGTTCGACGAACTCTTGCTGAGCTTGACGAATCTGACCGATTCGATGAATTGCTTGCTGAGTTCGACAAATCTGACCAGTTCGACGAATTGCTTGTTGAGTTTGACAAATTCGACCGGTTCGACAAATTGCTTGCTGAGTTCGACGAAACTGGATGGTCTTATAATTTCTAACTATTTAATAACTAAGACTTACTATTTACAGCCCAAGATGTTTCATACCCAAATTCCCTTGTTCCCCTAAACCCTTTAGTTCTTCCAAGGGATTTTTCATGACCCAGTCATGACAAAACCATCCTAGGGGTCTTGAAATCTGAGGGATGTTACAAATCCCAATACATAAAAATAAAAATTTCATCCTCGAATTTAGGTTACGCCTACGGGGTGTTAAGTACGAGAAGTAAAATGTAACATCCCGAAAGGTTAAAGGGGATACCTAACGTGGAAAGTTTAGGGTACCTTTGCTTCATCAAGTCCTGTGGCTCCCACGTGTGCTCCTCTTGTCCGTAATTCCTCAACAAGACCTTGACTAGCAGAACCTTCTTGCACCGTAAGACCCTTATCCCAGTATCGTCTATCCAGATTGTCTCCAGGTTTACCGATCGGTCAGAATCTAAAGGGCCATCTGTAGTCGTAATTTGCTTCTCCGGTCAAAGTAGAGCTCTCCTGAGGGAGGAGACGTGGAAGACGTAGTTCAAACCCGTTATCTCTAGTGGAAGCTCCAGTATGTAAGACAAGGGAACGATCTGTTCCAGGATCCTGTAAGGCCCCATGTGCCTCGAACTGAGCTTCATCCGACCACGCACCCACGAGACTCCATGCATTGTTCGTATCTTCAAAAACACCTGGTCTCCTACCTAAAACTCTACTTGACAATAACGCGCATCGTAATACTTGGCATGTGTACTCTAGGCCTCCAACATCCTGTCTCAAATCCACCGCACCTGAGAATCCGTATCCTCAACGAACTCTGAGCCAAGTTCCTTCGAATTCTTGTCCTGGATCCAAGACAAAGGAGTCTTGCATCTCTGCACATATAAAGCCTCATAAGGGGTCATGCCGATGCTGGACTGGTGGCTATTTTTGTATGAGAATTCGATCAACGAAAGTTGCCTCTCCCATGGCTCTCCGCAGTCTAGTATGCAAAGACTAAAAAAATCCTCTAGTGTCCGATTGCTGCACTCTGTTTGTCCATCTGTCTAAGGGTGGATGTCATAACCCTCATTTTCTCTGAATTAAAGAATTATCAGAGTATGATAAAATGTGCATCTTGTTGCCACGTCAAGCAGGGGATAACTACTGACGCTCAGGCAAAACCATCTACTACACTTTATGAAAGAAATTTATGAGTTTAATGATTAGAAAATCAGTTATACTTTAGAGGCCGTATCCCTCGGCTCTGTGGATCACCTAGTCCACAGTTAAAAACTATACTTAAGCGCTGTGGAAAAATATTTTATTCAGGTTTGACATCCTAAGAAGTGCATAAGAGCCCTAAGAGGACCACTTATGCCATGCAAGACTCTAAAGTTAATTTATATTATATATAAGGAAACGATCTTTATACGTTGTTTGGAAAATAGTGATTTACCTTTATAAAACATGCTGATCATGCAAAAATCTTATAATAGTAATATTTGTAGTTTTAAAATAACTAGCAACCTAGCATAAATCCTCCCCAGAGCAAGTAGACTATCTCCAGAAAATGGTAGCAGCAAAAGTAATATATCTAGTACAAAGGTAAAAACTACCAGTGGGCGCCAACAACCTGACACGAACCCACAGGCAAAAATGTATGTCTGTAAGAAAAGTACAGAAAAACTACCTCACTAACAAAGCAACATGATCTCCAAAGTCCAAGAGACCATCAGAAACACCACTGCAACCTAGCCACAAAACTGGCTACTGCTCAGAACCTGAGGCATTCAAAAGAAGAAAAAAATACCTCAGCAAGCAGAACAAGGAAAAACTGCATGGAAGTATCAACCAGGGAATAAATAAAAGAGGAAAACATACAGCAGAAAAATTCGCAACTGCCCAAGGCAAGACAACAAGGAATGCACTACGTGCGAGGAAACAGCACCAACCCTGGCCAAAAACTAAATCTTGCAGGGTTTTACTAGGCTACTAAGAGCCTAAAGTGCTGCAATCTACCAAGGGAGAAACTTCTAACACCCTAAGCTGTGGGAGATGGTAGTAGCAAAAACAAACAACATGGATCCGGGTTGGATGCAATCTAAGTCCCCCAACCACCATTTCCAAGCCAACAAGCTCAAGGGTCTACATGTGAAAGCACAAGGGACCTTCCACCCCCTTGCCCAGCCCATACCTAGAGCAAGATAGAAGAATAAGGGTGGCCTTGGCAAAATTACACAACACCTCCCCCATGAAGAGCTTCAAACCACCACTACTAACCACGACCCACGATTCGGCCTTTAGGAAAGAAAAACATGGCCGACAAGGAAACTCAAAATAAAATCAAGGAATTCACTCGGGAACGAAAATTGAGGAAAGAGAAATAGTGGTTAAGTTACTGAACACGGCTTAGCGTTGAGTGGAACCCACTCAGCGCCTAACCAGACCTTGGCATTGAGTGAGTTAGCCTCACTCAGCGCCAGAATAGCCATGGCGTTGAGTGAGAATCACTTACCCAACGCCCTCCGTAAGAACAGCTCTGGTGTTGAGTGAGCTATCCTCACTCAACGCCAAAACAGTCATGGCGTTGAGTGATGTCCACTCCCTCAACGCCTTCAGCAAAAGAGGCAGCAGCGTTGATTGAGCTAACCTCACTCAATGCCAAAACAGCTATGGCGTTGAGTGAGGTCCACTCCCTCAACGCCTTTAGCAAAACCACAAAACCCAACGGTGGTGTTGAGTGAGTCCACCTCCCTCAACGCCAAAGCAGCTTTGGCGTTGAGTGAGGTCAACTCACTCTACGCCAAAGTTCACTCCCGCAGTAAAACCCTAAATAATCGCCAATAAGAGGAAGTCGGCGGGAATGCCGACTGATTCTCGACGAATCGGCGCGAATGCAGGATGATTCTCGCTGAATCGGCGCGAATCCAGGATGATTCTTGTCGATTGGCGGGAATCCAGAATGATTCTCGCCGAATCAGTGGGAATCCAGAATGATTCTCGCCGAATCGGATGGAATCAAGGATGATTCTCGCCGATCGGTGGGAATCACTAATGATACACATCGAAATCGGTGGGAATCACTTGGTGATTCCCGTCGATTTTGACTTAGACGAAAATTGTCACTCAATCACCCCACCACTCAGCCGCAAGGAACAGACCATACTATAGCTTTGAGTGTGTCCACTACACTTAACGCCAAGTCCGGGCGGCTTTTGGTTTTGAGTGTGTGCACCACACTCAACACCAAAACCCGTGAGTCTACCAAGACTGGTTCTAACCAAGGCCCTACCACAACTTCCTCCCTCACTCTCTCTCTCGGCCCCACCTGTAAAAGCAATAAACTAGAACTACAAATCTAGAGTCTAAATGGTGAACACAACTAGCAGGTTGAGCAAATAGCACAAGGAGGGGGCTCATAGGAGAATCTAAGCCCTAAAATTTAGCAAGATAAAAGAGAATATGCTTGGTTTCTACCCTAGGGCTAACCGGGAAACATTCCAAAATTCAAAAAAACAACAATGGCAAGGGCAAGAATACCACTTGCCTCGATTTCCTGCGAAGCTTGGTCGGCTTTCCCTCCTCTTCACTGTGCACTAGAAGGAGAAGCACCTAACAAGCAAACCCGCATTTTAATGGTGGAAACCACAAGAAACCGAAAATCCAAGTCTCCTAAAACTCCACGAAAAACAAACCTCTTACCGTCGAAACGAAGATCAGAGCGAGATCAAGACAACGCCGCTTTCGGAATCAAAATCCGTCCACGAACACTCCCGGAATCACCGTCCGAAGGAGAAGCAGGCCCAGCAGTTTCCTCTATTTTCCGCGAACAGGAGCAGCGGTTTCGGTCTTGGGGAGAAGAAGAGAGGAGAAGTGGGCCCTCTACTTCTTAATAAGGCTTTTATACAAGCTTTAAAGCATCGGTTTAGCAAAACCGAACCCAACCGCCTGCTCCTTAAATAAAAAAGAAAAGGGAATTTCTTCTAGTCTTACTAATGGCACACCCAAAGCGACGAGAAAACCAAACTATCACGGAATTCGACGAAATTCGCACCGTAGCTAAATATCCACGCTACGAACACAACGGCGAAGTCGAAACTAAATTTCAAAGAATAGAACTCGAGTTATACCCTCCCGAAGACAAAACACAAGCATCCCCTAGAGGCCACACCGGGTCACCCAAAACGACTCGGCTTGCTAGGGAGATCTTGCCAACCGGCTACAAAATAGGGCACCCAGTTCTAAGGAGTTAAGACCACACTCTACAGATGGCGCAAGCTAAGAAAATGTGTTGACGTAATGCCAAACAAGAATTTAAATAATCGCAGAAAAATCGGGGGCATTATAGTCACTCCCCTAAAAGAAAGTTTCGTCCCGAAACTTTTACGCACAACACTTCTACTATAGAAGGAAAGTAATAATCCAAACATTACAAGAAGAAAAACAAACCAAACTAATCAGGGAAACAGCTGAGGGTAAGCCTCCCTCATAGCCGACTCTAACTCCCAAGTCGCGCTCTCTAAATCCTGATTCCTCTAAAGAACTTTTACCATCGGAATAGACTTCTTTCGCAGCACCCGTTCCTGAGTATCCAAAATACGGACTGACACTTCAACAAAAGAGAGGTTGGGCTCTAACTGGGGCACAACGTCCAAGTCTTGCCCACTGCTGCGCACGCACTTCCGCAATTGGCTAACATGGAAAACAATATGAACACCTGGGAAGTTTGCTGGCAAATCCAACCTGTAAGCTGACATGCCAATCCGCTCCAAAATCTTAAACGGGCCCACATACCTCGGGTCCGATTTCCGATTCTTACCAAACCTATTTACACCCACCATCGGGGAAACTTTAAGAATTATAAGGTCCCCTACAGAAAACTCCAAGGCAGACCTACGCCGATTAGCGTTCTTCTCGTACATCTCCTGAGCTATACGAAGCTTCTCACGAACAAGCTTCACTGCGACTTCCATTTCCTCGAGCGAATCAGGACCCAACAATGGCCTCTCACCAGCCTCAGCCCAAAACAACAGAGTTCTGCAGCGCCTCCCATACAAGGCTTCGAACGGAGCCATCTGCAAGCTCTCCTGATAACTATTGTTGTATGCAAATTCCATAAGTCGCAGCCGCTCATCCCATGCTCCACCGTGGTCTAAAATGTAGCATCGGATCATATCCTCAACTATCTGATTCACCAGCTCTGTCTACCCATTAGTCTTTGGGTGGTACGCAGTAGAATACCTCAGATCCGTACCCAAACCCTCTTGCAGACTCGGCAAAAAACGAGAAGTAAACCGGGAGTCTCAATCAGAAATGATGCTAACCGGCACACCGTGCAGTCGGATGACTTCATTAAAGTACAACTCCGCTATCTTCTTCATCGGGTAATCAATCTTATATGGCACGAAGTGAGCACACTTCGTAAGTCTATCCACTATGACCCAATCGGTATCAAATCCCCTCGGGGATCGCGGTAAACCCGTGATGAAATCCATAGATATACTTTCCCACTTCCAAGTCGGGATCTCTAACGGATTCAACTTGCCACCAGGCCTTCAATGATCGGCCTTCACCCGCTTGCAAGTGTGGCACTCCACAATAAATCGGGCTATATCTCCTTTCATGCCATACCACCAGGCAATTTTCTTTAAGTAACGATACATCTTTGTAGATCCTTGATGGTAGGCAACGCTGGATCCATGAGCCTCTCTACAAACCATACCCCAAATGTCCCCAACCGCGGGGATGCAAAATCTGTTGCTGTACTTCAAAGTTATCGCATCATCGATGGAGTAATCCGACAACTCTCCTCTCTCAGTCCTAGAGTATAAGTGTAAAAGATCCGGGTCATCCTTCTGGTGAAGTCTGGTCAAAGAAATCCAAGACGGCTCTGCCACTGACAAACTACTCTGCAGGCCACATCATCCCACTGATATATTCATAAGAAGGAACTCCTCCACTAAACGATCGGCGGTGAGATTAAAGATCTTTCCCGTCTTACGGCTCAGGGCGTCGGCCACCACATTGGCCTTGCCTGGATGATACTGGATCTCTACATCATAATCGGCCACATACTCTAGCCACCGACGCTGGCGCAGATTTAACTCCTTCTGCGTGAACATGTACTTCAGGCTCTTATGGTCGGTAAAGATCTTGCACTGAGCCCCATAAAGTAGGTGTCTCCACAGTTTCAATGCATAGATAACCGCTGCGAACTCGAGGTCATGCGTAGGATAATTCTTCTCATGAGTCTTCAGTTGCCTTGACCTATAGGCAATCACCTTACCAACCTTCATTAATACGCATCCCAGACCTACATGCGAAGCATCCACGTATACATCATAATCAACACCCTCAGCAGGCAGGGTCAGAACGGGAGCAGTGCACAATCTCCTCTTTAACTCCAGGAAGGCTTCTTCGCACTTCTCGCTCCAATCAAAAGCCACGTTCTTCCGAGTCAGCTTAGTCAAAGGTGTAGCTAGGGTAGAGAAACCCTCCACAAACCTCCTGTAGTAGCCGGCCAATCCTAGAAAGCTCCTGATCTCCTTGGGCGTGCCCGGCCAACTCCAATCCATCACTGCTGCGATCTTTTCCGAGTCAACTGAGATCCCATTCTTATTAACCACGTGGCCCTGAAATGAGACCTGAGGCAACCAAAATTCGCACTTGCTTAACTTGGCGAATAACTTATGGTTCCTCAACTCCGATAGAACCAAGCGCAGATGCTGCTCATGCTCCTCAGCACTGCGAGAATAAACCAACACATCATCAATGAAGACCACCACGAACTTATCTAGGAAATCCTTGAACACCCAGTTCATCATATCTATGAATATTGATCGAGCGTTGGTCAATCCAAACGACATCACTAAGAACTCAAAATGTCCATGCCTCGATCTAAACGCAGTCCGTGGAATATCTGCCTCACGGATCCTAAGCTGATGGTAGCCTGAACGAAGGTCAATCTTGGAGAAGACCGTGCTACCGCGCAACTGGTCAAATAAATCATCGATCCTCGGCAGAGGGTACCTGTTCTTAATTGTGTCTTTGTTCAACTCCCTATAGTCGATGCAAAGCCGCATTGACCCATCTTTCTTCTTCACAAATAGAAGAGGAGCACACTAAGGCGACGAACTCTGCCTGATAAACCCTTTCGCCAACAACTCATCTAACTGGACTCGCAACTCCTTTAGCCCTCGAGGGGCCATCCGGTACGGCGCCTTAGCAATAGGACGCGTACCCGGCTCCAAATCGATCACAAACTCAACATCCCGCTTGGGAGGAATACCAAGAAGCTCATCAGGAAAAACATCGGAGAAATCACGAACAACTGGAATCTCCTCTAAGCGCGGTACACTAACAACGGTCCCAACCACCGAGACCAAACAAGCAAAACAATCCAAAAGAAAAAGCTTCTGAGCACATACCGCAGAGATGATAGGAGAATCCTAGCTCAGATCTGCATACATGCTTACGGGCTGACCTTCGTCCCCGATGAAGTCCAAGTGCTTCCCTTTGCACTGAATGATTGCATCATACCTAGACAGCCAGTCCATGCCCAAAATAACATCGAAGTCCTCAAGATCAATCATCTTCAGGTCTGCCTTTGTAAGGAAGTCCCCCAACAAAATAGGGCAATCTAACACGCCCAAATCTGACAACACAGATTCACGAGAGGGGAACTTTACACGAAAGGTATCCCGAACTCGATCTAAAGTCAACCGATGTCACTCTACAAAGGCTCTAGCCACGAACAAGTGGGTAGCGCCAGAGTCAAACAGAACACGCGCCCAGCGGTTCTTCACCTTAAACTTCCCTATAGGAACATATATAACTAAGGAACTACCACAACAATACTACAAACATTCTAGCAAGACAAGAACAAAACATTCAGGCTGGAAAGACAACTAACCTGAGATGACCTGAGTCGAAGCTTCAGCCTCCTCGGAAGAGATCACGTTCAGCTTTCCCTTTCCCTTGTCCACACGCTGAGGTGGAGGTAATGCCTGAAGAGGAACTGCATGAAGAGCAGGATGGACCTGAGGACACCTAGACTTGATGTGTCCCTTCTGCCCACACTGAAAACAGACCTTATCCTTGGACCAGCACTGGGCAGCATTAGCCCGGGTCGCTTGCAAACAGAATAGGAGACATCTTTCCTAGGAGCACCCTGAATCGCATGAACCTGCTCCTTCCTCTGAGATGCTGCCCTCTTGAAACATCTCTTGACAGGGTGGCCTGATCGGCCATAGAAACTGCACACCACTTTGCTCTTCTTTCCAGGAATCGCACCGGGTACCTGGGGTTTCTTTTCCTCCACAGACTTCCTCTTATCCTTCCTACTTTGCTGTCCTCTGCTCTTCGCGGTCTCAATATCCTCCACCTTCAGAGTAGCCTCCACTACTCCTACATAAGCCTCTGACCCATAAGCACTGGTCAACTGCTGCACCTCACTCCTCAAACCACCGAGAAATCGCTTAACTCGATCAGCCTCAATGTTGACCAATCTAGGGGCAAAACGGCTCAGCTTGCTGAACTCTATCTCATACTAACCCACTGTGAGTTGCCTTTGCTTCAGATGGAGTAAGTTGTTCATGAGGCGGTCACGCTCGACCGATGGTATGAACTTCCTCAATAGCATCTCCTTGAACACCTCCCAAGAGCATCCAGCTACCAAGCTCTCTTTCTCTCTCAGCCACCAACTCTTAGCCAAACCTTTAAGCTTATAGGCGGCTATCATCACCCTCTGATCGTCTGTAATCCCTCAGTACGAGAACATCTCCTCCATGGAGATCAACCAGTTTTCTATCACCATGAAATCTGCCTTCCCGTCATAAGTGGGAGGGCTCAGCCTCTGAAACTGCGATATGAAGGCCATCTCCACTAGCACCACCACTGGAGGTCTTAAGGGTGCAGGAGGGGGAGGAACAGCAATACCCCCTGCAGGGCCTTGCACTCCCTGAGTCTGTCCTGCCACAAATACTACCAAAGTCTTGATCTGGGCTCGCACCTCCACCAGCTGCCTGCTCAAGGAATCGCTACTATGCCGCAAACTTTCGATTACCGCATCATTCTGAGCTCCATATGACTCACCCTCAGACAGGGGAGTCGATCTAGTTGAAGGATGTCTCACCATCCGAAAGTCAAAGCTACACTTGTTAGATCTTAGTACAATGGCAAGACCCAACTACAAGTACAGACAATACATATAAAGATATGAACTTAAAGCTGCTAAACTTGCTCTGGGAGTTTATTTTTTTACAAAAATTGATGTTATGCCCTAACCTAGGATGGTTAACCACCACCATACTATTTCTTGTGCCTAGATCGGGAATGCATGACTTTATATTATTTTTTACTCGAAAACTTATGTAACGTCCCAATTCGCGCTAGGCCCTTGATTGCGTGTTTGAGTCTAGGGGGATGTGGTGAGCCCAATGGGGGTGTGGGGGAACAGGTGCGAACGTACGAGAAATGAGGAAAACAAGGCAAATGGCATTTCTGGCTGACACGGGTATGGACACGGCCGTGTCCATACCCGTGTGCCTCATAAAATTAAGTTTCCAGTCAGAGAGGTACACGGGTATTGGGACACGGGCGTGTCCCTAGCCGTGTGCCAAGGACACGGGTCGGGACACGGCCGTGTCTCTACCCGTGTGCCGCAACCCCGACACGGAAGAAAGTTGTTCTGGGATGAACACGGCCCTAGACACGGCAGGCCACACGGCCGTGTCACCTGAACACGGGTAGGAACACGGCCGTGTGCCTACCCGTGTCTGCGATGTATAAAAAGGAAAAAAATTGGAAACCCTAGCATTCATTCCCCTTTCTTCTGCCCCGAAATTCCTGAGAGAGTTCTTGGCTGGAGGAGGAGGAAGAGCTTGCCGGAGCCATCCTTGGAGGAATCAAAACGCCGCCGCCGTCAAGGGAAAAACAATGTCGCCGCGAAGGAGTGCGAGGCTCATGGCCGGCCATGGTGGTACCGCTGGACTTGAGGTGAGCTTCCTCCCCTCTCCCTTGGTGCTAGATCTATAGTTATTTTAGGAGAGACATCGACTCCATAGAGTCTTGATGGTGAGGAGGAGAGTTCTTAGGATAAGCCACGCCTAGGTTTTCTAGGCTTAGTCTCCCTCAACCTTCTCATCATTCAAAGTGGAGATGAGAGGGGTTTTCGTTGAGGGTTTGGCTTTGAAAGGAGAAATAAGGTTGGGTGTGATTTCTGGAGAAGTTTATGCGAGGTCGTTGCAAGGAGGAAGATGAACGGATGCCGTTCATCTCGCCTTAAGATGCGTGCAGAAATCTGATTTCTGCACGCGGCGACCTTCGTGGCAAATTTCGTAGGTGTTCTGGCCAGATCTGGGTGAACGACTCAACACGAAAGTCGTAGCCCTTGAAATTACCTTTCCAACGAGTGGTTGCTCGTTTCCATGCGATACCTGTAGCCACGGGAAAGCTGGTTCGAGTCCGCTGCGTTCGGGAAAATTCCTGTACAGGAAACTGTTTCCTGTACGTATTCGAGTTGAATTTCTGGTATGTTGCGAGCAGATCTGGGCGATCGACTCAACACGAAAGTCGTAGCCCTCGCGAATACCTTTCCAACGAGGGGTTGTGCATTGTGATCGGATCCCTATAGCTCCGGGAATCCCAGTTTTAGTATTGGGCTATCCTATGTTAATGCACTTGTTAATTTATAATGTTAGCACTCTTGCAATGATTGTGATTTGCTCATTTGATATCTTGCTCCCATATATCTATAATGTTGTTGTTCCTATAATTTAGCATGGTTACTCATTTGGTTGTGTATTGGGGAATAACCATGTAATGGTAGAGAAATGGATTGGGTGGGAAGGTTAGATATTAGGAGTTGAGATTGGTATAGGATATATTTATACAATTTGGTGTTGAACATATCTATTATGCGTAGTGTTGAGGTGAATCCATTGAATAGGTGAGTGTGAACATGATGAACACTATGTGAAGAGTATTTTGTAACCATAATCCGAGCCCAAGGGGTTTATTAACAACCGATGCATAGAGTTGAAGTCTCCCTACGGGTAGCATCGAGTGAGTTGTTTTGGGGCATGTGATGTGCGACGATTCATCGTGTCGCGATTTTGAGATAATGATTGTGGCAGGTCTACGGGTTCGCCAGTCGTCACACCGATGGGAGCCAATGGGTAGACCTTGGGCGGTAGGGTTAGATACTTGGTGTCCATAACCCGAGATCTCCTCCGCGCCATGAGAACGGTTAGGCTTGCACCTCGTGCGTTTCCGAGGTTCCATCCGGTTCGAAATCAAAGGCCAGGTTGGGCTGTGTTCTTGGTGCACATTTACCCAAGACCCCTTCTGAGCCGTAGTACGCATGTGAGCTCCGCTGTTGTGTTCTTAGCGTTGAGGCGTACGGGGGCCTAGGATAGGTAGTGTGATACCACCTAGTAGTGGAGACGCCCGCTCCACTGTCGCCGTCTGGCCACGACGGACGACGCCTGAGAGGTTAGCTACCTGCTCGAAAAGTGGGAACTTCAAGTCTGTGTCGACATAGCAACTTGCATGTGCGTGTGCATGATTCGGTCATAGCATAACATTCATATCATGTCATTCATTGCATACACAAGATCCTCATCGTATAAGTTTGTATGGGCACTCTTATACGATGAGTTACTTTACTGTTAAGCCGATCCTTAACTTATAAGTTTGTATGGGCACTCTTATAAGCTAAGTTACTATTCTGATTACTTATACCTGCTGTCATATATTATTGATATTTGTAGAACTGCTAGTTGTGTAGTGTGGTTTATACTTCACCATATTTACAGTCACCTGCTTGTTTACTTGCTTATATATATATATATTGCACTTTGTTCCTTTCTCCGCCCGGTGCCGAGGAGTCGCCGGGGGAGCGGATGTGAAGCCACTTAGTCTTATGACTAACGGTTGCTACGTCTTCCTTTTTAGGAGGAAACCCCGCAGGTAGAGCAGCAACGGACTATGCAGCAGGACAGCCAGGCCCGGATGATAGGACCTGAGGTGGTGGTGCCATCGGCACCGTCAGTGACAGTAGTGAGTGTTTTCATGTAGCCGTTTGGCAAAACATTTCTAGACTCTTGTTTCTTTTGTACAAGCCTGTTGTGCTTGTTATCTTCCGCTACTTTTGGACTTTAACTTAGCTGTGAACTGAACTGCCTTTACTTTTCTGTTATGGTTGGGTTGGCATAATTGTTGTGATATGGATTGTAGCCGGCGGAATAGGCGTCTTGTGGTAAAGGCTAACCCGTGTGTTAGTGCTACCGCAAGGCGGCTATTTCGGGCATAAGACTCCCCTCGTGCCGTGTGTTGTGTTCCGGGAGGGGGGTCCCACAAATGGTATCAGACTAAGCCGATCTTCACCTACAGCAGTCAGGTAATAATGGGCAACTCCCGTTCGATTAGTCGGTTTGGGGACAAACCGACTTAGCGGAAGCAGTGGTGTGCCCATATGTAATTCACACTAAGTTGTCCAACTTTGACATTAGTTTTAGCCAACCTGACCCTAGTTTGTACCTTGCATATAGGTCCCAGCGTAGGTGGAGCCGGTTGGGGGCACTCCTACCCCTTCCGTCCCTTCACAATTCCAGCAGTCGGAACTGTGACAAACGCTGTCAGCCATATTGGATGCATTTAAAGCCCAGCAAGCTCCGGTGCAACAACAAGCGCCAGGCTCCAACTGGGTGAGCACCTTCCGTGCCCTGTCCCCTCCTACCTATCTTGGGACAGAATCGCCGGTGCGCACCGAGGAATGGCTTGATACCGTGCAGGAATTGATGGCTGGCATAAGATGTCCGAACAGCATGGCAGTGACATTGGTAGTGACGCTGCTAGAGCTACACGCTAAAAGGTGGTGGAAGTCCCTCATGGGCTCCACCTTCCAAGGGCGGTTGTACACGGACATCAGTTGGAACGAGTTCACCGAGGCGTTTCTGGATCACTTCATTCCTTCTTCTGCTCGGGATGAACTTGAAGAAAGATTTCTGCAGCTGAAGCAGGGATCGAAATCGGTAACGGAGTACCAGAGGGAGTTCCAACACCTCGCTAGGTTTGCTGATTCCTATGATTTGGATGATAGAGGCTATGCGAAGCGTTTCTACAAAGGGTTGAGGGACCCCCTGAGGCAGGCCCTTTTGTTTATAGCCGATGGAAGCCTGGCAGAAATCATTGACATGGAAAAGAGACTGGAGGCGGACCACATGGGATGTGGCAAGAGACCTGCGGAAGGAGTAATTGAAGTCGACCCTAGTAATAGAAGGCGGAATGATCATGGCAGAGGAAGGGGAAACCACAGAGGCGGTCGGTGGGTCAACCGGAACTATCGGGTGGAGTACCCTATTCCGCAATTACCTCCACCACCGCAGCAGCAACATTATCAACAACCTGGGGGCCGACGTGAGGTGATATGTTTTGAGTGCAACCAACCGGGGCATGTCCGACGAGTTTGCCCGCGACTGATCGGGGATGCTCCTATTGCTCCCCCTCCAGTAGCTCTACGGGGGCGAGGGCACATGCGTGGCCGAGGAAGAGGACCACCAGGGAGAAATCAAGGACATGCACGGGAGCATGTATTCGCATTGGATATGACTCAGGAGAGAAATCCGCAGGAAGTCATCACCGGTACGTGCAAAATTTATTAATATTATATGACTTGTTGGATTTACGATACAAATGATACGCGCAATTTTGAATAGTGATTACCTTTTTGGAACTTAGGCACTGTCATGGTTAGCGGGAGACCCGCCTATACGTTATTTGACACGGGTGCGTCTCACTCGTTCATCTCGGAGGACTTCGTGAAGGACTTGGAGGGAGTGCAACACTTCACGGGCACTACTCAAAGGGTGCGCCTTCCGGACGGCTCTGAGATGACGTCGTCAGCAAGTTGCGACTTCGACACCCTTATTGGAGGAAAGTTCTTTGAAACTCCGGCGACAGTGTTAAGAATCCCGGAGTTCGATCTCATCCTGGGCATGAAGTGGTTGGACTGGCACCACGCCAGGATCAATTGTGCGGAGAAGCAAGTTATGTTGAGGCATGGAGACTCGGAAGTCATCTTCCAAGGTATTAAATTCGCACCCCGTAAATTATTGTCTTCAATCCAAGCTATGAAATCTCATATGGAAGGGGACGAGGTCTATGTAATCTGCTTCGAGTTGAAGAAATTGACATTAGAGGTCAAGGATGTGCGGGTGGTGCGAGAATTTCCCGAGGTATTCCCCGAGAAATTACCGGGACTACCCCCGCATAGGGAAGTGGACTTCCAAATCAAGCTAATTCCGGGTGCCAAGCCCGTCTCGCGAGCTCCATACCGAATGGCTCCGAAGGAACTTGCAGAGTTTAGAGTCCAGCTTCAGGAATTGGTGGAAGCAGGGTTCGTTCGCCCAAGCTCGTCGCCTTTGGGAGCGCCCGTTTTGTTCGTCAAAAAGAAGGATGGCACCCTGCGGCTATGTATTGATTATCGAGAGTTGAACCGGTTAACGGTGCGGAACACCTATCCCCTACCGCGCATCGATGAATTATTTGATCAATTGGTGGGATCGTATTGGTTCTCCAAGTTAGATCTGCGTTCGGGATATTATCAGCTGAGGATGCAAGAAGATGACATTCAGAAGACGGCGTTCAGTTCGAGATATGGTTTGTATGAATTCACCGTGATGCCGTTTGGGCTCACAAACGCCCCTTCCGCCTTTATGAGCTTGATGAACAAGGTGTTCAGCCCTTATTTGGACATCTTTGTCATCGTGTTCATCGATGATATCCTAGTCTACTCCAAGACTGAAGCAGAACACGCCGAACATCTAACTTTAGTGCTGAGGAAACTAAAGGAGCACACTTTGTTTGCCAAGTTCAGCAAATGTGAGTTTTGGCTTCGAGAGGTCGCGTTCTTGGGCCATGTGATTAGTGGGGCAGGGCTAGCAGTAGATCCGGCCAAGGTGCGGCCGTGAAGGAGTGGTCGCCATTGAAGTCAGCGGCCGACATACGAAGCTTTCTTGGACTTGCCGGGTACTATCGCAAGTTCGTGAAAGGCTTCTCGAAGATCGCCCTTCCCCTTACTACGCTGACCAAGAAGGGTGTGCCGTTTGAATGGACACCCCAGTGCGAAGCTGCATTCCAAGAGCTGAAGGACAGATTGACGACTGCACCCATCCTAGCTCTTCCATCTGGGAAGGAGGGCTTTCAAGTTTACACGGATGCGTCGTATCAAGGGATGGGAGCTGTGCTGATGCAGAATGGGCATGTGATCGCTTATGCTTCAAGACAGTTGAAGAAGCATGAAGCCAGCTACCCGGTGCATGATCTAGAGTTGGGAGCGGTGGTATTCGCCTTGAAGATGTGGAGGCATTATTTATATGGCGTCCACTGCGAGATCTACTCGGATCACAAAAATCTGAAGTACGTTCACACCCAAAAGGAGTTAAACTTGAGACAGCGGCGGTGGTTGGAGTTCTTGTGCGACTATGAATTCACCTTGAACTACCACCCCGGGAAGGTTAATTCCGTAGCTGATGCCTTGAGCCGGAAAGCACCGGGAACGAGCACGGAATCCCGCTTGATGAGGATGGAGTTAATCCGAACACTGCAAGAGATGGAAATCACTTTGGTCTTTAAGAATCAACCGGAAGAGTATACAGAATATTTGGCCGCGATGAGTATAGTTTGCAACATACGAGACCGGATCCGTACGGAACAAAAGAAGGATGCGGCTTTAACCCCGGCTTTCAAGTCAATGGAGGATGGGACTACGGAAGAATACTCCCTAAAAGACGGCCTCGTCCATTTTCGTGGCCGGCATTACATCCCCGAAGGTGACAACATTCGGGAGGATATTCTAAAGGAGGCCCATTGCTCCAAGTACTCGGTGCACCCGGGGATCGCGAAGATGTACACCGATTTGAGAAAAACAATGTGTTGGCCGGGCATGAAGAGGGACGTCAAGTACTTCGTTACTCATTGTGTGGCTTGCCAAATGGTGAAGGCGGAATGCAGAAGCCCCGGTGGAATGCTACAGTCGTTGCCCATCCCCGAATGGAAATTTGAGGACATTTCCATGGATTTCGTCCACGGGTTACCTCGCTCGCGCTCGGGGAATGATTCTGTGTGGGTGATAGTTGACCGGTTGACCAAGGTAGCCCGATTTATCCCAATGAAGAAGGACGCGCAGGTGGGCGTCCTGGTGCGTCTCTTTGTGGAGCAATTTGTGTGGTACCATGGTGTGCCGAAGTCGATCGTCTCCGATCGGCATGGTCGGTTTACTTCAAGAGAATGGAGGGCTGTACAAGCTTATTTGGGCTCGCGCCTCGCCTTTAGCACAGCCTTTCACCCACAAACGGACGGGCAGTCTGAACGAACCATCCGAACATTGGAGGACCTTCTGAGGTTGTGTGTGCTAGATAAAGGAGAACCATGGGAGAGACTCTTACCTCTCGTGGAGTTCTCTTATAATAACAGTCATCAAGCTAGTATTGGAATGGCACCTCATGAAGCTTTGTATGGAAGGAGGTGTAGAACACCCTTGTCCTGGGTGCAAGACGAAGATCCGAAGACATTGGGAAATGAGTATATTGATGACACGGACGCGGTGGTTAGGTTGATCCGGGATCGAATGCTAGAGGCTCAAAGCCGACAGGCAAAATATTACAACGCAAGGCACCGTATGGTAGAGTTTCAAGTGGGTGATAAGGTGTTCCTGAAGATTCGACCGATGCACGGAGTGTCACGGGTATGTGGAGTCAAGAAGCTCAGCCCAAGGTATGTTGGGCCCTATGTCGTAGTGGAAAGGATTGGCCCTCTGGCCTATCGATTGGAGTTACCACCGGAGCTGGAGAACCTTCACGACGTGTTCCATGTATCGTCGCTTCGGAAGGCTTTGTTGCGACCTGAACAGTATATCCCCATGGCGGATGGTGCTGTGGCGCCTGATAGGTCTGTGCGACTGGAGCCGGTGCAGATCGTTGATAATGAGACAAGAACCTTGCGCCGCAAAAGTGTTCCCTTGGTGAAGGTGCTATGGTCTAATCATGGGAAGGAGGAGTTCACATGGGAGCCAAAGGACTTAATGCAAGGGTGCTACCCGGAGTTATTTACTCCAGGTAAGAATTTTATTTGAAAGCATAGTTCCCTTTTATGTGTTTCACTCCCATAGCCTTACCCTGATTTCGGGGACGAAATCTTTTATTTTGTTTATAGGATTTGTAACGTCCCAATTCACGCTAGGCCCCTTGATTGCGTGTTTGAGTCTAGGGGGCTGTGGTGAGCCCAATGGGGGTGTGGGGGAACAGGTGCGAACGTACGGGAAATGAGGAAAACAAGGCAAATGGCATTTCTGGCTGACACGGGTATGGACACGGCCGTGTCCATACCCTTGTGCCTCATAAAATTAAGTTTCCAGTCAGAGAGGTACACGGGTATTGGGACACGGGCGTGTCCCTAGCCGTGTGCCAAGGACATGGGTCGGGACACGGCCGTGTCTCTACCCGTGTGCCGCAACCCCGACACGGAAGAAAGTTGTTCTGGGATGAACACGGCCCTAGACACGGCAGGCCACACGGCCGTGTCACCTGAACACGGGTAGGAACACGGCCGTGTGCCTACCCGTGTCTGCGATCTATAAAAAGGAAAAAAATTGGAAACCCTAGCATTCATTCCCCTTTCTTCTGCCCCGAAATTCCTGAGAGAGTTCTTGGCTGGAGGAGAAGGAAGAGCTTGCCGGAGCCATCCTTGGAGGAATCAAAACGCCGCCGCCGTCAAGGGAAAAACAATGCCGCCGCGAAGGAGTGCGAGGCTCATGGCCGGCCATGGTGGTACCGCTGGACTTGAGGTGAGCTTCCTCCCCTCTCCCTTGGTGCTAGATCTATAGTTATTTTAGGAGAGACATCGACTCCATAGAGTCTTGATGGTGAGGAGGAGAGTTCTTAGGATAAGCCACGCCTAGGTTTTCTAGGCTTAGTCTCCCTCAACCTTCTCATCATTCAAAGTGGAGATGAGAGGGGTTTTCGTTGAGGGTTTGGATTTGAAAGGAGAAATAAGGTTGTGTGTGATTTCTGGAGAAGTTTATGCGAGGTCGTTGCAAGGAGGAAGATGAACGGATGCCGTTCATCTCGCCTTAAGATGCGTGCAGAAATCTGATTTCTGCACGCGGCGACATTCGTGGCCAATTTCGGAGGTGTTCTGGCCAGATCTGGGTGAACGACTCAACACGAAAGTCGTAGCCCTTGAAATTACCTTTCCAAAGAGTGGTTGCTCGTTTCCATGCGATACCTGTAGCCACGGGAAAGCTGGTTCGAGTTCGCTGCGTTCGGGAAAATTCCTGTACAGGAAACTGTTTCCTGTACGTATTCGAGTTGAATTTCTGGTATGTTGCGACCAGATATGGGCGATCGACTCAACACGAAAGTCGTAGCCCTCGCGAATACCTTTCCAACGAGGGGTTGTGCATTGTGATCGGATTCCTGTAGCTCCGGGAATCCCAGTTTTAGTATTGGGCTATCCTATGTTAATGCACTTGTTAATTTATAATGTTAGCACTCTTGCAATGATTGTGATTTGCTCATTTGATATCTTGCTCCCATATATCTATAATGTTGTTGTTGCTATAATTTAGCATGGTTACTTATTTGATTGTGTATTGGGGAATAACCATGTAATGGTAGAGAAATGGATTGGGTGGGAAGGTTAGATATTAGGAGTTGAGATTGGTATAGGATATATTTATACAATTTGGTGTTGAACATATCTATTATGCGTAGTGTTGAGGTGAATCCATTGAATAGGTGGGTGTGAACATGATGAACACTATGTGAAGAGTATTTTGTAACCATAATCCGAGCCCAAGAGGTTTATTAACAACCGATGCATAGAGTTGAAGTCTCCCTACGGGTAGCATCGAGTGAGTTGTTTTGGGGCATGTGATGTGCGACGATTCATCGTGTCGCGATTTTGAGATAATGATTGTGGCAGGTCTACGGGTTCGCCAGTCGTCACACCGATGGGAGCCAATGGGTAGACCTTGGGCGGTAGGGTTAGATACTTGGTGTCCATAACCCGAGATCTCCTCCGCGCCATGAGAACAGTTGGGCTTGCACCTCGTGCGTTTCCGAGGTTCCATCCGGTTCGAAATCAAAGGCCAGGTTGGGCTGTGTTCTTGGTGCACATTTACCCAAGACCTCTTCTGAGCCGTAGTACGCATGTGAGCTCCGCTGTTGTGTTCTTAGCGTTGAGGCGTACGGGGGCCTAGGATAGGTAGTGTGATACCACCTAGTAGTGGAGACGCCCGCTGCACTGTCGCCGTCTGGCCACGACGGACGACGCCTGAGAGGTTAGCTACCTGCTCGAAAAGTGGGAACTTCAAGTCTGTGTCGACATAGCAACTTGCATGTGCGTGCGCATGATTCGGTCATAGCATAACATTCATATCATGTCATTCATTGCATACACAAGATCCTCATCGTATAAGTTTGTATGGGCACTCTTATACGATGAGTTACTTTACTGTTAAGCCGATCCTTAACTTATAAGTTTGTATGGGCACTCTTATAAGCTAAGTTACTATTCTGATTACTTATACCTGCTGTCATATATTATTGATATTTGTAGAACTGCTAGTTGTGTAGTATGGTTTATACTTCACCATATTTACAGTCACCTGCTTGTTTACTTGCTTATATATATATATATATATTGCACTTTGTTCCTTTCTCCGCCCGGTGGCGAGGAGTCGCCGGGGGAGCGGATGTGAAGCCACTTAGTCTTATGACTAACAGTTGCTACGTCTTCCTTTTTAGGAGGAAACCCCGCAGGTAGAGCAGCAACGGACTATGCAGCAGGACAGTCAGGCCCGGATGATAGGACCTGAGGTGGTGGTGCCATCGGCACCGTCAGTGACAGTAGTGAGTGTTTTCATGTAGCCGTTTGGCAAAACATTTCTAGACTCTTGTTTCTTTTGTACAAGCCTGTTGTGCTTGTTATCTTACGCTACTTTTGGACTTTAACTTAGCTGTGAACTGAACTGCCTTTACTTTTCTGTTATGGTTGGGTTGGCATAATTGTTGTGATATGGATTGTAGCCGGCGGAATAGGCGTCTTGTGGTAAAGGCTAACCCGTGTGTTAGTGCTACCGCAAGGCGGCTATTTCGGGCATAAGACTCCCCTCGTGCCGTGTGTTGTGTTCCGGGAGGGGGGTCTTACAACTTATGTGTGTACATATGTCATCCTGTCAGTCTTTAGCTTGGCACGTTGTGCTTATGCAATGTTATGCTATGTATGTTTGTGCTATGTATTCTAAAAAGGCCCTAATGCATGTTACGAGCGGCGTACGCATGAAAATGTTATGCATCCCATACTACATAACATTCGCATGCAACGAAGAAAAGAAAATGTGCTACTCGCAGCCATGTGGTGAGGTTTTGCATCACATACTACATAACCCTCACATGTTGCCCCTATGGTGGATCCATTTACGAACACATATTATGCATCCCATACTACATAATATGCCCCGTATACTTTATGTTATGCTATGAGTGTAGTGTTCGTGATTTTGCCAAGACGTGCTGATCACATATAGTTGTGTGAATGACATGATGCTGAACTACTAAAGCAATCAAAGGAAGGTTGCCCGACTAACTTTTCAAGCAACCTCCCTCTGATACCAACTATCACAACCTGCATTTTCACCGAATTACAGAATTATCAGAGTATGAGAAAACGCGCGTCATGATGCCACGTCAAGCAGGGGATAACTGCTGACGCTCAGGAAAAACCATCTACTACACTTTATGAAAGAAATTTATGAGTTTAATGATTAGAAAATCAGTTATACTTTAGAGGCCGTATCCCTCGGCTCGGTGGATCACCTAGTCCACAGTTAAAAACTATACTTAAGCGCTGCAGAAAAATATTTTATTCAGGTTTGACATCCTAAGAAGTGCATAAGAGCCCTAAGAGGACCACTTATGCCATGCAAGACTCTACATTTAATTTATATTATGTATAAGGAAACGATCTTTATACGTTGTTTGGAAAATAGTGATTTACCTTTATAAAACATGCTGATTATGCAATAATCTTATAATAATAATAATTGTAGTTTTAAAAAAACTAGCAACCTAACATAAATCCTCCCCAAAGCAAGTAGACTATCTCCAGAAAATGGTAGCAGCAAAAGTAATATATCTAGTACAAAGGTAAAAAATACCAGTGGGCGCCAACAACCTGACATGAACAAACAGGCAAATATGTATGTCTGTAAGAAAAGTACAGAAAAACTACCTCACAAACAAAGCAACATGATCTCCAAAGTTCAAGAGACCACCAGCAACACCACTGCAACCTAGCCACCAAACTGGCTACTGCTCAGAACCTGAGGCATTCAAAAGAAGAAAAAATACCTCAGCAAGCAAAATAAGGAAAAACTGCATGGAAGTGTCAACAAGGGAATAAATAAAAGAGGAAAACACACAGCAGAAAAAGTCACAACTGCCCAAGGATAGACAACAAGGAATGCACTACGTGAGAGGAAACAGCACCAACCCTGCCCAGAAACTACATCCTGCAAGGTTTACTAGGCTACTAAGAGCCCAAAGTGCTGCAATCTACCAAGGGAGAAACTTCTAATACCCTAAGCTGTGGGAGATGGTAGTAGCAACAACATGGATCCGGGTTGGAGGCAATCTCAGTCCCCCAACCACCATTTCCAAGCCAATAAGCTCAAGGGTCTACATGTGAAAGCACAAGGGACCTTCCACCCCCTTGCCCAGCTCGTACCTGGAGCAAGATAGAGGAATAATGGTGGCCTTGGCTAAATTACACAATACCTCCCCCATGAAGAGCTTCAAACCACCACTACTAACCATGACCCACGATTCGGCCTTTAGAAAAGAAAAACATGGCCGATAAGGAAACTCAAAATAAAATCAAGGAATTCACTCGGGAACGAAAATCGAGGAAAGAGAAACAGTGTTGAAGTTACTCAACACGGCTTGGCGTTGAGTTGAACCCACTCAGCGCCTAACCAGACCTTGGCGTTGAGTGAGTTAGCCTCACTCAGTGCCAGAACAGCCATGGCGTTGAGTGAGAATCACTCACCCAACGCCCTCTGCAAGAACAGCTCTGGCGTTGAGTGAGCTATCCTCACTCAACGCCAAAATAGCCATGGCGTTGAGTGAGTTCCACTCCCTCAACGCCTTCAGCAAAAGAGGCAGCGGAGTTGAGTGAGCTAACCTCACTCAACGCCAAAACAACTATGGCGTTGAGTGAGGTCCACTCCCTCAACGCCTTTAGAAAAACCACAAAACCCAACAGTGGCGTTGAGTGAGTCCACCTCCCTCGACGCTAAAGCAGCTTTGGCATTGAGTGAGGTCAACTCACTCTACGCCAAACTTCACTCCCACAGGAAAACCCTAAACCATCGTAAATAAGAGGAGGTCGGCGGGAATGCCGACTGATTCTCGCCGAATCGGCGGGAATGTAGGATGATTCTCGCCGAATCGGCGGGAATCCAGGATGATTCTCGCCGATCGGCGGGAATCTAGGATGATTCTCGCCGAATCGGCGGGAATACAGAATGATTCTTGCCGAATCGGCGGGAATCAAGGATGATTCTCGCCGATCGGTGGGAATTACTGACGATACACGTCAAAATCGGTGGGAATCACTTGGTGATTCCCGTCGATTTTGACTTAGACGAAAATTCTCACTCAATCACCCCACCACTCAGCCGCAAGGAACAGACCAAACTATAGCTTTGAGTGTGTCCACCACACTCAACGCCAAGTTCGGGCGGCTTTTGGCTTTGTGTGTGTGCACCACACTCAACACCAAAACCCGTGAGTCTACCAAGACTGGTTCTAACCAAGTCCCTACCACAACTTCCTCCCTCACTCTCTCTCTCTCGGCCCCACCCGCAAAAGCACCAGACTAGAACTACAAATCTGGAGTCTAAATGGTGAACACAACTAGCAGGTTGAGCAAACAACACAAGGAGGGGGCTCATAGGAGAATCTAAGCCCAAACATTTAGCAAGATAAAAGAGAATATGCTTAGTTTCTACCCTAGGGCTAGCTGGGAAACATTCCAAAATTCAAAAGAACAACAATGGCAATGGCAAGAATACCACTTGCCTCGATTTCCGGTGAAGCTTGATCGGCTTTCCCTCCTCTTCACTCTGCACTAGAAGGAGCAGCACCTAACAAGCAAACCCGCACTTTAATGGCGAAAACCATAAGAAACCGAAAATCCAAGTCTCTTTAAACTCCACGAAAAACAAACCTCTTACCGTCGAAACGAAGATCAGAGCGAGAGCAAGACAACACCGCTTTCGGAATCAAAATCCGTCCACGAACACTCCCGAAATCGCCGTCCGAAGGAGAAGTAGGTCAGGCGGTTTCCTCTGTTTTCCATGAACAGGAGCAGCGGTTTCGGTCTTGGGGAGAAGAAGAGAGGAGAAGTGGGCCCTCCACTTCTTAATAAGGCTTTTATACAAACTTTAAAGCATCGGTTCAGCAAAACCGAACCAAACCGCCTGCTCCTTAAATAAAAAAGAAAAGGGAATTTCTTCTAGTCTTTACTAATGGCACACCCAAAGCGATGCGAAAACCAAACTATCTCGGAATTCGACGAAATTCGCACCATAGCTAAATATCCACGCTACGAACACAACGACGAAGTCGAAACTAACTTTCGATGAATAGAACTTGAGTTATACCCTCCCGAAGCCAAAACACAAGCATCCCCCGAGAGGCCACACCGGGTCACCCAAAATGACTCGGCTTGCTAGGGAGATCTTGCCAACTGGCTACAAAACAGGGCACCCAGTTCTAAGGAGTTAAGACCACACTCCACAGATGGCGCAAGCCAAGAAAATGCGTCGACGTAACGCCAAACGAGAATTTAAATAATCGCAGAAAAATCGCGGGCATTACATTGGAAGGCGGTACTAAATGTCAACTAGGTCCCCAAATAAGCCTGGACCGACCTCCATTCCTTAGATGTAAATCGTCCATCACGATCGGACACTATCGTCCTCTACACTCCATGGTATCAGACGAAGTACTCTACAAACCTCCGCACCAAGTCAACTACCAGAGCATCCTTCCTGATCAGTAGAAATATGGCCACCTTCGTTAATTGATCGACGATCACCCATATCGAGTCGTTCCCCGCATGTGACCGTGGAAGACCATGCATGAAATCCATGGCGATATCGTCGAACTTCCACTCCGGCATCGGAAGTGGTTGTAGCAACTCAGCCGGACTCTTATGCTCTGCCTTCACTAACTGTCAAGCCTCGCAATGGGTCACGAAGTATGTGATATCCCTCTTCATGCCCAGCCAGTACATCGTCCTCTTCAGGTCAGGAATCATCTTGGTGATGCCCGGGTGCACCGAGTACCTACTACAGTGGGCCTCAGTCATAATGTCCGCCTAAATCCTGCCACCAGCTGGTATGTACACCCGTCATCTAAAGCATAAAAACCTATCCCTTTCAATATACTCCTCGGCCATGCCCGCATCCAAGGTCCTGAATGCTGGCTCTAGCTTGTCATCCATTCTCTGCTCATCCCTGATGCGATCTCGAATATCATCGGTAGAGCTAATCGTGGTTAGATACTCCTCATAGATCTCTGAGTCATCCAAGACACCAAAGTAATCTGCATATCCTCCATCATCCGTACCAGTTTCACAGCCATCAACTAGGGCTCTGTTCTTGAAGTGGTAGTCTTCCAGATCAATGCGTCCACCACCACATTCGCCTTTCACGGGTGATAGTGTATCATGTACTCATAATCAGATAGAAACTCCACCCATCGTCTATGGTAGATATTCAATTCCTTCTGTTTGTCGACATATTTCAAATTCTTGTGATCCGAAAATATTTCGCAGTGCACACCACAAAGATAATGCCGCTAAATATTCAGAGCGAACACCACTGCTCCCATCTCCAAGTCATGCATAGGGTAGTTTTGCTCGTGCTTCTTCAGCAAGCGGGAGGCGTATGCTATCACATGCCCATGTTGTATCAGTACAACACCCATCCCCTAAAACGACGCATCAATATACACCTTGAAGCCATCCTTCCCAGACAGAAGAGAGAGAATAGGGGTTGACGTAAGCCGACCCTTCAACACCTAGAAGGCCGCCTCACACTACGGCGTCCAAACGAATGGAGTGTCCTTCTTTGTCAAAGAAGTGAGTGGGAGGGCTATCTGAGAGAATCCGTGAACAAACTTCTGGTAGTACCAGACCAATCCGAGAAAACCTCAAACATCTGTGGCCATCTTCAACTAAGGCTATTTTCACACTACCTGAATCTTCGTAGGGTCTACCGCTAATCCTGCTCCACTGATAATGTGGCCTTAAAAGGCCACCTCCGTTAGCCAAAACTGGAATTTGCTAAACTTGTCATACAACTGATGATTCCTGAGCTTCTCCAAAGTCAGGGCCCGATGTTATGCATGCTCTTCCTTCGTCTTCGAATAAATGAGGATGTCATCTATGAATACAATGACAAACCTGTCGAGGTACGGCTCGAACACCCAGGTTATCAAGCTCATGAAAGTCGATGGCGCATTTGTGATCATAAAGGGCATCACAATAAACTTGTACATGCAATATTTGCTACTAAATGCCATCTTTGGGATGTCTTATTCCTGAATTCATAACTGATAGTATCCCGACCTCAGATCCAGCTTCGAGAACCAATCTTCTCCCTCTAGCTGATCAAATAACTCATCGATCCTTGGTAGTGGATATGTGTTTCGAACTATTAACCGATTTAGTGCACGATAGTCGATGCACATCCTGAGTGTCCCATTCACCACCAGCTCCTTCAGCTGACTCCTGAACTCTTCCAGCTCCTTTGGAGCCATCCGATAGGGAGCCCTAGACACCGGCTTAGCTCCCGTCATAACCTGGATCTGAAAATCCTTCTCCCGATACGGCGGTAATCCTGGTAGCTTATCTGGAAAGACATTCGCAAGGTCCCGCACCACCGATATATCGGCGAACATCGTCTTGGCCTCGACCATCTCGAAGAACACCTAATAGACCTCATTTCCCTGTATGTGGGCTTGACGGCCTGAGTAGAAGATACCATCCTACAGGAGATGGGAGTAATACCTTCAAAGGTCGCGAAGGTTACGCCATAACTCAGTATATCCTTCTTTGCCGAGCCATCTATCTGGGCGTTGTTCCAAGTAAGCCATATCATTCCCAGAACCAGGTCGAAGTCTGGCATCCTCAAGACTGTAGTCAGGGCCTCGAGTGTCAGACCATCAATAGCCACCTTCAGGAGGCACTTAGCAATAGCTAAGACCTCCGTCCTATTGGGGAGACGCACCCTCCTGGCGACTGCCGAATAATTCTTGACTCCTTCCAGTCCCTTTATGAACTCCTCAGAGACGAAATTGTGTGACTCCCCCGTATCCACCAACGTGTGGGTAGGTGTGCCGCACACCATAACTATTCCTTTTTATTTAAGTATGGTAAGGTAACAAGGCCTATAGTTTCCTTTCCTTGTATGCTACTATTGTTTTTTGTTTCTAAAATTTCAAAGGTAAATTACAACATTAAAATTACTAGCATACACCTACTCCCTCTCTTTCCTCTGATCTCCGCCCTAGACACCATGACCTCTTCCACGGCCTCGGCCTGCAAACTACTGAGCTGGTGGGGCAGCCTGTGGTGCCGGTAAAGGTGCCCCTCTCATGGGGCAGTTTCTTTGAATGTGTCCTACCTGATGACAGTTGTAGCACTCGGTCGGGGGAAGTGCCACACCCCCGGGCCTCTGTATCTACAGCGTTTGAAGAGGTTGAGGGGCCAATACCATCGGCTCCCTCGGCTCTTGTCTCACCGCTTGGCGGGGTTAGTCCTCTACCCTTCTCTCATCAGCAAAGTGGCCCCTCCATTGATACTTCCTGCCTCCTCAGCCCTTATCCTCAGTTGGCCTGCCTCCTCGGCCCTTATCCTCAGTTGGCCTCTTCCGGCCTCGAGTCGTGTGCCAGTCATCCTCCATCCTCTTTGTCATCTCCAGAATCCGAGGTATAGGCCCATCGGATAAAAACAAAAGATCCTGTCTCAGGTACTCTCGAAGGCCCTTAGAGAACTTCTTGGTATACCCCGCTTCTTCCAACTGATAGGAGTCTGCAAACTGGGCTAAGTGATTGAACTCCTGGTGGTACTCCAGCACCGTCTTGTCTCCCTGCCTCAGCTGTAGTAACCTATCTTCCAACTCATCTCTTGCCAATTGTGGGACAAAGTGCTCCAATAGTGCGGCCCTAAACTCCTCCTAATTGATGTCAGCAACCTACCGATCTGTAAATGTTGTATCCGGAAGTGTCTTCCACCATCTCTTGGCATGAGACTCCAAGCAGGAGACCACCAGAGGTAGCCTCTCCTCCTACGGGCACCGTATCCTGGTCAACAACTTGAACATAATATCAAGACACTCTTCCATCCGTACAGCCGACTCCATCCCAATGTAATATGTGGGAGAGAGTCCTCGAAAGATACTCAACCAATTGGCCCCTGGGCTTGGCTGCGGAGCCGGAGCCTGCTGGGCCCTGAAGACCTCCAGAATGGTCGTCAGAGTCTGCCCGATCTCTGACTGTGGAAACGGAGTGGGAGCCGGTGGAGGTGGTGTAACATTCAAAGTTTGCTGGGCTCCGCCCTGCGGTGGAGGATGTGTTGGGACTTGCATAACAAAGGCCAATTGTAAGAAATTTGACACAACCTACTTAAAGGTGGACAATTACATGTGATCCCCCATATAGGCACACCACAGTTTTTGCTGCTTAGTTTGTCCCCAAACTAAACTCGAGCGGGGGTGACCCAGGGTTTGTGGACTTCGGCTCTTCCGATGGAGGTTTCGCTCTGATACCAATTTGTAAGACCCCTTTTTTTTAAACCAACAAGGTCTGATGCCCAGAACTGCCGCTTTGCAGCGACACCAACACATTCGGGAAGGTAGTCACTACAAAACGTCGATCCTACCGGCCATACCGATCACAGAAGAGAAGAGTAAGTATAAGAGTAATGTAAAAACCCAAATACTGGTCCACAGAAATCACATGAATATAAAATAAATCTCCACGATGGGAGAGTCCACAACAATGATAAATCAATGTACTAATAGAAAGGGCTCCTACCTGATACATCATAATCATCACTAAAAATCACTCAATGTGGAAGCAAATCTATAGTAAGAATAAATGATCGGGACTCACTATCCCTACTGCCTGAACTCCCGTGCTAGACAGTCCCGTCTCCAAGTGCACCGACCTCTGGGTTACATCTCCTAGTTCGGCTCATCGATCAACTAAAATGATTTGGTAAACGACCGTTAGTCTAAAAGACTAAGTAATATCATCCCCCACCCCTCCCCCAATGGATCCTAGGCACCGAGCGGGGAGAAAGAAAAGGAAGGTAATGAAGGTAGAGAGTTACAAAAGTAAACAGGGTGCTGAGGAACTAGTCTATCATGAGTTAATAAACAGAGAAAGTATAAGCAAGTAATAGTAGGTAAGCAGTACGAGTATACACATAATCAAGGTGAGCAAGTAAAAGTACATGAAGTAAATAAAGTAAGTAATCATGACCTATAGGAATGTCCATACAAACCTATAGAGCAAGGGGTCGTTTTGCAAGGCCTATTGCATAAAGAGTCTTATACCAATTTATACAATAGGTTTCAAGGGTTATATCAAATGACTATGCTATGTCATGCAAGTATGCTATGATAAGAACATGTAAATGCAACACACACACCCGACTCTTTGCACACAGACCTTTAGTTCCCCCTTTCTGGAGCCTAACCTCCCAGGATACCTCTGTAGTGGCAAACGGAAGCGATGGGTTGGGCCTCGCCAACCTATAAATCGGTATCAACACAACCAGTTAGACCTATCGTATGACTCAACGCTGGTGCACTAAGCAGAGCTCCAGCGTACTCTTGTCGGCTGGCTCACCAGACTTAAATTTGCAAAGTGTTATACCACACTTGACGAGTCAATGTATTGGTGTCAGTGCGACGACTCTCCAATACCGAAGACCCACCACCTTATATCTTATGCACATGCATCATTAATATATTTTCCCACCGAGCCAAAGCTCACCGGACTATTCCGTCCGTCACAAATATCTACCGAGCAATCGGCTCGCCAGGCTAACCTGCCCATCACCAAAACCACCGAGCCTACCGCTCGTGAGACCCAAACTACCTCCCACAATACCGGGGAGTGTGAGTGTAAGTGTAATCATATAGTATTTCTAATTACTCTTGTAATCTATTAAACTTACGGCTTACGTTAACCTCAAACTGCCCAAGGCATTCTCGGTGAAGGGCTCTCACAGGCCACTAGGAACAATGATGATAGCTGAAGCCAATCGCTCCCTTTCGCGAGGCACTTACTATTATTGGTTATTACCCAATTCCGGATCCCTTTTAATATTATACTGGATCTAACCTTAGTGTATTTTGACTCTCGCTCTGACTCTCTCCACAGAAAAGACGATCTTTCGTCGATCCCGAGCACCTTTTAACACTAGTCAACAAGACACTCTCCTAGTAATGACTCCTAATGAAGCTCTCTTTTTTCTTTTTCACTTTACCAAGATAAGTAAACTATTAACACCATCTCCCTATGTCCATTCCACATGTTATCATAATTTTCGCAGTTTTACTAAATGCAGTCCAGCCTAAGCTAGATGATGTACATGACAAGGTACTCTAAATTTTTATCCAAAAACCCTAAAATAATTATTGGGGGTTTATCTTAATACATTTAGCCAAAATGCAGAAACTTGTAATTTTCCTAATTAATTTGGCATTTATTAAATTTTCCCAAACGTTAGGCCTTGGTAATTTTGATCATGAAGTACTAGATTTCCTTAAGTTATGGTCATCCAAAAATTATGAACATTGTATGATGGCAAAATAACAGTGTGTACTAAATTTTATAGATTTTAATAAATGTAATAACCTCTAAATATTTAATTCAATGTAATTCAAATAATTAGAGTTAATGAAGGGAGTACCATAAATAATAGTTTGAAAATTATATAAAAATCACCAAAGGCTTATAATGATGAAGAAACACTACTGACTAAGTTTCATACAATTCCAAGGTAAGTAGGCTATATAGAAAAATACTTCAAATAAATCCTTTAGAGTGCACTTTGTGAAGAAACTTTCTTATAAACTCATCCAAATAACATGTAATGATTTTTTAGGATTTATTATGCCCTATAAGATTCTCTGGCCAGGTAACACAATTTTCCAGCAAGATATAATATTTATTATCTATTTATAAAAATATGGTGCACTAGTTCACTTTACACATGAAGTACGAAGAGGAGATACCCAATTATTCCAACTAATCTATCAATGTATACAAATGGTATTTGATTAACTTTGCCAGAGTTTCATATCATTCTAAGACAATTAAACCACAGTTACTTCAATATCATCAAAAAGGGCAAGGTGGAGATTATACCTACAAATATGAGCTACTGTTTTCTAAACATCCTATAATAAATTGAAGAGGTTAATTACACTATATAATTACTCTTACCAAAATCTCATGAAGGTACAAAGTCATATGATCCCATATTTATTCCATAAGGTGTATAAAGCTAAATAATTTCCTAGTGATTAAAGTGGGTTTCATGTGTCAAAATACTACCAAATTCCTTCCTAGGGCATTTCACAACCCTAAGATCACGTGGACTAAACACCAAGTCCATTCAAGGTCATATCACCCCATGTCCTTCACAAACCCCCAAAGTTCAACCTTAGGGTTTGAACTAGGGTCCTAGGGTAAATCCGCCCTAATCAACCCCAAACTCAATGTAAGGGTGTTTAATGTCATAACAAATCAGTGACCCAAGTTTCGACCTCTATTGAGGTGATTTGGTCACTCAATACCATACGGGACATTTTAACCTAATTAACCCTATTTAGCCTAGGCAAGGGTTTACCAAATTCCAAACCAAATCATCTCAAAATGGGACGAAATTTTGTACAGAGTCCTATATTGACCCAAAGGACCACTCACCAATATTTGGGAGGATTTGGAGGTCATTAGACGCTTTAATTAAACCATACATGAAATATGAAATGATTTCCAAAACTTAGGAAACGATTTTCCAAAAAATCCCACTTTTTGTATGTTATATATCTAGACATGATTGAATCATGCTCCAAATTTCAAGTAATTTGGAGGTCAGGATTGATGGGGGCACCCCAAATAATCTCTAAGCCACCCTAAGTATAGACCTCACTAAAATGAGTGTTGAGGTCCGACCTGAACTTCAAATTAGTTCAAACAAATTTTAAAATAAACAAGACACATAGGGCTATAAGGTTTATGTTGACAACTTTTTTAGAAAAGCCCTCAAACTATTTTTATTTAAATCCAAAGGCAAGTGATTTTTCTGTGATAAAAACATACATATAACATAAAGCTTTATTCATCAAGATCTGCACAGATCTTAAAGAAAGATCAGGCAGTGGCTGGCTTTCTTCTTCCTCCAGCCAATGACCCAGATCTACCCGACCTTGAGCAAACTCCAAGTCCACTTGACGGCCCTCTAGCCACCTCCCCGACCAACCACAGCCACCACCACCTTCGTTGAGGTGAGGGAAATCGGTTGGAGGTGGTTTGGCCGCCGAAGATGGCGGATTCCGACAAACCCGACACCCTCGTTTTCACGGAAAACCAATGGAAAAATTTCCCAGGCTCGTTCTCAATTGAGCCCGATTCTCATCTCTAAAGATTCCTAAGATCTAACCCATAAAGGAGTAGAGGAGGACCTGGTTTGCGGTCTGAATGCGTGTACTTTGCCTCCTCACAATTTCCGGACACCGAAATTTTGCTCCACTGCAACTTCTACACCAACCTCAATGGAATTGAGAACTAATCGAGGAAAATGCTTGTCCTTGCTCTAGTGAAGGTCCTTAAAGAAGGAATTTGGGAGAGGAGGCTTGTAACTCCCAAATATCATTAAACTAAATTAATGTCCATAACTCCATTTTTCGGTTTCAACCAAATTAATGAGGAGGAGCCACCCCAATGGCCGGCCACCTCCAGAAACTTCTCCTTTCCCTCAGAGGAGTAAAAGCCCCATAAAAGCGGGGGTTATGGAGCCTCCATGGCAATAATGGCCATTAACCCCTAGCTTTCTCTCTCCTTCAAATCACCAATTCCAGAGAAGCTTAGTTTGATGAATTTGATCAATTCGTCGAAATCCGCTAGATGAATTTTCTCCATTCGTTGAAGTCCTTTCGATGAATTTGCTCCATTCGTCGAACTCTGCCCGACGAATTTGCTCCATTAGTCGAACTCCGCCCGACGAATTTGCTCCATTCGTCGAACTCCGCCCGTTGAATTTGCTCCAATCGTCAAACTAAGCCCGACAAATTTTCTCCATTCGTCGAACTCCCTTCGACGAATATGCTCCATTCGACGATGTATGAACCTTGTTCTGTGAACTTGCTCCATTCGTCAAACTCCGTTCGACGAACTCTGGACCTAGTTCGGCACTTACTCTGTTCGATGAATATTTGCTGAGCTTGATGAATTCTTTGCTGAGTTTGACGAATACGCTCAATTTAACGAACTCTTGCTGAGTTTAACAAATCCGACCTATTTAACGAATTGCTTGCTGAGTTCGATGAATCAAACTGCTTCGACAAATTTCTTGCTGAGTTCGACAAAACCGACTAGTCTAATAATTTCTAAATATTTATTTACTAAGAATTACTATTTGCAGCCCAAGATGTTTCATACCCTAATTCCCTTATTCCCCTAACCCCTTTAGTTCTTCCCATGGTTTGTCATGACCCATTCATGACAAAACCATCCTAGGGTTCTAGAAGTCTGACGGATGTTACACCTACAACTCGGAGATAATACACTCCCACAAACTTGATCCCACAAAACGGGATCTACACTCGGAAGAACAAACTTCCTACAATCTTAGAGACAAAGCTCCTACAAGAGTTAAAACAAATTTTCTCAATAATAATAGAAATTTTGTACTTCCAGATCTGAAATCTTAAAGGTTCTTCCTCCTTGAAAACTGAAAATCTCTGAGAAGATGTTGAGGAAGAAATCTAGTGAAAAGTTGATCTGAAAACTTAGGATCCGACATGATCAAGTAGATGTTTGAAGAATCTTTAATCTAGGATCTGGCGAATCTTTTCTTCTTAGAATCGCAGGATCGAGAGAGGAGTGACAAAGAAGAACGATGATGAAGACGGCGGCTTCTCCCGATTTTTAAATTGTGGTGTGTTTCTGATTACTATGATTAGGGTTAGTGATTCCTCTTAAAAGACTTTATATAGAACACCGTCTAACAGTCTGAAATCATTAAGGAATTATCCACGTGGATCTATAAGGAGGTATTTAGATTATATCAAAATCCCGTCAGACTTGTTTAAAAAGAAATTTCTGTAACTCTATTTCTCGAGAAGAATTTGCCTTCTTGAGAAATGGCATAGCCTTCTAGAGAAATTACTTAACGAAAATTCTTTGAAGTGAAATACCGATTTCTCGAGAAGAAACTTGATTTCTCGAGAAAAGATTTGCTTTCTCGAGAAATGACATGGATTTCTCGAGAAATTTACTTAATCCATTTTCTTTGAGCTGAAATACTGATTTCTCGAGAGGGATTTGATTTCTCGAGAAAAATACTTAGCTTCTCGAGAATCAACTTCGACTTCTTGAGAACTACTATGCTTTTCTTGAGAACAAACTTCGCTTCTCGAGAAATCTTCAGGGATTTCTCGAGAAAAAGGCTTAAAGAATATTTTCAGATAATATTGAGAGAAGTCTTATGTTTTATCGAGAATAGCTTTGCTTTCTCGAGAAATATACTTAGACTTCTCGAGTAAAGGACTTAGAAATTTTTTTCTGAAAACTTGATTCTTATTTGTTGAACAACAACAACCCTTCCTTTCTTCCATTGCTTCAGTACTTGAAAATGAAGTGCATCCCAATAGAGAGGTTACTCATGAGTCAACACCATGGGTCACACAATGAAGGATTACATTGCATGGTCCTGTGTTTTGTGGCTCATTGTAAACTGACATTGGTCTACACTTAACAATAATGACCTGCAAGCACTCAACTATAGAATAACATCAAATACATACTTAATTCATCTTAGTTCAAGAGTGACTTCACACAAATCTAGGTTATTTTGGATACAATACCCAACAAAATCTTTTTTGAGTAACCTCCCTCTGATACCACTTGAAAGTTTTAGTTTTCAAGGTAGCTTGCAACCTACGGGGGGGGGGGGGGGGGGGTGAATAGGTTTATTTAAATCTTGTGACTATCTTTTAATTTCTTCCTTTAGTAGTTAGTGTGTTGGCACTTGATTAGCTTTAAAGAACCTGCACAAAGAAAACAATACAGAAAAGCACATACAGTAATTTATAGTGGTTCCCCAGATTATGGGTACATCCACTCTCCTCCAAACATTCAAACTTTCAGTTAGACAAGACACTTCTCCAAAACTCAGGTCAAAGAGCTTACACTTCAGATCCCTCAGGATCTCTCAGTCTCCTCCAAGACTTATAACTCAGACACAAGTGCCCTATAACTCAGTGATCAGCTGATCACCTACCTGAGGACAAAGGCCCTAAAATCAAGTTGGGAGGACAGCAATACCTCAGATCCACAAAGGATCCTACCTCAGAGAGAATGACTCTCCTACCTCAGGCTGTTAAACCCTACCTCAGATCCAAAGGATCCTACAGCTCAGGAACAAGTGCCCTAAAACTCAGTGAGAATGACTCACCTACCATAGATCCAAATTAGATCCTACCTTAGATTCACAAATGAATCCTACACTTCAGGCGAAAGCCCTACTCTCAGATTCTCTACAGAATCCTACCTCATATCCAAACTAGATCATACACTCAGAGTTTAAAACTCTCCTACAGGTCAGGCAAATTTTCCCTACCTCAGGCCAATGGCCGTACAACTCCGATCCAAAAGGATCCTATAGGAAAAATAGTGGTTTAATTAATTTGATACAGAGAAATTTCTCAGTATCAACAACTAGGTCTGAGTTATCTCAGCTCTATCTTACTTCATAGAAGTAAGAAGAAATTCTGCCTCTACTGGAAGAATCTCAGAATGTAAATTCTGATCTTGCTGAAGAAGAAGAAGAAGAAGGACACGGTCCTAAGTTCTTCATCAACAAGCTGAGGATGCAGAAGAATGACGGTTCTTCTTTCTTTCTTTAACAAAAGTCTATCTGATCTTGCTGTAGCAGTATAAGATGCAACAGCTAATTGAACTTTTGGTGACGTCAAGCTTTTCTCGGCAGCAATGGCAAGGAAGATGAAGTCCAGCCACTTTTTTTCTTGTTGAATGAAAAAAGTTATCTTCTTCGTTCTGAATCTGTTCCTTTTATCTTCTGTCGATTAACGACTCTAGGAAGCAGTGGGGACCACATGCAGTTAACTTCTACAACTTTCTTTAACGGAAGAAGACGTACAATATCTCTCTGGTGCTAGTTGTCATATTCTATAGCTTTCTGTAGCTTTCCCGCGAATAATTTGATGTATGTTGACTTTGTTGACTTTTGCTGACGTCTGCATCTGTGGACTTAGACAAAATCAACCATCAGTGGTATAGGAATTGAGTGAGTAAACATCACTTAATGCCAAAATACTTAGACAAAATTCGGTCTATCTTTGCCGTTGAGTGAATATGCTTCACTCAATACTTTTGGCCTTAGCCAATCATTCTGTCACTAGGCGTTGAGTGAGCAACCATCACTCAATGTCAAAACACTTATAAAAATCTTTCTCCTGCTTGGCGTTGAGTAAGTAAGCATCACTCAATATCATAACATTTAGAAATGATTTTAGTCACTTGGCATTGAGTGAGCAACCTTCACTCAACATATTTGGGCTTAGGGGATTTTCCTGCTTGAGAAGCGTTGAGTGCTGCTTATTCACTCAATGCTTTCAGCATCTGTCAATTATATTGACATGGCGTTGAGTGAGTAGACTTCACTCAATGCCTCTATCATTAGACAAATTCTCAGGTGATTAGGCATTAAGTGAGCAGCCATCACTCAACGCGTTTGTCCTTCAACAAAATCCTGTGTTGGAAACACTATCTCTGACTGACTAAGATTTAGTCAACTTTTTTATCACATGACATTGAGTGAGTAAGGTACACTCAATTCCTTTGGACTTAGTCAAATATTTACATAGATTTTCTTTGGCTGTGACTGACTGAGCTATACTCATTGATTTATGTTGTACGACGTTGAGTGAGTAAGCTTCACTTAACGCCTGTGGACTTAGCCACATTTCAGCCTATTTCATCTTAGTCTTTGACTATCTTAGCTTGTCTCACAGCTTTTTATTGTATGGCATTGAGTGTATAAGCTACACTCAATGCCTGTGGACTTAGCCACATTTATTTCTAGCCAATTGTTTGGCATAGACAACCAATCTATACTCCACGCATTTTCTTACCTGGCGTTGAGTGAATAGACTTCACTCAATGCCTGCGGACTTAGCTGTTTTTCAAATTTTCACAGTGTCGAGACAGTTGAGTTATCTCGACACTATAGTCTGCTGAGTGTCGACATCTTTTAGTCTGCACTCAGTTCCGCATTGTGTCGAGATAGTTATATTATCTCGACACTACTGCCTGAGTTATCTCGACACTTCTCCTGAACTGTCTCGGCACTTCTATCTGAGTTGTCTCGACACTTCTCCTGAATTGTCTCAATACTTCTCCTTACTTGTAATACATGTCCTATCAATGTTTCAAGTACTAACCTGTATGCATGACCTTAAGCACACATCAAATACAACTTTGTGTATGCCATTGATTATTTTTTACTTCTTAAAATCAAAAATATTGTGGGCAATGGACCCAACACGCATGTATTATTTGAACAAGAAATTAACCGACATTAATTCAAAGAAAAAACTACTAATTATGTACTATATATGCATGAATCATGCATTCAGAAGCACACAAAGAAAGATTACAACAAAATATATTTTATTACTTTCAAAAAATCTAAACAAAATGAAAGACCTGCAGTTACAAATTACTCCATGGGGTTACCCTAAGAAAAAGAAAAAAATGCAATCATGCTTTTTCAGAATCTTCCAAAAGTTCTTTTCCCTTGTCATTCTTCACCTTCTAGTGTTGAAATTCTTATGAACTTGGATTATAACCTCCCAAAGAGGTCCCAGTGACAACGGGCAGCTCTTCTCCTCCCTCCGCTTTGGAGTTGGTGATTTCCATGAGAGAATTCCCACCATGTTCGTTTAAAGCATTGTGGCATCACTCTCCAAAATCACGCGGTTAGGGGAGGAGTGATTACACCGCTTATACACCCAAGACCAAGGAACACGTTAGGCGGTGTGAGACTAAATCATCCCTTTTAACGATTCGCGACACGCGCTTGGACATCATCGTCCATTCCACATGGCACACTCAATAGTTTGACACCCTCTTCTTCAAAATCAGAGACCTCGACATCCACATATTTTTTATAAAGAGTCATGTAATTTATTTTGACGAACCCTTTCTTTAATAATGCACCTAGCTCCCTTTAGTGGTCAAGGGAAAATTCTATGGATGTCTTTGAAAGCTAAAGGACTACCCGCCGATACATTGGGTTGTCAATTGTAAGACTCACCTGAAAAGTATGCAACAAAAGGATTAGTATGCTTGTATAGGTATGAGTAATAGCCTATGCTTAATAAATTGTTCTACACCGTGTTAGTAGCTTGTAGAAGTAAGAAATCTGCATGAAAGAAATGATACCATAACTCGCACCATGCCTCTCACTTGCCAATGATATATGCTCGGGGTTTAACAAGGGCACTCAAAGCAAGAAGCAGAAGACTCCATTGTTTTTTCATTTCTTTGCTTATGTAGCTGAGACCTGCCAAAGTAATTAAAGGGCTCTAATTGTTGCTCTGATATGCTCTTGGAGGACAACGATGACACTTATAAGATACATGCTCAAGTTGGTCAACTTTGTAAGCCAGGTGTAATCTAAGGATGCCCCGTCAGACACCACTCAAAATTCTTTTGCATGGATAATTGGTTAATTTGAAATTTCAATCATTCAACTGACCCCTTATAATTCATACCTTTTAATTACCTTACAAGAAAAATCACCATCAATCCAAGAACCAAATTGATGGACACATACCCCTTACTCCCCATGATCATGATTATATTTAAAATGGTTCAAGGTTCACAGCAAACACACCTAGGAAGGAAGACATCGGTTAAGAAGGGAGAAGGCTCGGGCGTGCATGCAAGCACAACATGAGATGAGTCACCGATAATTTAATCTGCAAGTACAAGGCGGCTTGAAATCGGAGGAATATTGCTAGTGGTGTTCAAGAACGCTTGAGCGACCATTGGTGTCTATTTCTATGGAGTGGAAAGGCTTGGACGTGCATGAACGATGATGAAAATTCAATCTGATACATAAACTGCTATTATAATCGCACCTAATTCATACTTTTTATTAATGCACTATGTATTTTCCTTCCGTTTTCTGGCCAGTATTGCCTCGTAACCATTGTATGTCTTTAATTATTAAGAAGAAGAATATATGTTATCTCCTTCCTCTTGCCACTTACCTCATATGGTCCTCTTATATTTGGAAGACACATTTCAACCTGCTCTGAGTGTCGCTTCTCTACTCAATCTCTAGCAGGTGCTCGAACACTACCCCATTCGATCCTAATCACTGGTATCAGATCCACAAACCTCTCTCTTAATGGACACTCGCACCACTGAACTCCACAGCGGCATCGACCAAATAAAAATTACGGTCGATTTTCTCACTGAACGTTGTCAAGCCAACAATGCTAGCCAAGCGGCTGCCATGGATGACCATCAAAGCCCTCTCCACCAACCTTACAGGGCTCAATACTCCCACCTTTGCGGCCCCAGCCAATTCATGATTTTTTTTATAGTATGAGTTCTTCTGCACTGTATTTTTTTACTTATATTTCTTAATTTAAATATTTATTAATTTGATTGTGCCGGTAAATTGCGTATGTATGATTAGTTAAATGTTTGAAATTTAAAACTATTCCAATATCCAAAAGCATTTCATCTTTAACTATTATTAAAATTTTTTTTTGAAAATGCACGGTTCTAAAAGGCCACGTAAAATTCTGGTAAAACTTTTGTTCGAATTTAGAAACTGAAACCTGCAAAAGCGGAGCTTTGGCCGATTCTTAAGGCCATGGCTTTAACCTCCTCTATGTCTACCCTCTCGTGTTCGATATTCATCCCCCCTCGATACATTCCTTCGCAACTCTCTCTCTCTCTTTCTGTCTGTCTGTCTCTCTCTCTCTCTTTCTCTCTCTGTCGTCCATGGAAGGAAACCACGGCCAGTCCTTCCGGACTAGAAGAAGGAAGCAGAGCCACCCACGAAACTCATTACATAATCCCTTCAAGTACTGATAATATGTTTTTTAGCCTAAACTATTATCGTACTTTCTAGTTTATAATGTACAAATCATGTCTTATTAGTTTATTTTTTATCATTTTTATGTAAATATTATTTCTACTAGTATTTTCTTGTCTTTTGCAGTTTTCCAGAAGTTTGGTCAAAAATGACCTGTCACGCCCCCCTGTCACGCCCTCCCTGGGAATGACCTAGGGTGTATCGCCCGATCCCGATGAAGCCTGATGATAGATACAGAATAACCGGAAAATTTGTTGTCACGCCCCCTAACACTCCCTCCCCGGGCATTCCCCAGGGCATGACACGGGGCGTGCCGCCCTCTGCCTGTAGCCTGCCGCCGCATTAAATGTAATTTTGCCTCAGCACGCCAATAGTACTGTCCCCCCTATCACGGGCGTGACACAGGGCGTGGCCCCTCCTTTTCCGATGACTGATGGATTTCCGACCAATAATATCGACGCGACATGCGTGTCACGCCCACCCTACATGGGCATTACCCAGGGCATGTCCACCGACGTACAGAAGCAATCATCCTTCCCGCCAGAATCCAGAGCCCGAGGTCAAGCCCGTACTGGTCACGCCCCCTAACACGCCCCCTAGGGCGTGTCGAAGGGTGTGACCAACCTGTGAACTTTTCCTATAAATTCAGACCCCCCCCCCTTCAATTTCAAGAAGCTTGGGTTGAGAGGGGAGGTGCTGCCCCTTTGTTTCTTGGTCTTTTTCATGTTCTTCCCTCTCTCTCTCTCTTCCTTATTTTGTAATTTTTCTAATCCTAGCTTAGTTCTTCTTTTGTTTTCGCTTTGGTAATAGCTCTTGTAATTGCTTTTAGCTTAATGTTATGCTAGCCTAATTTTCATTTCCATGCAAGTATAGCTCTTTCATTTTCATGCAAGTGTAGCTCTCTCTAGTATTAATAAAAGTGCTCTTTTCTTACTTATGTTCTTATTAAGCTTTACTACTCACCCCCCCCCCCCCCCCGCTCCTACACTCCATTATGATTAACTAATCATCCTTGTACTCGATCTTGATGATCCGAGGTTCCAGTGATTAAGTGTTGATGCTTTAATTCGACATTTTCTTTTTAGGGTTTTAGACGTTGAATTACTCTTGAATTATTTTGGGTTGGAGATATATCATTGATATATATTCTGCACCTTTGCTTTCATTCTTGGCTAGCCGAGAGGCCGATAGTTTGAAGTGAGCGCTCAAGAGTAAAGGGAGTTGTACGCACCCCTCGAGAGAAGCAGACGTCCAAATCTCCCGGATTGGAGTAAAATCCAATAGTGGGGTTCATCGCGTAAAGCGAGCTTTAGGCCCCCTGATTTAGACGAGAGTCGGTCAGACCTTCCTAAACTGTGTTTGGAATGACTTCGAGAGAAGCGTGTTCAAGCTTTACAAACCTCCACGGTCACGGACCTTTACCCTATTAAGTTTAGGTTTTTATCGCATTTCTTAGTCGACTTTAGCCGAGGTGATTCTTGATCGAGTGCATTTCAATTTCATATTTTCAGCCCTTCGTTGTAATTGCTTCTAATAGCCCTTTAATTAACTGTAGTAGTTCTCTTTCTAGCATAGTTTTATTTCCTTAATTGCAATTAGTTTATCAAACCCTAGTTTTTCCATCGATAAAATAATAGTCTTCGTGTGAGTAAGTGTACTCAATAGTTCCTGGATTTCAATACGACAATTGTGTCCCCTAGCTACAGTTCGATAGGTATACTTGCCTCATTGGATTGCTAGTTTGATTGCTTTTTTTTTTCTTCGAAGCTTAGCGATCACAAAGTTTTTTGCACCGTTGCCGGGGAGCAACTTTCGTTGATATATTGAAAACATGAACCTATTAATTTAATCTCTTCTCTTTCTCATCCTCTTTCTTAAAAAATTTTTAAAATCAAAAAATTTTTATTACCGCTCTTAATAGTAACCCACTTCAAAAATTTTCTACGCCACCTAATTCTCTCGGAAAGGGAAAAGTGGCTTTAAGTGCTGTTATCTTGTCTAGTACCTTGTGAACCCTTCACCGGGTAGTGCTTGTGAAGTTCGGGAGTTAATCTATTAAAAAAATCTATTTCAAAAAAAAATCTAGCTTTTCTTTCTAGTTTATTTTTTTTCTCTTTTTTCCCTTCTCTTATTTTAGTGCATGACCCGTGGGAGTCCGTCAGATATTTTGGACTTGGACCACGAAATTGAGCGTACTCTTCGGAGAAGATCGGGATTTCAAGGTCCTACTATCCAAGTGCCAATTGAGGACTCCAAGTCATTCTCTACTCTAATAATGGAAGAACCCAACGTAGATGAAGCCTTGTAAAGGACTATGCCCTATTATGCATGACCGAATCTCGAGGGAACAAAATCAAGCATAGTCTGCCCTACTATAGAAAATAATAACTTCGAATTAAAGCCTAGCATAATTCAAATGTTGTAGTAGTATGTGCAATTTGACGGACTTCAAGATGAAGATCCGAACGCACATATAGCAAGCTTTCTTGAAATTTATGACACCTTCAAGATAAATGGTGTCACAAATGATGTAATCAGGCTAAGACTCTTCCCCTTCTCTCTAAGAATTAATGCTAAGCAGTGGTTGAACACTCTAACTAAAAATAGCATAACCACCTGGAATGAATTAACTGAAAAAATTTTGGCGAAGAATTTTTCCCCAGCTAAAACTGCAAAACTTAGGAACAACATTTCCTCTTTTGGAAAAATAGACTCTGAAACCTTATACGAAACCTGGGAAAGATTTAAAGAATTATTAAGATGATGCCCACATCATGCGCTGCCTGTATGGATATAAGTGCAGACTTTCTATAATAGGCTAAATCAAAATACAAAGCAAATGATAGACGCAGTTTCTGGCCGTACTTTAAATCATTAGAGCACGAAAGCATCTCTTGATCTTTTCGAGGACATGGCCATGAACACTTATCAGTGGAATGTGCATAAGTCCCGCCCAAACAAACCTGCAGGTATCTTTGAAGTGGACAACGTCTCCCAGCTCGCTCTACAAGTTGAAATATTAAGCAAAAAGATAACGGAGATGACTGCTGCCTCCGCCCCTCTGGTATGGGAATCTGCAACTCCTGCCCCAGAACAATTAGATTTTTTTTAATAATATGCCTAGAAATGCTTTTAATAATTTTTCTGCGGCGAATTTTCATCCTCCTGGTTTTAATTTTCCGAATAGTTATAATCCTGCTTTAAGAAATCACCCAAATTTTTCGTGGAGTAATCAATCGAATGCGATGCGCCCGCCACCTCAAAATGATTTTTTTGCACCACCTATACCTCTTCAAAATTATCAAAAACCTCCAATCTTGGAAGAGTTACTTTCCAAATATTTCGCAACAAATGACGCTACGATAAGAACCTTAACTGGAAGCGTTTAAAGTCTTGAAAATCAAGTAGGACAGCTCATTAAAATTATTTCTGAGCGACCCGCATGGTCTCTTCCTTCCAATACCGACCCCAACCCGAGAGAGCAAGAAAAGGCTATAACTCTTCGGAGTGGGAAGCAACTTCTCGGTATGGTAAGTGAAGAGCCTGAGGCAAGCTCCGCCCCCGCTTTAAAAAAATCAAAGCTCCTCACCCATTGGAAAAATTCCTCCCTCTGCTGAAGAAGTTATCACCTCCATTTTAGAAAAGATCTCACTCCACCACCCATCTTTAAAAATAATCCAAATCCGCCTTACCCTTCCGAACTTAATAAACAACGTTAGGACGATCAATACTCCCGTTTCTTAGAGATGTTTAAGAAAATCCATATAATTATGCCCTTCCATGAAGCGATTTCCCAAATGTCAAAGTACGCAAAGTACCTTAAGGCCCTACTAGCCAACAAGAAGAAGTTAGAGAACCTTTCGCACGTCATGTTAAATGATGAGTGCTCTGCGGTTTTGACAAACGGCTTATAAAAGAAAATCAGTGACCTAGGTAGTTTTTCTATTCCGTGTGTCTTTGGTAATCATTTTGTCGAGAGCGCATTAGCCAAATTAGGTGCGAGTATTAACCTGATGCCCCTCTAATTGTTTAAGAATTTAGGAATTGTTAGCCTAAACCCCACACGCATGAGTATCAAGCTCAACGACAGATCCATCAAGTATCCATTAGGAATCGTGGAGGATGTCTTAGTTAAAGTCGACAAGTTCATCTTCCCGGTTGACTTTGTCATTTTGGACATCGAAGAAGACGTCGAGGTTTTGCTGATCCTTGGCTGACCCTTCATTGCAACCTCCCGAGCAATCGTTGATGTAAGCAATAGTAAGCTCTTCCTTCGAGTAAGCGACGACGAAGTCGCTTTCTCTATCACACCTTTGATGAAAAACACCTTAGCAAATGATGACTCCTGCTTTTTCATAGATGCCGTGAGTGATGAATCCTCCTATTACCTCTCTAGTTTTGAAAAAGAATATTTTTCTTTTTGTTCCTCCCCTTCTCTTCCAACTGAATCGCTACACAGAAGTGAAGAAAGTGTAGAATCCTCTTATCTTTTATCTGATTTTGAAAAATAATTTTCTGATTTTTGTTCCTCTTCTACTCTTCCAACTGAATCGCTGCAAGAAGCTGTCTTGGCCACCAGCTCCACCCCATTTAATTTTTCGTCTAAAAAGATCTACGAAGATATAGTATTTGAAAAAGAAATAATTTCTCAAACCTCTTATGAAGAACCCCCTACCCTAGAACTTAAAGAACTTCCTGAACATCTCAAGTATGCCTTCTTAGAAAAAGAATCCAAGCTGCCAATTATAGTTTCGGCCTACCTCACGGATGTCAAAAATGAAAAACTTCTTTTAGTTTTACGTAAACATCGCCGAGCTATTGCTTGGAAAATTTCCGATATCAAGGGCATAAGCCCATCCTTCTGCACTCATAAAATTTTAATGGAAGATAATTCGCGTAACTCCATACAACCTCAGCGCTGCATAAATCCCGACATGAAAGAAGTAGTTAAGGGCGAGGTTATGAAACTCTTAGACGTAGCAATTATCTACCATATATCCGATAGTAAGTGGGTTAGCCCTGTTCAGGTAGTGCTAAATAAAGGGAGGGATAATTGTAGTTGTAAATGAAAATAATGATTTAATCCCGACACGGACGGTGATGGGGTGGCGCATGTATATAGATTATCGTAAGTTAAATGATGCTACCTACAAGGACCACTTTCCCTTGCCATTCATCGATCAGATTTTAGAACGATTATCTGTCCATAGCTTTTATTGTTTTCTCGGTGGCCTCTTGGGGTATTTTCAAATCCCCATCTCTCCCGAGGACCAAGAGAAAACTACGTTTACATTTCCCTGTGGCACCTTCGCCTACCGAAGAATGTCGTTTGGATTGTGCAATGCGTCAGCTACATTCCAGCGATGTATGCTCGCTATCTTTGACAAGTACGTAGAAAGCATTATGTAGGTATTTATGGACGATTTTTCCATTTTCTGCGATTCCTTTGATAGTTGTTTGGAAAATTTAGAAAAAGTCTTAGAACGATGCGAAGAGACAAACCTTGCCCTAAATTAGGGAAACTGCCATTTTATGGTGAGGGAAGGGTTAGTTTTGGGTCATAAAATTTCTGCGAGAGGTATTGAAGTAGACGTTGCTAAGATAGAAGTTATCGAGAAGTTGCCGCCGCCTACGAACATAAAAGCAATAAGAAGTTTCCTAGGGCATGCTGTCTTTTACAGTCATTTCATAAAGGACTTCTCCAAGATCACCAAGCCTCTTACTTCACTCTTAGAAAAAGACGCCCCACTCATTTTTGATGACTCTTGTCTTTCTGCCTTCGAATTAATTAAAGAAAAGTTAATTAACGCACTCATTATGATAGCTCTGGGGTGGGACCTTCCCTTTGAGATAATGTGCGAAGCGAGTAGTTTCACGGTGGGAGCCGTATTAGGTCAACACATATATAAAAACATCCACCCCATCTATTACGCAAGTAAGACACTCACATCTGCATAGGAAAATTACACCAAGACCGAGAAGGAGCTCCTTGCTGTAGTATTCACTTTTGATAAATTCCGCCCTAATATTACTCTTTAAAAAATTATTGTTTTTACGGACCACTCGGCCCTCAAATATCTTCTTTCCAAAATGGATGTCAAGTCGCGCTTGATTCGCTTGGACTTACTCCTCCAGGAGTTTGACTTAGAGATACGTGATAAGCGAGGAGCGGAGAACTTCGACGCCGACCATCTCTCCCGTCTTGATAACCCTTTTATAGAAAATTTAAATGAAAAATCTTTTAATGATTATTTTCCTGATGAGAAGTTGCTTTCAATTAACACATCTACTTCTCCTTGGTTCACACACATCGCCAACTATTTAGTTTCTTGGGTGCTCCCAAAAGAGTTCTCCTCTCAGCAAAAGAAGAAATTCTTTTCTAAGCTTAAGAACTATTTTTAGGAAGACCCGCATCTTTTCAGAATCTGTGTGGACCAATTGAGAAGGAGATGTGTTGCTTATGTAAAAGGAGTTGATATTTTAAAACACTTACATGAAGGTCCAACAGGTGGGCGCTATCAAGCTGCTCGCACCCCTCACAAGGTGTTTTGCGCGGGTTTTTACTGGTCTAGCCTTTTTAAAGATGTGCAAGCCTTTGTGAGTAGGTGTGATAGTTGCCAACGGTCGGGCAACATTTCCAATAAAAATGAGATGCCGCAAAATTATTTCCTTGAGTGAAAAATTTTCGACCTCTGGGGGATCGATTTTGTTGGCCCCCTTCTTTCTAGCTTCGGAAATAAGTATATTTTAATTGTCGTTGATTACGTTTCTTGTTGGTCCGAAGCCCAAGCTCTTCCTACGAACGACTCTTGAGTTGTAGTTACCTTTTTGAAAAAATTATTTTCTCGATTTGGTACGCCGCGCACAATCGTTGGTGACAGGGGTTCCCATTTCTGTAACCCATAGTTTTCAAAAATCCTTATTAAATTCGGTGTTACACATAAGCTTTCAAATGCCTACCACCCCCAAACTAATGGACAAGTCGAAGTAGTAAATAGAGAAATAAAAAAAATATTAGAAATGACTGTTTCAACTTCTAAGAAAGACTGGCCAGCCAAATTAGACGATGCTCTATGGGCCTTCCGAAAAGTGTACAAAACCACCCTCGTATGTACGCCTATCGGTTGGTCTATGGAAAATCGTGTCATTTACCTGTAAAATTAGAACGCCGCACTTTTTGGGCTTTAAGATTTTTAAACTTCAATCCCCACTCTGTCGGCGACCTTAGAAATTTTCAACTCAAATAACTCGACGAGTGGCGCTCTTACGCATATGAAAATAACAAACTTTATAAAGAGCGGACGAAGAGTTTTCACAATAAACACTTAAGGCACCCTAAAACATTTAAGTCGGGCGACCAGGTTCTTCTTTGTAATTCTCGTTTACGTTTATTTCCTGGCAAGTTAAAATCATGTTGGTCTGGGCCCTTTACTATTTTAGAAGTTTTCCCGTATGGAACTGTTTTAATTTCGCACCTTGATAAGGGTAATTTCAAAGTGAATGGTCAGCATCTTAAACTGTAGTTTTGTGATGATGTCAGTCCAAACATTGTTAAATTTCTTCTGCATGAACTTTGAATTCTAACTTGAGACTATTTTATTTTTTGTTTAAAACTTAGATTTTTTTTATTTTGGGCAAAAATATTTTAGGACAATATTATTTTGATTCATCGAGCTCAAACGACGCTTTAAACAAAGGGCGCTCTTGGGAGGCAACCCAAGTTATCTTTTTTCTGTTTTCTTTATTTTACAATTTTTACCCCGGACGGCTCCGACAAGATGAAGCTTCTGCGATCGCCTGCTCCAACGTTGCTGAATCCATCTTGCAGTCCAAACAAGACAATTGGGGAAGCGTCATCACTCGGTTTTCGCAGCAAATAAATTCGAGGAAGTGCCTGTTTTTCAATTCTGTTTTTCAATTCTGTAATTTCATTTTCTCTCCTTCTCCAATCCCCTTCTTTTGCCGTTGAGGACAATGTCCATTTTAAGCTTGGGGGAGGACTTCCTCCTTCTTTTTGCTTCATGTAAATATTTTGCTTTTTGTGAATATTTTTCAAAAAAAATCCAAAAAAAATGAATATCTTACAAAATCCAAAAAAAAATATTTCAAAATAAAAAAAAAATATTTTTTTTTTGTTACTACTTTAATTGTTTAGACGTTTTGGTATTTTAATAGTACCCCTTGTTTTTGTTTTGTTTTTCTCAAAATCTCGTATAAACAACTTAATTAATTATAATATTTCTAATCGCACTTTTTTTATTATGTTTCACAAGTAAAATGTTTGCCATATTGTGTTTCTAATTCACGATTGCATTTTAACATAAAACATTTTTTCTAAAACTCGCATTTTCATTATGGTTTTCATTCTTTATTTTCTTTATTTTTTCAAAAATTCATCATCCACTATTTTCCTTTTCGTTTTTGGATAATTTTTGTAAGGTCAACTTTTGAATAGCGTAGTAGATGTGAACGATCCAAGTCACCTATTATTTCAATTTTCAAGTTAATTTCATCAATCTTCTTTTATTATCTAGGACTTACTTTTTGAATTTTTTCAAATCTATGTTTTAAATAAATTTAAAAACATGAATATGATTTAGGCCATTTTTGTTTTCGTTTGAGTTTTCCTTCCAACCTAATAACTTTCACCACTGGTTAGCTGCTTTTGAGCCTTTTTCCAAATTCATTTGATAGCTCCTCTTTTCATTTCATTTTCACCAAAGCCAAAATTTCCAACCTATCTAATCACAGTAGCCTTTTTGAGTTTCATAAAATATTTTCATGATTATGATAGGATATTTTGTGATATTGTTGGGAAAAGTTTTTGAAAAAAGTTGTGCTCAGAAGAAATGTTTGCTTTTATTTGGCGAATTCAAAATGAAAATAAAAAAATTTATGACCTTTGTTTTGAAAAAGAAAAAGAAAAAAATGGAAAAGAAAAAAAATATTTTGTTTAAAATGAAAATTTTTGAAACTCTTTGTTTCGGTTTAGTGTGATTTTAAGCCTCCCTTTTTATCTTTAAATTCCACTCTTAATCATAATCCTAAACCAAACGTTTCTGTCCTATTAAGTTTTTTTGATTCATGCTTTTGAATTCTATTTAATAACTAAGGAAAGAAGAAAAGTAAATCAGTATTAGTTTTGGATTTAAACTTAGATTTTTGTTATTGAATCGATATAATTATAATGCGTTGTTTGGATCTAGTAATAACTCAATGTGTTTTTTCATTTTCGTTGCTTTGCTTAAATCTATTTAAAGAATTTCATCAAAATTTTTGATGATTTATTTTCGTTAAAGTAAAGTTTAAAAAAGTTATACCATACCTAAATAATTGTTTTAGATTTACGTTTCACCTTTTCCCTACTTAGAATTTCACATAGTACTTGTGTGGGCATAATTAGAACTTTTTGATTAGTCCTTTTTAGGATTATCTAGTTTTTATATTTTTTGCTTGGGGACAAGCAAAGCTTAAGCTTGGGGGAATTTGATAATACATTTTGTAGCCTAAACTATTATCGTACTTTCTAGTTTATAATGTACAATTCATATCTTATTAGTTTATTTTTTTATCGTTTTTATGAAAATATTATTGTCATAAACATTTTCTTGTCTTTTGGCAGGTTTCCAGAAGTTTGGTCAAAAATGACCTGTCACGCCCCCTTGTCACGCCCTCCCTGGGCATGACCTTAGGGCGTGTCGCCCGATCCCGATGAAGTTAGATGACAGATACAAAATAACCGGAAAATGGCTGTCACGCCCCCCTGATACGCCCTCCCCGGGTGTGTCCCAGGGCGTGATACGGGGCGTGCCGCCCTCTATCGAAGACTGCCGCCGCATTAAATGCTATTTCTCCACAGCACACCAACAGTACTGTCACGTCCCCCATCATGGGCATGACACAGGGCATGGACCCTCCTTTTTTGATGACTGATGGATTTCTGACCAATGATTTTGACGCGAAGTGCGTGTCATGCCGACGCTATACGGGCGTGACCCAGGGCATGTCCACCGATGTATAGAAGCAATCATCCTTCCCGCCAGAATCCAGAGCCCGAGGTCAACCCCGTACCGGTCATGCCCCCTGACATGCCCCCCTTGGGCATGTCGAAGGGCGTGACCAACCCGTGAATTTTTCCTATAAATTCAGACCCCCTTCCATTTCAGGAAGCTTGGGTTGAGAGGGGAGGTGCTACCCCTTTATTTATTGGTCTTTTTCGTGTTCTTCCCTCTCTCTCTCTTCCTTATTTTGTAATTTTTCTAATCCTTGCTTAGTTCTTCTTTTGTTTTTGCTTTTATAATAGCTCTTGTAATTGCTTTTAGCTTAATGTTATGCTATCCTAGTTTTCATTTCCATGCAAGTATAGCTCCTTCATTTTCATGCAAGTGCAGCTCTCTTCTAGTATTAATAAAAGTGCTCTTTTCTTAGTTGTGTTCTTATTATTCTTTACTACTCACCCCCCCCCCCCTCCTCCACTCCATTATGATTAACTAATCCTCCTTGTACTCGATCTTGATGATCTAAGGTTCGAGTGATTAAGTTATGATGTTTTAATTCTACCTTATCTTTTTAAGGTTTTTGACCTTGAATTACTCTTGAATTATCTTGGATTGGAGATATATCATCGATATATATTCTCCACCTTTGATTTCATTCTTGGCTAGCCGAGAGGCCAATAGTTTGAAGTAATTGCTCAAGAGTAAAGGGAGTTGTACGCACCCCTCAAGAGAGTCAGACGTCCAAATGCCCCGGATTGTAGTAAAATCCAATAGTTGGGTTCACCGCGTAAAGCGAGCTTTAGGCCTATGTTTTAGACGAGTGTCGGTCGGACCTTACTAAACTCAATGTGGCACGACTTCGAGAGAAGCGTGTTCAAGCTTTAGGAACCTCTACGGTCAAGGACCTTTAAACTATTAAGTTTAGGTTTTTATCGCATTTCTTAGTCGACTTTAGCCGAGGTGATTCTTAATCGAGTGCATTTCCAGTTCATATTTTCAGCCCTTCGTTGTAATCGCTTCTAATAACCCTTTAATTAACTGCAATAGTTCTCTTTCTAGCATAGTTTTATTTCCTTAATTACAATTAGTTTCTCAAACCCTAGTTTTTCAATCGATTAAATAATATTCTTCGTGTGAGTAAGTGTACTCAATAGTTCCCGGATTTCAATACGACACTTGTGTCCCCTAGCAACAGTTCGATAGGTATACTTGCCTCATTGGAATGCTAGTTCGGTTGCTTTTATTTTCTTTGAATCTTAACGATCACCAAGTACGCAGACGAGGATCAATGTAGAAAACATGCACTTGTCTCTAGGCCGCCTCCTATTAGGCAGCCGACAACAAATGCGGCGACAGCCCCTTCCACATCTCCTCTGCCATCTTGCACCGCATTTATACCGCTGAAACCAGAAACACAGCCGAAGAGCTCTATGAAAGCCAATAAGGCATCCCGTCCTAACACCTCCTCAAATTTGTCGGCTGCCAAACAGCAAGGAGAGCGCAAGAAAGTTACTTTTGTTCACAGCACCTCCAATGGAGCCCACATCTGCGGCAATGAATCCTCTGCCGAAGGAGAAAAGGACTCGCCGGAGAACGAGGATCCTCCGGTTGCAACCAATGGTCGTAGAGAGTTACAGAAAGTTTGACCTACGATGTTTATCACCATTTGGCAGTATTGTAAAAATAATAATCTTTGTTTTTATACTTCTACATGCTGATAAAGTAGAAATACAGTTGATTAGTGAAATAAACTAGAAATCAGGTTATTTTTAATTGTGATTTACTGAGCTAGGGTTTCTGCTGTACGTATGATGTTTCAGGAATATTTCTAATGATCACCGACATTTTTTTTATCTCCTAACACAGGAATAGAAAACCTACGTTGATATTTCATGAATTAAAAAAGGAAGAAACCAAACCCTAATTAATTTTAATGGAGGGAGTATCAGCAATACAAGGGTGATTCAAATGTAATCTTTTATTTTTTTATATGACTCATTTACTTTTAATCCATGATGTTAATGATATACCAAATGTATAGCGTCTGAATGGTTGAAATTGAAGTGAGCCTTAGCAATTGATTTTTTTTTCAATATACACAAACCGATTTTTGTCCTAGAAATTGAAATTGATTGTTCAAATTTCAAATTATGCTGATATTCAAACCTTTTTGAGGAAATCTAATGCCAACTATTAAGACTGAATTAACGCGAAAGAACAAATATAAATGCACGTAAATAACTTAAGGCTTGTGACAGATCTTTGTAAGGCTTCTCAGGATAAAGAAAGGAGGTAAAGAGAGGCATCGACCTCTTGTTAACAATGTGTGGAAGTTCCTAGTGGAAGAGGTGCCTAGTAGCTATTGGATTTATTTGTTTGGATATGAACCGTATCCGAATCAAGTTTTTGAATTTCATCTTTTAAAATGGATGACCTCCTAAATCGGAAAAAAAGGAATCTCAACCCACCTTTGTTGAGAGAGAGTGACCTCTCTCCTTCTCTCTCTAGCATGAATATTAAATAACTAAGAATATATATGGAGATTTACCAGTTCACGGCGAGAAGAGAAAACAACTGCCTAGAGGGAAAAAATCCTCCTTCTGTTCACGTAAAGGAGAGAAGCAGCCTAAGAGAGAATTTACCATTTTGTTCCAATTCATGAGGAGAAACCACCATTTTCTCTCTCTTGGTGTCGCACGGGGTGGGATACCCCTATAGGATGTCGCCAGTGGTTGACGTTGGCGCAACACTATTCAATGGCTGCAGAGTCATTAGTCTGGATCATAGTTTTTTTATCTTGTCTTCTCTCATGTAAAACTGTCAATGTATCCCGTGGCTTTGGAGGAAAATAGTCGTCGGTCTTAGAGGAGAGGATCACAACTGGTCTTGAAGGAGATGATGTGGTGCGGGCGTGGTGATGAAGGCATGCGGTGGTGTAGTGGTCTTGATGGAGTTTCTCTTCGGAGGTGCAGGCATGGAGGCGAAGGCATGCAAGAGTGCAGTGGCCTTGATGGTGTTTCCCTCCGTTGGCGAGGCTTGGCTTCGATGGCGTGCATGAGTGCAGTCATCCTCGATGGTGCTTCTCTGGTGGTGACAGGTGGTTTGGTCGTCACCCGACGACGAAGGTTCCCGGCAAACTTTGTTCATGTGCTGTGCTAGCTGTAACATCTCATTTCCTTCTAGACCCCTTAACACAAATTAGGATAGGACATGTGATGAGTATGATGATTTAGGCTGGTGGTGTCCTTAGGACCTAATGAGTTTAGGTGAACTCACGTGGGGCCTACTATATTGTATAAGTCAACCTAGGTCAAACTAGCCAAATTGAACTCACAAGTGCAAATTGAACTCACCACTATGATCCTAACCCTAAAGGAAACCCAAGTGACCCAAAAGTCCAATCATAGGGTCAAAAAATTGGCCAAAAATATCAAGTACCCTTTAGGTTAACTTAGGTAAATCCTTCACCATTAGGTCCAATTGGCCCCCAAAACATTAAATTGACGTCACTACTACTCTTAAAACATCATAAGGAACCCAATTGACCCAAAAGCCCTATCATAGGGTCAGCAAATAAGTCAAATTGACCAAAGTATCCTTTAGGTCAACTTAGGCCAATCCGTCACCATTAGGTCTATTTTGGCCCCAAAAACATGAAATTGAGCTCACTAGCTAATAGTCTTAATACATCATTAAGGACCCAATTGATCCAAAAGCCCCATCATGGGGTGTAACACATCCATCTGTCACGTAAAAAATAACAAAAGGTCTGAATGGTGCCCCACACTATATTCCAACGATAGTTAGTGGAGTTACTCATTGAAACCATTTCATCCTCGCATCCTAACTCAGAGTTCCTTCTAGCGAAAGCAGCTACAATAGTTATAGAACCCCAAAGTACTAGGAATGTCCACTACCAAAGTATAAGAATGTTATTAATACACAAAATGTTTTGGCCTTAAGGCCTTACAACTGTTTTCTTCACAAATTTATCTTCCACACATCAACACCCAGACAAACTACAAATAGAAACAATAAACGTTCTCCTTTGGGCCGTCGAGGGCCAGCCAATCGCAATATAAAGGTCTTCAGCCTGCTACTTTCCACTTGCCTCTCCACCACCTGGATGAGCATGACCCACCTAAATGTGGCATAACCAAGCAACGATCAGCTTTAGCTGGCCAAATTATAATAACCCCACCCCTCACTCGAGACTGAGGTTCTCCATCGCTACAAACAACAGTATATATATCTTTTGTCAACAAAATGTGCACTCAAGAAGCATTCTCCACGGACTTAGGCTCGATCGGCCACACGCCTCGTGCAATCAAGGGCACATTATCTGTATACCGGATTACCTAGGGTCCCACCACCAACCACATTCCCAGACCTGATGGTCCAAGATTGAGCATTCAATGCTTTCCGGCCCGTAGCCTAAAACTCTCATTATGCCTACTACGAAAGCAAGTTACTTTAGGCACTCTAGTCCAAACGATATAACGTGGGTACGAATCAGCTCTTTCCCGTTGCTCAAATCGTCGAATGTACCAATCCACGATACAGGTCAGCCTCCTCTTTCCCATTGGGCAGTAATGTCCTCTCAGCTAGGCACTTCGGGCTCTTAGCTTCAATTGACACCCACCTTATCCCCAGGACCTGGGCTCGCAATTATCACAATACTAGCTCTCACTCACATAACAACTTGGCTCTCTAGGCTCAACAACATTACATGCTACCCACCTTGTCTCATGGACATAGGCTTCGCAACTACAATCAGGCTGGCTCTCACAGCCACCATAGCGAGTAGAAAGTATTTTGATATTCACACGTGATTCCGCCATTTGTCTGTGAAATATGGCGTGGGGCCCCGGCCGGACCCACTGTTATACTCCATGTGATGGATGAAGGCGTTGCAAAGTGGTATCAGAGGATAGGGTTGGGAGGGATAACATAATTGAACTCAAGATTGTCCACTAGGAATGCAATACATGTATTCGAGAAGTGTGAGCGTGTATACTAGGCATGTTTGCCGTTTTGGAATGGACATTAATGATGTCTTATTCACGTATTGGTGACGAGTAGTGGAGCTGGACAGACTGAGCCCCAACATTCAGATGAGAGTGCGGCTCCAGCTGAGGTGCCCACACCTCCTCCTTCGGTAGAGATGGTATGGTTGATCGCGGATGTGGTTTTTGCAATGATCAAGGCCCACCTTGAGGGACATGTACAACTCTCTATTCTTATAGTGTGTCCCATGCTGGTTGGTGTGCATGAGCAGGTTGCAAGGGAAGGAGCATCGATCCCACCGTTGAATATGTGTCTGATCCAAGGACCATATACGGTCGAGAAGTACTTTCATGCATTTGTTGAGTTGAGACAACATGCAGAGTTTGTGTTTGAAAACGAGGAGACTAAGACCAACAGATTTTACGATGGTCTGCGCGATGAACTACGACGTTTATTGGTGGGTCCAAAGTTGTTTGGATTTTGTGCCATGGTAATGGTAGCTAGGTCTTTGGAAATGGGCTTAAAGCAGTTCAGAGCAAGGCACGGTGTCAATGTGCTAACCTTTGTAAATGTGTCAAAATCTTATTATCGTATGTGGAAGAAGAATATACATCTGTTAGAGCCAACATCTTCCAACATCTTGGGAATAAAGAAAAGGTGTGGTCCACATGTTTGTTTTTCCTATGGTAATGTAGGACATCGTGCCCGAAAATGCTATATTGGTACTACACCAAGGGCAAAGAAAACTAAGACTGGAGCAGTTGCAGGGCAAACTCTAACCATTTGCTACTCGTGTGGCAAAGAAGGACATAAAGCTCGAGACTGAAAAAGTGGCCCTTAGACGACACTAAGCAAGAAGGGAAATGCTTTATGTTCATATCTCTCTGTAATTATGTACCATATATTTCTTAGTCAGTAATAATGTGTACGATCTTTGTTTTGCGCATATAAACTGAGAGTACTAAGTTGTTAGCCTAAATCACCTAGAGGGGGGTGAATAGGTGAACTGCATGTCAAATGCGGAATTAAAAATAACACAGCACACATCAAGTAATCACAGACGACAAGAGATTTATAGTGGTTCCCCAATCTTGGGTACGTCCACTTTACTCACCGATCTAGCAAATCACTAGACTCGGCTACTCCACTATCTCGGATTGAAAACAATCCTACACCTCGGAACCACATTCCTACAAACTCGATCCAAATCGGATCTACACTCGGAAGATAAAGCCTTCCTACAAATCTCGTAGAAAAACTCCTACAAAGAAATTTGGTTTGAAAATAAAATACAAACAGTAATATTCTCAGATCTAGATCTTGGCAGTCTTCTTCCTTGAGAGCTTTGGCTTGATCAGAATATGTTGAAGACGACTTGAGAGAGATCCACAAATCTGAAAAACGGAATCACCTCGATCGAGAAAATAGATCTGAAATCTTTGAGGCTTGGCGAGATCGAGTGATTAACTTTCGTCTGGATCGCTGGAGAATAAAAGTTGAAGGCAGCGATCGAAGATCGTCGATCCAGAGCTTCTTCCGTGAACGTCAATGGTGGCGGCGGCGACGAGAGGAATTAGGGTTCACGGGATTTCCTTTTTCTCTTTCTTAAAAGATAATAATCTTAGAAAAGACTTGTTATTAGTCAAATCTGAAAGGACCTATTTATAGGTGGACTCCAACGGTCAGAAAATTAATTAGGGATGACACGTGGACCAATCAGAAATGATTAATTTGAAATACACAGCGAAATTGACTTAGAGAATTTCAGGAAAAATTCAAACAGATTTACTCGAGTCATAAAAGAAACATACTCGAGTATCAGATGGTATATACTCGAGTGGATAAGAAGGAGCATACTCGAGTATATGAAGATAAGCTACTCGAGTGATTCAAGGATTAGCACTCGAGTGAATTTAGAACTACTCGAGTATGAGAGTATATACTCGAGTAAAAACACTTAGAGAAAATTTCTCAGATAAGATAGGAAAAACTACTCGGGTAAAAGGGTTGAAGATACTCGAGTGAGGGGAAAAAGAACTACTTGAGTATGTTGAGAAAACTACTCAGGTAATTACAAACCTACTCGAGTATGAATAACAACTACTTGAGTACAGAATCACTTACTCGAGTATATAGGGAACTACTCGAGTATGTAGACTTAGAATTTTTCTGAGATGAGAAGCACAGATCTACTCGAGTATGAACAGAACATTTACTCGAGTAACTAACCAACTACTCGAGTGCATGTTATCATCTACTCGAGTATAATGCAGTCTACTCGAGTATGTAACCTAACTTACTCGAGAGAAAACTCACTTACTCGAGTGTAAAAGGAGGTACTCGAGTATGTGGACTTAGAGAAATTTTTGGATCTAATAACAGAAGGATCAACTCGAGTATAATATATGACTTACTCGAGTGACTGACTATCTACTCGAGTAAAAACTTATCTACATGAGTACACAGAGTCTACACGAGTATGCCTAAGGATCTGCTCGAGTACTAAGTCACTTACTCGAGTATATGAAGAAACATACTCGAGTATGTGGACTTAGAAAAAATTTCTTCTGAAAAGATAAACTTTAAAACTTCAGTCCACCAATCCAAGTGCTTGTATAGGAAGTGTATCCCAATAGAGAGGCTATACATGGGCCAACACCTTGGATCACACAATGAGGGATTACATTGTATGGTCCTGTGTTTGGTGACCCATTATAGACTGACATTGGTCTACACTTGGCAATGAGAACCTGCACACATACAACTTAAACACAATATCAAATACACCTTAATTCATCTTAGTTCAAGGTCTGACCTCCTACAAATCTGAGGTATTGTGGAGACAAATCCCAACAATCTCCCCCTATTTGTAGATGTCAGCACCCTCTACACTAAGGTGAATTACTTTAAGAGTAAAAAGAACAATACACATATACCAAAAAAAATAAAGTAAACTAAAGCAGGGTAAATAAAAAGATAGCCAAAACCAGAATCAAATATATATATAGAAATGTTTTTAACAGATCAAAATATCCATTTCCACATTCTCATAGACTCAAGCAGGGGCTTCTTTGTGCATTCTTTCTCTTTTCAGCTCTTGCCTCTCTAGGTAACTGAATGGCTTAGGAAAATAAGTTCTGGGCCTAGGAGGAGCAGCTGGGTTGTTGTATCCCCAATTCCTGTCATGAAGTCTGATCTTGATCTGAGATGCTTCATAAGCCTTCCATTCTGAATAACTGTAATAGTGATCTCTGTTCTCACCAAGATCTGTCACTAACTTCAAGGTATCAAGGATTAGGGATTTGGAGGTTGGACTCCAAACCTCAGAATGAACAATTGGTGGTCTACCTTCAGAAGCTAGGGCAGGATCTTTTCTAGGTGCAGAACGGCTGGCAGAAGCACCTTCACCATATTTTCTTTTCTTTCTTGGGGCACCTAGAGAACTAGGAGGAATTTCATGTTGCCACATATCAGAATAGGAGAGAGGGGGCTCAGTCACATCACCATCAGGTCTGGGTGAGAAGACTGGCACATCTTCTGGTATGGTTGCCTGAGCTGGAGCATCTGCTGGAGGTTGTTCTTCAAGAGGATTTAAGAAGTGTGGAATGATTGTAGGGTTGAGCTGGGCATTAGGGAAATTCTGGTTGTTTACCCATACAGCTGTATCATAAATATAGAATTTGACAGATTGGAGCTGGGCTAGGATGTCTGCTTTCATATCTTTTACAAGACCATCCACACCTACTTGAGCTTGTTTAGATAGTTGTTCAACTTGTTCTTTTACAGCTGCTTGAGCTTGTTCAGATAATTTTTCAACTTATTCTTTTACAGCTTTCTCCCCCTTGGTGATATCTACAGCTAGCTTGGCAATTGCTTCATCTCTGAAGGTGCCAACTTCTTCACATACTTTCATCACATTTGCTTCAGCATTCTTATCCATTACTATCTGATTATGTGCAACAGTTTCTTGTTGATTTCTTAGTTCACCTATGCTTGTTATAGTGTGATCTAGTGCTTTTCCACCTAGCTGAAACAATCTTTTGAGCTCATCAGTATTGGCTTGGATTTCAGCAAAGCCTCTACTCATCTCTTGTTCAAGAGTAGTGACTTTGTTATTTACTGATGCTAGAGATTCATCAAAGTACTCTCTCTGTTCAATAAGCAGTTGTTCAATTTTACTGACCATATCTGAAGAGGAAGAAGGGACTGAGGTTGGGGCAGGGACTGAAGGAGCAGGAGCAGGAGCAATCCATGGAGGGATTTCTGTAATTACTACTGAGCTTGCAGCTCTCTTGAAGGATTCTATCTCAACAGATTCTTCTATATCCAGAAAGGATGGAATGGAGAAATCCAAAGTACTCAGAGGTGCCTCCATAGGATCTGGAGACATTTCCTCATCATCAGACAGGAGAATATGATCAGATTTGCTGGGCTCACTATCAGGAGACTGGGCAGGAGACTGTGCTGGAGTCTGAACTGGAGTCTGAGCTGGAATCTGAACTGGAGATTGAATTGGAGACTTGGTAGGAGACTTTACAGCTTATTCATTTTGAAATAGAGGAGCATCTGAGCTTAGCTCATCAATGAATTTATTTATATCTTCTGCTGTAGACAGTAAAGATGTTGTATCTGGAATCTCTGATTCAAGATTTGCTGGAGGAGGAGAAGCTGGAGGAGTTGAAACTCTGATTTCTGCTAGTTCTGAAAGTTCTGAGGAAGCTGAATACTTAGGATGAGAAGAGGCAGGCTCCCCTCAACTATTGCACCAGAGGTAGCAGCAGTTTGATTTAGAGGAGGAGATGGAATCCTGTCTTCAGATACACTGGGTTCTTGGGACTTTTCTGAAGGAACAGCAGCTTTGGAGGCCAGTGCAGAATTCAGAAGTTTAACATCATATCTCTGGATGGAGGATATGGAGACTTTCTTCATGTGATGTAGGGAGTCCCTTTGGATAGGTTAAACACTGATGGGTTAACTTCATGAAGCAGGAGGGAGATAATTCTGGCAAAGTTGGGATGCTTAATACTTTCTCTGATTTTGTCTAGGAGCAACAGTCCAAACTGGAACTGTTTGCGGCAGATAATGGCTTGCATTATGTCAAAAATTTCCATAGAAATGTCTCGAATAGAATACGTCTTGCACAACAGAACTTTTGCAATAACATCTACTAGGACTTTCCTTCTGAGTTAAAGTCGGCCCTGCTAAAGGAATGGGCTTGAGGGTTAGCTCCACAGAATAAGCTAGTTCTTATGGAATCTTCTGCAGTCATATCGGCATCTTCATCGACCACTGGGAGCTTTAGCAGAGTTACAAGAGCAACTTTATCCAATCGAATTTTTATTCCTCTGACTTTGGATTTCAGGAGCTTTCCATTACGCTTGACCTTCAAATTCTGATAGAACTCTTCAACTGCTGGAAAAATAACTCTGCACGATGACTCGAGAACGAACGATAATCCGGCGGTTTCGAACAAAATCAGAAGATTTCTGAAATCATCTGAGAGATCGGCTATACCCGCGGGGGCGAATTCAGAGCCGATGCCGATTTTAGAGGAAGGGGCCATTTGCGATTCGGGAAGATGAGAGGGGTGAAGAAGACGATGCTCTGCGATTTTTGGAAGATGAGGAGTCGGCGGCTACTCGAGTAAATGAGAAGTGTAAAGGGTTTTCCCGATTTTTCTATATATATATAATCCTAATTAGGTTTTAGAAAAAAAATATATATTTCATACCTGAATGAAGCGGCAAATAGCTCGGTGCGAATAGAAAAATTAGAATTTCAAAGTAGAGAAGTCCGTATACTCGAGTAAGTCAAGTTCATACTCGAGTAGAGACGGAGCATACTCGAGTGTGTAAAGTTCATACACGAGTATGTAGTCAACTACTCGAGTATGTGAAACTCTTTACTCGAGTATTTCCCGTTTACTCGAGTATGTCTTTGATATACTCGAGTATCTTGCTCTGAAGGACAATTTTCCTTGGAGATTTTTACTGTCATTGATCTCTTCAACTTTAAGCAGCCAAAATCACTGATATCTTCTTAATTTGGGAGTCCATTACTAGTCTTCTTTGTTGAGCAGCCCGAGTTCCGTTTTGAAGAATGAAAACTTGGACTCGTCCAGCGGCTTGGTGAATATGTCTGCAACTTGCCTGTCTGTGGAGACATATTGTAGATCAATGTCTCCATTTTCCATATGCTCCCGGATGAAATGATAGCGAAGCTCTATATGCTTGGTCCGGCTGTGGGAGACTGGATTGTTGGCAATTGCTATAGCATTGGATGAGTCGCAAAACAAAGGAATGTTCTTGAACTTCATGTTGTAGTCTTCAAATTGATTCTTGATCCATAAAAGCTGTGCACAACAGCTGCCTGCAGAGATGTACTCTGATTCAGCCGTTAAGATAGCTACACAGTTCTGCTTCTTACTGCTCCAGGAAATAAGTCTTCTTCCGAGGAATTGGCAAGTCCCGGAAGTGCTTTTCCTATCGTCTTTGCTACCTGCAAAGTCTGCATCTGAAAATCCAATTAGTTCACTATCATTACTTCTTGGGTACCATAAGTCAAGATTTGGTGTACCTTTGAGGTATCCCAGGATTCGCTTTGCAGCGATGTAGTGAGATTCCTTAGAGTTCACCTGAAATCTAGCACATACACATGTTGAGAACATTATATCTGGTCTACTTGGAGTAAGGTAGAGCAGGGACCCAATTATGCTTCTGTACTTGGTTTCATCAAAAGGTTTCCCTTTCTCATCCTTGTCCAGAGACATAGCTGAGGCCATTGGAGTCCTCATCGATGTTGCATTCTCCATTCCGAATTTCTTAAGTAGCTCTTTGGTGAACTTGGTCTGTAAGATGAAAATTCCATCCTCAGATTGTTTCACTTGAAGCCCTAAGAAATACTTCAGCTCTCCCATACTGCTCATTTCAAACTTCCCTTGCATAAGTTTGGAAAACTTCTTGCAGAGGTTGTTATCCGTAGAGCCAAAAATGATGTCATCGACATAGATTTGCACTAGCAAAATCTTGCCTTTTATTTCCCTAAGAAATAATGTCTTGTCTATCTTTCCTCTTGTGAACTTGTTCTCAAGAAGAAAGGTGGACAGCGTCTCATACCAAGCTCGAGGAGCTTGTTTAAGACCATATAGTGCCTTTTGTAGTAAATAAACATAATTAGGAAAGATTAAATCAACAAAACCTGGCGGTTGCTCTACATACACTTCTTCCTTTATGTCACCATTTAGGAAGGCGAACTTGACGTCCATCTGATAGACGGTAAAGCCCTTAAGTGCAGCGTAGGCAAGAAATAACCTAATCGCCTCCAGTCTTGCCACTGGAGCATATGTCTGGTCAAAGTCGATTCCTTCTTCTTGACAATAGCCCTTGGCGACAAGTCAGGCTTTATTCTTTATAATTGATCCATCTTCGTCCATCTTGTTCCGGTAGACCCACTTTGTCCCAATGACGTTCTTATTCTTGGGTCTAGGAACAAGTGTCCAAACTTTGCATCGTTTGAACTAATTCAGTTCTTCTTCCATGGCTAGAATCCAGGATGCGTCAGAGTTGGCTTGCTCAAACTTCTTTGGTTCAACCTGTGACAGAAAACTTAAGTATAAATTCTCGTTAGTTGTACCTCGACGAGTTCTGACGCCATCCCGAGGATCTCCTATGATTTGGTCTACTGGATGATCCTTCAAGTGTCTGAACTCTAAAGTTCTTGCATCTAGGATCTCTTCAGCCACTGGAGTTGCATCTTCAGCTGGGATGTGTTCTTCATCTTGATCATCTACCTCTTCAATAGGGGTTGTAGAGGTGATCTTGATGAACGTCTCATCTCTATCTTTAGTAGTTTCATCCAAGCTAATTTCTTTCAACTTTGTACCTGCATCTACAATAGGCACACTAGAGGAGTTGCATTGCAGCAGACTTGTCTCATCAAATACAAGATGTATCGACTCTTCTACCACAAGAGTTTTTCTATTGAATACTCTATAGGCCTTACTCTGGCTACTATAACCTACAAAAATACCTTCAAAGCTTTTCTCGCTAAACTTGGTAGTGTGATACTTACCGTTGTTAAGTATGAAACACTTACAGCCAAAGATTCTAAAATACGAAATGGTTGGTTTCCTGCCTTTTAAAAGTTCGTAAGGAGTCTTATCATGGTTCTTGTTGATGAGAGCTCGATTTTGCACGTGACAAGCGGTGTTGACGGCCTCAGCCCAGAAGTACTCTGGAAGTGAAGCACTCAACATGGTCCGGCAAGCCTCTATGAGTGTTCTGTTCCTTCTCTCAGCTACTCCATTTTGCTGTGGAGTGCGAGGAGAGGAAAACTCATGAAAGATACCTTGACTTTCACAGAATTCTGTCATGACTCCAGACTTGAATTCCGTTCCATTGTCACTTCTGATTTTGACTACGGAACAGTTGTATTCATTCTGAATCTGCCTAACAAAATTAGTGAAAATACCGAAGGTATCTGATTTGTGTTTCAGAAAGAACACCCACGCAAAGCGCGAGTAATCATCCACAATAACCAACGTATATTCCTTACCTCCCAAACTTCTAACCTGCAGTGGACCAAACAAGTCCATATGGAGAAGTTGTAAGCTTCTATTTGAATCCTTGCCTATTATGCTTTTAAACGAACTTCTTGTTTGCTTGCCTTTGATACAAGCGTGACAAGGACTGTCCGTAACGCACTTGACATTAGGTGCATCACGTACTAAGTTTTGAGAGAATAATTTATTAATAGTTTTGAAATTAATATATGCTAGTCTCTTGTGCCAATGATCAGCAAAGGATGCACTACTTTTTGCTACAAGACATACTGGTGTAGAAGTGTCAATACAAATGAAATTTAAACAGAAAATATTTCTGCTTCGAGTGCCTGATAAAATAGTTTCCATGTTGTTAACCGATTTTATCAAACACTTGTCAGTATGAAATTCAACTACGTATCCTTTGTCGCATAATTGGCTTATGCTGATGAGATTGTGTTCCAATCCTTCAACATAGGCTACATCCGAAAAGGATACGCTACCGTTAGAGATCATACCATAGCCTTTAGTTATTCCTCGATCTGAACCTCCAAAGATGACCTTTGGTCCGTTGTAGACTGAGGTGTAATTCTGGAGTAGGCTCCTTGTCCCGGTCATATGCCGAGAGCATCCACTGTCCAAGTACCAGATTGGCATTTTGGTGGCCTTTGGACATACCTGCAATTACAATCATTTAGCCTTAGGAACCCAAACAAGTTTGGGTCCTTAGTCTCGAGTTAGAATACTCCCCCTACGAGCATTAGCCTCATGAGTGGTCACTCTCATGTTGCTAACTTTAGGGGTTGCAACATTTTTAGGATTGAACCAACAATCACTGGCAAAATGACCAATTCTGCCACAACACCAACAGTCGAACCTGTTGTATCTTTGCCTTGTGTAGTCCTGCTTGACTTTCTGGAATGAAGGTCCAGCAGGAGCTTTACTTTTGGAGGAAGAGGCTTCATGATGATGGCAATTACATGGAGTCTTCTCCTTCATAGGCTTTTCTACAATGGGTTTTACTTTTGGTGTCTTTTTGATATTGTGACCATGAGCATAAGGTCCATAGCTTTGAAGTTGAATCTCTTCATAAGGTGCTTTGAAGGCACTCTCGCCAAAGTTACGAGGACGAGTCCAACCTTGGTATCTTGACTTAGGCTTCTCAGGGATCGGCCTAGAAAAGTGTCCATAGGTAGACTCATAGTCGAGCTCGTTCGTAGGAAATATAACTTTCTTGAACAGAACAAGTTCCAAGGGAGCTTTCCCTTTTTCTTCAGCTAGAGCCTTCCGGGCAGCCTTATTCTTTCTCTTGGCCTTGTTTCTCCTAGAGGATTTACTAGAAGAGCCAATGTGGCCTAAACCAGCACCCTTGGCCTTAGCAGAGAACTCAGCAATGATTGGAAGAACTGTCTTAGGCTTAGAGAAACTCTCAACAAGTTTCTTTTCAGCGTCGAGTTGTTGTTCCAATTCTTTGATGATTTCCACTTTAAGGTCGAGGTGCTTGAGAGCTTGATTGTATTCATCCATAGCACTGTTTAAGATCTCTTGAAGAGAGTTAGTCTTATTGACTTCTTCTCTCAAGATGCTCTCACTAGCCTGTAGAGATTTTATCTCTTTGGCTTGAGTTTTCACTACTCTACGACATTTCTCGTAGGTCATGAGCAACTCTTTGTACTGTGCCATGAGTTCAGATTCATCTTCAGAGGAATAGCCCTCTTGCTCATTATCATCATCAGAATCAGAGAGAGGAGTGTGAGATTTTACCTCCCCAGTGAACTTGGGGACTTGTTCATCATCTGAGTGAGCCATGAGCCCAAAGTAAGCTTCCTCTTCTTCACTCGACTCAGATGAGTCGGAGTCGCTGAGAGTTTTGCTCTTCTTGGCTACTAGACTCTTCTCTGTCCTCTTCTTATGGTGTGAGGATTTCTTTTCCTCTCTTCTTCCACCTTCTTTCTTTTTGTGAGGGCAGTCGGCGATGACGTGACCTGGCTTATTGCAACAATAACAAACGATGTCAGTCGAAATCTGTTTGTTCTGTTTAGAGTTATACCTGTCATGGCTACTTGACCCTTTCTTTCTCTGATCACCATCACGTCGTGATCTTCTGAATGAGGCATCTTTGCCTCTCCATTGCTTCTTCTTATTTAAGAATTTCTTGAATTGCCGGGAGAGCAATGAGAACTCTCCTTCAGATAGTTCTGAGCCAGATGAGCTTGGATCAGATGATTCTTCTTCATCAGCTTCAGGAACTGGGGCAGGAGAGCTAGCCTTTGTCTTCCTTGAGCTATCTGCCTTTAGAGCGACAGACTTCTCATTGGATGCAGACCTGCTGATCTCTTCTTCAGCTTTTCTTGAGTTGATTTGCAGCTCGTAAGATATAAGCTTTCCGAACAGATTCTGCGGGTCTGTCTCAGCTAACCTTCCAAACTCCCGAATGGCACATACCTTATTGTCCCATTCCTTGGTTAGGGATCTTAAGAATTTGTCATTGATTTCCCCATTGGTGAAGACACGTCCATAAACTCTGAGGCCATTTACTATCTTGAAGAAGTTCTCAAAAGTGTCAGATATGGCTTCCTTATGACCCTGCCTGAAGGCTTCATATTTTTGGTTCAGTAGGGACCTTCGATCATCCCTTACTTCTTCTGTACCTTCCATTAGGGTCACTAGGGATTGCCACATCTCCTTGGCAGACTAGCAATGAATCAGATTCTGCAGCATTGAGTCATCGACTGTACTTGCGATAATATTTTTGGCTTTCTTGTCCAACGAGACAAGTGCAATCTCATCCTTATCGAGATCCATCAATTTCTTTGGAACTTGCTTGGATGAATCTATGGTGGAGGTGGTCATAGGAATGTGGGGACCTTCTTCAACTATCATGAAGATCCGGGGATCTACTGCTTCCATGAAGAACTTTACTCTTTCCTTCCACATAGGAAAATTGTTCTTGGTGCAGATAGGGAGTTTAGCAAAATCCTTGGTCTTACCCATGCTGGATACTATTCAAGAAACAACTTAGAGGGATAAGATCAAGGTGTTAACCTTTTAACGATCAACCTCCCTCTGATACCAATTGAGAGTACTAAGTTGTTAGCCTAAATCACCTAGAGGGGGGTGAATAGGTGAACTGCGTGTCAAATGCGGAATTAAAAATAACATTGCACACATCAAGCAATCACTGACGACAAGAGATTTATAGTGGTTCCCCAATCTTGGGTACGTCCACTTTACTCACCGATCTAGCAAATCACTAGACTCGGCTACTCCACTATCTCGGATTGAAAACAATCCTACACCTCGGAACCACGTTCCTACAAACTCGATTCAAATCGGATCTACACTCGGAAGATAAAGCCTTCCTACAAATCTCGGAGAAAAACTCCTACAAAGAAATTTGGTTTGAAAATAAAATACAAACAGTAATATTCTCAGATCTGGATCTTGAGATTCTTCTTCCTTGAGAGCTTTGGCTTGATTAGAATATGTTGAAGACGACTTGAGAGAGATCCACTAATCTGAAAAACGGAATCACCTCGATCGAGAAAATAGATCTGAAATCTTTGAGGCTTGGCGAGATCGAGTGATTAACTTTCGTCTGGATCGCTGGAGAATAAAAGTTGAAGGCAGCGATCGAAGATCGTCGATCCAGAGCTTCTTCCGTGAACGTCAATGGTGGCGGCGGCGACGAGAGGAATTAGGGTTCACGGGATTTCCTTTTTCTCTTTCTTAAAAGATAATAATCTTAGAAAAGACTTGTTATTAGTCAAATCTGAAAGGACCTATTTATAGGTGGACTCCAACGGTCAGAAAATTAATTAGGGATGACACGTGGACCAATCAGAAATGATTAATTTGAAATACACGGCGAAATTGACTTAGAGAATTTCAGGAAAAATTCAAACAGATTTACTCGAGTCATAAAAGAAACATACTCGAGTATCAGATGGTATATACTCGAGTGGATAAGAAGGAGCATACTCGAGTATATGAAGATAAGCTACTCGAGTAATTCAAGGATTAGCACACGAGTGAATTTAGAACTACGAGTATGAGAGTATATACTCGAGTAAAAACACTTAGAGAAAATTTCTCAGATAAGATAGGAAAAACTACTCGGGTAAAAGGGTTGAAGATACTCGAGTGAGGGGAAAAAGAACTACTTGAGTAAGTTGAGAAAACTACTCGGGTAATTACAAACCTACTCGAGTATGAATAACAACTACTTGAGTACAGAATCACTTACTCGAGTATATAGGGAACTACTCGAGTATGTAGACTTAGAATTTTTCTGAAATGAGAAGCACAGATCTACTCGAGTATGAACAGAACATTTACTCGAGTAACTAACCAACTACTCGAGTGCAAGTTATCATCTACTCGAGTATAATGCAGTCTACTCGAGTATGTAACCTAACTTACTCGAGAGCAGACTCACTTACTCGAGTGTAAAAGGAGGTACTCGAGTATGTGGACTTAGAGAAATTTTTGGATCTAATAACAAAAGGATCTACTCGAGTATAATATATGACTTACTCGAGTGACTGACTATCTACTCGAGTAAAAACTTATCTACACGAGTGCACAGAGTCTACACGAGTATGCCTAAGGATCTACTCGAGTACTAAGTCACTTACTCGAGTATATGAAGAAACATACTCGAGTATGTGGACTTAGAAAAAATTTCTTCTGAAAAGATAAACTTTAAAACTTCAGTCCACCAATCCAAGTGCTTGTATAGGAAGTGTATCCCAATAGAGAGGCTATACATGGGCCAACACCTTGGATCACACAATGAGGGATTACATTGTATGGTCCTGTGTTTGGTGACCCATTATAGACTGACATTGGTCTACACTTGGCAATGAGAACCTGCACGCATACAACTTAAACACAATATCAAATACACCTTAATTCATCTTAGTTCAAGGTCTGACCTCCTACAAATCTGAGGTATTGTGGAGACAAATCCCAACATAAACATGTTGTGATCGAGAATAAAGAAGTTGTTGGTTTAAGACTTTTATACCCTGTGAACTAATATTGGTATCACAGATAAGAGTGGAATGACATGGTCATGGTGAAAAGAGTGATTATGGGTAGAACGTGACAATAGTTGTGGTTGTTGTGGTCATAGGTACAATATAGCCCTTTGAGCAGCGTACAAGTGTAGGTTACACCTTCACGGAAATTATACTGGCAAAGAACACCGAACGAGAGACTAAGTGTGCATGTATGCGAGGGTTGAGCAGGATGTTGATGTCTGCTCTCTAAGTTGCCAAACTTGTCAGGTCGGTTTTGGGCTAACGATAAAGGTTAGGCCCATTCAGATAAAGATTAAAACCGATAAACAGTTGTGGAACAAGACAATCTGGATGGTCAAGGTCTGTGGGGACAACTATGGCCGTGAGGAACTAACCTGGGAGCGAGAGCAGACCATGCAAGCTGAATTGTATCAAACTTTTGTGAAGTTATAACATCTTGATTTCTGTTTCCTTACTGTGTGAAAATTTCGAGACGAGATTTCCTGTAAGGAGGGGAGGTTGGTAACACCCCAAATCCCAAATTTGAGTTTAGACTGGGCAACACAGCCAGGTCCATGGGCGTGTCCCAAGCCGTATCCTGCTCTGTGTACTCGTGTGGGTCTCGAGTAGGACTCGAGTGGGTCTTGAGTGTGTCTCGAGTGAGGCACACGGCCTGGGACACGGGCGTGTCCCAAGCCGTGTACTTCACTGTGTTGTCGCGAGTTCTCGATGAAATGCAGTCGACGATCTTCGAGAGGTGACACAGCCAGGGACACAGGCGTGTCCCAGGCCGTGTCCTGCTCGGGTTGGTAGTCGGGCTGTGTCGAGTGAGGAACACAGGCTGGATCCCAGACGTGTTTTTGGTGATACGGGCATGTCAAAGTTTACACGGGCGTGTTGGGAACTCGTGTCACTTTCGGTATTTGTTGGTCCTGTGTTGATTGAGGGACACGCCCCTCAGCACGGGCGTGTACTTATTGACACGGGCATGTCAGGAGCTTGACATGGGCGTGTCTAAGCCCGTGTCCTCGCCTAGATTGATTCGGTTGTGTGACTCTTAGGGTACACAGCCTGTGACACGGGCATGTCACAAGCCGTGTCAGCCTAGGGAAGATGCTTTTCAGAGCGAATCGTGTCCATTCATTTCCTTCATCTTGGATCCATTAGTCCAAGCTCCTTCTTGTTGTCATAAGGCCGAGAGTGGAAGATAAAACCTCATTAATCTTTGGCCATTCTCTTTCTAAAGAGATAAAGATAGGGGAGAGAAAGTAAGTAAGAAGGAGAAGGATTCCGGCCGCCGGTGGAGCTTCGGAGTTCTGAGTCGCGAGCCAAGTTCAGTTCCGTGAAGGCAAGGCCGTTGCGGTGCTTGTCATCCGGCTAGATTTCCATGGCTCCAAAATGATCGTCAAGGGTAACGATCTCCTTCTTAGACAAGTCATCCGACTAGATTTCCATGGCTCCAAAGCGATCGTCAAGGGTAACGATCTCCTTCTTGGACAAGTGAAGTCCTCCTTTATATATGTGCATGGGATCCTCAACCAAGAGGTGGAAAGAGTAAGTGATTCCAGCGGGTTGTTAGTTGATATCCCCAGTTGAGTCTTCATCTAGATCCGAAAATGAGTAGTACGAAATAAGCATGCTGTGTGAAGCCCATTCGGACGGTTAGTCTTGATTGGTTATGTTTATATTGCGAATCGGAGAAGACTTCGTGTATGAAACAAGTAGGTTATGGAGTTTGTGAGGATGCTTGTGAGTTCATTGTGTTGTATTCTCTGCATGAGCTGAATGCAATGTGGCCGTGAGAGCCATTCTTTGTGGTTGTGGAGCCTTTATGGCATGGTATTTGTACGCTCTGCGTGAGCTGTGTGCCCATGTTATGAGATATCGAGTTGTGGCAATGTAAATGGGGGCTACGGAACATCCCGGCTTGTTACACTATGGTGGTAAGTTGATCTAGAGGTACTGTGTACCTGCGTTGTGAGTGGTCAATTGGTTGCACTGCCAATGGGGGGTTGCATGCCTTCCCGTCTTGTTAAACTACGGGGTTATGTAGATCTAGAGTGCTAACTGGTTGCCGTGAGGTGAACACCTCTGAGTGGGATGGGCGAGGATGTCTCCAACATGCGTGTTGTAGTAGACTAGTGCCCGGCCAACAAGCTAATAACCTCTAATCGGTGGTGCGACCAAGGATGATTCGGTACACCGTAAGTATTCCCTGAGTGCACGGAGCGTCTGGCACGAAGGCCGGCGTGTGTGATGATGTTGTGCGTGAGTGCACTTTTTGTGATATGTATGTTGTGATTATCATGCATGCAGGGAAGGAACCACTACCCCGGGTAAGGGGTAGGGTCGTTATAATTGGTCAGCTGAATGATGACCGTTGCTTTGTTTATCAACCTTGGGGTGGATGTCCATATGCAGGTGCTGACCTTGCTGGTGCTGACTTTGATTGAGCAGGCGGAAGCCCTTACTACTGTTGCTTCTTGTAGGCCCTTGAAGGCCGTGCAAAGAATTGGATTTCATGTGTGGCCATCCTGCGTGCCGATGTATGAACCACCTCTTGTAAAGAGAAACTTGTAAGGACTTAAGGCCATAAGCGTTTGTGTACTTGTATACATTCCTAGTGCTATATATAAATGTATTATTTATATATTTAGTGGACATTCATTGGATGAGTTCTTGCAAGTAATAAACTTCCGCTTGAATGCTCTGAGTTAAGATGCGAGTAGAAAGTATTTTGATATTCACACGTGATTCTGCCGTTTGTCTGTGAAATATGGCGTGGGGCCCTGGCCGGACCCTCTGTTATATTCCATGTGACAGATGAAGGCATTACATTGAGGGTTTTTCTAGAGTCGACCTCCAGTACTATCATTGCAGCATCCTGTAAACCCCCTGACTGTTGGACCCCTAGTTTGGATTTTTGCTAGGTTCATTAATATAGGCTGTATTAGACCGACATTGAATAGTCAGGGTCTAGTCTAGTGTCTTTGGTGTCAGTTAGGTCAACATCTCAGTGAGACAAGATCAAGACATCAGAGACTTAGAAGACAGCAGAGACTGAACAAGGTAGAAATTGACTTTGTGAAAAGAGCTCAAAGATCTTCGTTCTGCGTTCGACGATCTTAGAGTTAATCTCTTAATGCTGAGATCAACGATTGCTGAACTTAGTTCGACGATCTCTGATCTACTTTCAGGATTGAGATTGATGATCAACCATTTCAGTTTGACGATCTTGAAGCCCAGTTTGGAAAGCAGAATTTCAGTTCAACGAGGGCTCAGCTCAACGATAGAGGATGTTTGAGTTCGACGATCACAGGACTAGATCGAGGATAACTGCCAGATCAACCATTATTCTTTGCAGTTATTGTTTTCCTTTATTGAATGAATATTTTAATGCTTATATGACTCAGAGTAATTGATGTATATATTCTCTGAATACAGTCGTTCCTTGGCAAGCATTAATCACCGGTATTCACAGAGTTATTTTACAGCTATTCATGGGACAGTTAGGGAAATAAATTTAATTCCCTTATAGCCGTTACACAAGTTCCCATGATTTTGGCAGTCAATCAAAGTGTGCCAGTTCAAATTCAGATTGGATTATTCAAAAGAAATGATACACAATGAATCATCACAGGAAAATACAGAGATTCACACAAAGAACACAAGACAGAAAAAGAAGACAGTTTTCAGTTATTCACACAAATGTCCTTCCAGGATGTAAGAAGAGACATTCTTCACAATCAGTCTAAGCTTTCTGGAAATCAAGAACTATACCCTGAGCAAGGCTTTGGATTCCTGAACCATTCAAGATCAAAGGACAAGCCTTGAAATCATCAAGATCACTCTCAAGTCTTCTCTCATTTGTTTGAAAACAGAGAAGAAAACTCAACTTTTACGTTCCCCCACTGTATACATGGTTCTTACTCCCTTCAAAAGTAATTCTTGGTTGTGAGGTCTCCTGATCAAAAGAATTCAGTGGTTTTCCGGCACCTGATCAAAAGAAAGAAGGGTTGAAATATCTCCCTGGAAATAGATATTATTTGGTGGAAGTCACCTGAACAAAAACCTGAGAGTGATTCCTACCAGGGTGGTAGAAGAGTGGATGTACCCAGATTTTGGGAACCACTATAAATTTCTTGTGTCGTCTGGTTGCTAATTTTCTTCTTGCTCTTGCTGATTGCTGTGATAATTAGAATAGTTTGCCTATTTCCTTTTATTTATTTATTATTGTTATCACTTATATTTTAACTCTGATATAAAAATAAAAACTGCCAAAAAGTTTTAATACTCTATTCACCCCCCCTCCCTCTAGAGTAGATCTGAATAACCTACTTCTTTCAATTGATATCAGAGGATTATCAATTGCACTAAGTCATTTCTTTCAATTGGTATCAGAGGGTTGGTTTCTTTGGTTGAACAAGTTAACACTTGAACCAAGACCCTTGCTTATTCAAATTTTCTTTTTTCCTTAGTTATTCTTTTATCACATGGCCCAGAACAAGGACTATGTAAGCACTAGACTTCCAGTCTTTAACTTAAATAAGTTAGGTATCTGGAAGGCTAGAATTAGATTATACATCAACTCAATTGATGATAACATTTTTAACTCTATTTTGATAGGTCCACCTCAACCAACTGCATCCACTTCTTCAACTACTTACACTCATGCAATTCCACCACCAGACTGGACTAATGCATAAGAAAAAAGCAAAGGTTGTTGATGCTTAGGCCATGAACATACTGGCCCCAACCATGTCAGATGAAATATTCCAAAAGGTCGTTGATTGCACATCAACAAAGGCCATCTAGGACTACTTGAACCAGATGGTGGCAGGCTCAGTAGAAGAAAGAAAGGATAGAAGATCCCTTCTCATCTTCAAATATGAGAATTTATGAAAAGAGGACAATGTGTCAGTTGAAGAAATGTATGGGAGACTGAGTGCCATCATTAGTGAACTGAAGACACTGGACAAGGACATCTCATTGACTGAGATCAATGAAAAGATCTTGATGTGTCTTCCCAGCTCATGGGACACAAGGATATGTCCAATCAAGGATGCCAGAAGCATTATAGAAATATCCACAGAAACTCTTCTAGGGAAGCTCAATTCCTTTGAGCACCTGACAAAGACTAGGGAGGCAGAGCAGAAGGCTTCTACTCTAGTCAGAAAAGAGAAAAATATTGCATTCAAGGCTATAAAAGAAATAGTAGCTCCTACTGCTAATGTAGAATTCTTGAGTCTCTTAGCAATGAGATTTTACAAGATGGGCAAAAGAGACTTCAGGAAGAAGTCATCTAGACAAGAAGATAAGCCCAGGTATGAAAACACCAACTAAAGAGGTTGTTTGTTTTGGTTACAGGAAACCTTGACACTACATCTCTGAGTGTCCAGAGAATCAGAAGAAGGAGAAAAGAAAAGATAAGGACTCCAAAAAATAGAAGTATAGCAAGCCTTCCTCAAGCAAACATAAGAGGAAAGAGAAAGGCTTTGTAGCAGAAACTTGGAGTGATACAGAAGAGGATTCCTCATCCTCTTGCTCCAGTGATGAAGATTAAGAGGAAGTAAAGGCAAAGGAAGTTTGCCTAATGGCAATTGCTGCTTCCAGCATTCATTCAGAAGAAGACTCATCAGATGATGAAGAACCACTCTCTGAAGTGGACCAGGTACTCTCATCTTTTGATTTCAATTCAGAAAATTTCTTACTTGAATTTGAAACTATGTGTATAGATTTAATTAGTTCAGAAAATAAAATCAAACAACTTAGAGAGCAATTAAATATTCAAAGTAATCTAGTTGCAGAGAACAATCAACTAAAAGATGATATTACACTTGCTAATGAACAAAAAATCAAATTAAAAACTGAACTAGCTGAGGCAAGGCAACTTGAAGAATCCCTTAATGGGAGAAGCCTCAAGCTGATGGACATTACAATCACTATTAATGCCAGACTCACTGGCAAGCTGGGCTTGGGTGCTTCATAGCCAACTCCCACTGGTTCAGAAAAATATACTAAGGACTCCTGTAAATTTCATCTCTGAAAAGGGTAAAGAACTAATCGATGAAAACCCCCAACTGCAAATAGAAACTAACCTAACAAACAAAAAATAGAAACAGACAAAAACAAAACAAAAGCAATGTTTAACAGTTTTCGTCGAACTAAGATCAAAGAAATATGAATAGATCGTTGAACCCAGATCCACGATCTATGAATGAAAATATTTACTATAATCAATCGTCTTACTACGATCGACGATTTATGAATGGATCATCGAGCAGAGTTCGACGAACATGGAGCACAGAGAATGAATATTATCCCTCTATGAGCAGAGTTTGACGATCCCAACCCATGTCATCGAACTCAGTTTGACGTCTCACTTTCAATTGTCGAACCCAGTAAGAAGTAATAAAACTCCTAATCCTGACATATATTCTAACTTTAACAAAAACTCTAATAAGAAAAGGGAAACAGTTAATCCTTTCACACATTGGGAAATTCCACCTAGGAGATATCATCCACTAGGATATCAATCTCAGCCAGCTAGTTCAGTTATTTCAAGTTTTTCTTATCAAGAAAATAAAGGACCCAAGGTAACCTGGGTCAAGAATAACTAACCTTTTAATTGTTGCAGGTAAAAGGCTATCCATCATATAACCAGCAATGGTATCTTGACAGTGGGTGCTCAAAGCACATGACAGGATGGAAGGATAACTTATCCAGCTACAAGTCAAAGCTAGGACCAAAAGTTATTTTTGGTGACTCTAGTTGTGGCCAGACTGAAGGCTATGGAGAAGTCAAAATATGAGTTGTCACATTCAGGAAGGTAGCATATGTAAGTGGATTGAAACATAACTTGATTATGATCAAACCTTTGCACCAGTGGCAAGGTTAGAGGCAATCAGAATTTTCATGGCTTATACTGCATCTCAAAAATTCAAAGTCTATCAGATGAATGTTAAAAGTGTCTTTCTAAATGGAGAACTCAAAGAAGAGGTGTATGTTGAACAACCGCCAGGTTTTATTTCTCCAACTCAACCCACTTTTGTTTATTGATTGCATAAAACTCTCTAAGGCCTCAAGCAAGCTCCAAGATCTTGTTATGAGACCCTAGCTAGCTTCTTGTTAGAGCATAAGTTTTCTAGAGGCATGGTAGATAGGACTTTGTTTTTCAATCATCATCATGATAAAATACTGTTATTACAAATATATGTAGATGACATAATATTTGGCTCTATAGATCCTAAATTATTCAAGAGGTTTTCTAACCTTATGCATTCTAAGTTTGAGATGATTAGTATGGGTGAGATTTCTTACTTCCTTGGTATCCAAGTGAAGCAGGCACCTGATGGCATTTTCCTATCCCAATCTAAGTATGCTAAAGAGCTGATCAAAAGGTTTGGGATGGCTGATGCCTCAGCTAAGAAAAAACCCTTGGCTACAAATGTTGTGATTGATTCTAATGAGCATGGGAAACAAGTTGATAAGAAATTGTACAGGGCCATTGCTGGGTCCCTTCTATATCTCATAACAAGTAGGCCTGATATAATGTTTGCTACATGTCTTTGTGCTAGGTTCCATGTGAACCCTAAAGAATCTCACCTAGTTTTATTAAAAAGAATTTTGAGATAAATAAAGAGTTGCCAAAATCTAGGACTCTAATATCCTACTGAGTCAGAATTTGAGTTGACTGGATACTCAGATACTGACTTTGCTGGATGAAGAGTAGACAAGAAGAGTACCTTTAGAGCATGCCAGTTCCTGGGTGTTAGGCTTGTCTCTTAGTTTTGTAAAAAGCAGACATCTATGTCTACATCAACAATAGAAGCTTAATATATATAGAAGCTGGCAGTTGTTGTTCCCAGATACTATGGATACAAAATCAACTCCTGGATTATGGATAAACTTAAATAATTCAACTATATTTTGTGATAGTACTAGTGTTATTTCTATAGAACAGAATCCAGTCCATTATTTTAGGACAAAGCATATAGATGTAAAACATCATTTCATTAGGGAGTGTGTGGACAAAAAGAAAATTAATCTCACCTTCATCCCTACTGATTTGCAAAGGGCAGATATTTTTACCAAACCCTTGGATGAAAAGAAACATTTATTCTTTATGAATCAGCTAGATATGATTAATGGAGATGAGATTATTTAACTTTCTCTCTGAGCTCGACAATTTGTTGACAGATCGTCGAATGGATATCGACGATCTGCTAGCGTCTCGTGAAGTTGATCGTCGAACTGAGATCAACGATCACTTCTTAGTGAAACAATTGTCGTCGAACAGAGATCGATGATTTTTGGTTCAGAGAATTCATCATCGATCTGAGATCGACGATTTATTCTTTCTCTTCAATCTGCAGTTGTCGAACTCATTTTATATTAAAATATTTCGCAAACCACAGATTTGAAGTCATTTTTTATTAGTTTATTCGCCCAACTAATTCCGTCTCTTCGTTTTCTTAAACCTTATAATCCAGGGTTTAGACGGAAATAGTCCAGCGCTTTCTATTTCCCTTCTGCACTTAATCTTTGTTTTCCTTGCAGGAACTCTCAAATGGAAATCACATCAGCGATTCTATCAAGCATGAAGTTCGATTCTGGCTTTGAGATTGATCTTGAATCATTCAAGCACTATGACAAGATTTTTCAGAATGTGTTGAAGTTGTTTGATGAGACAAGGTTACAGAAGTTGATGACGAAAAGGATGAAGTTGCCAGTGACAGAAATTAAGAATGGGCTTATACATCATCATCCCCAGATGGCAGTCATTGGTTGGAACCATTTCGAACAGGCGGTAATTCTAACCCCTGTCGTTCTTAGTTTTGTTATTGGTGAAGATGAGATTGAAATGTATAAGGAAGAGTTTGCTGCCTTGCTCGTCAGAATGGGTCATGCTGATGCAAACCCTTGCAAGCTTCTGAAGAAAAACTTGTCGCCTCAATACAAGTTCTTGGCAGATATTGTGGGAAGCGTGTTGCTTGGGAAGCACACTGCCCATGATAACATTTCCAAGCATCATTTTCTTTTGATGAGTGCCTTGGTAAATCAGAAGGCAGTGAATTGGGCTGCAATTTTGTTTGAGTTGATAAAGAAGAAAACAAATAAGAGAGAGGTCTCTCTTGACAGACTTCTAGGTATTTTTCTCACAAAAAATCCCCTGAATTATTGACATCCCCAACAGTCTTTATTAATGCTTCCAAGAGGCTGACCCCAGTTCTTTTTGGAAAGTGGGAGAGGACCATCTTCAGGACCTCCAAGGTTCCCTCCTCCCACAGGGCATCTAAGGAGATAAGGACTATTTCAGTCGCTCCTTACCCTAGGGAAGATGAACTAGAGATTCCTCCCCCTCCACCTCCATCTCTAGCTAGACCACCTTCTCCACAACAACATCAACCAACTCCACCTCCAAGCCCTCCTCCATCTCCTCCTCCAGTATCTCAATCACCAACTTATCTAAAGGAGATCCCTTTGTTGAGTATTGCATCCACAATAACCCAGATTTTACATGAAGTCACCCTTAAACTAAGATGAATTAAGTTGTATTTGATCCTCTATTTTAGTTATGTGTTTGCAGGACTTTATTGCTAAGTGTAGACCAATGTCAGTCTACAGTGGGTCATAAACACAGGACCATACAATGTAATTCCTCATTGTGTGATCCAAGGTGTTGACACATTTATAGCCTCTCTATTGGGATACATTTCATTTTCAAGCACTTGGATCAAGAGTTGAGATGTTGGTGTTGAGCTTAGTCATAAGAAAAGTTTTCTTAAAAATAGAAATTCTCTAAGTCCATTACTCGAGTAGTCCTTTAGTTCTCGAAAAATATAAGTTTTGTTCTCGAGTAGTATATTTGAGAGTTCTCGAGTAGTCAGTAACATTATTCGAGTATTATCCTTAGTTCTCGAGTAGTGCTAACTTAGTTCTCGAGAAATTAAGTTTAGTTCTCCAGTAGACACCTTCTCCACTCCTCGAGTACTGATTTGTTATATCAGTACATTTTCTATGTGTAGTTCTCGAGAACAACTCTTAGTTCTCGAGAAATGCTATTCCTAGTTCTCGAGAAACTTTCCTTCTCTTGATAAATCAATTCTCGTTCTCGAGTATTCCGTTTCTTTGTTCTCGGGAAATTTAGACAGTACTCGAGTACTCAACAGTAAAAGCATTGAGGGCATTGAGTGCTAAGACCTGACTCAATGCCATTGGCTGCCTTTTCTCGAGAAGTAATTCATAGTTCTTGAGTAGTTTTCTTCTTTCTCGAAAACTGAAGTTCCGCTTAGCAGAAATGTTGTCTCGAGTAATCCTTTGTCTTCTTCTCAATTAATATACATTACTTCTCGAGAAATATCATTCTTCTCGAGAAACGTAAGTCATTTTCTGCAAAAATTTCTGTTAAGTCCAGAATGACGTGATTTTCAAATCACTTGATATGACTTGTCCACGTGTATATCATTAAGACTAATTATGACTTTTAGAGAGATCCTATATAAAGTCATGTCAATCGAATAACCCTAAGACCAAAAATATGAATGATATACACTCCGTCGTATATTTTTCTCAAGTCGCTGAATCCTCTCTGTCTTTTCCAAAATGAGACCCGCCGCCGCCGCTGATCTAAATCGTGCAAGAGTAAGGGTTTCTGATTCAAAGGATTAAGATAAAGATTGATTTCCTTATCGTGATAGTTTCTCTTTCTCCATCAACGTTCTGGTTGGGTGAAGTCAAAAGAAAATCTTCAGATCTAGTTCTAGCCGTGAGTTCTTCTTCAACAAATCTGATATAGTCGCAACTCTCAAAGAAGAAGATCCAGCCAGAACATCTCAAGATTCGAAGATCATTTGTTTGTATTTTCAATTTATGATTATCAATTCTTGTAGGAGATTTTTCTCCGAGTTATAGGAAGTTTTATCTTCCGAGTGTAGATCCATTTGGATCGAGATTGTAGGAACTTTTTTCCGAGACATAGGATTGATTTTCAATCCAAGATAGTTGAGTAGCCGACTCTAGTGGTTTACTAGATTGGTGAGGGAAAGTGGACGTACCCAAGGTTGCGGAACCACTATAAATCTTTTGTCGTCTGTGATTACTTGGTTGATTTGTGTGCAAGATCGCAATTTTTTTTATTCCGCAAATAGATGCACAACTCACCTATTCACCCCCCTCTATGTGATTTAGGTAGACAACTAAACTCTTTCAATTGGTATCAGAGGGAGGTTGGTCATTAAAAGGTTTACACCTTGATCAATTTCCTCTTCAGTTGTCTCTTGAGAATTTACTAAGCATGGACAAGGGTAAAGATTTTGCTAAGCTTCCTCTGAGCACCAAGAACAACTTTCCCATATTGAAAGAAAGGATTAAATTTTTCATGGAAGTTGTGGATCCCCAGATCTTCATTATTGTTGAAGAAGGTCCTCACGTTCCCATGACCATCTCCACTATAGATCCAACTAAGCAAGTACCTAAGAAATTAATGGATCTAGACAAGGACGAGATTTCACTTGTCTCACTGGATAAGAAAGCTAAAAATATAATAGAAAGTGCAGTCGATGACTCAATGCTGCAGAACCTGATTCATTGCCAATCTGCTAAGGAAATGTGGCAGTCTCTTATCACCTTAATGGAAGGAACAAAAGAGGTAAGGGATGATGGAAGGTCCCTCCTAAACAATAAGTAAGAAGCCTTCCGGCAAGGGCCAAAAGATACCATTGCAGACACTTTTGAAAATTTCTTCAAGATAGTCAACGGCCTAAGAGTGTATGGCTTGGTCTTCACTAATAGGGATCTGAATGATAAGTTTATGAGGTCTCTCACAAAGAAATGGGACAACAAAGTCTATGCCATCCATGAGTTTGGCAAACTAGCTGAGACAGACCCACTGAATCTCTTTGGCAAGGCAATGTCCTATGAACTTCAGATCAACTCCAGAAAGGCTGAAGAAGAGAAAAGTCGTTTCTCTTCAAAGGAAAAGTCAATTGCTTTAAAGGCAGACAGTTCAAAGAAGGGCAAAGCTGCTTCACCAGCACCAGCTCTAGATTAAAGTGAAGTGGAATCATTTGAGCCAAGCACGTCAAGCTTAGAGCTATCTGAAGGAGAGTTCTCACTACTCTCAAGACAGTTCAAGAAAATATTGAACAAAAAGAAGTAATGGAGAGGAAAGGATGCCTCATATAAAAGATCACGACACGACGATGATCGACGAAAGAAAGGCTCAAGTAGCCATGAAAGGTATAATTCTAAACCTAACAAACATATTTCGACAGATATAGTTTGTTATTGTTGTAACAAGCCAGGTCATGTCATTGTTGATTGCCCCCATAAGAAAAATGAGAGTGGTAGGAGAGAAGAAAAGAAGTCCTCATACAATAAAAAGAGGACAGAGAAGAGCCTGATAGCCAAGAAGGGCATAACTCTTAGTGACTCTTACTCATCTGAGTTAAGTGAAGAAGAAGAAGCCTACTTTCGGCTTATGGCTCAGACAGATGATGAACAAGAGCCCCAGGTCACTAGGAAGGTAAACTCTCACACTCCTCTTCTGAATCTGAAGTCTCTGAGCATGATCATAAGGACAGCTCTTCTGACGATGAGTCTGAACTCATGGCCTTGTATAAGGAGTTTATCAAGGCATACAAAAAATGTCTAAAGGTCGTGAAAACTCAGGCAAAAGAGATTAAGTCTCTAAAGGCCGTAGAAAGCTCTCTGAGAGAGGAAGTCGTTAAGATGGACTCACTAAGAGAAGACTTAAGTACTGCAGTCGATGAGTTCAGCAAGGCTATCAAGTACCTTGATCTGAAGGATGAAATCATCAAGAAGTTGGAAGAATTACTAGAAGCCGAAAAGAAACTTGTTGAAGGTTTCTCTAAGCCCAGGGTAGTTCTTCCTCTTGTTGTTGTGTTCTCTACTAAGGCCAAGGGTGCTGGTTTAGGCCATGTAGGAGCTCATAGTAAATCTTCTAGGAGGAATAAGGCTCAAAGAAGGAATAAGGCCGCCAAGAAGGCCTTGGCCAAAGAAAAGGGGAAGGCCCCTCAAGATCAGACTATCTTTAAGAAAGTCATATTTTCAACTAATGAGTTTGATCTTAACTCATCCTACGGCTACTTGACTAAGCTTACTTATGTAGAACCAAAGTATTGTTATAAAGGATGGACTCGCCCCAGAAACTTTGGTGAGAGTTTCTTTAAGGCACCTTATGAAGAAGTCATTCTTCAGGACTATCGTTCTTATGATCATGGTCATAACTTCAAGAAAGCACCAATGGTAAAACCAATTGTGGAAAAGCCTACGAAGGAGAATAAATCATGTGATTGCGATCATCATGAAGCCTCCTCCAAGACTGCAACCCTTGCTACACCACTATCCTTAAAGATTAAGCAGGAGTACCTAAGACAAAGATACAACGGGTTGGACTGTTGGTGCTATTGCAGAATAGTCATTTTGCCATCGATTGTTGGTTCAATCCGAGACATGTTGCAACTCCTCAGGTTAATCCTCGTAGGGGGAGTGTTCTAACACGAGACCAAAGACCCAAACATGTTTTGGTTCCTAAGGCACCTGATTATGATTGCAGGGATGTCCAAAGGCCACTAAAATGCCTATCTGTTATTTGGACAGTGGATGCTCTCGGCACATGACCGGGACAAGAAGCCTACTTCAGAACTTCTCTCCAGTATTGAACGGACCAAAGGTTATCTTTGTAGGTTCAGACCGATGAATCACTATAGGCTACGGTATGATCACTAACGCTAGTGTATCCTTTTTGGATGTAGCTTATGTCGAGGGATTGGAACACAATCTCATAAGCATAAGTGATGAGTCCATATTTTATACTTAATTCCGGACTCATCTGGGCTCATTTGCATGTCTTTGCACTACCATTTAGCGTCATTATCACACCTTTTGGTTCGCTGCGACATTTCACGTCTTGTGCACTTTTTTAGCCTATTTCTGTGCGTGTGTGTATTTCCCTTTTGCTATGCATTTTATTAAAGTCTGTGACTGCCATGTTCGACAACCCGTCTAGTTTTCCTGCAGGTTCGGGGATCGTGTGGGCGTCCGGGATAGGGCTTTCACCATTTTTTGCAAAGGAGTCAATGGTCATGCATTTTTACTCACGTACGACCATCGACCTCTTTTGCACACAATCATCAGTCGTGCGCAGTCTGGCTTCTCTTGTGAATGTTCTGCCCCGCCAAATCGCACGGTCACCAGCTATACCACGCACGATCACTGCTCGTGCATTGCCGATCGTGTGCAGTCATGCCTTCTTTTGTGCAAGTTCTGCCGCCATATCGCACGATCACGGGCCATAGCGCGCACGTCCACTGGTCGTGCGCCTGTGATCGTGCGCAGTGTTTAATTCTGTTTTCTATAAATAGCGCAGGTCTCGCCCTAATAAAAAAACCCCCGATTTCTTCCACTGTTTTCATCCCCGACGAAGAGTTCCACCATTTTCCTTCATCCTCCACCTTATGGAGGGGCTCCGGGCAAGCTTTCACCGCCAAATCAAAGCCGGAGCATCCCCTCGGCCTCCTCCGTCATCTCTCGGGCTCTATTTCAAGTTTTGGCGCCATATCCACCAAGCAAGGGGAAGCTTGCAACTTTATTCCGCTATCGTGAGACGAAGAAGACGGGCCTTTGGAAGGTGGTGAAAGCCCTTCTCTACCACGGACGCAGTCGAGGATCGAGCTTGGACGCGGATTGCCAACCCGACGATTCCAACCGTGAATCCTAAGCAAGACTTCGGATACGGTCAATCTCTTGTCTTGTTCTTCCTTTGTTGTTGTTTATGTGTTGTTGTAAACTTCATTTATAGATGATGTACGCTTAATTGTAGAATACGTTTATATGAATCATGTTTATGTGATTTGTATTTTCGTTATTTATTGCTTGAAGTGCGCCTTGTTCCATCCACCTTCATCCACCCTTGCCGCACTAGCAATTGCTAGTGGCGTGCGTTGCGAAGAGGTGTTCTCGACCCTCATTACGCAAGCCTACTTGCCCATCCTCCTAGTGATTCGGTGCATAGCGGCCCGACTAGTCTTCCATCCCGCCTGGCGAAGCATCGCATAGCGGCGTTGCATAGGAGTAGTTGATAGATTTTTACTTTCTTTTATCGCAATCCAAACCCCCTTTCGTTTCCTCCGACTTAAGGACTTCAATCTCAAGTCCTCCTTGAAATTAACTCCACCTTACTGTGTTCCTTGAGAGATTGATACTTGGGAAAACTCGCCCATTTTATATTACTTGTGCGACTGGTTCACTGCCGTGATCTTTATGCATCAAGTTTTGGCGCCGTTGCCGGGGAACACAGACGTGTGAGTTTTTAGAGAGGGAGATTATAGATTGAAGCCCTTTTCCATCTGTTCATTCCATGTTTTATTTTTCTTTGCTTTAGTTTTTATAATTTGTTGCTTATTTTTCTTTATTCTTTTTCTAATTTTGATATTTCAGTAGCAGGTATTCCTTTTTATTTATCTGCTTGTGTGTAGTTAATTTTTGTCTTAGAAAATTCTCATTGTGAATTCTTTCTTGCTGCACCATGTATTCTTATGCGAATATCCGTTGCCGTTGGTGCGGGGATTATAGGCATAGCAGTGATGAGTGCCCCACTGAAGAATGGGAGCATAATTCTCGTGGTTAAGTGTATGGAGCACCGTTGTCTTATGGTACTTCATACACCGTACCCCAGTCTTATGGTCACTACTCTTCTCCGCCTTCACCTTTTTCATATTCCTCTCCGGTCCCACCTGGACCAATGAGTAATGGAAAACGGTGTTTGTGTTGTCGTAGCACCGACCATGTGTTGAAAGATTGCGTAGAATTTCAGCGCCAGTTGGAGGCGGATGATGAACCGGATATCCGGATTGTCTCATCCACCTCTCAAATGGCTGCTCCTTCTGATTCTGATGATGTATCCGCAGTACCACCTTGTTGTTGGAGTTACCATGGTGATCTAGAAGTGGTCAAACATGTAATCTCACTGCCAACGCGATATGAGCCTGCAGGGTCGCACATAAGAGCATGTGGAGAAATTGGAAGATTAACTGTGTTGGTAAGGGTTACCAATCACCCTACCGTATGGGGATTCAGGAAAGTGTTGCCAAGGGAAAATCATCGAGAGTCGACGGGAGTCGTCGAGTATGACTCGTCGACTATGGCAAAATCGACGAGAATCGACGGGAGTCGTCGTGTATGTCTCGCCGACTAAGGCATAATCGTCGAGAATCGAACTGTTCGATTCTCGCCGATTCTGCGTCTGATTCTCACCGATTCTGCGACCGATTCTTGCCGACTGATTCTCACCGGATCTGGAGGTGACTCACGCCGACTGATTCTCGTCGAATCTTGAGGTGATTCTCGCAGAACGGTCAACTTGGGTGGTCTGCGGATAGCGATTCCTATGAACTGTTTATGCCTTTGGTATAAATAGGACACTTAGGGTTTTGAGGAAAATGATCGACCAATATCGGGATTCCTGTAGAAAAACGGAAGTCGACGGAAAGAGTTCAGCCGATCTCCCGATCCGCCGAATCCCAATTCTGCCGGACGGAAACGTTCCGCCGCCGGCTGTTCGCTCCACCGACAACCTCCTCTCCGGCGCCCGTCGCTGGTCTTTCTTTCCCTGATGCGGACCTAGCAGTCCGTGGGAAGTGCAAAGGTGCGACTGATCTTCTTCCCGACCCTTCGTGCGACGAAGCTCGAGGTTCTCCCGCTTGTGTGGATTTCTGCAGAGATGTGGACGTTATTCTACGTGGAACTCGCCACCGACAAAGAATCACATTTGGAGCATCTTCGTTGAGTTATGACTCAACACCAAGAGGTAATTTTTGCCTAATTTTTGTTAACTTCTTGATTCAACATGCATGGCCCGATCCAGTCTATTTTGGGTTGTTCTAGATTTTATTACTTCCGCTGCGTGCGCAAGTGTTGTGCCAACCTCATAGAGAAACCCAACAGTGGTATCAGAGGGAGGTTATGGCCATGTTTGTTGTATTGGAAGTTAGGTTATTCCAGTACGTGTAAACCTAGGGATTTAGAAGTGTTCTAAATGTCTAGATTTAATCTTGGCACCCCGCCGGGAACGTTTGGAATCTTGTAGTAATTTCTAATCGTTTGGAATTACTGTCTCCTTAGCAGTAACCATCCCTCTATTTTGTTTTGGATTTTGAATCCAACAAGGAGAGATGAGCTTGTCTACTGCTTTAAGTTGAGTTGCCTCTGTCCCTTGTCCAATGCATGTAAACCTGAAGATTTGGAAGTGTCCAGATGTTAAGATTTATCCCTTTTCTTCTATCAAATGTTGATAGTGTTTTGTTGTGCATATAAGGGATGCATGGGGAGTTTAGTGAAGTGTTTTTCTTTGGATGTGCACATTGATCAAATGTTGATCATGGTTAATTGTTAATCTATTATCAAAAATCCCTTCCTAAAATATTAAGTGTTCGGATGCCTTCCGATGGATGACACTCTTCCTACCTCGATCGATGAAGTGTGGGCTTGCCAAAGCAAGGTGCATTAATCTATCTTCGTAAGGGTGCGAGTAGATAATTGTGATATCCCACTATCGACATCGGGTCAAGCTTAACTCGGTGACCTCAAAGGTTGAGTGCCTAGAGGCATAGGGTTTGCATGCACCATATGATGGATGAAAATAAGGAGTTATTCACCAACCATACAAGAATTGCATGAGGATGCAATTGGCAAGCGTTGCCTACCTAAATAACCACATTGTGAGAGGAAAGCCAAAGCTGACTCATTGTGTTGGTGAAATACGGATCTTATCCACTAAGAGAGTAGCTCGAATGAACTCTCTGAATTGATAGTGAGGGCTATTATTTCGAATAAAATAGTGGGATTTTTAGTTGAAGTCCAAACTAAGAAAAATAATTATATTTTGAAATTTTGGTACTGATTTTATTCTGCATAAATTCTTATAGAATTCCATGGAATGTGGTTCGCACTCCACTCTGTCTCTGAGAGCCATCCTTGAGAAGGATAAGCTCAGTGGGACTAATTACATGGACTGGTACAGGAACCTGAGAATTGTTCTCAGGCAAGAGCGAAAGCTCTACGTCTTGGAAGAAGAAGCCCCTGAGGTGTCGACCGGGAATTCTTCCCGTGCTGATAAAGATACTTATAAGAAGTATACTGATGATGCCTTGGACGTCGAATTCCTTATGCTTGCCACCATGAACTCTGAGCTTCAGAAGAACCATGAGAACATGGGGTGCAAGGAGATTGACGAGCATCTCAAGAAAATGTTTCAAGGGCAAGCTCGTCAAGAGAGGTTTGATGTGACCAAAGCGTTGTTTCAGTGCAAGATGGGAGTTGGAGACTCAGTAGGGACTCACGTACTCAAGATGATTGGGTATAAAGAGAACCTTGAAAGACTGGGTTTTCCTCTGGGTCAAGAGTTGGCAACAGATCTGATCCAGCAATCGTTACCGGACAGTTACGAGCAGTTTGTCTTGAACTACAACATGAATGAGATAGACAATACACTGCCCGAGCTCCTAGGCATGTTGAGAACTGCCGAGATCAATATGAAGAAGGCCAAGCCTGCCAGCCCCATACTGATGGTGCATAAGGGCAAGGGCAAGGCCAAGGGCTTCAATAATACGAAGATGGGACCTAAGTCACATCTTGAGCCCAAGTCTTCTGCACTGCTGAAGAAGAAGAGCACGGTGAAGGAGGGGAAATTCCACCACTGTGGCAAGGCTGGTCATTGGAGGAGGAACTGTCCTTCGTACATTGAGGGTCTGCAGAAAATGAAGGGAGGTATGCCTTCCGCTTCAAGTATTTACGTTATAGAGATAAACCTTTCTGCTCCTTCATCTTGGGTATTGGATACCGGATGTGGTTCTCACATTTATACAAATGTGCAGGAACTGGGAAGGAGAAGATTGCTGAGTAAAGGGGAGGTGGACCTGCGCGTCGGCAATGGAGCAAGAGTTACTATTGTAGCCGTAGGGGTTTACCGTCTTTCTTTGCCCAATGGGCTTGTAATAGAATTAGATAACTGTTATTTTGTTCCGGCAATAACTAGAAACATTATATCCATTTCTTGCTTGGACATGATTGGATTTTCTTTTATGATTAAGAACAAATGTTGTTCTATATTTAAGAATGATGTTTGTTATGCTGTAGCCCAATTGTTTAATGGTCTTTATGTTTTGAACTTGGACCATCAGATCTATAATGTAGAAAATAATAAAAGACTAAGAACAAATGACTCAAACCCTACATATCTCTGGCATTGTCGTTTGGGCCATATAAACGAGAAGCACATATCCAAGCTCCATAAAGATGGACTTTTGGACTCATTTGATTATGAATCATTTGAGCGATGTGAATCTTGTTTGTTAGGCAAGATGACTAAGGCCCCTTTCACTGGTTATACTGAGAGGGCTGAGGATCTCTTGGGTGTTGTACATAGTGATGTATGAAGACCCATGAGTTCCATGGCTAGAGGTGGGTATTTCTACTTCATTACATTTACTAATGATTTCAGTAGATATGGATATGTGTATCTTATGAAGTGCAAATCCGGGACCATTGAAAAGTTCAAAGAGTTCAAGAATGAAGTAGAAAACAAGTTGGGTAAAAGGGTTAAAGCACTCTGATCGGATCGAGGTGGCGAATACCTGAGTCATGAGTTCCGTGATCATCTGAAAGAGTGTGGTATTGTATCACAGCTCACTCCACCTAGAACACCACAGCATAATGGTGTATCTGAGAGGAGAAATCGTACTTTGTTAGACATGGTACGTTCGATGATGAGTCATGCAGACTTGCCTGTTTCCTTTTGGGGTTTTGCTTTAGAGACTACTGCAATGACACTAAATCGCGCTCCAACGAAAACAATTCTGAAGCACCATATGAGATATGGACTGGGAAGCGTCCTAGTATGTCGTTCATTAAAATTTGGGGCTGTGAGGCATACGTGCGACATCAAATGCGTAACAAGCTTAAACCCAAATCGGATAAATGTTATCTGGTGGGAAATCCTAAGGAAACGAAAGGGTATTACTTTTACCTACCGTCCGAGGGCAAAGTGTTTGTCGCAAGGACTGGCGTCTTCTTGGAGAAAGAGTTCTTATCAAGAAATACTGAAAAGGTAGAACTTGAAGAAGTTCAAGAACCACAAGTAGTGAATAAACCGGAATTGGATTCTGAGATAGGACTACAAGATGTTGTAGCAAGAGAACCTGCTCAAGAAACACAGGTCCTACGTAGATCTGGTAGACCGAGGTTTGAGCCTGAGAGATATGGATTTCTCATGTCTCAAATAGGTAATGTATTGCTTATGGATCATGATGATGAACCAGCAACCTACCAAGAGGCTATGAATGGACCGGACTCCGACAAATGGCTTGAGGCTATGAAATCCGAGATGGACACCATGTATGCAAACCAAGTTTGGAACTTGGTGGAACCACCTGAAGGGGTACGACCCATAGGGTGCAAATGGGTCTTCAAGAAGAAGACCGACATGGATGGGAATGTACAGACATTAAAAGGGCGACTGGTTGCTAAGGGTTTCAAGTAAATTCATGGTATTGACTATGATGAGACCTTTTCCCCTGTTGCCATAGTATAGTCCATAAGGATATTGCTTGCTATTGCTGCGTATTATGACTACGAGATCTGGCAGATGGATGTCAAAATGGCTTTCCTTAATGGAAACCTCCTTGAGGAAGTGTACATGACACAACTCGAGGGTTTTGTATCCCCAAATGAAGCCACTAAAATTTGCAAGGTTTACAAGTCCATCTATGGACTGAAACAGGCCTCTCAAAGTTGGAATCTTCATTTTGATGAGAAAATCAAAGAGTTTGGTTTCATCAAGAATGAAGATGAGCCTTGTGTTTACAAGCGAATCAGTGGGAGCATTGTTGTCTTCCTGATATTGTATGTAGATGACATACTTTTGATTGGGAATGACATTCCTACCCTGAAAGTTGTTAAGAACAACCTAGGGAACTGCTTTTCTATAAAGGACTTAGGTGAAGCGGCTTACATACTCGGTATTAAGATCTATAGAGATAGATCGAAGAAGTTGCTGGGTTAGACCCGGAGTACATACATTGAAAAGGTGTTGAAGCGGTTCAATATGCTTGAGTCCAAGAAAGGATTTTTACCCATGTCTCATGGTGTGAATCTCTCTAAGGACCAGTCTCCAAAATCTTGTGAAAATAAGGACCGCATGAAGTTGATTCCATATGCTTCGGCAATTGGATCAATCATGTATGCAATGTTATGTACACGACCCGATGTCTCCTTTTCTTTGAGCATGACTAGTAGGTATCAGTCAGACCCCGGTGAATGTCACTGGATTACAGTCAAGAATATCCTGAAGTACTTGAGAAGGACTAAGGATGTGTTCTTGGTGTATAGTGGAGAGGAAGAGCTCATTGTAAGTGGTTACACGGATGCTAGCTTCCAAACTGATAGAGACGATTCAAAGTCTCAGTTAGGGTTTGTGTTTTGCCTTAATGGAGGAGCTGTGAGCTGGAAGAGTTCCAAGCAAGAGATAGTTGCTGATTTTACAACAGAGGCTGAGTATATCGCTGCAGCTAATGCAGCGAAGGAGGCTATATGGATTAGGAAATTCATCGACGAGCTTGATGTAGTTCCTAGCATTGTTGGTCCCATAGTTCTCTACTGTGATAATAATGGTGCAATTGCACAATCTAAGTAAACTAGATCCCATCAGCGCTCCAAGCACATACTTCGGCGGTTCCATCTTATTCGTGAGATTGTAGAACCAGGAGATGTGAATATTTGCAGAGTGCCGACTGAGGAGAATATTGCGGATCCACTGACAAAGCCTCTCGCACAGAGAAAGCATGATGGTAATACTAGATTAATGGGTATGCGATACCTAAGTGATCAACTCTAGTGGGAGTCTTGTGGGTTGCATGTAAACATATTCTGTTGGCTGTTTTTGTTCATTTATATGTTAAATTGTGTTCCAAATGTTTCTTTTTACAATTAATGGCAGGTTCTTTTATTGTGATTTTTCTATGTGATAGTTAAATTGTAACATAATAAATACCGTTAGAGTGTTCGCTTCCATAGGTCATCAAGTACGTGACTTGAATGTGAGAGCCTATGATTTATTTGAAGCTTCATTCTTAGAAGGTCCCTGGTCGTTGTATCATCATAGAAGCTAAGGGTGACGATGATACCTTAAGACTAGCACGTGCATTGACTGATGACCAGTTCTCACAGGTCATGATATTGTGATATCAAGTCATCACGTGGGTACTTGTTAATGAATAAGTTGTACTGGACAGACCCATCCTGAGACTACTTTGTGGATTGTTGTATAATCGTGTCACAAGTAGGTCTCTATTGGCAATGTTGTTGTGGTCCTTTGACCTGACGTCACAGCATTCATCAAGTGAGGAAGAGCGTGCTTTGATGCCATCTAAAGTCTTCCTTGAGAAAGGTTGATGATAAGGGTGATTGTTGGGTACGTTTCGAATCATTTGGATGTTTGTGTGTGAGCAGATATGGGATTTGTCCTCCTATATGACAGGGGTTGCATCCATGGGCCCCTTGATGGAACTGGACTGAGAAATGCATGGCCATGCTTGGTTGAGTCAGTATGTGATATTGGACTCACCATTCTCTAGAAGTCTGTTCTAGATCAAGAAACTTGGATTGAGCTACTATGAGGGTGACACGGTCCATACCTCTAGTTCTTTTCGGATGTAAGGGACAAAGGGACAAAGACAACGCTGGAACATTGGTCGTGAAGGCTTTTGAGTTATGAACTCTTATTGCTTGGGGAGCAATGATGCATTGCTAGATGCCGCTCATTGTTTGTGAGGTTTTTGGTTTGATACTTTCAAGATCAAGTGGGAGACTGTTGGAGTTACTATGGTGATCTAGAAGTGGTCAAACATGTAATCTCACTGCCAATGCGATATGAGCCTGCAGGGTCGCACATAAGATCATGTGGAGAAATTGGAAGATTAACTGTGTTGGAAAGGGTTACCAATCACCCTACCATATGGGGAGTCAGGAAACTGTTGCTAAGGGAAAATCATCGTGAGTCGACGGATGTCGTCGAGTATGACTTGTCGACTATGTCAAAATCGACGAGAATCGACGGGAGTCTTCGTGTATGTCTCGCCGACTAAGGCATAATCGTCGAGAATCGAACTGTTCGATTCTCGCCGATTCTGCGTCTGATTCTCGCCGATTCTGCGACCGATTCTCGCCGATTGATTCTCGCCGGATCTGGAGGTGATTCTCGCCGACTGATTCTCGCCGAATCTGGAGGTGATTCTCGCCGAACGGTCCAGAAACCCTAACTTGGGTGGTCTGTGGATAGCGATTCCTATAAACTGTTTATGCCATTGGTATAAATAGGATACTTAGGGTTTTGAGGAAAATGATCGACCAATATCGGGATTCCTGTAGAAAAATGAAAGTCGACAGAAAGAGTTCCGCCGATCTCCCGATCCGCCGAATCCCGATTCCGCCGGACGGAAACGTTCCGCCGCCGGCTGTTCGCTCCGCCGACAACCTCCTCTCCGGCGACCGTCGCTGGTCTTGCTTTCCCTGATGCGGACCTAAAAGTCCGTGGGAAGTACAAAGGTCCGGCTGATCTTCTTCCTGACCCTTCGTGTGACGAAGCTCGAGGTTCTCCCGCTCGTGTGGATTTCTACAGAGACGTAGACGTTATTCTACGTGGAACTCTCCACCGACAAAGAATCACATTTGGAGCATCTTCGTTGAGTTGTGACTCAACACCAAGAGGTAATTTTTGCCTAATTTTTGTTAACTTCTCTATTCAACATGCATGGCCCGATCCAAACTCTTTTGGGTTGTTCTAGATTTTATTACTTCCGCTGAGTGCACAAGTGTTGTGCCAACCTCATAGAGAAACCAAACACTTGTCTATGGGGGACTGCTGTGGATACACCCATCAGACTTTCTACTGATCGATATGACAACATTGCGGTACCATCACCCTCAATACCTTCTTCCCCTCTTCTTGATTCACCCCCGGAGGAACCTGCACCTATTTTCTCTGATGTTGTTGTTCCTCTGCTTTCTTTGCTAGAATCATCTACTCCTCTTTTTAGTGAGTTGGTTGATGATGTTGTGCCCTTTGGATATTGGGAACATGAGGATGCGCCATGGTGTGACGAGGACATTATTCTCTTTAATGGAGAGTATTATGTCTTGGAACACGGTGACGCACCGAGGTGTGTTGATGAGGAGATCCTTGCTGATGAGGAAGTTTCCACTTCCTTGTTGGTTGAGGAGGTCCAAATCACCACCGAGGACCTCATGGTCTCACCTTCCCCTCCCCATGACTCACATGACACCGACAGTGATCTATGCTTGGATCCTGCTGAGAGTGATTCTGGGATCACTCTCCCTATTTCTGATTCTTTAAGTTTTTCTTCTACTTTATTTCTTGATCCCCCTTCTTTATCTGAGCCTGTGCAGGTGGAATCTCCACTGGTATGTGAGGTTTTCGATGCTCCTGGCATTTTTTCCGCTGCAGTCGCTTCCTACAAACCGGTGGTGGACGATACCTTGTTAGGCAAGGATATTTTTTGTGGTGAGTTCAGTGAGGACAAGTGCTCCTCCTCATCTTACTTCCTATTTCCTCTACCTGTGCATCGCAGGTATTATTACTCAGGTAGAGGGGTAACTGTTCTATCACCGTATCGGTACCCGTTACCGACACAGATATTAGGACAGTTGTCTGTGCACTTTTCTTTTCATAGGCCCATTAGCTAGAACTTTTATTTTGCTGAATAAGTCGTGCTGGGATGACAATAACCCCAGTACTTATCTTTCATTTTCTGCATTTTTTATTTTTTTTATGTCTAGCTTAGTTTAGTATTTATTGTTTTTTTGACTTTTCTTTTCTTGTTCTTCCTTTGTTGTTGTTTATGTGTTGTTGTAAACTTCATTTATAGATGTTGTACGCTTAATTGTAGAATACGTTTATATAAAATCATGTTTATGTGATTTGTATTTTCGTTATTTATTACTTGAGGTGCGCCTTGTTCCATCCACCTCAATCCACCCTTGCCGCACTAGCAATTGCTAGTGGCGTGCGTTGCGAAGAGGTGCTCTCGACCCTCATTCCGCAAGCTTACTCGCCCATCCGCCTAGTGATTCGGTGCATAGCGGCCCGACTAGTCTTCCATCCCGCCTGGCGAAGCATCGCATAGCGGCGTTGCATAGGAGTAGTTCATAGATTTTTACTTTCTTTTATCGCAATCCGAACCCCCTTTCGTTACCTCCGACCTAAGGACTTCAATCTCAAGTCCTCCTCGAAATTAACTCCACCTTACTGTGTTCCTTGAGAGATCGATACTTGGGAAAACTCGCCCATTTTATATTACTTGTGCGACCGGTTCACTGTCGTGATCTTTATGCATCAATAAGCCAACTATGCGACAAAGGATACATAGTTGAATTGCATGCTGACAAGTGCTTGATAAAGTCTGTTGACAATATGGAAACGATTCTATCTAGCACTCGAAGCAGGAATATATTTTATTTAAATTCCATTTGTATAGATTCTTCTACACCAGTGTGCTTTTTTGCAAAAGATTGTGTGTCTCTTGTTGACCAATGACACAAGATATTAGTACATATTAATTTTAAAACTATTAACAAATTATTTTCACTAAACCTGGTACGTGATGCCCTAAAGGACAAGCACGTCAAAGATAGACCTTGTCTTGCTTGTGTGCAAGGCAAGCAAACGGAGCTACTTTTAAAAGCATTATTGGAAAAGATTCAAATAGATGTCTACATCTACTTCATATGGACTTATTCGGTCCACTGCAAATTAGAAGTTTGGGAGGCAAGGAATATATATTGGTTATTGTTGATTACTACTCGCGCTTTGCGTGGGTGTTTTTTCTGAAACACAAGTCAGATACCTTTGATATCTTTACGAATTTTGTTAGGCAGATCTAGAATGAATACAATTATTCCGTAGTCAATATCAGAAGTGACAATGGAACTGAATTCAAGTCTGGGGCCATGACAGAATTTTGTGGAAGCCTAGGTATCTTTCATGACTTTTCCTCTCCTCATACTCCCCAGCAAAATGGAGTAGCTGAGAGAAGGAACAGAATACTCATAGAGGCCTACAGGACTATGTTGAGTGATGCTTCACTACCGGAGTACTTTTGGGCAGAAGTCGTCAACACTGCATGCCACGTGCAAAATCGAGCACACATAAATAAGAATCATGATAAGACACCTTATAAACTTTTAAAGAGAAGGAAAACGATTGTCTCATGTTTTAGAATTTTTGGTTGTAAATGCTTCGTGCTTAACAATGGTAAGTATCACACTACCAAGTTCAGCGAAAAATTTTTTGAAGATATTTTTGTAGGGTATAGTAGTCATAGTAAGGCATACAGGATATTTTATAGAAAAACTCAGGTTGTAGAAGAATCAATACATGTTGTATTTGATGAGACGAGCTTGCTGCAAAGCAACTCTTCTAGTGTGCTTATTGAAGATGCAGGTGCAAAGTTGAAAGATATTAGCTTGGATGAACCAAACAAAGATGAAGATGAAAAATTCATCAAGATCACCACTCCAACACCAATTGGATAGGTAGATGATCAAGATGAAGAAGTAGTCCAAGTTGATGAAGTCACTCTAGTGGTTGAAGTTCCAGATGCTAGGACTCTAGAGCTAAGACATCTAAAGGATAAACCAATGGACCAAATCATAGGAGATCCCCTGGATGGTGTCAGAACTCGTAGATGTATAACTAACGAAAATTTATATTTTAGTTTCCTCTCACAGGTTGAACCAAAGAAGTTTGAGGAAGCAAGCTCGGACGTATCTTGGATCTTGGCCATGGGAGAGGAGCTGAACCAGTTCAAGCGCTGCAAAGTCTGGAAACTTGTTCCCCGATCCAAAGGTAAGAATTTCATCGGGACAAAGTGGGTCTGTAGGAACAAGATTGACAAAAATGGAACGATCAAAAAGAACAAAGCCAGACTCGTCGCTAAAGGATATCGTCAAGAAGAAGGAATCGACTTCGACCAGACATATGCTCCAGTGGCTAGGCTGGAGGAAATCCGGTTGTTCTTAGCATATGCTGCACTAAAGGGATTCACCGTCTATCAAATGGACGTGAAATCCGCCTTCCTTAATTATGACAAAAGGAAGAATTATACCTAGAACAACCCCCAGGTTTTGTTTATCCAAACTTTCCTGACTACATTTATTTATTATCTAAAGCGATATACAGTTTGAAACAAGCTCCTCGAGCTTGGTATGAAACGCTATCTAGTTTCTCCTTGAGAACAAGTGACAAGGGAAAAGATAGATAATACATTATTTCTTAGAGAAATAAAAGGCAAGATTTTGCTAGTGCAAATCTATGTCGACGACATTATATTTGGCTCTACTGACGACATCCTCTGCAAGAAGTTCTCAAAACTTATGCAAGGGAAGTTTGAAATGAGAAGCATGGGAGAGCTGTAGTATTTCGTAGGGCTTCAGGTGAAACAATCTGAAGATGGAATTTTCATCTCCATGACTAAGTTCACCAGAGAGCTAATTAAGGAATTCGGAATGGAGAACATAACCTCTATGAGGACTCCAATGGGTTCTGTCATGTCTCTGGACAAGGATGAGAAAGGGAAACCTATTGATGAAACCAAGAACAAAAGCATAGTTGGATCCTTGTTGTACCTTACTGCTAGTAGACCAGACATAATGTTCTCTACATGTGTTTGTGCTAGATTCCAAGTGAACTATAAGGAATCTCACTACGCTTCTGCGAAGCAAATTTTGAGATACCTTAAAGGTACACCAAATCTTGGCTTATGGTACCCAAGAAGTAATGACAGCGAGCTGATTGGTTGTTCAGATGCTGACTTTACAGGTAGTAAAGATGACAGAAAAAGCACTTCCGGAACATGTCAATTCCTTGGAAGAAGACTTATTTCATGGAGTAGCAAAAAGAAAAACTGTGTCGCAATCTCAATGGTCGAGTCAGAATATATTTCTGGCGGCAGTTGTTGTGCATAGTTTCTTTAGCTAAAGAATCAGCTGGAAGACTACAACATGAAGGTCAAAGACATTCCATTATTTTGCGACTCCTCCAGTGCGATAGCAATTGCCAATAACCAAGTCTCGCACCGCCGGACAAAGCACTTCGAGCTATGATATCACTTCATCTGGGAGTATGTTCCAACAGATAGGCAAGTTGTAGATATTTTCACGAAGCCGTTGGACGAGGCCAAGTTCAACTTCTTCAAAACTGAACTTGACATGCTCAACAAGGAAAAATAGACAAGGTGGAAACATTTCAAGGCTAAGAAATCAAGGACAAGCCAAAAAGGTTAGAAGTTTCTCTGAGTGGACTTGATTTCTCGGGAAACAGGATGACTTCTCGGGAAGTGCACTATAATTACTTGAGTACTTTTCTTCTTCTCGAGAAACAGAAGTATCTCACTCAAGTATCATTACTCAAGTAATAACTTTGTTCTCGAGAAGTAAAATAATCACTCGAGAAATAGGTTCTTACTTCTCGAGAAGCAGTCATTCATTTCTCGAGAACTAAGTCTCCACTCGAGAAATGACTCTTCAATTTTCGAAATTTTCCGAATTCTTCTGCTTTGCTCTAAGCCTGCTTTCCGACCTAATCTAAGGCTTAATTTAGATCAAATCATCATTACTAGACTTATATAAATAGAGAACTTTAGATTTCATTAAACTACACGATTTTAAAATCCATTTCTCGAGAAATCGTTTCGTCTTCCGCCGCTGAACTAGAGTTTTCGTCGTCGTCATCTTCCCTCTACCGCTCATCTTTTTTTCTTAAAGAATCCATGACGCTGCAATCCAAGATCGGTGTTGGAAGAGAGTTAGTTTTTGCTGGGATCGCAGAACTGTCAGACGACTTCAAAAATTTGCTGATACTTCTCGACAGCGCAGGTTTGTCGTTTGTTCTCTAAGAACCCTGCAGAATACTGTTTCTAAAAGTTGAAGAATTCTTCAAGAATATCAAAGTAAGGAAAAATGGCCAAGTCCTGAAATCTAAGGTTAAAGGTATTAAGATCAAGGTTCATAAGACCATTGTCTCTCAACTGTTAAGAATACCCGTTGTAGATGAAGAAGATGATTTAGCTGCTAAAGAAAATGCCTGGACTTGCAATTATTGTGGAGTCTCTACTAAAGCCAATTCTGTTAGAAGACCAGATTAGAATACAATGAGAAAACTGCTGGTAGACATCATTGGAAAAATCCTCTGGTGCAAGACAGGTTCTATAGGATTTATATCTACTGACTTGTTTACAGTTCTCACAGTCATAGTTTGCAAGAAGAAATTTCAATTTGGAATGATGATTCTTGATAAAATAAGGGAGAGCATTAAGGCTCCAAATTTTGCAAGGATTATATCTCTAATGCTTCATGAGATAAATCCTCAAGTTTTTGACACCTCAAAGGGTACTCCCATCCACTATATGAAGAAAATTTATGTTGCTTCCATTCAAAGATGGGAAGTCAGATTACAGAATCCATCTCAGGCTGCTAAGATTTCAGAAGCCCCTGCCTTAGAGGACAGGACCCCATCTCCCTCTCATCCTGAGATTGCTCACATTGACGGTGTAGTAATTGAGGGTGAGCCTGTATCCTCTGCTCCTACTGTCAGAATTCCTTCCTCCTCTCCAGTCAGATCTCCTCATCCAGACATATTTACAACACTTCATATAGATGAACAAGTTTAGGATACTCTCTTATCCACATCAGAAGATATTGATTGAATGATAGAGGAACTTACCGAAAAGGAGCCACCTCAGGTCCAAACTCCAGATAAATCTCCATCTCCAGCCCCCGCTGTTTCACCCGTACTGTCTTCAAAGTCACCTCTTACTTCCTCAGAACCTGCTGTTCAAGACAAGCAAGACTCTATCCTCCTCTCTAATGATGACCAAGGTTCTCCAGAACCAGTTTAACTAGCTTTGAGGAACTTAAATTTCTCTCTTCCTGTCTTTACTGATGTAGAAGAAGAAACTGTTCCTGATCACATCAAGAGAGCTCCAAGCTTTATGGTAATTGAAGAAATACCTCCATGGAAAGTTCATGCTCCTCCTCCTGCTTCCACTACTACGGCTACTGATACTGCTTCCGTTTCTACCAGTTCTTCTGATATTTTAAGTAAAATTGAACAGATGTTAGCGGACCAAAGAAAGCATTTTGATGATTACTTGCTATCAGTGCAAACTCAAGTCACTACTCTTGAAAAGGAGATGAGAAGAGGATTTGAAGATTTCAACATAACACTGATCAACTAAAACATCTATTTTAGATTGGTGGGAAAGCCTTAGACCACACTATTACATGTGTTGGTGAAGTGATAAATCAATGCATAACTCTGGCAAACAATCATATTTTTCTTGAGAAGAAAGGCCAAGAAAATGTTATGAAGGTATGTGAGGAAGTTGGCACCTTTAAAGAATACACAATAAGCTCTCTCTGTGTAGAAATCAGAAAGGAGGAGACTCTAGTAAAAGACCATGTAGCGAAACTTGTAGATGAATTCACTAAAAATGCTCATGCTCTTTGGACTGCAAAGTTAATAGAAATCAACAAGGATGTGCTTGATCATATCCAGTCTGTCAAATTTCATACATATGATACAACAGACTAGATGCACAATCAGATATTTCCAGAGTTTCAAGCAGATATTATTCCTCATCATCTTAATCTTCTTGCTGAAACTCAGTCTGCTCAATCTGCTCAGATGCATATTCCTGCTCCTATGCCTACACTCTCTCCTAGACCTTCTGATGAGACTATTCTTCCATATTCTTACACTCAAGTGTGGGATGATATTATTCCCCAGGGCTTGCCTGAAGTTCACATTCCTAAGAAATGAAAATATGGTGAAGGTCCCTCTGCCTCTAAATTAGTTCATAATCCAGAGATAGAGAAGAGGAAAGCCCAAGAATATGCTGAAATCTAGAGCCCCACTTCCAATACTTTGATTTTAGATACTTTGAAGCTGGTAATGGATTACAATGAAAGCAGATCTACCCATTACAGTTCTACTGAATGGGACCTCTATGAGAAATCCATGACAAAGAGAAGGATCTATGACAGAGAGTATGGCAGAAATATCCTAAGGCACCCCCAAGACCACCTAAGTACTACCCAAAGCCATTCCGCTATTTCAGAAGGCAACAAGAGAAGTCTGAAAAGCTACATCATCAATAACATCAAAGCTAGGGATGTATTTTTTGATGTTGAGAATATGGATTGAATTAATGTAGACTTGAAATCTGAAAGTATTCTGATTATATAAACTCTAGTTTTGATAATTATGTGTCCATCTTTATTTCTTGCATTTCTTTGTATTCTTAACTTTTCATCTCCAATCATTTTTATTGTTATATAATTCACCTTAGTGTAGAGGGTTTTGACTTCTACAAATAGGGGGAGATTGTTGGGTATTGCATCCATAATAACGAAGATTTTCATAAAATAACCCTTGAACTAAGATGAAATAAGTTGTATTTGATCCTCTATTTTAGTTAAGTGTTTGCAGGCCTTTATTGCTAAGTGTAGACAAATGTTAGTCTGCAGTGGGTCATAAACACAAGACCATACAATATAATTCCTCATTATGTGATCCAAGGTGTTGACTCATGTGTAGCCTCTCTTTTGGGATACACTTCATTTTCAAACACTTGGATCAAGAGATGAGATGTTGGTGCTGAGCTTAGTCAGATGAAAAGTTTTCTTAAAAACAGAAATTCTCTAAGTCCTTTACTCAAGTAGCCTGTTAGTTCTCGAGAAATAGAAGTTTAGTTCTCGAGTAGTATATTTGAGAGTTCTCGAGTAGTCAGTAACATTATTTGAGTATTATCCTTAGTTCTCGAGTAGTGCTAATATAGTTCTCGAGAAACTAAGTTTATTTCTCGAGTAGACACCCCTACTCCTCGAGTACTGATTTGTTATATCAGAAAATTTTCTAATTGTAGTTCTCAAGAACAACTCTTAGTTCTCGAGAAATGTTATTCCTAGTTCTCGAGAAACTTTCCTTCTCTCGATAAATCAATTCTCGTTCTCGAGTAATCCGTTTCTTTGTTCTCGGGAAATTAAGACAGTACTCGAGTGCTCAACAGTAAAAGCGTTGAGAGCGTTGAGTGCTAAGACCTGACTCAATGCCATTGGCTGTCTTTTCTCGAGAAGCAATTCTTAGTTCTCGAGTAATATTCTTCTTTCTCGAGAATTGAAGTTCCGTTTAGCAGAAATGTTGTCTCGAGTAATCCTTTGTCTTCTTCTCGAGTAATAAACATTACTTCTCGAGAAATATCATTCTTCTCGAGAAATGTAAGTCATTTTCTGCAAAAATTTCGGTTAAGTCCAGAATGACGGGATTTTCAAATCACTTGATGTGACTGGTCCATGTGTACGTCATTAAGACTAATTATGACTGTTAGATAGATCCTATATAAAGTCATATCAATCGACTAACCCTAAAACCAAGAATACGATTGATCTACATATTTGTCGTATATTTTTCTCAAGTCCCTGAATCCTCTCTGTCTTTTCCAAAATGAGACCCGCCGCCGCCGCCGATCTTCATCGTGCAAGAGTTAGGGTTTCTGATTCAAGGATTTTGACAAAGATTGATTTCCTGATCGTGATAGTTTCTCTTTCTCCATCAATGTTCCGATCGGGTGAAGTCAAAAGAAAATCTTCAGATCTAGTTCTAGCCGTCAGTTCTTCTTCAACAAATCTGATAAAGCCGCAACTCTCAAAGAAGAAGATCCAGCCAGAACATCTCAAGATTTGAAGATCATTTGTTTGTATTTTCAATTTTTGATTATCAATTCTTGTAGGATATTTTTCTCCGAGTTGTAGGAAGTTTTATCTTCCGAGTTTAGATCCATTTGGATCGAGATTATTAGAACTTTGTTTTGAGATATAGGATTGGTTTTCAATCCGAGATAGTGGAATACCTGAGTTTAGTGGTTTACTAGATCGGTGAGGGAAAGTGGACATACCCAAGGTTAGGGAACCACTATAAATCTTTTGTCGTCTGTGATTCCTTGGTTAATTTGTGTTCAAGATCGTAATGTTTTTTTATTCCGCAAATAGATGCACAACTCACCTATTCACCCCCCTCTAGCTGATTTAGGTAGACAACTTAACTCTTTCACCCTTCCACTACCATTTCTATCCAAACCTCACCCACCTTTCATCTTAACATTCCTTCACCAATTCCATCTCCTTCTCCTTCTCCACCTCTTTCACCATCTCATGAACCTTCCCCCCATCCAGAACCCATGGATATTCCTGAATCAGCCATTCTCCCTACCACTTCCACCATATATACAGCATGCGGACAATCCACTTCTTCTCTACCATCCACATCTTCTGACCTATATACTCTCATTGCTCTTCTGACCCCTACCATCAAAACTATTGTAGAGGATGCCATTGCACCTCTCCTATCTTCCATCAATTCCATTGTTACCTCTATCTCTGGCCCTTCTTAATCTAGGTGCCTTGCAATAGACATTACTGCTACTAGGCAGGGGGAGATGTCTAGTGAATAAGTTCCCCCTCCTCCAGCAGTTGCAGCAGCAGAGGAAGGTATAGTTTGGTCAGTTGCAGATACAGTTTTGATAGATGCAGAGCTTGAGACATTTTTTACAGATGATCCTTTTGACTCTTTGGAAGTAGAGGTTCTTTCTGTTGCATATACTATCCATCCTTCAGGGGAATTGTCTGCTATCCTAGATCTTTTTTATCTTCTTTATATCTCAATTCTTTCATTTGTTACAGCTCAGTATTGTACAGATATTATGTGTTGTACTACTCCAGTGAGAACAGATATTTTGCAACAGTTTCTTCAGAGCTTTTCAGCTCCAGTTCCTGAGCTTTCTGCAGCTCTAGAGGCTGAGCCTATCAGCATTGCTAAGGTTAAGATTTAAGAGCCCAAGGCTTTCTCTCCTCCAACCTATGTCTGTTCTACTTCTCCAGTCCCAGACTTGGATGAAGTTATAGCTGTTGATATAGCTGAAGCACTTTCAGTTTCAGTTCCAAAGGAAGTAATCTCAGAGATTGATATTATGTATGATAATCCCCAAGGATCTTCTGATGATGATCAAGCTGAGGATTCAAATTCAGATTCAGATGAAAGTAAAAAGAAGAAAATGTCCAAGAAGAGGAAATCCCCAGTGAAGGCAGTGCAAAAGTCTAATCCTCAAGATGATATCCCTTACTATATCAGGCACAACATTACTCTCACTCCAATAACTCCTCACTGGATGAAATTTTCTAAGAATGAGTTGAAGAATCAAAAGAAAAGGAGAAAGACTAATTCCTCTCCTGTCAAAGTTTTCAGGAAGGATCACCTCCTCCTCCTCCTTCATCAGGTGTTATTGGCAATGTTGCTTCTAGAACTGCTACCTCCTCCCAGCAGTAGAGATCTTATACCCCTCAATCTCATAGTGGACCATCCAGGTCTTACTCTAGAGGTTATTCAAGAGGGAGAGGTAGACAACATTATCAGGCTGACAAAGAAGACAGTTCATATTTTAGTAGGAAATTCAGAATTCCTGGAAAGTTCAGTGAAGTCAGACCTCCTCCTAATCTTCATGACAGTCAGTCCCAGAAATTAGCAACAGAAACAAAGTTTCAAGAACAATCAAATTAAGCACAGGAAGCATCAAAAGATTTCTCTTGATTCAGAAGAAGATACATCACAGTATGAACCTGAGCTAGATCCAAATTTCAAGATGGCTAGGTTTCATGAACTGATTGCTCTCTCCCAGATGAATAAAGTTAGAGAAGAAGGAGATGACCCTTCTCAATTTTCAATAATGTCTAAATACAGGGAGAAAGAGCTTTAAAAATTTGTTGTAGATAAGAATATTTTTGATGTTAATGCTTACATACAGGTTCACCCTGAGGCAGTTGTTCCTAGAGCAGCATATCTAAAGGTTCTTGGTGAAGCTGACTTAAAGATGTCAAGACAGCAATCAACAAATCCTAAAAAAAATTTGAATTTTCTAAGCCAGCTCCTGACAAGTCTTAGAACTCTTTCTTTTTGTGTTTATATCTCTTTCTGTAAATATCTGTTGAATTCTTTTTATATTCATGCCAGATATATTTGCTTTGATTTGATGTTGTATTCCTTTTTTATTTTGTTTAGTGACCTCACCCAAATAGTGAGAGATTATTGGACCCCTAGTTTGGATTTGGGCTAGGTTCACAAATATAGGCTGTATCAGACCTATATTCTATAGCCATGGTATAGTCTAGTGCCTTAGGTGTTAGTTAGGTCAACATCTCATCTAGATAAGATCAAGACATCAGATACTTAGAAGACAGCTGAGAATGAACAAGGCAGAAATTGACTAAGTGAAAAGAGCTCGACGATCTTTGTTCTGCGTTCGACGATCTTAGAGTTAATCTCTTAATGCTGAGATCGATGATTGTTGAACTTAGTTCGACTATCTCTGATCTACTTTCAGGATTGAGATCGACGATCCACCATTTCCGTTCGACGATCTTGAAGCCCAGTTTTGAAAGAAGAACTTCAGTTTAACAATCACAGGGTTCAGCTTAACGATATAGGATGTTTGAGTTCGACAATTACAGGACTAGATCGACGATAACAGTCAGATCAACCATTATTCTTTTCAGTTATTGTTTTCCTTTATTGACTAAATATTTTATTGCTAATATGACTCTGAGTAATTGATGTATATATTCTCTGAATATAGTTGTTCCCTTGCAATCATTAATTACTTTTATTCACAGAGTTCTTATACAGCTATTCATGGGACAGTTAGGGAAATCAATTTTATTCCCTTATAGCCGTTGCACAAGTTCTCATAATTTCATCATTATATCAAGGTGTGCCAGTTGGAATTCAGAATGGATTATTCAAAAGGAATGATACACAGTGAATCTTCAAAGGAAAATACAGAGATTAACACAGAGAACACAAGACAGAAAAAGAAAAACAATTTTCAGTTCTTCACACAAGTGTTCTTCCAGGAAACAAGAAGAGACATTCTTCACAATCAGTCTAAGATTTCTGGAAATCAAGACCTACACCCTGAGCAAAGCTTTGGATTCCTGAACCAATCAAGATCACAGGACAAGTCTTGACATCATCAGGATCACTCTCAAGTCTTCTCTCATTTGTTTGTGAATAGAGAAGACAACTCAACTTTTACTTTCCCCCACTGTACACAGGGTTCTTACTCCCTTCAAAAGTAATTCTTTGTTGTGAGGTCTCCTGATCAAAAGACTTCAGTGGTTTTCCGGCACCTGATCAAAAGCCAGAAGGGTTGCAATATCTCCATAGAAATAGATATTATTTGGTGGGAGTCACCTGATCAAAAACCTGAGAGTGATTCCTACCAGGGTGGTAGAAGAGTGGATATACCCAGATTTAGGGAACAACTATAAATTTCTTGTGTCGTATGGTTGCTCATTTTCTTCTTGCTCTTGCTGATTGCTGTGATAATTAGAATAGCTTGCCTATTTTCTTTTATTTATTTATTATTGGTATCACGTATATTTTAACTCTGATATAAAAGTAAAAACAGCCAAAAAGTTTTAATACTTTATTCACCCCCCTATAGAGTAGATCTGAATAACCTACTTCTGTAAATGTATATCAGAGGATTATAAATTGCATTAAGTCATTTCTTTCACTGACCACCAAAACAACATATTTATTTACGGAATCTTCTCGAGCACACAAATCAATCATCACCTATTCAGACTAACCTGCCTAGATGGGCTTCACACAACATGCCTATTTCGTACTTCAATTCTTGATTCTATTGCAATTTCTACTTGAGATCAAAACGATCTACCCGCTGGAAACCACCATTTTCTTCACCTTTTGCCGAGTAGTTCCATGAACTTATGCAAATTGAGGAATTCACTTGTCCAAGAAGAAAGATCATTACCTATGCCGATCACTTAGGAGCCATGATCTTGCACTTGATCTGGATGGAACTGATCACCACACTTTCCTCTCCGCAAATCTGGCTTCAACTCACAAATCCGATCATAAGAAATCCTTTATAGAGGGGTTGAATCAACCTTTTCCATCCTTTCCCTTACTCTCCTGGCCTTCCCCTTCTTCTTCCTCAAGATCTAAGAGAGAGAGACAATTTGAGAAAATGATAAATAAACTCATCACTAGCCTTTATCAGAGAGATATCGTCGTGTGGTATCTTTGCTACCGACACGCTGTATCTTAGGTGGCGTTTGCTTGTGTAATAACCCGCATTTTATCTATATTTAACGTTATATAAAAGTAAGGGAAAACACGTGTCATGATGCCACGTCAGTATGGGATAAATGCATACGCTCTTGCAAAACTCTAACTTAACACTATTATGAAAGATCCGTGAGTTATTTAGAGAAAATCCAGTTTTAGTTAAGCGGTTAGTCATATCCCTCAGCTCAGAGGCTCATCTAGTCCACGAGAAAAGGATAGTAATAAGCAGCGAAAAGTACTTTATTTACATTATTAGACATCCTACATGAGTATAAACATCCCCAAAGGACAACTCATAAAATACAAGATTCTAGATTTATAATATTTACGAAAGTAGCTTTTACGATAGTTAAATATAGTAATTTAGATTTCAAATATGGCATGTATGAAGTAATAATAGTAATTTCTATACTTTAAAATACCTAATATGCATCCTAGCATAAAAACTTCCCAGAGAGAAAGTACAACCAACCAAAAAGGTTAACTAATAGCTAGTAAAGTAATCAACATTCCAAAAGAAAACTACCAGTGGGCGTCAACAACCTGACACGAACCCACTGAAAGTATGCATGTCTGAACAAAAACTGAAAACAACAAACTTCCTCACGATGTGAGGACAAACATTATAACAATTGTAGCCCACAAGCAACAACCCAACATAGCCACTCCACCGGCAATAGCATTGAACTTGAGGCATTCAAAGAAAGAACACCTCAACAAGAATTACAAGTGGCAAAAGAAACTGTAAGTAGACAAAAATACAAAAGAGTAGAAGGGTTACCACCCAAATAGGAAAAGAAAAGTTGCGTGGAAATCATCAATAATAAATAATAAGATCAAAGTGAGAAAGAGTCCACAAGGGTTAGACATCCCAAATTTTACACCAAGTGAATAAAAGATCTAAGCTTCAAAGACACGTACATAAGTGAGTACGTAATTACATAAAACGGATCCATCTTAAGATGAGCATAAACATTGGGGAAAAACTAGAACCTATAGGGGGAGAACCCTCCGCCACCACACCAACAGTCACAAACCCACCGGGGTCAAAAGGAATGTGGCCTTATACCTTGATGCAACCAAAATCGGGAAAAATGGCACCTGTGGGGGGAGAACCCTCCGCAAGCACACCCATAGTCACAAATCCACCAGGGTCAAATGATTTATAGCCACCCATGGTCACACCAAAATACTTTTAATACATATAAAACAACAACCTAAACCACAAGACATCTCTAACGGAGGGAGAAAACCCAAAATCACACTAATTCCCAACTCACTCATGACAAATACCCAAAAATATATCATAAGGCCCAAACTCGACAAATCAGACACAAAACGGCGAAAATATTCTAAGTCCTTGCCAAATTCGACGAGTATATCTGACGAACTACATGGATACTCGACGAATTTACACAATACTCGGCGAATAAGACTTGCGATACTCGGCGAAGACTAATGATATTCGATGAATAGAGTAACGATACTCGACGAATTTCTACCATACTCGACGAATAAGACTTGCGATACTCGGCGAATAGCTACTATACATGCAAAAATTTTCTTAACTTTACCGGCCACTCGACGTTTACTAGACTTAGACTATACTCGACGATCCTCCTAGAAACACACCAAATTTGCTTCAACAAAATTCGGTGAAACTCACCAAATCCAAACTTTTACTCGACAAAATTTCCTTAACGTAATTTGGCGATACTCGTCGAATCTGCCTAAATTGTTACTCGTAGAAGTGCATTAATACTTGCCGAATTATCCTCAGACTAAATCCCTCTATACCCCGTGAATTATACCGTCGATACTCGACGAATCCTACTTACCTAAACTCAAAAAATTAGGCTACGATACTTGGCTAATTTCTAACCTAAACCCGTCGAACTCTACCTTTCGATATACATTGAATTCTGCATAAACCCTAAACCTATTCTCCATGCCTTGGCAAAAAAAAAATTGCTCTACTCTAAGAGTTCTTTCATAGTTAACATACACTAATCCTACACTCTAAGGGAGGAGTAAACAAGGAAGAAAATAAGCTAGAAATGGACATGCAAAGGGGGGAAAATCCACTTGCCTTGAAAATCTGGAAAAACGCCGCCCGCTTGCACCGCGACAAAACCGACCACCGAATCGCTCTCTATCACCGGCCAACCGCACGCGAAGTCATCGCTCCTCTTCCTCTCACGAAACTATCGTCACCCGGGTAAGGAAGATGATGAATAGGGTTTTTGACGTGACGGATTCCTATTTATACTTATATTTTTATATAATATATTATTAATTATTTAAATAACATCAAAATGACCTGAAATCTGAATAAACTCAGAATCTTACGAAAATCGCATCATAGCTAAATACCGATGCTACAAATCCAATGGCGAAGTAAAAATCAAAATCCGACAAACCAAACCCGAGCAAACACCTCCCGAATCCAAAGCACAAACATTCCCAAAACGGCTTCACCGAGTCACCAAAACAGACTCGACTCGCAAGGAAATCTTGGAAACAGGCTAAGACCCGGCCATACTGCAAAACCTACTGAGCAAAACCATGCTTTAACCACAACACCTGCTAAACATGCATCAACGTACTCCTCGACGTCAAAAATACACCACTACGAGAATTAAAATAAACACCGAAAAAGCAGGGGCGTTACAGCCACCCCCCTAAAAATAAGTTTCGTATCGAAACATGATATAAAAAGGATCAAATCCAAAATAGAAGAAAAGTAACCAAAGGCTATCAAATAAAACACATACCAAAAGCATAAGGAGAACAAATAAGGATGAGCCACCCTCATAGCTGACTCTAACTCCCAAGTCGCGCTCTCATGTCTTGGTTCCTCCACTAAACTTTAACCATGGGTATTGTCTTCCTTCGCAATACCCGATCTTGAATATCCAAAACATGAACTGGCACCTCCACATAGGAAAAGTTATGCTCCAACTGCGGCATAACATTAATAATTTGCCTGTTGCTAAGCACACACTTTGGTAATTGGCTCATGTGGAAAACATCTTGCACACCCGTAAAACTAGCTGGCAATTCTAGCCTATATGCAGACATTCCAATACGCTCCACAATCTTGAAGGGTCCCACATAACTTGGATACAACTTATGGTTCTTACCAAACCTCTTAATGCCAGACATCAGGAAAACCTTAAGAAAAACCTTGTCCCCATCTTCAAATTCCAATTTAGTCCTTCGACAATTGGCGCTCTTTTCAAAACGCTCATAAGCTATACGATCTTCTCCCGAATATGCTTAACATAGATATCCATTTCTTTCAGGGCCTCCAGACCCATCAACGACCTCTCACAAATTTTGGCCCAAAAACAAGGGTGTTCTACAACGTCTCCCATACAAAGCCTCAAAAGGGGCCATCCGTAAAGCACTCTTGATATTGTTATTGTACGCAAATTCCATCAGTCTTAAACGCTTGTCCCACGCTCCTACATATTCCAAAATATAACACCTGATCATATCCTCCATGATATGATTTACTATCTTTGTTTGACCATTTGTCTGTCGATGACAGGCGGTGTATACCTCAAATAAGTACCCAACCCCTCCTGTAAACTTTTCCAAAAGTGAGACGTAAACCTGGAGTCTCGATCTGACACAATGCTTACCGGCACTCAATGAAGTCTGATGACCTCATCCAAGTATAACTCAGCTATTTTCTTCATGGAGTAGTTGATCTTGAACGGCACGAAGTGAGCACACTTCGTCATTCTGTCCACTATAACCCATACGGAATCATATCCTCGGGGAGATCTCGGTAATCCAGTAATAAAATCCATCGAAATACTCTCCCAGTTCCAACTTGGATTTTCTTGAGGCTTTAATTTGCCTCCATCCTTCCATGATCGGCCTTAACTCGCTTGCATGTAAAACATTCGAACACAAACTTAGCTATATCGCCCTTCATTCCATGCCACCAAACGATCTTCTTAAGATCCTTATACATTTTACTAGAACTGGGTGGTAGGAAACACTACAACCATCTGCCTCTTTGCACAACTTTACTCAAATATCCTCAACTGCGGGAATAAAAAATCTATCACTGTACTTCAAGGTACCCGCGTCATCAATCGAGAAGTCCGGTAATTCCCCTTTCGCAGTTCTATTATAAAGGTGCAGCAAATCAAGATCATCCTTTTGATGAAGCCTCATAAGTGTAATCCATGAAGGTTATATTACTTCCAAACTACTGGGTGAGTTGTTACTCCCAACTAATATATCCAATAAGTGAAATTCTTCTACTAGCGAATCAACAAAAAGGTTAAAAAAAATTCACTGTCTTCCTACTCAGGGCATCAACTACTACATTTACTTTGCCCGGATGGTATTGGATCTTAACATCATAATTTGCAACATATTCTAACCATCTCTGCTAGCGCAAGTTCAGTTCCTTTTGAGTGAAGAGGTACTCGAAACTCTTATGATCCGTATAAATCTTGTATAGAGCGCTATAAAACAGATGTCTCCATAACTTCAAGGCGTAAATTACAGCTATAAATTCCAAATCATGCATAGGGTAATTTCTTTCATGATTTTTTAACTGTCTCGACCCATACGCGATCACTTTGCCTTCTTGCATCAACACACAACCAAGTCCAACGTATGATGCATCCACATACACAGCATACTCTATCCCTTTGGTAGGTAAGACTAATACCAAAGCAGTAAACAATCTCCTTTTTAATTCCTGAAAAGCCTCTTCGCACTTATCGCTCCAAACAAAAGTTGTGTTCTTCTACGTCAATTTAGTCATTGGTGTAGACAATATAGAGAAACCCTCCACAATCCTTTTATAATAGCCTGCTAGCCCTAGGAAGCTCCTTATCTCTTTGGGAGTAAAAGTTCTGTTCTAATCCATTATAGCAGTTATCTTTTCTGGGTCCATAGAAATTCCATCCTTATTAACCACATGACCCAGAAAAGAAACACGAGGAAGCCAAAATTCACACTTGTCTAGCTTGGCGTAGAACTTATGCTCCCTTAAAGCATACAAAACTAATCGCAAGTGTTAGGCATGCTCTTCAACACTGCGGGAGTATACCAGAACATCATCCATAAATACGACCACGAAACGGTCCAGGAAATCCTTAAAACACTATGTTCATCAAGTCCATGAAGGCAGAGGGTGCATTGGTCAATCGATAGGACATTACAAAACACTCAAAATGTCCATGCCCGGAATGGAAAGCAGTTTGTGGAATATCCGCCCCACGAATCCTCAATTGATGATAGCCTGAACGAAGGTCAATCTTTGAAAACATAGTGCTACCACGCAACTGATCAAACAAGTCATCTATTCTCGGCAAGGGATACCTATTCTTGATGGTTACCTTATTATATTCTCTATAATCAATGCACAGCCTCATCGATCCATCTTTTTTCTTCACAAACACCACAGGAGCACTGATGACTACTTTTAGTCATCGGTTTTTGTGATAGTTTAGTATAAGATTCTAAAGTTTATTTATTTTTCTATGTTTTTTTACGCATGTTTTGTTTTATTTCTATTTAATGTCTTTTTATAATTTGATTTAAAATTCCCTAGTTTTAATTATTTTTCTATGTTATTTTTATGCTTGTTATATTGTATTTTATTATTTGTGATTTGTTTTAGAATTTAACTAATGATTATTATGTTTTTCTTTTGTAGGTTCAACATTCAAGCCCACATCAACATGCAACCCAAGGTCCACATGCAGCCCACAATGTACCTACCCGAGCCCCCTCTTCAAGACCAACCCAAGCCCACTATTGGAGAAGCCCATTGAAGCCCAAGAAGCCCCACTCATGTCAAACTCGACCACATGAATTCAATTCTTCATACATGTGGTCGGCCCCCTCCCTCTCTCTCCTCCTTTATTATTTTTTCCCTTTTTATTTCACATTCATCCCTTATTTCCCTCTCTCTCATGCTCATTTAAGACTCATCCATCCCCCTCTCTTATGTTTAATTTTCTTTTCATTTTCCTAAAATAAAATACATGAATCTAGCTATTCTCTCTGCCTCATTTAAATGACATGCATGTACCCTCACCTCTTTACATGGCCGGCCACCCCATTTTCTCCCCCTCTTCATTTCCATCTAGAACCTTCCCCTTCATCTATAAAAGGACCCAATCTGTAACGCCCCTGATTTTCCTGCGATTATTTTTATTCTCATTGGCATTACGATGACGCGTTTCCGTGGCTTGTGCCATGTGTGGAGTATGGTTTAGCTCCTTAGAACTGAGTGCCCTATTTGGTAGCCTGTTGGCAAGATCTCCCTAGCAAGCCGAGTCGTTTTGGGTGACCCGGTGTGGATTCTCGGGGGGATGTTTGTGTTTGGCTTTATTTGGGTATAACTCGAGTTCTGTTCGTCGAAAGTTAATTTCGACTTCGCCGTTGTGTTCGTAGCATGGGTATTTAGCTAAGGTGCGAATTTCGTCGAATTCCGAGGTGATTCGGTTTTCGTGTCGTTTGGTGTGTTATTAATATATGTGATCAATTAATTAAATTGATTTGGCTGTCCTGTAGCCTTCAGATTTATTGGCCGATTATTAAATTCTACGGGAGAATTTAATTGGGCAGTTATTGCCTTGCCTTGGTGGCAGCCATATATTGGCTTATTCTTTTTTTTGGAATTTACTTAAGGTAATTAAGGGATTAGGCCTTTTTAGGGTTCGGTTATGGCTGAACCGGCGTTTAGCTTTAGTATAAAAGCTTTTCTTAAGAAGTGGCTGCCCACTTCTTTCTATTTCTTCTTCCTGTAAAAACTGTCCCTGCTTGTTCGCGGAAATCAGAGGAGAAACCGCCATTCCTGTACCTCCTTCGGTCGGTGATTCCGGGCTTGATCGTGGACGGAATTCGATTCCAAGAGCGGCGTTGTCTTGCTCTCTCTGAGATCTTCGTTTCGACGGTAAGATATTCAGTTTTCGTGGAGTTTTGTTGAGATTTGGGATTTCGGTTTTGGAGGTTTTTCGCCATTAATGTCCTAGAGTTTGTTCTAGGTGCTGCTGCTGTTAGTGCCGTGTGAAGAGGAGGGAAAGCCGTCCAAAGCTTCGTCGGAAATTGAGGCAAGTGGTATTCTTGCCCTTGCCAAGTTTCTTTTTGTATTATCTTGCTGTATTTGAAAATCCCGGTTAGCCCTAGGGTAGAGGCCTTGCTGTTCCTTCATTTTTTGCAAAATTGTAGGGTTTAGTTTCTCCTATTGAGCCCCCCTACTTTGTGCTGTTAGTGCCCAATCCGCAGGCGTAATGCCAATTTTCTTTATTTCAGATTTCTATCTGTTTGCTATTTTTGGGTGTAGCCGAGAGAGAGTATTAGGAGGGGGTGCTTGCTGTATGTCCGGGGAAAAGACCTAATTTTGGTCTGGCCGGAGTTTTGTGATCGTTGAGCTTAGGAGTAATCTTCTCGGGTTTGTCATGCCCGTGAAAAAAGTGTCACCCCCGTGACCCCCTTCGACGATCGTCGACCTAGGAATGACGATCGTCGAGCTCCAGTTTGCCTTAGCTCCGCTCGACGCTTTTCCTGGAGAGAAAACGTCGAGCTCCGCTCGACGCTTTTTCGGGAGGAAAAGACGTCGAGCTCAGCTTCTGTTTGGCTCTGATCGTCGCTCAACATTTTACCTGGAGGGAAAACGTCGAGCTCCGCTCGACGCTTTTCCGGGAGGAGAACGTCGAGCTCAGCTTTTGTTTAGCTTAGTTCTCCGCTCGACGTTTTTCCGGGAGGAAAAGACGTCGAGCTCAGCTTCTGTTTGGCTCTGATCGTCGCTCAACGTTTTTCCCGGAGGGAAAACGTCGAGCTCCGCTCGATGCTTTTCTTGGAGAGAAAAAGTCGAGTTCCGCTCGACGCTTTTCCGGGAGGAGAACGTCGAGCTCAGCTTTTGTTTAGCTTAGTTCTCCGCTCGACGCTTTTTCGGGAGGAAAAACGTCGAGCTCAGCTTCTGTTTGGCTCAGTTCGCCGCTCAACATTTTGAACGTCGAGCTCAGTTAGCGTTTAGCTCTATTCGACGCTCGACGTTTTCCGGGATAAAAAACGTCGAGCTTCATTCTGTCTTAGCGTCGTTCGACGCTTGACGTTTTCCGAGAGGAGAACGTCGAGCTCAGATTTGTCTCGAGCCGTTCGACGCTCGATGCTTTTCCGGGAGGAAAACGTCAAGCTCAGCTTAGCCTTATCTCTGATCGACGCTCGACGATTTCCTGGAGGAAGATCGTCGAGCTTCGCTCGCCTTTAGCCTTCGACGATCGTCGACCTCCAGGGTGATGATCGTCAGGCTTCTTTTTGGCCTTCAGCCGATCGACGATCGTCGACTTCTGACTGACGATCGTCGAGTTCCGTGTTACCTTAGTGGGATTGTGGTTAGAGTTTGGTTTTCGCATTGAGTTAGGCTAGCTCACTCAACGCCAAGGTTTAGGTAGGCATGGAGTGGGTCTCACTCAATTCCTTGTCGTGTTGATTCATTTCAACACTCTTTCTTTACCTTGATTTCTGTTCCCGAGTGGTTTCTTGTTGTATTTCTGGGTTTCCTTGTCGGCCATTTTCTTTATATTCTTGAAGGCCGAATCGTTGGTCGTGGTTGGTAGTGGTGGTTTGTAGCTCTTCAGGGGGTGTAGTTGTGTGATGTAGCCAAGGCCACTCTTATTTTCTTGCTCCAGGTATGCCTGGGCATGTTGGGTGGAAGGTCCCTTGTGCTTTCATGTGTTGACCCTCGAGCTTGTTGACTTGGACATGGTGGATTGGGGGACTGGGTTTGCCTTCGATCCGGTTTCTCATTGTTTGATTTTGCTACTACCACTTCCCATAGTTTAGGGTGTTAGAAGTTTCTTCCTTGGTGGTTTGCAGCACTTTTGGCTCTTGGTAGCCTAGTAGGCCCTGCAGGATGTTGTTCCTGGGTTGGGTTGTTGTTGTTTCCTTGCACGTGGTGCACTTTCTGTTTTCCTGTTTTTGGACAGTTGTGTCTCTTTCTACTGCATGTTTTTTTTAGTTACTTCTTCCTTTTGGTTGACTCTTACATGCAGTTGTTTTTACCTTGTTTTGTTTGCTGAGGTATTCTGTTTTCTTTTGGAATGCCTCAGGTTCAGAGCTGTAGCTAGTTGGGTGGCTAGTTTGCTGTGGTGGTGTTGGTGGTCTCTTGGACTTTGGAGATCCGTTTGCCTTGTTAGTGAGGTAGTTTTTCAGTACTTTCTTACAGACATACATGTATGCCAGTGGGTTCGTGTCAGGTTGTTGGCACCCACTGGTAGTTTTTACCTTGTACTAGATATATTACTTATGCTGTTACCGTTTTCTAAAGATAGTCTACTTGCTCTGAGAAGGATTTATGCTAGGTTGCTAGGTACTTTTAAACTATAAGTATTATTATAAATAAAGCTCATGATAAGCATGTTTTGTAAAACTTAATCATTATTTTCCAAACAACATATAAAGATCGTTTTCTTATATATTATATAAATTAAATGTAGGGTCCTGCATAGCATGAGTGGTTCTCTTGGGACCCTTATGCGCTCTTTAGGTCGTCAAACCTGATAAAGTATTCTTCCGCAGCGTATAAATATAGTTTTTCTTTTGTGGACTAGGTGATCCACAGAGCCGAGGGATACGGTCTCTAATATATAACTGATTTTCTAATCATTAAACTCATGATTTTCTTTCATTAAGTTTGTAGGTGGTTTTGCCTGAACGTCAGCAGTTATCCCCTGCTTGACGTGGCATCATAACGCGTATTTTCTCATACTCTGATATTTCTTAATTCGGAGAAAATGCGGGTTGTGACAGTTGGTATCAGAGGGAGGTTGCTTGACAAGTTAGTTGAGCAACCTTCCTTTGTTTGCTTTAGTAGTTCAGCATCATGTCATTCACACATCGAAATGTCATCAGCACGTCTTGGCAAAAGCACGAACACTACACTCATGGCATAACATGAAGTATACGGGGCATATTATGTAGTATGGGATGCATAATATGTGTTCGTATATGGATCCACCATAGGGGCAGCATGTGAGGGTTATGTAGTATGGGATGCATAACCTCACCACATGACTGTGACTAGCACGTTTCTTTTTTCGTTGCATGGAAATGTTATGTAGTATGGGATGCATAACATTTTCATGCGTACGCCGCTCATAACATGCATTAGGGCCTTTTTAGAATGCATAACACAAGCATGCATAGCATATCATTGCATAAGCACAACGTGCCAAGCTAAAGATTTGCAGGATGACATATGTACACAAATAAGTTTTCAAAATAATATAAAGTCATGCATTCCCGATCTAGGCACAAGAGTTAGTAAGGTGGTGGTTAACCATCCTAGGTTAGGGCATAACATCAAATTTTCGTTAAAAAAAAAGATAAACTCTCAGAGCAAGTTTAGCAGCTTTAAGTATATATCTATATATGTATTGTCTGTACTTGTATTTGGTTCCAGTGGATGTTTGGGATCTGATTTGTGTTGTTATGATCCTAGGATGGCTAGGCATCCTGCGACTCGATCGACTCCCCTGTCTGAGGGTGAGTCGTCTGGAGCTCAGAATGATGCGGTGATCGAGGGTCTGCGTCAGAGTAACGAATCCATGGGCAGGCAGTTGGAAAAGGTGCGAGCCTTGATTCAGTCCTTGGTGGCAGCTGTGGCAGGGCAGGCTCAGGGGGTGCAAGTTCCTGCTGGGGGGTTAGCTGTTCCTCCTCCCCCTGCACCCTTGAGACCTCCAGTGGTGGTGCCCGCGGAGATGGCCTTCATCTCGAAGTTTCAGAGACTGAGCCCTCCCACTTATGACGGAAAGGCAGATTTCATGGTCATTGATGATTGGCTGATCTCCATGGAGGAGATGTTCTCGTACTCAGGGATTATAGATGACCAGAGGGTGATGATAGCCGCCTATCAGCTTAAAGGCTTGGCTAAGAGTTGGTGGCTGAGAGAAAAGGAGAGCTTGGTAGCTGGAAGCTCTTGGGAAGTGTTCAAGGGGATGTTGTTGAGGAAGTTCTTGCCTTCGGTCGAGCGTGACCGCCTCATGAATGACTTCCTCTATCTGAAGCAAAGGCAACTCATGGTGGGTTAGTATGAGATAGAGTTCAGTAAGTTGAGCCGTTTTGCCCCTGGATTGGTCAGCGTTGAGGCTGATCGAGTTAAGAGATTCCTCGGTGGTTTAAGGAGCGAGGTGCAGCAGTTGACCAGTGCTTATGGGTCAGTGACTTATGCTGGAGTTGTAGAGGCTGCTCTAAAGGTGGAGGCTATTGAGACCACGAAGAGCAGAGGCCAACAGATGAGGAAGGACAAGAGGAAGTCTGTGGAGGAGAAGAAGCCCTTAGTACCCAGTGCTGCTCCGGGAAAGAGGAGCAAAGTGGTGTGCAGTTTCTGTGGCCGGTCAGGCCACCATGTCGAGAAATGTTTCAAGAAGACGGTAGCTCAGAGGAAGGAGCAAGTCCATACGATTCAGAGTGCTCCTAGGAGAGATGTCTCCTATTCTGTTTGCAAGCAATCCGGGCATGATGCGGCCCAGTGTTGGTCCAAGGATAGAGTCTGCTTTCAGTGTGGGCAGAAGGGTCACATCAAGTCTAGGTGTCCTCAGGTTCAGCCAGCTCTTCCTACAGTTCCATTATAGGCATTACCTCCACCTCAGCGTGTGGATAAGGGAAAGGGGAAGCTGAACGTGATCTCTTCCGAGGAGGCTCAAGCCTCGACTCAGGTCATTTCAGGTTAGTTGTTTGTTGTTTTTCTAGCCTGGTAGCTTTATTTGCTAGAATTTTTCCGGTATTGTTGTGCTAGTTCCATAGTTTTGGGTGCTCCTATAGGGAAATTTAAGGTGAAGAACCGCTGGGCGCGTGTTCTGTTTGATTCCAGCGCTACCCACTCGTTCGTGGCTAGAGCCTTTGTGGAGCGTCATCGGTTGACTCTTGATCGTGTTCGGGATTCCTTCCGTGTCATGTTTCCCTCTGGTGAATCTGTGTTGTCATATTTGGGCATTTTGGATTGCCCGGTTTTGTTAGGGGACTTTCTTGCGAAGGCGGACCTGAAGATGATTGATCTGGAGGACTTCGACGTCATTTTGGGCATGGACTGGCTGTCTAGGTATGATGCGGTCATTCAGTGCAAAGGAAAGCGCTTGGACTTCATCAGGGACGACGGTCAGCCCGGCAGCGTGTATGTTAATCCGTGTTAGGATTCTCCTATCATCTCTGCGGTATGTGCTCAGAGGTTGTTTCTTTCTGGTTGTTGTGCTTGTTTAGTCTCGACGGTTGGAACCGCTGTTAGCGTGCCACGCTTGGAGGAGAGTCCTATTATTCGTGGTTTCGCCGATGTTTTTCCTGATGATCTTCCTGGTCTTCCTCCTGATCGAGATGTTGAGTTTTTTATTGATTTAGAGCCGGGTATGCGTCCTATTGCGAAGGCGCCGTACCGGATGGCCCCTCATGAGTTAGAGGAGTTGCGAGTTCAGTTGGATGAGCTGTTGGCTAAAGGTTTTTTTAGGCAGAGTTCGTCGCCTTGGGGTGCACCTGTTTTGTTTGTAAAGAAGAAAGATGGGTCGATGCGGCTTTGCATCGACTATAGAGAGTTGAACAAGGTCACTATCAAGAACAGGTACCCTCTGCCGAGGATCGATGATTTATTTGACAAGTTGCGCGGTAGCTCGGTGTTCTCCAAGATCGATCTTCGTTCTGGTTATCATCAGCTCAGGATCCGTGAGGCAGATATTCCACGGGCTGCGTTTAGATCGAGGCATGGACACTTTGAGTTTTTGGTGATGTCGTTTGGTCTGACAAACGCACCATCAGCCTTCATAGATATGATGAACCAGGTGTTCAAGGATTTCCTTGACAAGTTCGTTGTGGTCTTCATTGATGACGTGTTGGTTTATTCTCGCAGCACGGAGGAGCATGAACAGCATTTGCGATTGGTTCTGACAGAGTTGAGGAATCACAAGTTATTTGCCAAGTTGAGCAAGTGCAAATTTTGGTTGCCTCAGGTTTCTTTTCTAGGCCACGTGGTGAACAAGGATGGGAACTCGGTTGACCCAGAAAAGATTGCAGCAGTGATGGATTGGAGCTGGCCGAATACTCCTAAGGAGATCAGGAGTTTCTTAGGGTTGGCTGGTTACTATAGGAGGTTCGTGGAGGGTTTCTCTTCCCTAGCTGCACCTTTGACCAAGCTGACTCAGAAGAATGTGGCTTTTGTTTGGAGCGAGAAGTGTGAAAAAGCTTTTCGGGAGCTAAAGAAGAGATTGTGCTCTGCTCCCGTTCTGACCCTGCCTATTGAGGGTGTGGATTATGATGTATACGTCGATGCTTCGCTTGTAGGTCTGGGATGCGTATTGATGCAGTTTGGGAAGGTGATTGCCTATGGGTCAAGGCAACTGAAGACTCATGAGAAAAATTATCCTACGCATGACCTTGAGTTTGACGCGGTTATCTATGCTTTGAATTTGTGGAGACACCTATTTTATGGGGCTCAGTGCAAGATCTTTACTGACCATAAGAGCCTGAAGTTCGTGTTCACGCAGAAGGAGTTGAATCTGCGTCAGCGGTGGTGGCTAGAGTATGTGGCTGATTATGATGTAGAGATCCAGTACCATCCGGGCAAGGCCAATGTGGTGGCCGACGCCCTGGGCCGAAAGACAGGAAAGACCTTTAACCTCTCCGCCGATCGTTTAGTAGAGAAGTTCCTCCTTATGGATATTTCAGTGGGATGCTGTAGTTTGCAGAGTAGTTTGTCAGTGGAAGAGCCGTCCTGGATTTCTTTGACTAGACTGCACCAGAAGGACGATCCTAATCTTATGCACCTTTTCACCAGGACTGAGAAGGGAGAGTTGCCTGATTTTGCTATCGATGATGCGGGTACTTTGAAGTACCGCGGCAGGTTTTGCGTTCCCGCTGTTGAGGATATTAGGAGGATGATTTGCAGTGAGGCTCATGGTTCAAGCGTTGCCTACCATCCAGGATCTACGAAGATGTACCGTGACTTAAGGCAAATTGCCTGGTGGTATGGCATGAAAGGAGATATAGCCCGATTCTTTGCTGAGTGTCACACTTGCAAGCGTGTGAAGGCCGATCATGGAAGGCCTGGTGGTAAGTTGGCTCCGCTAGAGATCCCAACTTGGAAGTGGGAAAGTATATCTATGGACTTCATTACGGGTTTACCAAAATCCCCGAGAGGATTGGATTCTGTTTGGGTTATAGTGGATAGATTGACGAAGTGCGCTTACTTTGTGCCTTATAAGATTGATTACCCGATTAGGAAGATAGCAGAGTTGTATTTGAATGAATTCATCCGACTCCACGGTGTGCCGGTTAGCATCATTTCTGATCGAGACTCCCGGTTTACTTCCCGTTTTTGGCAGAGTCTGCAGGAGGGTTTGGGTACGGATCTGATGTATTCTACTGCGTACCACCCACAGACCAATGGGCAGATGGAGCGGGTTAATCAGATTGTTGAGGATATGATCTGATGCTATATTTTAGACCACGGTGGAGCGTGGGATGAGCGGGTGCGACTCATGGAATTTGCCTATAATAACAGTTATCAGGAAAGTTTGTAGATGGCTCCGTTCGAAGCCTTGTATGGAAGGCGCTGTAGGACTCCGTTGTTTTGGGCCGAGGCTGGTGAGAGGCCGTTGTTGGGTCCTGATGCGCTGGAGGATATGTGTTGGTACCCTAGATGTGATTTGGCTTATGTAATCCCTTTCCAGCCCCTCGTGATCCATATAAAGATATATGATCATGTTTAGTCTTTGTTTAGTCTCCCTAGGGCAGTATATAACTGACCTAGAGCTTAGGTTAGAAGTTCTAGATGTTTTTGTAGTTAAGGCTTTTCCGTTCGACTATCGTCGAACGAGGCCTCGCGATCGTCGATCATTGATCGACGATAGCAGGGCTATTGAATCGTTGAAGTCAAGACAATTATTGTCGACCGTTGGTCGACGATCTCAGAGCTAGCTTACTACGCTCTGAAGGTTGGTCGACGATCTGTCATCAACAGATCGACGATCGTGTTCTAGCTTCACGATTTCTGTCTCGACAGATCTTTGCCTTAATCGTCGACATCATTGTTGGTCGACGATATCTGTCTCGACAGATCTCTGCCTTAGTCGTCGACATCATGAGATGTTCGACGATTTCTGTGTCATCAGACTTTTTGCTTTAGTCGACGATATCTGTTTGCTGGTCGACGATCTGTTTGCTGGTCGACGATCTATTAGCTGGTCGACGATCTATTTTCTGGTCGACGATTTCTGGTCGACGATTTCTGGTCCGACAGATTCCTGCTATTGGTCGACGATTTGTTAACAGGTCGACGATCTTCGAACCCCTGTTCGACGATTTCTGTCTGCTTTTATCTATTTATATTTATGCTATTCCTTGGTTTATTTCCAAGTGTGTTAGCTTGTGGTTAGAAAGATCTCTGAAGTTATTTGTTGCTAAAATGATGGCTTAAATTCAAAATGAATTATTTACAAATTCTGTCAAACATAAATTACGGGATTCAGTATTCTTGATAAAGCATTTTGTCCTATTATACAAATTACGTTGACTTTATCTTTCCAGCCTGTTTTCTAGCCGTTGGTACTATGTACTATTTCCAAGAAAGGTACGTCTTTATACTGAGATTTCTTTCCCGCTTATTTTATTCCTTATTGGGACTGACAGAAAGTTAATAGGCCATTCTATTCCTATTGCTATATTCTATTTTGAGATAATCTGTTGCAGGGCTCGAGAATTCAAATCAATAGAGCCGTTCCAAAGGAAAACGTGAAGACATATTTAAAAGAGATTTCTGCTCTAAGAAAAGTTACAGTAACAGACACAGAGAAAAATTATTCATCCGCTCAAGCATCATCAGAGCACTTCTTCAACATCTCTTTACAAGAAGAAGAAAAGTTTTCCTAAAGCAAAAGCCCAGAGCAATCATCTTCCATTCTCAAGTCTCCTGAGCAATCTGCTTAGAGTTTTTCAAAGACTTCAGAAAAGGCTCAAGATCTGCTTCAAGTGCTCCAGAATCTTAAGACCTGATAAAAATCAGTCTTCAGATTTCTGAGGATTTAGTTTCAGTTTATCTGAAACTCCTTCATCCTGAAGCAAAGGCTTTCCCTGGACTTCCACTGAGCCAGGGGGAGACTTTGATTCTTTAGAGAATCCACAAATCTTCTCTAATCTGTATTTAAAATAGAGAAGATAATCTAACCCTCTCAACCCCTTTGTAAAAAGAGTTTGTTCACATCTCTTCAAAAGTGAACGTTGGTGACAGGGCACCTTATCAACAACCTGTGGTTGAGCATCCTTATCAAAAGCTCAAAGGGTCTGTTTGATCTACCTGAATCAGATCATTGGTGGCAGGGCACCTTAGCAAAAACCTGTAGTGGATTCCTACCAGGGTGGTAGAAGAGTGGATGTACCTATTTAAAGGGAACCACTATATATCCTGTGTCCATCTGGTTATCTTGTTTATTCATTTTATTCTGTGGCTGTGATAGAACTACCTAGGATTGCTAGGTGCTGTGATAGGCTTGTAGTTAACTGAAATTTCAGTCAACTTCTTCACTTGTGCACTTCACTGTGTTAGGCTCTTAGGGTTCAAGTATCAGATTTTCTATTCCGCAAATAAACTCCAAGGGAGCTGACTAAGTGTTCATAAAATTTTGAATACTCTATTCACCCCCCCTCTAGAGTAGTTTACAACTTATCCCCTCACTTTCAATTGGTATCAGAGGGAGGTTAGCTGTTCATACAGGCTAACACCTGAGTTAAAAGATCCTGTGATAAGTTGTTTCCTGATACCATTCACAAACACTTTCACACATGGCCCAGTCTAAGGATTATTCAAGCACCAGACCTCCTGTATGCAACTTGTCCAAGTTTGGCATATGGAAGGCCAGGATAAGACTATACATGAATTCTATTGATGAAGATATTTTTTCTTCTATCTTGACAGGACCACCTGCTAGGCCTGCTGCTGCTTCCACTTCTGCTGATCTCAGTGCTGTGCCACCACCTGACTACAATGAAACTTACAAGAAGGCAAAAGCAGCTGATGCTAAAGCAATGAATATCCTAGCTCAGACAATGTCTGATGAGATATTCCAGAAGCTGGCTGAATGTACCTCAGCCAAAGCTATGTGGGATTCCCTCAACCACATAGTTGCTGGCTCAGCTGATGAGAGGAAGGACAGGAGATCCAATCTCACCTCTCAGTATGAAAACTTCAAGAAGGATGATGCTGAAGACATTGACACCATGTACACAAGACTCAGTTCAATAATAAGTGAACTGAGGTCCTTAGACAAGGAGATAACCTTGTCAGAAGTCAATGACAAGATCCTGATGTGCCTTCCCATCTCTTGGGACTCAAGGATATGGCCCATCAAGGATGGAAGAAACACTGTGGAACTCTCCACAGAAGCTCTGTTGGGAAAGCTCAGGTCATATGAGCAAACCTTAAAGAGTAGAGCTGCTGTAACTGAAGTGAAGACTCCCACTCCTACAAAGAAAGAGCATTCTCTAGCTCTTAAGGCTGCTGAGACTTCTGAAGGAAGTCAATCAAATGAGGAGTTACTGGCACTCATTGCCAAGAGATTCTTCAACATGGGAAGAAGAGACCTCAGAAAGAAGTTCTCCAGGCATGAGGACAAGCCAAGGTATGACAAGACTCCATCTAAAGAAATCATTTGTTATGTATGCAGCAAGCCTGGACACATTGCCCCAGATTGTCCAGAGAAGAAGTATAAGGAGAAGAAACATGAGAAAGAATACAGGAAGCACCACTCCAAGTCCTCATCACACAAATACAAGAAGAAGGACAAGGGATTTGTGGCTGCTACCTGGAGTGAAACAGAAGAGGATACCTGCTCCTCTAGCTCCAGTGATTCAGAAGAAGAAGAAGAGAAGAAAGCCAAAGAGGTCTGCCTCATGGCCATTGATGCCTGCAGCTCTCTGTCAGCTGCAGAGAATTCTGAAGAAGAAGGAGACAATGAAGAAGACTCCTTTATGGAGGACCAGGTAATCGACTCATTTGATTTCTCATCTCCTGAGTTCAAACTAAAATTTAAAACTCTATGTTTAGACTTACTATTATCAGAAAAAGAAATTAAGTCACTTAGATTAAAAATAATGGAACTAGACATGGAAGGTGTTGAAATAATCAGATTAGAAAAGGAATTAGAGAGCTCAAAAGAAGAAGTAACATTTCTAAAGTTAGAACTAGCTAAATCTAAGAGGTTAGAAGAACAATTAAATGGCAGAAGCCTTAAATTATCTGAAATAACCTGTATAGCAAACACTAGGGTTGGTAATGATAAACTAGGCTTAGGTGCTACACCTAGTGAACCCATCCTCCTCACAAAGGAGAGATTTAGCACTCCAGTAAAATTTGTTTCTGAATCAGGAATAAAGAATACTGAGGAAATTGAAAAATGCAAGAAAATTCAGAATAAGATTAAGAAAGAGAATAGGAAGAAAAAATTTCTAGCTTTACAAAAATCGTCGAACATTAATCGACGATCGTCAAACCAATCGTCGAACGACTATCGACGATCGCTGAACACCTTCACCAAGTATGATATCTTTGGTGCAGGAGATCGACGATCTCATCTTGAGTCGTCGACCAGTGATCGACGATCGTGGAATCCAGAATATAGCTATACTGGAAATGATCGACGATATGGCTTGCGATCGTCGACCATCGATCGACGATCTGGACTTAAGCCGGAAAATCATTTTCAAACTTCCAGAACTTCAAATCCTAATCACCACCCCAGGTTGTTTAATCCTTCAACTGAATGGATTATCCCACCTAGGAGATCACACCCCTTAGGATATAAATCAAAGCCTGCAAAATCTTTTATATCTAGTTTTTCTTTTGTGAAGAATACTGGACCCAAGGTAACCTGGGTCCACAATGTGTAACTGCTCTTTCTGCAGGTGAAGACCTATCCAGTCATACATGACAAATGGTATCTGGATAGTGGATGCTCAAAGCATATGACAGGAAAGAAGAAGAACCTGTCAGGTTTCAAAGCCAAGCTGGGACCAAAAGTTGTATTTGGGGATTCCAGCTGTGGACAGACTGAAGGGTATGGGAGCTTCACCATAGGAGCTGTAACCTTCAAGAAGGTAGCTTATGTCTCAGGACTAAAGCACAACCTAATCTCTGTAAGTCAAATGTGTGATGCTGGATACAAGGTATGGTTTACTGACACTGCCTGCAATATTTCTTTAAATAATACTGTGGTATTAGTAGGCATTAGAATTGGAAATGTTTATGTTGTAGATTTTAATTCCTCCAAATCTGAAATATGCTTATTTAATGAAGTAACCAGTAATAATTCCCTTTGGCATAAGAGACTTAGTCATGTAAACTTGAAAAACATCTCTAGGTTGGCTAAATACAATCTTGTAAGAGGATTACCTTCTTGCCCCTACAAGAAGGAAGGCCTTTGCAAAGCTTGTCAACTAGGAAAGCAAACAAGAAATAGCTTTAAATCAGTTAATAAAAGTGATTCTCCCAGGATTCTGTACTTGCTACATTTGGACTTATTTGGTCCTATTGCTGTACAGAGTCTTGGAGGAAAGTCTTACACTCTAGTAATTGTAGATGACTTCTCTAGGTTCACTTGGGTATTCTTCTTGAGAACTAAGGCTGATAACTTCAAGGTTCTTACAGATTTTCTAAAGTGTATACAGAGTGAGTATTCTACTCAGATTGCCTTGATCAGAAGTGATCATGGTACTGAGTTTGAGTCTCTTCTTATGCAAGAATTCTGTGAGAAGGAAGGTATCAAACATAGCTTCTCTGCTCCTAGAACTCCTCAACAAAATGGGGTAGTTGAAAGGAAAAACAGAACCCTAATTGAAGCTGCAAGTACATTGTTGGCTGATGCTAACATGCCTCTGTCCTTTTGGGCTGAAGCAGTTAGCACAGCTAACTATGTATTGAACAGAAGTCTGATACATAAACTCAAGGGTAAGACTCCCTATGAATTACTTAAGCAAGTGAAACCTAAAATAGATTATTTTAGAGTGTTTGGCTGTGTTGCTTTTGTTCATAACAATAACAAAGAATACCATAGAAAATTTGAGGCAAAAGCTTCAATGGGAGTCTTTCTAGGATACTCTCAAGTAAGCAAAGCCTATAGGGTCCTTAATAAATCTTCTCTTAAGATAGAAGAGTCTGCACATGTCTCTTTTGATGAGACAGTCATGTACTATAAGGAGAAGGATTCTTCTTCTAATAGTACAGTGCAAGTCCTAGGAGTAAGTAAGGATTTGGAAGGTTTGAGACTCACACAGGAGAATCATCCCCAACAAACTCCTCAGGTTGCTTCCTCAGATTCTGAATCTGATGTAGATCTGCTTGAAGCTAAAGCACCTGCTCCAACAGTTGATCAAATTCCACATGAGGAAGTAAATCTTGAAACTGTTGAAGATCAGATCATTGTTGAACCTACTGATCTTGTCACACTTAGAGATCACCCTGTATCTCAAGTGATTGGAGACATTTCAGCAGGAGTCCAGACAAGACATCAACTCAACAAAAATGTGATGTTTGCTTGTTTCCTTTCTCAGGTTGAGCCCCTAACCATTAAAGATGCTGAGCTTGATCCCCACTGGATTATAGCAATGCAAGAGGAGCTTAACTAGTTTGAAAGATGTAAAGTTTGGACCTTGGTTCCAAGACCAAGAGGCCAACGGATCATAGGCACCAAGTGGGTGTTTAGAAACAAGCTTGATGCCCAAGGCATAGTAGTTAGAAATAAGGCTAGGCTAGTAGCTCAAGGCTATAGACAGGAGGAAGGCATAGATTATGATCAGACTTTTGCCCCTGTAGCCAGACTAGAAGCCATTAGGATTTTCCTAGCCTATGCTGCCTATAAAAGATTTAAGGTCTTCCAAATGGATGTGAAGAGTGCTTTCCTCAATGGAGATTTAAAGGAAGAAGTGTTTGTTGAACAACCACCAGGGTTTGTTTCATCAACACTACCCACTCATGTGTTCAAACTCCAAAAGGCTCTATATGGACTTAAGCAAGCTCCTAGAGCTTGGTATGAGACCTTAGCAAATTTTCTTCTAGAACACAAGTTTGTGAGAGGTGTAGTAGATAGAACCCTATTCATTAGACATCATAAGGACTCAAAACTGTTAGTTCAAATCTATGTAGATGACATTATATTTGGCTCTACTGATCCCAAACTATGCAAGAGGTTCTCTGAACTAATGCACTCCAAGTTTGAGATGAGCAGCATGGGTGAGTTATCCTATTTCCTTGGTCTCCAAGTGAAACAGAGTGTTGATGGCATTTTCATTTCACAATCAAAATATGCCAGAGAGCTGGTTAAAAGATTTGGAATGTCTGATGCTTCATCAATGAGCACACCTATGGCCTCAAATGCAGTTATTGATTCTGATGTCAATGGCAAGTCTGTTGATCAAAAGAATTATAGAGCCATTGTTGGTTCCCTGCTGTATTTGACTGCAAGTAGGCCTGACATAATGTTTGCTACATGCCTATGTGCTAGGTTTCAGGTCAACCCAAAGGAATCTCACTTAACTCTCCTCAAGAGGATCTTGAGATACCTTAAGGGATGTCCTAACTTAGGACTGTGGTACCCAGCTGAGTCAGGATTTGAATTAATTGGATATTCAGATGCTGATTATGCTGGTTGTAGAGTTGACAGGAAAAGCACCTCAGGGACTTGTCAGTTCCTGGGAGAGAGACTTGTCTCTTGGTTTTGCAAGAAACAGGCATCTGTGTCTACTTCAACTGCTGAGGCTGAATATATAGCAGCAGCTAGTTGTTGTTCACAGATCCTGTGGATTCAAAATCAGCTAGTGGATTATGGGTACACACACTCAAACACAAAAATTCTGTGTGACAGTACCAGTGCAATATCAATTGCTCAAAATCCTGTGCACCATTCCAGGACCAAGCACATTGAGATTAGACATCATTTTCTGAGAGATAATGTGGAAAAGAACAAGATAGTAATGGAATTTATATCCACAGACCTGCAAAGAGGAGATATTTTCACTAAGCCCCTTGATGAACAAAAGCATTTGTTCTTCCTGAACCAGCTTGGCATGATTAATGGTTCAGAGTAGTGAAAATTTAGATAGTTTTGTTTTCTGTCTAAAATCGTCGAACGACTGCTCGACGATCTTCGACCAGGTCAGAACTATCGTCGATCAATCGTCGACGACAGCTCGTTCTGTAGTAAGGCAGAAATCGTCGACCAACTGGTCAACGATCTCTCCTTAGGTATCTATCGTCGACCAATGGTCGACGACAGATTTTCTGTGCTGTGTGGAGAATCGTCGACCATCATATATTGATCGACGATCGTAGTAATTGCGTGTAGTCGGTCGATGTTTACCGATTTAGTCAAACATTGACTATCGTTGGTCTGTGTTCGACGACCGATTTTATTCCGGGTTCGACGATCGCAGATTTGTTTCTAATAGTCGATTTAGGTCTGAAGATCGTCGTCCTTTCGCTCCGTCTTTTCATATTCCTTCTTCTGGCTTAGAATTCGCTCTCGAACTCTAACCCCGCGCGATTCTCTTCTCCCCTGTTTTGCTTCTCGATTCGCCATCTTCTCTCAAATTCTATGGCGATTCCTTCTGCTGTTCTCTTCGGAATGAAGTTCGACACGGGCTTCTGTGTCGACTTCGATTCTTTCTGCCGATGCGATCAACCAATCCAAGATATTCTGCAGCTATGTGAAGACCAAGGCCTCAAGAAATTCATGTCATCCGCACCTAAGATTAATATACCCGAGATTCGTGAATGGGTATACACCTCGTCCTCCAGCGACGAAGCGATGTCAGGAAAGATAAATGGCGAGGAGGTCACTCTGACTCCTGAAGTATTGACTGAGCTGTTTGGACTGCAAACAGGAACTGAGGAATATGAGCAAAGCTCAGAGGAATATGGCCGCATGCTCACTGTGATGGGCCATGCCGAAGGGATTCCGGCTAAGCTGCTGAAGATAAACTTGTCTCCAGAATACAAGTTTCTGGCAGACCTGGTGGGCAAGATCATTTTGGGAAAACATTCGGCGCATGACAATATCAACAGGCAACAGTTTGCCCTTATGTCGGCTTTGGTGAATAGGACGCAGTTAGCCTGGGGGAAAGTTCTATTTGACCTAATCAGGAGAAAGAACAACAAGAAAGAGGTAAATCTTGCCAGGGTACTGGGTGTGTTTCTATATGTGAAAGCACCCCTGCTGCTCGTTTCTGCACCCTCCGCAGTAAATGCTAGCAAGAGGTTGGACCCCTCGCTATTCAAGAAATCTCAGAGGATTATCAAGAAGTACAGCCAGGGTTGATCCTAACCCTTCTTCAGACACAAGGGCTGATTCGGCTGCTCTCCCGCTTACTGGGGAAGGCTCAGCAACCCCTGCATCCTCTTCTCCTGCATTACTCTCTACAACACCCGCAGTGCCACCACAACATGCATCATTCATTCCACCTGCATCTCCACACCAGTCACCAACACCACATCATCTGGCAGCTTCAGCCAGTGTTGACATGGTGACTGCCACCATCCTCACAAACCTTTCTCAACATGAATCCCACACTCATGTTGATGATCACCCATCTCCACATGATTCCTTTGATCATGTGGCAGATCATCCTGCCTCCATTCCATCCACCTCTACATCATCAGCATTTCAGATATCCCCTGAAATGCTTGCACACCTTGTACAGCTCATCACTCCCTCCATCCAAAGCATGATTGAGGCTGCCAATGCCCCTCTCATTGCCTCCATCAACTCTCTCACTGATGCCATCAAATCCATCTCATCTTCTGCTGAGCCCCCTTCTGTAAGATGCATGACTCCAGTCCCCACTGAAGTCATGCAGGGGGAGATGTCTGTCGAAGTGGTCTCAGGTGATGCCCTGACCCTTCAGGACAATTCCTCTCTTCCCCTTCAAGAATCTGTAGAAGTCCCTCAAGAAACTTCAGAGAAAGAACCAGAAGGTAAACTTTAAAACTCTTCCTCCAAAGGATATAATCAGGACTTCAATTTGATATCTGTATCTAACAAAGACATTCACTCCCTAGTGAATCTAGCTTCTGAGGAAGAAGTTCCTGAAAAAGAAAATGAAGAAGTCCCCATGGACGTTTGTGAGAAGGATGCTGCTCAACCTGATGGTATAGTTTTATTTAAGATTCTAATTAATTCAAACTCCATCTTTGAGTTAATTTCTTATCCCTTCCTTTTCATCACAGCTGCTGATGATCTTACATCAGTATTGCAAGTTGATGCTGCCAAGTCCATTGAGTCTGATAAAGACTTGGAATCATTTCTTTCCTCAGACTGTGAGTTCTCACTCACATCCCCTCCTTTTGTTCCTCCTCCTCAAGAGAAAATGGTCCCTTATAGACCTGAGTACCTTGATGACCCCTTGGTCAAGGATACCCTTTTCTTTTCCTGTATGGCACTCCTCTTGTGCCTTGCAGAGGTGTCTATCCCCGATGTCACTAATCATCTAGAAGGAATTATAACCTCCTTCCTAGATGCAAAGTGGTATCCTGTGTAGATCTTCAGGTAATCCTATCTATTACCTGTTGTTTGTTCACCTTGGGGGAATATCTTATTCCCACTTGGTTGTTAACCTATCTCTCTTTGCATACAGGCACAACCATAAATTCTGCTGCTGCTGAAATCATCAACATCCCTGCTGATGCTGCTGCTGAAGTAATTGAAGATGTGCAAGATAGAGCAGACAATGCTCCCAAGATGACTGAATTGGACTCAAGTTCAGGTACTCTAAACATTGACCAATTTATAGACTTTGTGGCTGAAGGTATTGCCTCTGAGTACATTGAAGGGATGGCTAAATATCATCTGGATTCCCTAGCCATCTCTCTAGAGAAAGCATCTGCCCCTGCAGATATTGTCATCTTTTCTCCTCCTATCCTTACCTATCCTATATCCACTCCTTCTATTGCAGAACTGGTCCCCAAGACAGTTCCTGAGTTGTATCCAGAATCAGAGCTATGGAAAAGTGCTCCAAATGTTGATCTGGATGCCCTTCTTTGGCAAGATGCCATTGAAGAAGCTAAAGAGAAAGAAGAAAGAGAAAAGAAAGACAAAGCTGAACTTACTGCCAAAGATCCATCTGAACTAAACTTGATGATTATGCTGGGAAAGACTCATCTCATTCTGATGATGATGATGATGACTCTGATGATTCGGACTCCTCTAAGAAAAGAAAAAGAGTTGCTTCCAAGAAAAGAAAAGCCCCTGCTCCTTCTACTGCAAATCCTAACAAGGATGTTCCCTATTACATTCTGAAGGGAATAGATCCTAAGAGCAAGGAATTCCAACCCTGGATGAGATTGTCAAAGAATCAGACTAAAGAAAATAAGAGAAGAAAGAGATATGACTCTCCAGTTCAAAAATTCCCCCCAGAGGTCCTCCTCCACCTCCTGGTGCTGGAGCCTCTAGAAGTATCTCTTTGCTCCAATTGGTAAATCAGCCAGTTCCAACCCCTCTCAATCTTATCAGAGAAGAAGTAGACAAGGCCAGGGAAGCCAAAGTGGTTCAGGACAAGGAAATAAAAGAAATGACAATACTCCCGTAGAACAAATAAAGGAGATGACTTATCAACAACCTACATTCTCTCCTCCTCCTTCTCCTAAGAAGTTAGTCCCAGAAAGGAAACCTTCTCCTCCAGGAAAGGTCCCTCCTCCTCTTTAAAGAAACCTGCTGCAGCTGATTCAAAAGGAAAAAGAGTAGTCTTTTCAGAAAATTCCCTCAAAAGTTCATTGAGCTTGCACCTCCTAGATCTCTCTATGCTCAAACTGATCCTAAGAAGACTGTGCAGATTCTCTCGATTCAAGCAAACTTGCTACAGCTCTTCAAAGGAATATGGAGATTGCAGCTCATACAGATTCTGATAGACCTCTCTCTCCATCAGACAAAACTGAAGCTGAAAGGATTGCCTCTATGGCAAGATTCAAGAGTCTATTGCACTTAGCATGATGGAGAGAGCCAAATCTCAAGGACTGGATCCTACAGCTTACTCAACAATGTCAGAATTCAGAGAAAAGGAACTGAGCAGAATTCAAGTCAATCCAGAAGCCTTTGACACTGAGGAATACATGAGACTACATCCTGCTGCAGTTCTACCGAGTTATGCTGAAAAGAAAATCATAGGAGAACATGATCTAATGCTATCTAAAAGACAAGCAGCAAACCCTAACAGAGAAATTATTTTCAAACCAGCTGCAATGCCCAAAAACTCATCTGATGCTAAACATGCTGATAAATCTGCTTGATACATTTCATTTCTGCTGATTTATGCTTGTGATATTTTCTGCGTATTGCCTGTGTTTTATCATTCTGGTTAATCTTTAGAAGTGTTGTTGTCTGCTTTAGCCTTTAAATTGGATTGGATAACATAACCCAAATAGGGGGAGATTGTTGGTACCCTAGATGTGATTTGGCTTATGTAATCCCTTTCCAGCCCCTCGTGATCCATATAAAGATATATGATCATGTTTAGTCTTTGTTTAGTCTCCCTAGGGCAGTATATAACTGACCTAGAGCTTAGGTTAGAAGTTCTAGATGTTTTTGTAGTTAAGGCTTTTCCGTTCGACTATCGTCGAACGAGGCCTCGCGATCGTCGATCATTGATCGACGATAGCAGGGCTATTGAATCGTTGAAGTCAAGACAATTATGTCGACCGTTGGTCGACGATCTCAGAGCTAGCTTACTACGCTCTGAAGGTTGGTCGACGATCTGTCATCAACAGATCGACGATCGTGTTCTAGCTTCACGATTTCTGTCTCGACAGATCTTTGCCTTAATCGTCGACATCATTGTTGGTCGACGATATCTGTCTCGACAGATCTCTGCCTTAGTCGTCGACATCATGAGATGTTCGACGATTTCTGTGTCATCAGACTTTTTGCTTTAGTCGACGATATCTGTTTGCTGGTCGACGATCTGTTTGCTGGTCGACGATCTATTAGCTGGTCGACGATCTATTTTCTGGTCGACGATTTCTGGTCGACGATTTCTGGTCCGACAGATTCCTGCTATTGGTCGACGATTTGTTAACAGGTCGACGATCTTCGAACCCTGTTCGACGATTTCTGTCTACTTTTATCTATTTATATTTATGCTATTCCTTGGTTTATTTCCAAGTGTGTTAGCTTGTGGTTAGAAAGATTCTCTGAAGTTATTTGTTGCTAAAATGATGGGTTAAATTCAAAATGAATTATTTACAAATTCTGTCAAACATAAATTACGGGATTCAGTATTCTTGATAAAGCATTTTGTCCTATTATACAAATTACGTTGACTTTATCTTTCCAGCCTGTTTTCTAGCCGTTGGTACTATGTACTATTTCCAAGAAAGGTACGTCTTTATGCTGAGATTTCTTTCCCGCTTATTTTATTCCTTATTGGGACTGACAGAAAGTTAATAGGCCATTCTATTCCTATTGCTATATTCTATTTTGAGATAATCTGTTGCAGGGCTCGAGAATTCAAATCAATAGAGCCGTTCCAAAGGAAAACGTGAAGACATATTTAAAAGAGATTTCTGCTCTAAGAAAAGTTACAGTAACAGACACAGAGAAAAATTATTCATCCGCTCAAGCATCATCAGAGCACTTCTTCAACATCTCTTTACAAGAAGAAGAAAAGTTTTCCTAAAGCAAAAGCCCAGAGCAATCATCTTCCATTCTCAAGTCTCCTGAGCAATCTGCTTAGAGTTTTTCAAAGACTTCAGAAAAGGCTCAAGATCTGCTTCAAGTGCTCCAGAATCTTAAGACCTGATAAAAATCAGTCTTCAGATTTCTGAGGATTTAGTTTCAGTTTATCTGAAACTCCTTCATCCTGAAGCAAAGGCTTTCCCTGGACTTCCACTGAGCCAGGGGGAGACTTTGATTCTTTAGAGAATCCACAAATCTTCTCTAATCTGTATTTAAAATAGAGAAGATAATCTAACCCTCTCAACCCCTTTGTAAAAAGAGTTTGTTCACATCTCTTCAAAAGTGAACGTTGGTGACAGGGCACCTTATCAACAACCTGTGGTTGAGCATCCTTATCAAAAGCTCAAAGGGTCTGTTTGATCTACCTGAATCAGATCATTGGTGGCAGGGCACCTTAGCAAAAACCTGTAGTGGATTCCTACCAGGGTGGTAGAAGAGTGGATGTACCTATTTAAAGGGAACCACTATATATCCTGTGTCCATCTGGTTATCTTGTTTATTCATTTTATTCTGTGGCTGTGATAGAACTACCTAGGATTGCTAGGTGCTGTGATAGGCTTGTAGTTAACTGAAATTTCAGTCAACTTCTTCACTTGTGCACTTCACTGTGTTAGGCTCTTAGGGTTCAAGTATCAGATTTTCTATTCCGCAAATAAACTCCAAGGGAGCTGACTAAGTGTTCATAAAATTTTGAATACTCTATTCACCCCCCCTCTAGAGTAGTTTACAACTTATCCCCTCACTTTCAATATGGAAGTTGCCGTGAAGCTTATTCGGGAGAAGCTTCGTATAGCCCAGGAGAGATTTGAAAAGAACGCCAATCGGCGTAGGTCTGCCTTGGAGTTTTCTGTAGGGGACCTTGTATTCCTCAAGGTTTCCCCAATGGTGGGTGTAAAGAGGTTTGGTAAGAGTCGGAAGTTGGACCCAGGGTATGTGGGCCCGTTTGAGATTTTGGAACAGATTGGTGTGTCAGCGTATAGGTTGGATTTGCCTGCGAACTTCCCAGGCGTGCATAATGTGTTTCATGTTAGCCAATTGTGTAAGTGTGTGCGCAGCAGTGGGCAGCTCTTAGACATTGTGCCCCAGTTGGAGCCCAACCTCTCTTTTGTTGAGGTGCTGGTTTGTATTTTGGATTCTCAGGAGCGTGTGCTGCGAAAGAAGTCCATACCGATGGTTAAAGTTCTATGGAAAAATCAGGATTTGGAAAGCGCGACTTGGGAGCTAGAGTCGGCTATGAGGAGGGCTTACCCTCACCTGTTTCATTGATTTGATCGGTATGTTTTCCTTCTTGTAACTCCTATTTGTTACTTCTCCTTCTTTAGTAGGAGTGTTGTGCGTAAAGTTTTGGGGCGAAACTTTCTTTTAGGGGGAGTGACTGTAACGCCCCCGATTTTCCTGTGATTTTTTTTATTCTCGTTAGCATTACGATGACGCGTTTCCGTGGCTTGTGCCATGTGTGGAGTATGGTTTAGCTCCTTAGAAATGAGTGCCCTGTTTGGTAGCCTGTTGGCAAGATCTCCCTAGCAAGTCGAGTCGTTTTGGGTGACCCGGTGTGGCTTCTCGGGGGGATGTTTGTGTTTGGCTTTATTTGGGTATAACTCGAGTTCAGTTCGTCGAAAGTTAATTTCGATTTCGCCGTTGTGTTCGTAGCGTGGGTATTTAGCTACGGTGCGCATTTCGTCGAATTCCGAGGTGATTCGATTTTCGTGTCGTTTGGTGTGTTATTAGTATATGTGATCAATTAATTAAATTGATTTGGCTGTCCTGTAGCCTTCAGATTTATTGGCCGATTATTAAATTCTGCGGGAGAATTTAATTGGGCAGGTATTGCCTTGCCTTGGTGGCAGCCATATATTGGCTTATTCTTTTTTTTGGAATTTACTTAAGGTAATTAAGGGATTAGGCGTTTTTAGGGTTCGGTTATGGCTGAACCGGCGTTTAGCTTTAGTATAAAAGCTTTTCTTAAGAAGTGGCGGCCCACTTCTTTCTATTTCTTCTTCCAGTAAAAATCGTCCCTGCTTGTTCGCGGAAATCAGAGGAGAAACCGCCATTCCTGTACCTCCTTCGGTCGGTGATTCCGGGCTTGATCGTGGACGGAATTCGATTCCGAGAGTGGCGTTGTCTTGCTCTCTCTGAGATCTTTGTTTCGACGGTAAGATATTCGATTTTCGTGGAGTTCTGTTGAGATTTGGGATTTCGGTTTTGGAGGTTTTCCGCCATTAATGTCCTAGAGTTTGTTCTAGGTGCTGCTGCTGTTAGTGCCGTGTGATGAGGAGGGAAAGCCGTCCAAAGCTTCGTCGGAAATTGAGGCAAGTGGTATTCTTGCCCTTGCCAAGTTTCTTTTCATATTATCTTGCTGTATTTGAAAATCCCGGTTAGCCCTAGGGTAGAGGCCTTGCTGTTCCTTCATTTTTTGCAAAATTGTAGGGTTTAGTTTCTCCTATTGAGCCCCCCTACTTTGTGCTGTTAGTGCCCAATCCGCAGGCGTAATGCCAATTTCCTTTACTTCAAATTTCTATCTATTTTCTGTTTTCGGGTGTAGCCGAGAGAGAGTATTAGGAGGGGGTGCTTGTTGTATGTCCGGGGAAAAGACCTAATTTTGGTCTGGCCGGAGTTGTGTGATCGCTGAGCTTAGGAGTAATCTTCTCGGGTTTGTCACGCCCGTGACAAAAGTGTCACGCCCGTGACCCCCTTCGACAATCGTCGACCTCGGAATGATGATCGTCGAGCTCCAGTTTGCCTTAGCTCCGCTCGACGCTTTTCCTGGAGAGAAAACGTCGAGCTCCGCTCGACGCTTTTCCGGGAGGAAAAGACGTCAAGCTCAGCTTCTGTTTGGCTCTGATCGTCGCTCAACGTTTTTCCCGGAGGGAAACGTCGAGCTCCGCTCAACGCTTTTCCTGGAGAGAAAACATCGAGCTCCGCTCGATGCTTTTCCGGGAGGAGAACGTCGAGCTCAGCTTTTGTTTAGCTTAGTTCTCCGCTCGACGTTTTTCCGGGAGGAAAAGACGACGAGCTCAGCTTCTGTTTGGCTCTGATCGTCGCTCAACGTTTTTCCCGGAGGGAAAACATCGAGCTCCGCTCGACGCTTTTCCTGGAGAGAAAATTTCGAGCTCCGCTCGACGCTTTTCCGGGAGGAGAACGTCGAGCTCAGCTTTTGTTTAGCTTAGTTATCCGCTCGACGCTTTTCCGGGAGGAAAAACGTCGAGCTCAGCTTCTGTTTGGCTCAGTTCGACGCTCAACGTTTTGAACGTCGAGCTCAGTTAGCATTTAGCTCTGTTCGACGCTCGACGTTTTCCGGGATGAAAAACGTCGAGCTTCGTTCTGTCTTAGCGCCGTTCGACGCTCGACGTTTTCCGGGAGGAGAACGTCGAGCTCAGATTTGTCTCGAGCCGTTCGACGCTCGACGCTTTTCCGGGAGGAAAACATCGAGCTCATCTTAGCCTTATCTCCGATCGACGCTCGACGATTTCCTGGAAGAAGATCGTCGAGCTTCGCTCGCCTTTAGCCTTCGACGATCGTCGACCTCCAGGGTGATGATCGTCAGGCTTCTTTTTGGCCTTCAGCCGATCAACGATCGTCAACTTCTGATTGACGATCGTCAAGTTCCGTGTTACCTTAGTGGGATTGTGGTTAGAGTTTGGTTTTGGCAATGAGGTAGGCTAGCTCACTCAACGCCAAGGTTTAGGTAGGCATGGAGTGGGTCTCACTCAACGCCTTGTCGTGTTGATTCATTTCAACACTCTTTCTTTACCTTGATTTCTGTTCCCGAGTGGTTTCTTGTTGTATTTCTGGGTTTTCTTGTCGGCCATTTTCTTTATATTCTTGAAGGCCGAATCGTTGGTCGTGGTTGGTAGTGGTGGTTTGTAGCTCTTCAGGGGGTGTAGTTGTGTGATGTAGCCAAGGCCACTCTTATTTTCTTGCTCCAGGTACGCCTGGGCATGTTGGGTGGAAGGTCCCTTGTGCTTTCATGTGTTGACCCTCGAGCTTGTTGACTTGGACATGGTGGATTGGGGGACTGGGTTTGCCTTCGATCCGGTTTCTCGTTGTTTGATTTTGCTACTACCACTTCCCACAGTTTAGGGTGTTAGAAGTTTCTTCCTTGGTGGTTTGCAGCACTTTTGGCTCTTGGTAGCCTAGTAGGCCCTGCAGGATGTTGTTCCTGGGTTGGGTTGTTGCTGTTTCCTTGCACGTGGTGCACTTTCTGTTGTCCTATTTTTGGACAGTTGTGTCTCTTTCTACTGCATATTTTTTTTAGTTACTTCTTCCTTTTGGTTGACTCTTACATGCAGTTGTTTTTACCTTGTTTTGTTTGCTGAGGTATTCTGTTTTCTTTTGGAATGCCTCAGGTTCAGAGCTGTAGCTAGTTGGGTGGCTAGTTTGCTGTGGTGGTGTTGGTGGTCTCTTGGACTTTGGAGATCCGTTTGCCTTGTTAGTGAGGTAGTTTTTCAGTACTTTCTTACAGACATACATGTATGCTAGTGGGTTCGTGTCAGGTTGTTGGCACCCACTGGTAGTTTTTACCTTGTACTAGATATATTACTTATGCTGTTACCGTTTTCTAGAGATAGTCTACTTGCTCTGAGAAGGATTTATGCTAGGTTGCTAGTTACTTTTAAACTATAAGTATTATTATAAATAAAGCTCATGATAAGCATGTTTTGTAAAACTTAATCACTATTTTCCAAACAACATATAAAGATCGTTTTCTTATATATTATATAAATTAAATGTAGGGTCCTGCATAGCATGAGTGGTTCTCTTGGGACCCTTATGCGCTCTTTAGGTCGTCAAACCTGATAAAGTATTCTTCCGCAGCGTATAAATATAGTTTTTCTTTTGTGGACTAGGTGATCCACAGAGCCGAGGGATACGGTCTCTAAAATATAACTGATTTTCTAATCATTAAACTCATGATTTTCTTTCATTAAGTTTGTAGGTGGTTTTGCCTGAACGTCAGCAGTTATCCCCTGCTTGACGTGGCATCATAACGCGTATTTTCTCATACTCTGATATTTCTTAATTCGGAGAAAATGCGGGTTGTGACACAATCCCTCAAGCTTTAGGAAGTATGTAGAAGTAGAGTGCTAGTTCAAGAGTATTACTTTCTTGTCAAGTTCCTTTTATTGTAATTTTTGCTTTTGTAGAATAATTTTGTCTTGTTCTTATTTTGTGTACCTCTTTTATTAATCAATGAAAATGAATTTCTTTTCTCTTATTTTGGTTTCCCTGTCTATTATGCTTATATAATTTTATTTTGTGCTCGATCGCGATGAGCTTTGCGATAAAATAACGCATCTTTAATTTTATGTTTGCATTTGTATTTTTTTCTATTTTTGATCTTTCTTTGATTTTTATCGGGTCGATTCCGTATTCCGGTATACGGTAGTAGGCAATTGATCTCATTTCATAAAAGTCGAGAGACTCATTGATTTGAAAGATCACTCAAAGAAGGAAGGAGTTGCACGCAATCCCAGAGATAAGACGACGTAAATCCTTCGGATTAAAGTCAAATCTAATAGTGCGGGTAACTTCGGTAATACGACATTAGGCCATTTTGACTTCTAAAGAGATTTCAGTCAAAACGTCTCTAAGTTAGGGGATTTAATGCTCTAGCGAGATTACTTCCTAATATCGGATTCGTCACGGTCTTAATAGTATTGCAAATGCTAAACTAATTTATTCCGTTATTTTATTTCAAAGTGAATCGTCGATCGAGCACACTTTTGCAATAGTTTATTTCTCTTTCAACTAAGTTTAGTTTATTTTATTTTCAAAACTTATCAATCGTTCGGTAGGATAATAGAATCATTGTGAGTAATAGTAATTGCCTGCCCTGAGTTTTTATACGACCTTGATATATTTTTATCACTATACTATAAAAAGATAGGTACACTTACAAATTCGGATTGTAGTCCGTGACACGATTTTTACGCATCAAGTTTTTTGGCGCCGTTGCCGGGGATATTTTTGGCAATATTACGAAAGAACTGAGTTTATTACTTCTACTAAAATTTTTAAATATATATATATTTTTAATTTTTCTTCTTTCTAAAAAAAAAAATCAATCAAAAAAAATTAATTTTTTCTCTTTCTTTTTGGTAACAGTTTGTTTTTTTTATGGAATCATCATCTTTTTACGCTCTTTGCGGGTCGCTCGACCATTTTAATTCTGAATGCCTTTCGGGAACCCCTCCCTCTTTTGATTTCAATTTTTGTAGAGCAGGTCAAAGTGGCCAATTTAACTCTTACTCCAATTTTTATCCTACTTGGGAGATGGGGAACCCGTCTTATTTTTCTTATGAGTTTTCCTCGCAAAGCGCTGCGCCTCCAAATTTAAATTCTATCGATAATGAGTATCTTGAATTGCAAACATCTATTGATAATATTAATTTGCATTTAAAAACCATTATGGATTATTTTTCTCGTTAGGCCGCATCTTTTTCTTCGTCTTCTGCTCCATCTCCTCCAATTTTATTATGTAATGAGTCACCGGATATCCCGACTTGTCTTTTTCCTCTCGAGGAGGATAACTATTCGGATATTCCGGATTGTTTCCTTCCTCTTTTGGAAGACACCTCTATGGATATTCGGGCGTGCTTCTTACCCGTTGAGGATGACGAGACGTCTCTTATTTCTCCTTCTAAAGACGTTTGTGATTCCATTTCAATCTCAAATTCAACTGTTCCAAATTTTTCTATTTTTAGCGAGTCTTTTTCTTCTTCTTCTTTTATTTTAGACAATTCTTCTTTAGTCCTCTCTACCCCTTCTTCTCCCGAAATTTCACAAGTCTCTCCTTCTCCTTGTGAAATTTCCGTTGATGAAATTTCTTTTTCTACTTCTTTCATTCCTATTTCTATTTCTTCTTCTTTTTCTTCCTCTTCTTTTGACAACCCCTTCTTTCCCATTTTACATACGGCGAAGTTCTTCTATAACTCCGTCCGTTCATTTTTGGGCGTCATTACCATGATGATTCCACCGCATGTCGGTGCGATCTTCAATTTTTCTTTTTTTTTATTTACTCCCCTAAGCGCATACTTAGGGAGTAACCTCTTCATTTCAGTTTTTTTTCCATTTAGCTAACAAATAATGTCGGGCTAAGACGACGTTAAATAAAGAGCGCTCTTAGGAGGCACCCCTTGCTTATCCTTTTTGTTCTTTCTTTTTTTTGTTTTGTTTTGAAGGAATAAAACCTCCGGCGGTTCGTTTGGCTCAATCCTTTCCTCTCTTCCTTAGGCCTGAGCCGGTGTCCAGCTCAAGCATGGGGGAGCGACATCTGCATTCGGCCATACGAATTTGGGGAAGTAATTTTCTTTTTTATTTACTTTATTGCATCCCCCTCCCCTTTCTTCTTTTGTTTTTCTTCCTTGTTTTTATTTTTCATTGAGGACAATGCAAAATTCAAGCATTGGGGAGGGTTTAGTTGTTTTATTTCTTTATTTCTTTCTTTCCTAAAAAAATGTTTTAAATTTCTACAAAAAAAACAAAAAAAGATTAGTATAGTTTTATTAAGTTTCTTTAGTACCGCTTTTATTTAGCCTTATCAAAAAACCAAAAAAATTATAAAATCAAAAAACCAAAAAAATTATAAAATCAAAAATTCCAAAAATTTAAGATTGCAAAATTCAAAAAAAAATCAAAACATTGAAAAATGTCAGAAAAATCAAAAAAATATAATAAACCTCATGCTTAGCTTTTTTTTATTTTCAGAAATTAAGTTTGAGTTTGTTTATAGGCTTTTTTATTATTATTTTCTAATCTTTTATTTCATCATATTTAGTTAAATTTAATATTTAGAGATTTAGTTTTGAGGATGATCTTATGATTTTAATTTGCTTAGAGTAATTTATTTAGCACTTTTTCTCTTTTATTTTAAATAGTTTCAATTTTGTAGTAATTTTGCTTAATAATTTTGGATTCTAATGATTATTATCTCATGCTTTTAGATTCTTAGGAAATCTCAATCTACTAGTAGTTGCTCTCTACTGTTTTAGTTTATTTTCTAAAATTTTGTTTAACCCCATCCTTTTTCCTTTTATTGTTAGATCATATGTCATGGGAATCAGGAGATGTTAGTTCCTTATTCTCTGGTACACATATGCAACCCTGATGAAGAGAGGAATTAAAAGTTCATATATGTCGTGGAAAGTGATAGGATGTTAGTCTATCATTTTCTGGTATTACATATATATTTTATTTTAAAAAATTGTGTGGGGTGTGAAGAAAAAAAATAATGATGATCACCTCCAATCAAAGACCTCTTCATGATGATTTCCTCCCTAAACCCCTTAGCCAATATCATTATCTTAGTTTTTAAATAAAAATATTGGGAGAGCATAAGTAGTAGGTTGCATTTTTTCCTTAAGTTTCTTTTAAGTTATGGTTTTTATAATTTCAATCTAACCTTGTCTTCACTTTACTTAATTTTGAGTGCTAGTTAATTTATTAGATAATTCTTTGCTAAAAATTTCTCTCTTTTCACTTTAATTTCATAATTTAGGACTTAATTCGTAAATCCCTAAATTTTATTTTTGGCTAGATTTTGGTGTAAATAAATTCTTAAGTTTAATTGAAAATTTTATTAATGTCTTATAAATATTTCTCATACTTTTGCTCTGGAATAGCAAAAGCCTAAGCATGGGGGAATTTGAGGACTACTTTTAGTCATCGGTTTTTGTGATAGTTTAGTATAATGATTCCTAAGTTTATTTATTTTTCTATGTTTTTATGCATGTTTTGTTTTATTTCTGTTTAATGTCTTTTTATAATTTGATTTAAAATTCCCTAGTATTAATTATTTTCCTATGTTATTTTTATGCTTGTTATCTTGCATTTTATTATTTGTGTTTTGTTTTAGAATTTAACTAATGATTATTATGTTTTTCTTTTGTAGGTTCAATGTTCAAGCCCAAATCAACATGCAACCCAAGCTCCACATGCAGCCCACAATGGACCTACCCGAGCCCCCTCTTTCAGACCAACCCAAGCCCACTATTAGAGCAGCCCATTGAAGCCCAAGAAGCCACCTCATGTCAAACCCGACCATATACATGCAATTCTTCATGCATGTGGCCGGCCCCCTCCCTCTCTCTCCTCCTTTATTATTTTTACCCTTTTTATTTCATATTCATCCCTTCTTTCCCTCTCTCTCATGCTCATTTAAGACTCATCCATCCCCCCTCTCTTATGTTTAATTTTCTTTTCATTTTCCTAAAATAAAATGCATGAATATAGTTATTCTCTCTCCCTCATTTAAATGAAATGCATGAACCCTCTCCTCTTTACATGGTCGGCCACCCCCTTGTCTCCCTCTCTTCATTTCCATCAAGAACCTTACCCCTCATCTATACAAGGACCCCATCCCTCAAGCTTTAGGAAGTATGTAGAAGTAGAGTGCTAGTTCAAGAGTGTTACTTTCTTGTCAAGTTCCTTTTATTGTAATTTTTGCTTTAGTAGAATAATTTTGTCTTGTTCTTATTGTGTGTACCTCTTTTATTAATCAATGAAAATGAATTTCTTTTCTCTTATTTTGGTTTCTCTTTCTATTATGCTTAGCTAATTTTATTTTGTGCCCGATTGCGATGAACTTTGCGATAAAATAATGCATCTTTAATTTTATGTTTGCATTTGTATTTTTTTATTTTTGATCCTTCTTTGATTTTTATCGTGTCGACTCTTTATTCCGGTATACTGTAGTAGGCAATTGATCTCGTTTCATAGAAGTCGAGAGACTCATTGATTTGAAAGATCACTAAAATAAGGAAGGAATTGCACGCAATCCTAGAGATAGGACGACGTAAATCCTCCGGATTGGAGTCAAATCCAATAGTGTGGGTCACTCGGTAATGCGACTTTAGGCCATTTTGAATTGTAAAGAGATTTCGGTCAAAACGTCTATAAGTTAGGAGATTTAATGCTCTAGCGAGATTACTCCCTAATATCGGATCTGTCATGGTCTTAATAGTATTGCAAATGCTAAACTAATTTATTCCATTATTTTATTTCAAAGTGAATCGTCGATCGAGCACTCTTTTGCAATAGTTTATTTCTCTTTCAACTAAGTTTAGTTTATTTTATTTTCAAAACCCATCAATCGTTCGGTAGGATAATAGAATCATTGTGAGTAATAGTACTTGCCTACCCTGTGTTTTTATACGACCTTGATATATTTTTATCACAATACTATAAAACGATAGGTACACTTGTCTATTCAGATAGTAGCCCATGAGATGATTTTTACGCATCAAGCACCCCACGGTGAAGAACTTGGTCTAATGAATCCATTCTGCAGTAACTCATCCAACTTGGTACGCAACTCCTCCAACTCATGCGGGACCATAAGGTACGATGCCTTAGCAATAGGACGGGTACCTGACTCCAAATCTATGACGAACTCCACGTATCTCTTAGGTGGAAGAACATGAAAGTTATCAGGAAATACATCAGGAAACTCACGCACTATAGGAACCTCCTCTACATGCAGCAAACTACCGCCGGTCAACAATACCGAAACCAAACAGGAAAAAACTCCGGAATTTAATAGCTTCCGAGCACATACCATAGTAATAATCCTAGAAACTTGGCGCGAAGAACCATAAACACTCCTAGGTTGACCGTTTTCCATCTTGAATTCCAAGCGCTTGACCTTGAATTGGATAACTGCATCATACTTGGACAACCAGTCCATGTCCAAAATCACATCGAAATCTTCCAAGTCTATCATCTTCAAATCATCAATGGCTAGAAAATCACCTAACAGTATCTGATAACTCTAAATGCCTTGGTCCGACACCACTGATTCGCTAGAGGGAAACTTGACACGAAACATGTTGCCAACACGATTGAGGGTAAAACGGTGACGCTCTACAAAGGCCCTTGCCACAAACGAGCGGGTTGCAACAAAATCAAAAAGAATGCGCGCCCAGCGGTTCTTTACCTTAAACTTTCATATAAAATCGTATATGCAACTAAGGGAACAAACATTAAAACTACAGCTACAAATTAAAAGCTAAAACTAGGATAGGATCTAACCTGAAATTACTTGAGTAGACGTCTAAGCTTCCTCCAAAGACACCACGTTAAGCTTTCCCTTCCCCTTATCCAATTGTTGTGTTGGCGGCAAGGCCTGATGTGGAACTGGTTGCAACAAGGTTAAGCCTGTGGGCACTTCAACTTGAAATGTCCTTTCTGTCCTCACTAGTAGCAGGCACTATCCTTTCCCGAATAATGGGCAGCGTCGTGCCCGCTCCACTTACAAACATAACAAATTAAATCTCCTTTAGAAGCACACTAAATCGCATTCACGTGCACCTTCTTCTGAGCTTCTATCCTCTTGTAACACCTTTCGAATGGGTGGCCTGACCGGCCATAGAAACTGCATAACTCCTTGCTTCTCTTACTTGAAGCAGAACCAAATTCCTTAGAGTTCTCACTCTCATCATATTTCCTCTTATCTTTTCTCTTTTTTTGACCTTAGTTCTTGGCATTGTCGATTGCCTCAACCTTCAGAGTAGCCTCCACAAATTCAGCATAACTTTAAGATCCATAAGGACTAGCCAGCTGCTAGGTGTCATTCCTAAGACAACACAGAAAATTTTTAACTCAACTAGACTTTGAAGACACCATGTTTGGGGCAAAATGGCACGGTTTGTTGAACTCCACCTCGTACTCACTAACAATGAGCTGCCTTTGCTTTAGATGTAGAAAATCATTCATCAAACGGTCCCTCTCGACCAATGGCAGAAACTTTTTCAACAGCTATTCCTTAAAAGATTCCCATGAAGACCCATCCTTAAGGTTTTCCTTTTCTCTCAGCCACCAACTCTTTGCAAGTCCCTTGAGCTGATAAGCAGCGACTATTACTCTCTGGTCCGCCGAAACTCCTGAGTATGAGAACATCTCCTCGATGGCTATATTCCAATCATCCAAAGCCATAAAATATGCTCTACCATCATAGGTATGGGGTCCGAATATCTGGAAATGCAAAATAAAAGTCAACTTTGGGGGCAACAAGACCAGGGGCACTAGAGGAGCAGGGGGAACATGAATAGCTTGACCCACAACTGGGTCCTACACTCTAAGCGGCTGACTAGAAACAACTGACAACAATGCCTTGATTTGCAACTGCATCTCCAACATTTGCCTCGCCAGATCCTCATTGCTCTGCCGCAATCCTTCTATCATGACCTTACTCTGGGCACCAGATGATTCTCCCTCTAACTGGGGAGTCGAACTCATTACAGGACGCTTAAGAGGCATCTAAATGAACAATAAATATCTAATCAAAACCTACCTTAACCGCTAGAATCAAACAACTTAGTTAAGACTATACATAATCAAATACTTGCTCATGCTACTAACTTGCTCTGGGATCTACACTTGTGATATCATGCCTAAACTTAGGATGATATACCATCATCCTACTAACTCATGTGCCTAAACCATGAATACATGAATTCTTATTCTTTTTGACTCAATACCATATGTGCACGTATGTCATCATGTAAATCTCTAGCTTGGCACGTGTGTTAATGCAATGTTATGTCATGCATATTATGCTATGCAATCTAAAAAAGCCTTAACAAATGCTATGAGTGGCATACACATGAAATATTATGCATCTCATACTATATAATAACGCATGCAATGAAAATCAAAATCTAGTATGCATTCATGTGATGATGTTATGCATCCCATACTACATAACAGTCACATATTGCCTCCTATGAGGAGCCACATACAAACACATATTATGCATCCCATACTACATAATATGCCTTGTATACTTCTTATCATGTTTATGAGTGTAGTGCTCATGCTTAAGCCAAGATGTACTGATGACACATCGGTGTGTATATGAAATGAAACTAGGCAACTAATACAAACCTGAGATAGCTGTTCGACCAATGGTCAAACAACCTATCCATCTCATACCAACTGTCACAACCGGCATTTTCTCTGCATTTAATGATATATCAGAGTAAGGGAAAATGTGCGTCATGATGCCACGTCAGGAGGGGATAACTGTAGGCGCTCAGGCAAAACTCTAAATTAAAACTTTTATGAAAGATCTGTGAGTTATTTAGAGAAAATCTCGTTTAAGCGGTTAGTTGTATCCCTCCTCTCAGTGGCTCATCTAGTTAACGAGAAAAAGATAGTTATACGTAGCGAAAAGTACTTTATTTACAGTATTAGACGTCCTACATGAGTATAAACATCCACATTGGACAACTTATGAAATGCAAGACTCTAGATTTATAAGAATTACGAAAGTAGATTTTACGACCATTAAATATAGTGATTTAGATTTCAAATATGGCATGTATGAAGAAATAATAGTAATTTTATACTTTAAAATACCTAACATGCAACCTAGCATAAAACTTTCCTAGAGAGTAAGTATAGCCAACCAAAAAGGTGAACTAACAGCTAGCAAAGTATTCAACATTCTGAAAGAAAAATACAAGTGGGCATCAACAACCTGACACAAACCCACTAAAAGTATGTATGTCTGAACTAAAATTGAAAACAACAAACTACCTCATGACGGTGAGGACAAACACTGCAACAACTACAACCCACAAGCTACCACCAAACACAGCCGCTCCACCATTTACAGCCCTGAACCTGAGGCATTCAAAGAAAGAACACCTCAGAAAGAAATACAAGTGGCAAAAGAAACTGTCAGTAGATAAAAAGACAAAAGAGTTGAAGGGCTACCACCCAAACAGGAAAAGGAAAGCTGCATGAAAATCATCAACATTAAATCATAAGATAAAAGTGAGAAAGAGCTCACAAGGGTTAGACATCCCAAATTTTTCCCCAGGTGCATAAAAGATCTAAGCTTCGAAGACATCTACATAATTGAGTACATAATTACATATAGCAGATCAATCTTAAGATGAGCATAAACAACGAGGAAAAATCAGCACTTGTGGGGGAAGAACCTTCTGCCAACACACCCACAGTCACAAACCCGCCAAGGTCAAAAGGAAGGTGGCCTTATACCTTGACACACACAAAAACTAGAAAAAAATAACACCTGTAGGGTGAGAACCCTCCACCAGCACACCCACAGTCACAAATCCACCAGGGTCAAAAGATTCATAGCCAACCATGGCCGCAACAAAATACCTTTAATACATATAAAAACACAACCTAAGCTACAAGACATCTCCAACGGAGGGAGAAAACCCCAAATCAAACTAAGTCCCAACTCACCCATGACAAATACCCAAAATATACTCGAAGGCCTAAACTCGATGAATCAGACACAAAATTACGAAAATATTCTAAGTCCTGGCCAAATTCAGGGAGTATACCCAACAAACTACATGGATACTCGACAAATTTCCACAATACTCAGCGAATAATACTGATGAGTATAAAAATATACAATTTTATATAGTATTAAATTTGCATATTTATAAATAAAACCTTAGTTTTTATATATATAACTAATTATTTTTGTTATCTTATGTTTTATACTTATTTTCTTAGGTTTTCTGATTGTTGGTATTTTTTTCTTAGGTCACGCCCATAGTCACGCCCGTGACCTAGGGCGTGACAGCCCTTTTTAAATTTTTTTTTTAGTTTCTGTTTTTACCCAGGAAAATCGGGAAATAGATGAACACGCTCGTGATAGATGAACACGCTCGTGACAAAATCGACACGCCCGTACCCTATTGAAGTTCTATCCAAAAAGCCAGCAAGCTGCCGCGCTGTCGCCACGCCCCGTGCTGCCTGATGAATCAGCTGCTTGACACGCCCGTGACATCATCAGTCACGCCTGTGACCTGCTCAAATTCAATCCAAAGTTCCAACCAGCTCGATACCTGTCCCAACACGCTGGCAGTCACGCCTGTGACCCTGTCACGCCCTACCCGACACGCCAGTGGCAGGGGGCGTGTCACTTGAAATTTTTTCCTATAAATAGCTGGGCAGGGATGAGAAGAATTGTTCGAACACCAGCAGCTTCCTTAAGAACTGTTAGGACTCCCCAGCTCTCTGACAAGGAACTGGTAGTAGCTTTCAAGTATTCAAAAGTTCTGTAAGTTGTAATATTTTAGCTTTCTTTTCAGCTTTTTAAAAAGTAGTAATAATTTTTCGGACTTTATAAAATAGACTCTTTCAAATTCAATTCTGAGTACTTTACTGCTTTATTTTTAGTCTTACCTCCCTTTATTTTTTCATACTATCCCGAATGAAAGGCGAAGCTCTGCTTATGTCCAGGATTAAGATAATGTGAAACTTCTTTAAAAATTATTTTCAAAACCTTATTATTTCATACTATCCCGAATGAAGGGCAAGGCGAAAGCCTATGACCTGGATTAAGATAGTGCGATAGCTCTGTAAAATTTTAGATTTTACTACCCTATCCCAAAAACAAAGGTGAAGCGAAAGCTTAAATCCTGGATTAAGATAGATAGGTAGATATTATTTTCTGTACTTTATACCGCCCCCATCCTGAGAAAAGGCTAAGAACCCTTAGCACTTGGTCAAGATGAGCTTTGGGCTTGATATTATTTTCAACTATTTCAACTCTACTTTCTAGTTATCCTAACTAGGGTTTTCTGTTAATTGATCATATACCATGTGAAGAGACACTACGTTTACGTTAACCCGTTTTAAACGCAAGCCTCTCCGGTCGTACTTTCGAGTCAGTGATGCTACCAAAGGGACCCTCTCGTTAAGTTAGGTAATAAAAAAATAAAGTTGTTCTTTAATAGGTTAATTAATATTCTCTCAAAGTAATTCTGAAATCGAGGACTACCTTCTAAGTCCCTATCTTAATAAAATCATGTATATATATTTTTCTATCTTTTGTTATTAAATATAAACTCCACTCTGTTCGTTCGATAAAATAATAGTTCGTTCTAAAAAGTATAATAATTAACACTGATCCCAGAAAAAATACGACCTTGATATTTTCTAAAAAATACTATACTCCTATGCGATAGGTACTCTTGCCTTAATCTACAGGATATAAGTAAGTAAAAAAGAGATAGACTTATATACGTAAAAGATTATATAAAACCATATCTATCTTCTTTAAAAAAAACTTTACTTATCAAGCTTTTTGGCGTCGTTGCCGGGGACTCATTTATATGTGTTAATATTTGAAAATAAAAGAATGCTATTAATTTTATCTTTTCTTTTTCTTGTTATTTAAAAAAACTTTAGTTTTTATAAAAATAAAACAAACATAAAATTCCCTAAATTTAAAACTTTGTTTTTATAAAACCTAATTTTTTATTAACAAGTTTATTACCCACTAACGAATTCTAACAAAAAAACCTAACCTACTATTTTAACGTATTTTATATAAAACTTTTTTTCTTAAAAAACTAGTTTATAATAAAATCTTCTTTTTATTATAAAACCTGTTTTATAAAAAACCTGTTTTATATAAAAAACCTGTTTTTAGTTATTTTCCGTTTTAAGACTTTTTTGTGTTTTTATTTGTGTGTTTAGATATATTTGTAACTTAGTTTTGTTTACTTAGTTTTTATATATTTATTTTATTTTTGTATTTATAAAAAGTCTTTTTTATTGTATGACCCGAAGAACTCTATCTGATTTAAATCTTGAACTTGATCCTGAAATCGATTGCACCTTTCGCAGGCACCTCTGATCTCTGAATCAAGAGCTCGTATTAAATCTAGAAGAGTCTGCAGGCACTGCACACGTACAAGAAATGGCAGCAGAGCAACAACAAATGCCAGAGGTGGTCCCCCAAAGGACCATGTCTTATTATGCACGACCCAATTTAGATGACACCGTGTCTAGTATCGTTCGTCCACTAATTGCTAATAATAACTTTGAGATTAAATCGAGTATAATCCAAATGATTCAAAATTCCGTTCAATTCGATGGATTGCCCGACGAAGATCCAAACACGTACTTATGCAACTTCTTAGAAATATGCGATACATTTAAGATAAATGGCGTCACAGATGATGCCATCCGTCTTCGCTTATTTCCTTTTTCGCTACGAACGAAAGCCAAACAGTGGCTAGGTTCTCTCCCCAGAGGATCTATTACCACTTGGGCTGAAATGACCGAAAAATTCCTTACAAAGTATTTTCCACCTGCAAAAACCGCACGTCTCCGTGCGGATATTTCTTCCTTTGTGCAAGGCGAGTCCGAGTCTCTTTATGAGACTTTGGAATGTTTTAAGGAATATCTACGTCGGTGTCCATATCACGCAATGCCAACTTGGCTCCAGGTATAAATATTTTATAATGGTTTGATTATTCAAACCAGACATGCCATTGACGCTATCGCTGGGGGCACGCTAAATAACAAAACCCCCGAGGCTGCTCAAACCCTCTTTGAGGAAATGGACATGAATGCGTACTAGTGGAATGTGCCAAGATCATGCCCTAAACAAGATGGGATTTATGAGCTCGACACTTCTTCTACTTTAGCACTCCAAGTAGAAAAGTTAACTAACAATTGGCAGGAATATCTGCTTCCTCCGCCACAACTACTTTGAATCTGAATAATAATGTAATTGAAGAAATCGATTATATGGAGAACTCTTATAGACCTTCCTATAATCCTAATATTAACTTAAATAATAATTCTTATAATCAAGGATATAGGAACCATCCTTATTTTTCATGGAGCAACCCCAATAATGCTCAACGCCCTCTGATTGCAAATCCAAGTGGATTTGCACCGCAACCCCCACAATCACAAACACCACCACCACAACTGCACTAATTTAGGCTAACCACGATAGAAGACATATTCACGAAATATGTTAGTATCAATGAGTCCAATATCCGGAACCTGACCGGATCAATTAAAAACTTAGAAACACAAATCGGACAAATATAAAAATTCTATCGGAACGCTAACCTGGTAATTTGCCAGGAATTACAGAACCAAATCCGCGGGATACTTGCCATTCCAGTAACCCACAGAGTTAACAAGCCGTCAAACTACGAAGTGGCAGGGAGCTACCACCACCCGTTAGGGTAGAAAAAGAAGCTAAAGTTATCCATCCTACACCACTTCCTGTTACGTCTCTGCCTCCTCAACCCCCGCGAATTTCTTCACCACATGTTGTTTTACCTTATCCATCTAAATTAAAAGATGAGAGAGAAGATGAACAATATGAAAATTTTCTAAAAATGCTAAAACAAATTCAAATCAATATACCTTTCTACGAGGCAATTGCACATATGCCTAAATACGCAAAATATTTAAAAGCGTTACTTTCAAATAAAAAGAAACTCGAAGATATTTCGAGAGGTTTCCTTAACGCCAAATGTTCAGCCATTTTATTACATAAATACCCCCAAAATTAAACGATCCGGAACAATTTTCCATCCCGTTTCTCTTCGGTAATCTATTAATAAAAGATGTGTTAGCAAATTTAGGTGCTAGCATAAATTTAATGCCCTACTCACTCTTTCAAAAAATAGGATTAGGTAACCCTAGCCCAACAAAAATGAGCATCCAATTAGCAGATCGTTCTATTAAATATATAATAGGGATAGTAGAGGATGTTCTGGTCAAAATAGACAAGTTTATCTTCCCGGTAGACTTTATTATACTTGACATAGAGGAAGACACCGATATTCCCATAATTCTCGGTCATCCTTTTCTCGCAACCTCTCGCGCAATAATAGACGTAAGTAACGGTAGACTTCTCTTACGAGTAGGAGATGACGAGGTTACTATCGATATAGATCCCTCTATGAAAAATCCTTTAATAAATGATGATTCCTGCTATCTTGCGGAAGCCTCTTTTGAGGAAAATGGTTTTCCCTATTCTGATTTACTGTCAATAACTGTAGAAGAATTAGACTTAGCAGACTTACCCCTTTCAAAAGAAATGCCTACCGATGATCCTTTAGAACCTTTTATATCTTTAACTTCTACAACTCAAAAAACTCCAACTTCATATGAAAAACCACCAACCCTCGAGCTGAAAACACTTCCTGCACATTTAAAATATGTTTTCCTTGAAGCTGAATCTAAACTCCCTTTTATTATTTATCCCGAATTAAATGATAAGAAAATGTTTGAATTAATAAAAGTGTTAAAACAACATCATCATGCATTAGCATGGCAAATTTATGATATCCAAGGACTCAACCCATCTTTTTGTACGCATAAAGTATTTTTGGAAGATAACCCTCGTAAATCTATCCAGCCCTAACGACGTTTAAATCCTAATATGAAAGATGTCATAAAAGCTGAAGTAATGAAATTATTAGACGCAGGAATTATCTATCCAATCTCAGATAGCACATGGGTTAGTCCCGTACAAGTCGTCCCTAAGAAGGGCGGTATAACGGTAGTGCCAAACGCTAATAATGAACTAATTCTAACACGTACTGTTACGGGTTGGAGGATGTGCATCGACTATCGAAAATTAAATGATGCCACCCGTAAAGATCACTTTCCACTACCGTTTATAGATCAAATTTTAGAGCGACTCTTGGGTCACTCATATTATTGTTTTCTCCATGGTTATTAAGGGTATTTACAAATTCCTATAGCCCCTGAAGATCAAGAGAAAACTACGTTCACTTGCCCCTTTGGTACTTTCGCCTATAGGCAAATGTCGTTTGGACTTTGTAATGCGCCAGCTACATTTCAAAGATGTATGCTAGATATTTTCGGCAAGTTAGTAGAGGATGTTATGGAAGTGTTTATGGATGATTTCTCCGTATTTGGAGACTCATTCCATACGTGTTTAGATAACCTCGCTCGTGTTCTTCAACGCTGTGAAGAAATGAATTTAGTGTTGAACTGGGAGAAATGCCATTTTATGGTCCGCGAAGGTTTAGTTCTCGGTCATAAAATTTCTTCCCAGGGAATCGAGGTAGATAAGGCCAAAATAGAAATAATTGAAAAACTTCCTCCTCCAACAAATGTAAAATCTATTCGAAGTTTCTTAGGCCATGCAGGTTTCTATAGATGGTTCATTTAAAATTTTTCTAAAATAACAAAACCGTTAACTCATTTATTAGAAAAAGAAGCCCCATTTTTTTTTGATAGGGAATGCTTAGTAGCATTCAATATTATTAAGGACAAACTTATCAACTCTCCTATTTTAGTAGCTCCAGACTGGTCCTTTCCTTTTGAGATCATGTGTGATGCGAGTGATTATGCGGTAGGAGCTGTCTTAGGACAACGAGTAGACAAATATTTTAATCCTATCTATTATGCAAGTAAAACTCTCACATCCACACAAACCAATTACACGACCACGGAAAAGGACCTACTGGCGATTGTATTTGCATTTGATAAGTTTAGATCTTATAAAAAGTTATCAAAAATTATAGTTTTTACAGATCAATCTGCTTTAAAATATTTACTAACTAAGGTAGATGCAAAACCTCGTTTATTACGTTGGATTCTCTTATTACAAGAATTTGATTTATAGATCCGAGATAAGAAAGGCGCAGAGAATTTGGCAGCCGATCATCTTTCTTGACTAGAGAATGCTGCAATAAATACATTCGTGGAAGCCGACATTGAAGATAAATTCCCTGAAGAAAGTCTCCTCGCCCTCGAAAAGGTAACAAACTCTTTTACTCCTTGGTTCGCAGACTTGGCTAACTATTTAGTAGCCCGAGTCCTTCCAAAAGCTTTTTCAATTCAAGAAAAGAGGAAATTCTTTTCAGACTTGAAAAAACTACTTTTGGAAAGACCCGTATTTATTCCGAGTCTGTGCCAACCAAGTAATTAGAAGATGTATTTCGAACGAGGAAGCACTAAAAGTACTACGTCACTGCCACGAAGGACCAACCGACGGACATTATCAATCCAACCGGACTGCACGTAAAGCCCTTGAAGCAGGATTCTTTTGGCCTACTTTATTCAAGGACACTCAAAAATTGGTAAGCGTTTTCAACCGCTGCCAACGGTCAGGTAACATTTCCCATCGGGACAAAATGCCCCAAAACTTTTACTTAGAATGTGAAATTTTTGATCTGTGGGGCATAGATTTTATAGGCCCTTTACCTCCTTATTTTAAAAATCGTTATATCTTAGTAGCAGTTGATTATGTTTCACGGTGGGCTGAAGCGTAAGCTTTTCCCACCGCTGACTCGAGAGTCGTCGTTAAATTTTTGAAAACCTTATTTTCACGTTTTGGCACGCCTAGGGCTATAGTTAGAGATCGAGGTAATCATTTTTATAACACCCAGATGGCTAAAGTGTTAGCCAAATATTGAGTTACTCATAAACTTGCTACCGCTTATCACCCCAAACAAGCGGCCAAGTGGAGGTAGTCAATTGAGAACTAAAGCGCATATTAGAAAAGACTGTAGATACCAATCGAAAAGATTGGTCCCTCAAATTAGATTATGCACTTTGAGCCTACCGTACAGCATTAAAAACTGCGATCGGTTGTACACCTTATCATTTATTATATGGAAAGGCATGTCACCTACCTGTAGAATTAGAACATCGCGTATACTGGGCGCTAAAATTTCTTAACTTAGATACAAACTTAGCCACCGAACAACGTAAATTTCAACTCAATGAACATTAGGAATGGCGTGCAAATGCCTATGAAAATAATAAATTTTATAAAGCGCGATCTAAGTTTTATCATGATAGGAAAATTAAATTTCCAAAAAAATTTTCACCAGGTGATATTGTCCTACTATATAACTCACGCCTTAAATTATTTCCAGGGAAATTAAAATCCTGATGGACCGGACCCTATACTTTTAAACAAACCTGGACATATGGGACCGTTCTTATTTCTAACCCTGAACTCGGAACTTTCAAAGTAAACGGGCACCATTTAAAATTATATTTTACTGGGGACCCTTTTCAAAAAGAACCTAAAACCCCAACACTACTCCATAACCTCAAAATATAAATTCACTTGTATATTTTCATCTTTTATGCTTTTGTATATTCTGTACATATTTGTCACTTCATACCTATGCCTAACATAAGTATGGGGGTGCTTTTAGCTGCAATTGTTTTTATCACTTATATGTTTTCAATAAAATCATTATTTATTTTAGTACTCATCCCAAATAAGTCAAAACTTTCAAAATCATACTATGTATATATATTCCAAAAATCTGAGTTGATCAAAAATGCAATTTATTCAATTTTCAAATTTACTGCTCTTTCTCATAACTAGATAGATATAAATATCCGGAATAAACTTGTAAACCCTACCTTGTAAAATTTCATTACAATCGGAGTTAGTTTTTTAGCAAGCCTACTTTAACATATCAAAAATACATATATATATATATATATAATAGAAGCAAAACATATTATGTTCACCAAACAATTTTAGACTGTAATTATAATTACTTCAATCTTGTTAAAATATAGAAAATATCAAGCTATTACCATTGCTCTCAAAATCTTTTATCAAAATTATTTTTACAACCCCTACCTACTATTTCGCTTGGCATGTTTCTTTACGCACGCAAGCATCTAGGAGTATGTGCTCCTAGAAAAGAAAAGATCTTATGTCCATGGGAATAAAAACATTCCATAAACATAGGCATCCAATAAATGTTAAAAGACCATATGAAATGGAGTATGTGCTCCTAAACATATGCCTTGGATTTATTCAAAGTTCAATTCTGCAAAGTTTTTTTCAATTTTGGAAAATATTTTCCTAAAATAGTTGTAAAAATGCATGAATATGAAAAAAAAGGTGAGAGGATAAAATTCATCACCTCCTACATTCAAAGCCTCTGTATGGGCAAAACCACCAAGTTGATATCCCCTAAAACCACTACAAAAAAAATTTATTTTGCTTTAAATTATGAGAGAGCATAATTAATTGGTTGTAATTTTTCAACATATCTCATGCAAGATACAATATTCATAAAGCCAATATATCTTTGTTATATCTGATTTTAATATATGCTTACTATTTATTTTCAAAAAAACTTTCTATGGCTATAAATTCTAACTCTGTTATCAATGATATATATATGATAGCATTTAAACTCTTTATCCACCGAATGTTTATACCTGTTTTATCTTGAAGAAATAAATTGAGAGTAAATAGAAAATTTCATAACTTGTAAATATACTCAACTCTATATTTGCTCTGGAATAGCAAAATCTTAGTATGGGGGTATTTGATGAGTATAAAATATACAATTTTGTATAGTATTAAATTTGCATATTTATAAATAAAACCTTAGTTTATATATATATAACTAATTATTTTTGTTATCTTATGTTTTATACTTATTTTTTTAGTTTTTCTGATTGTTCGTATTTTTTTCTTAGGTCACGCCCATAGTCACGCCCGTGACCTAGGGCGTGACAGCCCTTTTTAAATTTTTTTTAGTTTCTGTTTTTACCCAGGAAAATCGGGAAATAGATGAACACGCCCGTGACATGTGAACACGCTCGTGACAAAATCGACATGCCCGTACCCTATTGAAGTTCTATCCAAAATGCCAGCAAGCTGCCGCATTATCGCCACGCCCCGTGTTGCCTGATGAATCAGCTGCCTGACACGCCCGTGACATCATCAGTCACGCCCGTGACCTGCTCAAATTCTATCCGAAGTTCCAACCAGCTCGACACCTATACCAACACACTAGCAGTCACGCCCTACCCGACATGCCCGTGGCAGGGGGCGTGCCACTTGAAATTTTTTCCTATAAATAGATGGGCAGGGCTGAAAAGAATTATTCGAACACCAGTAGCTTCCTTAAGAACTGTTAGGACTCCCCAGCTCTCTGACAAGGAACTGGTAGTAGCTTTCAAGTATTCAAAAGTTCTGTAAGTTGTAATATTTTAGCTTTCTTTTCAGCTTTTTAGAAAGTTGTAATAATTTTTCGGACTTTATAAAATAGACTCTTTCAAATTCAATTCTGAGTACTTTACTGCTTTATTTTTAGTCTTACCTCCCTTTATTTTTTCATACTATCCCGAATGAAAGGCGAAGCTCTGCTTATAGCCTGGATTAAGATACTGTGAAACTGCTTTCAAAATAATTTTCAAAACCTTATTATTTCATACTATCCCGAATGAATGGCGAGGAGAAAGCCTATGATATGGATTAAGATAGTCTGAAAGCTCTGCAAAATTTTAGATTTTACTACCCTATCCCAAAAATAAAGGTGAAGCGAAAGCTTAAATCCTGGATTAAGATAGATAGGAAGATATTATTTTCTATACTTTATACCGCCCCCATCCTGAGAAGAGGCTAAGAACCCTTAGCACTTTGTCAAGATGAGCTATGGGCAGGATATTATTTTCAACTATTTCAACTCTACTTCTAGTTATCCTAACTAGGGTTTTTTGTTAATTGATCATATACCAGGTGAAGTGACACTACATTTACATTAACCCGTTTTAAACGCAAGCCTCCCCGGTCGTACTTTCGAGTCAGTGATGCTACCAAAGGGACCCCCTCGTTAAGTTAGGTAATAAAGAAATAAAGTTGTTCTTTAATAGCTGAATTAATATTCTCTCAAAGTAATTCTGAAATCGAGGACTACCTTCGAAGTCTTTATCTTAATAAAATCACATATATATATATATATTTCTATTTTTTGTTTTTAAATATAAACTCCACTCTGTTCGTTCGATAAAATAATAGTCCGTTCTAAAAAGTAGAATAATTAACACCGATCTCAGGAAAAATACGACCTTGTTATTTTCTAAAAAATACTATACTTCTATGCGATAGGTACTCTTGCCTTAATCCACATGATATAAGTTAGTAAAAAAGAGATAGACTTATATACGTAAAAGATTATATAAAACCATATCTATCTTCTTTAAAACAAACTTTACTTATCAAATACTTGTGATACTCGACGAAGACTAATGATATTCGATAAATAGACTAACGATACTTGACGAATTTCTACCATACTCGGCGAATAATACTTGCGATACTCGGCGAATAGCTACTATACACGCCGAAATTTCCTTAGCTTTACCGTCCACTCGACATTTACTAGACCTAGAATATACTCGACTGTCCTCCTAGAAACACGCTAAATTTTCCTTAACAAAATTCGGTGACACTCGACAAATCCTAACTGTTACTCGACGAAATTGCCTTAATGCAATTCGGAGATACTCGTCAAATCTGCCTAAACCAATACTCGATGAAGTGCATTAATACTCGCGAATTATCCTCAGACTAAATCCCTCCATACCCAATGAATTTTACTGTCGATACTCGATGAATCCTTCCTATCTAAACTCGACGAACTCATCTATGATACTCGATTAATTTCTAACCTAAACCCGTCGAACTCTACCTTTCGATATACGGCGAATTCTGCTTAAACCCATAAACTTATTCTCCATGCCTTGGAAAAATTTTTTTTTCCCTACTCTAGGAGTTCTTTCATAGTTAACTAACACTAATCCTACTCTCTAAGGGAGGAGGAAAGAAGGAAGAAAATAAGCTATAAATGGACATGCAAGGGGGTAAAAATCCACTTTCCTTGAAACTCCACAAAAATGTTGCCCGCTCGTACCGCAACAAGAACCGGCCGCCAAAAGACCTTAGCGACGTTTCCTACAACTTTTGGGGAAGAAGGAGGTAAAAATCACTAACCCTAATGCCTAAAAATCGAGTAATCTGGAAAGGCTTACCACGATCTCTATATCTCGGCGAGAGCTTTCCAAATCTCTAATTTATTGTCAAAACCGACCACTAAATCGCTCTCTATCGCCGGACAACCACATGTGAAGTCGCTGCTCCTCTTCCGCTCACGAAACCGTCATCGCTTGGGTAGGGAAGATGGTGAATAGGGTTTTTTACGTGACGGACTCCTATTTATACTTATATTTATATATATAATATAATATTAACTATTTAAATAACATCAAAACGGCCCGAAATCTGAACCAACTCAGAATCTTACGAAAATTGCACCGTAGCTAAATACCGACGCAACGAATCCAATGGCAAAGTAGAATTCAAAATTTTACAAACCAAACTCGGGCAAACATCTCCCGAAGACACAACACAAACATTCCCAAAAAGGCTCCACCAAGTCACCAAAACAGACTCGGCTCGCAAAGGAATCTTGCAAATAGGCTAAGACCTTGCCATACTGCAAAACCTACTAAGCAAAACCACGCTCTAACCACAACACCTACTAAACATACATCAACGTATGCCCTGACGTCAGAAATACGCCACTAGGGTAATTAAAATAAACACCGAAAAAAGCAGGGGTATTACAGCTTGGCACAGTTGGCGTCGTTCTGCCGCTCAAGACTGTCTCAACCTTATCTAACACATGGCACACTACCGCTATTGTTACCGCTACTGCCGGATGGTACTGTCCAGAGCCAAAAGTGACTTAATTCACCAGCTACCGCCGAGCAATATCATCATATTGCTGTACAATAGACTCTCAATGCTTTGATGGGTCGAGTGGTACGGCCGCGTGTTAATTGGCTACCGTCGCGCGGTACCTTCCCGAGACAAGGGTGTAACACCCCAAAAATCTCAAAACTGGATTTGAGGTGCAGGCTGTTTGACACGGCCTGGGACACGGGCGTGTCCCAGGGCGTGTCGCGGGTACACGGCCTAGGACACGGGCGTGTCCCAGGGCGTGTCACTCAAGAAATGGGCGGACTGAGTCAGAGTATTACACGGCCCGGAACCAAGCCTTGAACACGGTCGTGTCAGATTTGACACGGGCGTGTCCGATGCCGTGTGCCTACCCGTGTACTGCTTGTTGGTTTTGGAGCTCGATAAGGCAGGGGTGACACGGGCGTGTCACATGACTAACACGGGCGTGTCAGGTTGGACACGGGCGTGTCAATGACCGTGTTCTGGTTGTTTTCAGTCGGTACGAGTACTGCGTGTGCCGCTTAATGGTACACGGCCTGTGACATGGCCGTGTCACAGGCCGTGTCAGGCAAAAAAATGGAATTTTGGGAAAATCTTGGCCGTTCCTTTTCTCTATTTGGATCCAAATGCTCAGGTGATTCCTTGCTGGATTAAATCACCAGAGGCTAGATGAAGAGATCATTCTTCATTTGGCTAAGTGAAGAGAGAAAGAGAGAGGAGGAAGAAGAAGGAGGAGGAGATCAAGCCACCGGTGGAGCTCCTGTGGTCCGATTCGAGATCCGAGGCCAACGCTGTGAAGGCAAAGCTGCTACGGTGCTTTCTCACCGGCTAGATTTCGATGGCTCCCAAGAGATCGTCAAGGGTAACGATCTCCCTTCTTGGACATGTGAAGTCCTTTTTTTCTGCATTGCATAGGGAAAACCCTTCCCCGCGAGTGTGCGGTGGGTTATGGCATCCCTTGGGGTAGATATGTGAAGTCCCCCTTGTTAGAGTCTGAAATTGGAGTACGTATCTAGGCATGCTGTGTGAAGCCCATCTGGACATGTTGGTCTGGATTGGTGATGCTTGTTGCATATCGGAGAAGACTCCGTGTTTATGGCTTGTTTGCCTTGTGCCTACCTGTTGCTTGGTTTAGCAGGAAGTACTGGATGAAGTCCAGGAAATGAAGAGGGTTGGATACAACTCTTGTGGCCGTGCGTTGCCACTTTGTGTGCGGTTGAGCCGTTGGGCTGCAACTCGATGAAAAGGCAGATTGCCGAAAAGGAAATGTGAAACCGACCAGCGCCTATAAATTGCCATGGATACTTCCATATTCGAGGTGGCACGGTGACTTGAGCAATAGGGGGTGGCTGATCCGTACCTGCGTTATGTCTGTCCGACTGGTAAGCCTGGTTATAGGTTTTGTTGGAGCACATAATGAGATTCTTAGGCCCGCGCGACAAAAAGACTAGAATGCTCAATACCGTGTAAACGGTGGTGTTGACCCTGGTTTTCCGGTGCACAAAGAATGTGCCCTGAGTGCACGGACTGTCGGGCCGTGTGGCCGACGGTTGTGATGGCTTGAGTGTGCTTGCGAGCACATATTTACTATTGTTGATACCATGCTGTGCAGGGAAGGAATGCTACTGCCCCAAGAAAGGGGTAGGATTGTTATAATTGGGTCAGCTGAATGCTGACCGTTGCCGTGTTTGCCACCGTTTGGGTGGATTGTCCCTATGCAGGTGCTGGAGAGCCAAGTGGTAAATGAAGGGCTGAAGCCCTTGCTGCTGTTGTTGCTGCTGCTGCGGCTGGCCCTTGAAGGCTATGCGAATGTTTTTGTTTGTTGTACATTCCGTGGCTGTATATATAACTGTGGTTTATATATTGGACATTCCTGGTTAGAGTTCAATTTACAACTTAAAGCTTTCGCTAGCATGCTCTGAGTTAGGATACGTGTATGGTTTGGTATTATCCTGTGACCTCACCGTCTGTTTGTGGCATATAGTGTGGGGCCCCGGCCGGACCTTCTACTATACGTCATGTAACGGATGGGGTCGTTACATTTTGGTATCAACTTCGTTCGGTCTTCCTCTTACAAATTCGTGGTCGCATTCTTTTATGGGGTGGCGAGCGCGTGTTTGTGCGCCCTACTGTAACGCTAATGAACTCTGGAATGTCCACTAAGGAATGTACATAATCTTGTTTGAGGAATCTGCGCGTTCCTTTTCTGTTGTTTTGCTTGCATGCGATCGCTAATGTGTGTCTTGTCCACCTATAGGTGACGCGTAGTGGTGGTGGGAAGTCTGAGCCCCAGCGCTCTGATGAGAGTGCGGCACCAGCTGAGGTGCCAACACCTCCTCCATCTGCGGAAACTGTTCGCTTAGTTGCTGAGGCTCTATTTTCCATGATTCAGCCGACCGGGCAAGCGCAGCCGGCAGTAGTGCCAGTTCGTGTTGATGTAAGACCCGAGCCGGTTGAGGCTGTCGATCCACGAGCAGCTGACCGACAGTTGAAGCAATTCATGAGCTTCAGTCCGCCTACGTTTACGGGACTGGGATCCCCAATGCAGGCAGAGGATTGGTTATCGTGTGTCAAGCGGATAATGACAACAATCAGGGCGGAGGAAACTTTAAAGGTCACCTTGGCCACCTTCATGTTTGAAGGAGAGGCGCGGTTGTGGTGGGACGAGGTTGAGGTACACCATTTGGCGGGCAGGCAATTAACGCAAGTATCGATTAAGGAGTTCTCTCGAATATTTCTGGGGAAACATGTCCCAGCGGCACAACGCATTGCCATGGAAAATGAGTTCCAACGGTTAAAGCAAGGAGAAGATAGTGTGGATACCTACCTGCATGAGTTTACAAGGTTGGGACGGTATGCGGGAACAATCTTCGCGGATGACCAAAGGAAAACGAATAGGTTCTATGAAGGATTGCGGGATGAGTTGAGGTTCCTGCTTTCGAGTTCAGTGAACCATGGGTTTCAGGCATTGGTTGATACTGCATGTGTGTTGGAGAAGGACATGAGACGGGTGCAAGGGAACAAGGACTTGGTTGTGTCGAAGCCCGAGCAAGCACCTCGCCCTAGCAAGTCGTTCTACCAGAAGAAAGGGGGAAAGAGGTCCAAGCCGTCTGGGCAAGTGTCTACGACCGTTGTGTCGGGGGCGACGTCAAGGCCGGAGTCTCGTACATGCTTTACTTGTGGCCGGGTGGGGCATATAGCCAGTGATTGTCGGGTTGTTCAGCCCAAAGGGGAAAAGAAGACGGGTGCGTCTTATGCTGAGAAGGGCAAAGCGGTGGTTGATTCCTCTGCGTCCCAGGCACAGCCCCGAATATATCACCTTGGTCAGCAGGAGGCGATTAAGCAAAGTGACGTCGTCATAGGTACGAGTTAATATAGCTTACTTGCTTAAGTGCTATTGCCTTTTGTTATATATAGCTTGTGCATGTTGTGTGTGCTGCAGGCTTTGTCCTGATTCGGAATCGTCCGGTGAGAGCCCTGTTTGATACAGGTGCTTCGCATTCTTTTTTGTCTGAGGACTTCGTATCTCGAATTGGGGTGCCGAGTCATGTGACGGTTGATAGTACAAGGGTGCTATTGCCGAATGGTTGTGTGATGCTTGCGGTTAGGGCTTGCGATGTGGATGTTCAAATAGGAAGTCAGGATTTCGGTTTAAGTGCAGCTGTGCTACCTTTATCGGAGTTTGATGTGATCTTTGGCATAGACTGGCTCTCGGAGCAGCGTGCCTTTATTGATTGCAACTCCAAGGAGATCACACTGGGCCAGAATACCGGACTTGTGACGAAGTTCGCTGGTATGCGAGGAGTTGGCGGGACTTTGTTGTCTGCGCTCCAAGTCGTCAATGCTGTTCGGAAGGGCGCGGAGTTATCCTTCACGCTAATTCAAGCTGTTGAGCCAAAGTACAGTGTCGGTGAAGTTCTGGTTGTGTAAGAGTTTGCCGATGTGTTTCCTAAAGATCTTCCTGGGGTACCACCCCAGCGGGATATTGACTTCTCTATTGAGTTGGTGCCAGGTGCTAAACCTGTGGCCAGCTCACCATATCGCGTCGCGCCAAAAGAGATGGCTGAATTGAAAGTCCAATTACAAGAGTTGTTGGAGCAGGGATACATACACCCAAGTATGTCACCTTCGAGCGCGCCTGTTCTATTTGTGAAAAAGAAAGACGGTAGTTTACGGTTATGTATTGACTACCGCGAATTGAATAAGCTGACGGAGAAAAACAAATATCCGATTCCACGGATTGATGACCTATTTGATCAGCTGGCAGGATCAACGGTCTATTCCAAGTTAGATTTGAAATCGGGATATTATCAGTTGAGGATTCGGGAAGGTGACATTCCCAAGACGGCGTTTGGAACACGCTACGGTCATTATGAGTTCACGGTAATGTCGTTTGGCTTATGTAATGCGCCTTCAGTATTTATGGACCTAATGCACCGAACGTTCCGAGAGTACTTGGATTTGTTCGTGATTGTGTTTATCGATGACATCTTAGTATACTCTCAGTCGGAAGAGGATCATGCAAACCATTTGCGGTTGGTCTTACATACCCTGCGGAGGAATAAGCTTTATGCCAAGTTCTCAAAGTGTGAGTTCTGGCTCTCTTCAGTAGCCTTTTTAGGCCATGTGGTAAGTGGAGAAGGTATCGCGGTGGATCCGTTGAAGATAAGTGCCATTCGAGATTGGCCAGTGATGTCTTCAGTGGCCGAGGTCAGGAGATTCCTTGGGCTTGCGGGCTACTATAGACAGTTTGTGGAAAACTTCTCACGGATTGCTTTACCTCTGACCACGCTGACGAGAAAAGATCAAAGGTTCATTTGGACGCCGGAGTGCGCGCGTGCTTTTGAAGACCTGAAGAGTCGTTTGACCACGGCGCCTGTGTTGACATCGCCATGTGGTACAGATGGCTATGAGATCTATAGTGATGCTTCCGGGAGCGGCTTAGGCTGCGTTCTTCTGCAGTTTGGTAAAGTGATTGCTTATGGCTCGCGCCAGTTGAAAGTGCATGAGCGGAATTACCCCGTCCATGATTTAGAGTTGGCGGCGGTAATCTTCGCGCTTAAGTTGTGGCGGCACTATCTTTATGGCGTTAAAGTGGACATCTATACAGATCACAAAAGCCTAAAGTACCTGTTGGATCAGAAGGATCTGAATATGCGACAACGAAGATGGATGGAGTTCCTTGGGGACTACACCTTCGAGATTCACTATACTCCCGGGAAGGGAAATGTGGTCGCTGATGCTTTGAGTCGGACTCCGATACAGGCAATCTGGTTGCAGAGGCATGATCAGCATTTAATCCAGGACTTGGAAGCATTGGAGATATCATGTGTTGACAAGGGTTCTTCGACCGATGCATGCTTGAACTGGACGGAGGTTCAATATGACCTTACGGACAGAGTTCGGCGAGCAACGGAGCTTGATGAAAGCCTCCAGCGCTATGCAAAAGATGGGCCGGATGACCAATTCTCTTGGGATAACGGTTTGTTATGAAGAAATGGTCGAGTGTGCGTCCCGAGTGTGGGTAAATTGAGGGAAGAGTTGATGTACGAAGCTTACTTTGCAAAGTACTCAGTTCACCCAGGGAGCACAAAGATGTACAGAGATCTGAAAAAGCTGTTCTGGTGGCCCGGACTAAAGAAAGATGTAGCACGTTATGTGACGGAATGCCATACTTGTGCGTTGGTGAAAGCAGAATGCCAGAAGCCTGGCGGTTTCCTGAAGTCGTTACCCATTCCGGAGTGGAAGTTCGATGACATTTCGATGGATTTCGTGCACAGGTTGCCGAGATCTCAACGCGGTCATGATTCAATCTAGGTGATTGTGGACCGGTTGACAAAAGTGGCACACTTCCTTCCAAACAAAAGAGACGATTCAGTGGAAACCTTGGCCAAGCTCTATGTGGAGCAGATTGTTCGACTGCACGGTGTTCCTCGGAGCATCGTCAGTGACCGTGATGGGCGATTCACATTGAATGATTGGCGGCTAGTTCATCAAATGTTGGGTACAAAATTAGCGTTTAGTACGGCCTTTCATCCCCAAACGGATGGCCAGACTGAACGAACCAACAGGACAATGGAGGACATGCTCCGCATGTGCGCCCTAGACTTTGGTAAGAGATGGGAAGATTATATTTTTCTTATAGAATTTGCCTATAATAATAGTTACCAAGCGAGCATCGGTATGGCACCATTTGAGGCTTTGTATGGTCGTAAATGTCGTACACCGTGAGCTTGGGCAGAAGCAAGCGAATCTAAGCTGAGTGGGAAAAAGGAAGTCGAAGAAGCTACCTCGCTTATACGCTCTATTCGGGAGAGGCTATTGATAGCCCAAGATCGTCAAGCAAAGTACTACAATGCCAAACACTGGAACGTGGAGTTCGCGGTGGGTGATTGGGTATATTTGAAGATCAAACCCTTCAAAGGCGTGTCCAGGATTCGGCGTTTGAAAAAGCTAAGTCCGAGGTTTCTTGGTCCATTTGAGGTGGTGGAGCGAGTTGGGGAAGCTGCTTATCGACTAGCACTTTCAGCAGACTTGGGTGGATTACATGATGTATTTCACATCTCAGTACTTCGTAAGGCTGTTAAGGATCCAGCTCAAGTAGTGGAGAATGATCGGGTACCGGTCGAGTATGGGCTAACGACGAGGGTTCGACCCATTCGGATCGAGGATCGAGCCGAGAAACAGTTGCGGAACAAAGTTATCGGGATGGTCAAGGTCCGATGGGACAATTGTGGCCGTGAAGAGCTAACATGGGAGCGAGAGCAGACCATGCGAGCTGAATTTCCCGAGCTGCTTGTATAAACTGTAGACCGTGTACCTTTTGTTATAATAGAGTTATCAAGTTATAGCATTGTATTTTCTTGTTTCCTTACCGTGTCAAATTTCGGGACGAAATTTTATTAAGGAGGGGAGGATTTGAGGTGCAGGCTGTTTGACACGGCCTGGGACACGGGCGTGTCCCAGGGCGTGTCGCGGGTACACGGCCTAGGACACGGGCGTGTCCCAGGTCGTGTCACTCAAGAAATGGGCAGACTGAGTCAGAGTATTACACGGCCCGAAACCAAGCCTTGAACACGAACGTGTCAGATGTGACACGGGAGTGTCCGATGCAGTGTGCCTACCCGTGTACTTCTTGTTGGTTTTGGAGCTCGATGAGGCAGGGGTGACACGGGCGTGTCACATGACTGACACGGGCGTGTCAGGTTCTACACGGGCGTGTCAATGACCGTGTTCTAGTTGTTTTCAGTCGGTACGAGTGCCGCGTGTGCCGCTTAAGGGTACACGGCCTGTGACACGGGCGTGTCACAGGCCGTGTCAGGCAAAAAAATGGAATTTTGGGAAAATCATGGCCGTTCCTTTTCTCTATTTGGATCCAAAGGCTCAAGTGATTCCTTGCTGGATTAAATCACTAGAGGCTAGATGAAGAGATCATTCTTCATTTGGCTAAGTGAAGAGAGAAAGAGAGAGGAGGAAGAAGAAGAAGGAGGAGATCAAGCCACCGGCGGAGCTCCCGTGGTCCGATTCGAGATCCGAGGCCAGCGCTGTGAAGGCAAAGCTGCTGTGGTGCTTTCTCACCGGCTAGATTTCGATGGCTCCCAAGAGATTGTCAAGGGTAACGATCTCCCTTCTTGGACATGTGAAGTCCTTCTTTTCTGCATTGCATAGGGAAAACCCTTCCCCGCGAGTGTGCGGTGGGTTGTGGCATCCCTTGGGGTAGATATGTGAAGTCCCCCTTGTTAGAGTCCGAAATTGGAGTACGGATCTAGGCATGCTGTGTGAAGCCCATCTGGACATGTTGGTCTGGATTGGTGATGCTTGTTGCATATCGGAGAAGACTCCGTGGTTATGGCTTGTTTGCCTTGTGCCTACCTGTTGCTTGGTGCAGCAAGAAGTACTGGATGAAGTCCAGGAAATGAAGAGGGTTGGATGCAACTCTTGTGGCCGTGCGTTGCCACTTTGTGTGCAGTTGAGCCGTTGGGCTGCAACTCGATGAAAAGGCAGATTGCCGAACAGGAAAGGTGAAACCGACCCGCGCCTATAAATTGCCATGGATACTTCCGTATTCGAGGTGGCACGGCGACTTGAGCAACGGGGGGTGGCTGATCCGTACCTGCGTTATGTCCGTCCGACTGGTAATCCTGGTTATAGGTTTCGTTGGAGCGCATAATGAGAGTCTTAGGCCCGCGCGCCAAAAAGACTAGAATGCTCAATACCGTGTAAACAGTGGTGTTGACCCTGGTTTTCCGGTGCACCAAGTATGTGCCCTGAGTGCACGGACTGTCGGGTCGTGTGGCCGACGGTTGTGATGGCTTGAGTGTGCCTACGAGCACATATTTGCTATTGTTGATACCATGCTGTGCAGGGAAGGAATGTTACTGCCCCGAGAAAGGGGTAGGATTGTTATAATTGGGTCAGCTGAATGCTGACCGTTGCCGTGTTTGCCACCGTTTGGGTGGATTGTCCCTATGCAGGTGCTGGAGAGCCAAGTGGTAAATGAAGGGCTGAAGCCCTTGCTGCTGCTGCTGCGGCTGGCCCTTGAAGGCTATGCGAATGTTTTTGTTTGTTGTACATTCCATGGCTGTATATATAACTGTGGTTTATATATTGGACATTCCTGGTTAGTGTTCAATTTACAACTTAAAGCTTCCGCTAGCATGCTCTTAGTTAGGATACGTGTATGGTTTGGTATTATCCTGTGACCTCACCGTCTGTTTGTGGTATATAGTGTGGGGCCCCGGCCGGACCTTCTACTATACGTCATGTAACGGAGGGGGTCGTGACAAAGGGTTGGCTAAATTCAACTTAATACCGCCAGTGCTAGCACTACCTCCTAGACGTAACTCCAATTAACCAATTCCCTTTTGTTTTTAGGAACTTTGGGGAATTACATGGGGTCACCAATTTGACAAAAGTCAAAATTAGCCCTAAATTTGTCAAATTCACACATATTGGCTAAATTGGCCCAATTAGGGATTCAACATTACCCAATCAACATTGGGTGATGTCAAGAGACTCAAGACACACATAGTAAACCAGACCACAAATTAGTTGACCAAGTAAAACTCAAAAGTAAACCATGATCAACATAAGGTCTAAAGAGGAAAATTAGGAGCCCATGTCAAAACTAATTTTGTTAAGGCCTTGCCCATGGCACATACAGCAGACCCATGAGACAATTTATAGCCAAAACCCCTCATAATTTGAATAGAGGATTTCCATGGAAGGTAAGATAGGAAATTCACTCATTTGGAGGAGAAAGAGGAGGATTTCATGGGGTGGTTGCCACTTGGCACTCACCTGCTCTTCCCAATGGCTTCCAAGGGATTTCCCATGCATGGGGACTACCTTCCCATTACTTCATCTGACTGACAGCAAGGAGAGAGGGAGAGAAGAGCCTTCAATTTCCATGGTCGATCACCCTCTCTCTTGGCCCTACTTATACACCCCTACTCAACACCTTTCAAGCCTTTCATCACCTTCACCACCTCACAAGGAGTTGAGCTAGAGCTTTGGAGTGGATCATTTGCTGGAGGATCAAAATAAGGAGGTGGATTTCAATCTAGCTCGTCGGTAATGCCACACTACCAGCAAACCCGTCGTCAAGCTCGCCTATAGGTCTGTTTCTCCTCATCTCCCCTTGTGCTAGCCTCTTAGATCCTTTAGGAGAGGTATCAGGCTCCATTGAGCCTTAAGGTGTGAGAAAATTTCAGAAAAATCAATGAAATTTTCATTCTAGGTTTGGTCAAAAACCACCACCTCCGGTGGCCAAACCACCGTCGGGCGATAGCCACAACCTCAATAGAGGTGGCAATGGCGGTGACCATCCAAGGTAGTGACCGGTTGGCTGTAAAATGGTTGTACAAAAGCTCTAGGATGGGGCATTTTTGGCCCTTGCCTTAACGGGGAAGAGATAATCTTCATCGTTGAAAGTTATTTGATTATTAAATGATTAATATACTATATATATATATATATATTACATGTGATTTTGTTTTAGGAAATTTATCTTTTGATTGCAATACTTGAATCTCTTAGGTGCAGAATCATGATAAATTTCAAACATAAAAAAGTATCCCTAAGAGTCTACTTTAATTAGAAATTAAAACCAGCCCATTTGGATCACGGTAGTTTCCTGTAGGACAGTTTTAGCGGTACATGTCCTTTTGAAGGGACAACCCATATTTCTTAAATAACTTTTAAATGATTAAAGTAATGGGGTTGAAATTTGGGACATGTATGCATGTACCCTAGATACACCTTCTGTCCAAAAATGGAAATTTTTGGACAATATTTTTCTATAGTCTATGTACAATGTGATTTTCCATAAAAGTAAAATATTTTGGTGAAAAATAATTATAATGACCCAAAATTTTTGTGGGAGTCTCATTAGTGCAATTCAAAGTCCTGCTAAATATTTTAGCTCCATTATACCTCTGCATGTTGGTGAATCCAAAATGCAAGTGGAAATGTTGTGTGATTTGGGGTGCATTTAGAGAAAAGTTAAAAAGGAGGGAATTTTAACCCATTTGGTATGTTGCATGCCAAACGAAACTTTGGCCATATTCTTATGATGATGAAATACACCATCCATAGTAATATTAGGATTTTTGGGAAAACAATCCTAGGGTTTGCAATTTATTTTAATTATGTCACCTTTTAAATTAAGGAAATATAAGTGAGCAAATTAAATTGGAAAATTCTAGTTTTCTATCACTAGTATTTTATTGACATTATACACCTTTGGAAAAACTTTGGATGAGATTCTAGAACAATTGTTGTTAGTAATGTCCAAATTTGCATGTACACCTTTGGATTTGTTGAGATTATCATGGTATATGTTGCTTAGAAAAATCTGGAATTTTTGCAACTCTTATTTTATACTACTTTATGTCAGTGACAATTTAATTGGGTTTTTTAGAATTTTATTCCAGGTAGTTCATGAACAAAGATAAAAAGCTATTAATTTAGAGTTAAGGTAAATTACGCCTTAATGACTTTGGATGGACATCAAACTCTGTTGAACTTTCTTTTAAGTCAATATATCACCCTGAAAAATTACTTAGCATTATTGAAGGTCAAGAGAGTAGTGTTACTACAATTATTTCATTTATGACCCTTTAATGTTTCTAAAATTTCTATAATCATATCATTAAAGAAAATTATGAATCTTTGGAATTATATTGTATTTAACATTTAACTCATTTGGAAATTTTAAGGAATTTATTTATCAAGTATGTCAATTACTTCCTTTGGAAAGTGACCTAGAGGTCCTATTTTTGGAAAATTAAATTGAGCCATTAAATATCACTTAAAAGTTATTAAATTTTGTCCAGACTCATGTTTCATCAATATGATATTAGGGTAATTTAATTATGTTGGTTTGATAACATAAAGTGACACTTCATGTTCAAAATCACTAATGGCATTAATTTGGGAAAATTATATTTATGGCTGATTAATTTAGGAAAATTAGGAATCTCTGGATTTAAGTGAAATTTGTCATGATAGACACGTAAATATGAGGATTTCAAATTCATACACTCAAACGTGTTCATATGATCTGCATTTAGCAATTTTGACGATATAAGGATTCAGCAGTTGATCTTGCTTAGGAGAATACGTTTAATTAGGGTAGCATAAGTTTAATAAATATTTTGAGAAAGGGAACGATGGGGTTCATCACATAATAGTTTCTAGTATTGCTGTGAGACCTTTACTGAGAAGACCTCGGGAATTCCAAGATTAACCCTAAATCGTAAAGTGGAACTAAAAGATAGACACATAAATATAATAGTGAACTTGAGAGAGAGTTTGAATAAGGGAAGCACCAATAATGTCAGATATCTTGAGAAAGGGAGATTTGGGCTTCAACCCATCATATCTCCTTGTATCGCTACGAGCCCTTCATTAGGTAGTGAAAGTATCTAGTGTCAACTAAATCCACTTGTGGGGGGGGAATAAGTGTCGTGCAGTCTTTTGCGGAATTTAAATTTCCTGCACAAATAAACAAACACAGCACAGAAAAGCACACAAGCAATTATAGTGGTTCCCCAATTTGGGTACATCCTCTCTCTCCCTTTGACCTATCTCCCACCAAGGGACGACTCAGTCACTTCTCCAAACGGATTGAAATCCAATCCTGACACTATGGAAGGAACCCTTCCAACCAAAGGAGTCACAACTCCACCACCACGGGTTGCACCGAACCCTTACAACTAGGAATCAAAATTCCTTTACAATAAACTAAACTTGAATGTAAAGAAAATACAAACAAACTTTTGGAGATCCCGATGTCCTTCTTCGTTCGTTGAAGATTTCTTGAAAGAGACGAAGAATCCATTACCGGTGTTCTCTCTTGGAGAAGATCTTCAAAATATCGGCGACGACAAGTGAATGAGGCGGCGATGCTTTGTAGATCCAAACTTCTTGACAAAGAAAGCAAGGTTTACAGACGATCTCAATCGGATCAGTCGTCTCAATCGATTCGGAATGAAGAACTATCCTCGTTCAACAAATCAAGAGACAAGAGATCTCGAGAGAGAAGCGTGAGACACTAGGCTTGCCTCGGTACTGTCGTCGGAAGATCAAAGAATCTCTGAGATCAGCGGCAGTGTCGTCCTCTGTATACTTAGCTTCAAATTTTTGTTCCATCATATCCTGCTTATGATTTATCTTCACAACATTTTTTAGCATCAGATCCTCAGATTCCTTAATCTGTTTCAGTACCTTGTTGTGAGATTGTTCAAAAGAGGCCTTCAGTTCATCCACTATACCATGAATGATATTTACCGTGTGATTTGCCAGGCTGGGTCTTAGCGGATGAACCTGATGCATGTCCTGGTTGTGCTCAGGGGGGATAGGACTCTGGGAGTCAGGATTCTCTTCTGCAGATACACTGGTGGAGCTAGATATATTCACAGTCTCCATAGGGGGGATTGGGGCAGCCTCTGTCATTTTTTCATATATCCTCAGCATCCCTTGCCGGGAGGTCTCCCCCTCCATTGTTGCACCAGATACATCAGGAACTTTTAATGGAACCTGTTACTCATAGGGGAGGTCAACATCACTCTCCATCATGGTTGTTTCATTTCCAGCTTGCTCATTATTCACACCATCAGCGGCCTCATTTTCCACATCATCCTCATCAGCAGCAGCATTTTCCATGTCATCCTCTACTTTCTCCTCTACAACCTGATCAGTAGAGAGGGTATCTACTGCATCCTTTGCGATCAAGGTAATGTCAGTGACGGCGTATTCTTGATCTGAAACTGAGACTTCCATCCTGATTGAATTAGAAGGACTATGTAAAGACTCCCCCTCAGTTCCTGCGTGCAGCAGATCAGGAACTTCACTGGGCTCATCCAAAGGATTTTTGAACTCTGGATCTCTATCTTCTTCATCACCATATGCTTCAGCCACACCTCCTTGGCCAATTCTCTTATCCCATCTATCATAAACATTGGAGTCCATCTTCTTTAAGTAGTGAAGAGGAACTCCCTTACTCATATCAAACCTGTCTCCGTCCATCTGATTCAGGTATAGGCTGATGATTCCCCCAAAGTTAGGAGTTCGTAGGGTATCTTAAATCTTCTCAAATAACATTGCCCCCTAAATGAATCTCTTTCTGCATACCACAGCCATCAGGATCTTAAACATATCCCCTGAAATATGATCATGGCAGCCGGGTTTGCAGATTAGAACCTTCCCAATGATATATGAGAGGAGCTTTCCTTCCTCATTCATGTCCTTGCGTTTGATGGCCTTGGTCCCTAGAGCTAGTCCACAGAACAGTAGTGTCCTTGCACGATCATTTTCATCCAGGTAGTCCTCTTGTACAGAGCTGTTGAGCAACAAATGATGTGATAATTTTGCAACAGTCATCTTGATTCGTAGTCCAGCTATCTTACTCTTTATTACGGTGTCCTCGTGACGTAGCTTGGCGATTGCGTAGAACTCAAGAAATTCCTTATCTAGGACCTTGCACGGGTGCTCGAGAATAAAAGAGAGCCCGGCTTGCTCAAGCATCAAGATGATGTTCCTGAATTCATCAGAAGCATGGGCGAAGCCAGTCCTAACCAACTCACTCCCAGTGAGGAGCCCCACCGTGGTTCGAGGAGCCATTATAAACCAAAATAAGTAATATCCAAGGGACTTAACTCTATTTAAATCTATAGATTAGGAAGTAAACTAGTATGAACTAGACAAGTTAGAAACAAGAGAGTGATTTAAGGAGGAACGGTTGTTACCTTTTACTTGGAGGGGTGAAGGTAGAAAACTCTAGGCAGGAGGAGAGCGGAAAGAAGCCCTAGTAAAATAAGCGGCTTGCATCGGGACTGCAATCGACATGAGAGTGAGTCGATGAGAGCGGGAATGTTGGCGGTGAATTGGTGAGACACTTGCGTCGAGCAGATGCCGGAGATGGGAACACCGAGCCGACGTGGAGAGGACAGCGACGGACTACAATCGACGGGAGCAGGAGTCGACGAGAGGAGATCGGGAGTCGATGAGAACACCAAGTGACGGGAGTGAGAGGAGGAATTTCCGCTATTTCCAGAATACAAAAAGTGTGAATTTCCGCAATTAGCGCTATTTATTTCCTAAGATTGCCGCTGTATCTGATATTTCCGCTGGGAATTGCAGGTTTCTGCTTGACCGTTTTTATCGATACATTTAAATTGTCGATTTGAATTCCTGTTAATTCGAAACTTTGCCCTTTTAAATGTTGGATAATAAATATCCCGGTCAGAATAGCTAAGCCGAGTCAAAGGGAGGTTAACCCTAGAAATAAGCACTGACTATTTCTTGGTGAGTCAAAATGAAAAATTTTCATTGCAACTACTGGCACACATCCCTATAGTTTCATCGGACCGATTGACACCCAGTATCACCCATTATCAATGATATAAAAAATTTATCAGATTCCAAACTAAGGATCATACAGTTATTAGCATCCGTGTTCTTCCATCAGGTTTGTATATATATTTATATTTATATCTTGAAAGAGAATCTACATATCTGTTTTGATATATATATATATAAACATCTATGTAATGCGATTCAATTTTTGAAACTGAATGCGCGTACCTGGGATCATTAGGTTGATCATTCGGATCCACTATTTGAAGTACAACAGGTATCTAGTTCAAGTAGGAAATTGTAGTTAGCATTATCTCTTATCCAATATACTTGTTCCATAGCATTCCTGCAACATCTCTTGTCTAGGTCCCATCATGTTCACGGGTACCTAGACTATCCTGCAAAAACGAATTACCTTACCTTAGGAACCCAATATGTATTGGGTCCTAGGTTCTTGTCAGCATAAAATACAGGATTCCTTCCTACAGGATTTCTATCAGGAAGGCTATCTCTAGCCAAGGGATGTAGACATACCCTTGCCCTTGATATAGAAGGATTGTGCCAACAATCTATGGCAAAGTGACCCACTTTTCCACAGCATCAGCACTCATGAATATTGTATCTCCTTTTCTGACCAGATCTACTGACTGAGTTTGTCACGATCATAGGTCTGACAGGGGCAGTGCAAGTTCTGCTCTCAGATTTACCCTTTCCACCGGGACACGAGGGATGGTGGATGGAGAACATGTTGTGAGTGTCATGAGGCCTGGGAGTTGGTGCCTTCTTTTAAGTCAGCACACATCCGGGGGGGCCATAGATATTTGCTACATGTTTGCCAACCCCCTTTCCCTACGTCCTAGGGTGGTGAGAGGTACTGTGAGAGCTTGTTCTTGCAATCTCATGAAGTGTTGAGGCTGAGGCAGTGAATACAAAAGGTTCATGATGAGCCAAATGTATTTTCTCATGGGTACCCATAACAGCACTTGCACTATGGGTATTTCCACATGAGGGTTGATCATTCTTTCAGTGACCATAGTTGTTCTTATGGTCATACCTGAAGGCATGATGTGTGCCCTTCCTACTCGGTGTGGGGGGTCTGAAAACTGTTTCCCCATTTCTCCACGATTTTATAATTCGTGAGATCCACCCGTTTTCTCCCTTTCTCTTAATAGCATCTACCTTGGAAAAGTTAGATACTATTTTCTTCTCGGTCTCCAGAGAAAACTCTAAATCCGAGATCTTTGAGTCCTTCACCTTGATGGATTCCAATTGGAGATCCATCATGGTCCTCAACTAAGCAATTTTCATAGCGTGTTTCTCCACAAGCAAGTTGCTCTTCTGAAGGGCACTACGAAGGGAATCAAGAGTTTCAATCTTTTGATTGAAACAGTTTATTTCCCTAGCATCAAAAGAGGGACAAACCTCTGAACTTCTCCTGTCTTCAGGAGATACAAGAGGAAGGGACCAGGAAGAGGAAGATACTTGATCCTGATTGTGTTGATCAGGGTTAGAGTTGTGGTCAGCTGAGACTAAGGTTTCAACTTCATCACAACTACATTCCTCAATCTCTTCTTCAGTCTCAGATAGAGATACTGGAGCCCTAATATTGAGATGTTATTCTTTACTTTCATCATCAGATATGAGGACCCCCACATATGCTTCATCATCTTGTAGGCATTCAGTCTCGACAGTCTTCTTTCCCTCCATGATGTCAGAGATTATTCCCCACATGGACTTTGCAGTCTTGCACTTATCCAATCTTGCAAGAGAAGAGCCTGACCAAATATAAGAGATGATCTATCGTACCAGCTTGTCTAAGTTGAATAGTGAGAGCTTAGTTTTTGACATCTCTACGGTACTCTTAGGGATTTGGAGATCTTCTCCAGAGTTAGAAGCCTTCATGGGAATGAAGGGACCCTCTTCCACAATGAATAAAGCACGGGTGTCAATGACTTCCAGATGAAATTGAACCCTCATTTTCCAGATGGGATAATATTCTTTTGTGCAGGCAGGCTATCTCAGGGGAGAAACATCAGAGTATCGCTTCATGCTTGAGTCTTGTTTTCTTCTTGACACTAGATGCGGGATCTTACTAAAGGTGTTAACCTTATTGTTGAGCAACCTCCCTCTAATACCACTTGAAAGTATCTAGTGTCAACTAAATCCACCTATAGGGGGGAATAGGTGTCGTGCAGTCTTTTGCGGAATTTAAATTACCTGCACAAAGAAACAAACACAGCACAGAAAAGCACACAAGCAATTATAGTGGTTCCCCGATTTGGGTACGTCCACTCTCCCCCTTCGACCTATCTCCCACCAAGGGACGACTCGGTCACTTCTCCAACCGGATTGAAATCCAATCCTCACACTACGGAAGGAACCCTTCCAACCAAAGGAGTCAAACTCCACCACCACGGGTTGCATCGAACCCTTACAACTAGGAATCAAAATTCCTTTTCAATAAACTAAACTTGAATGTAAAGAAAATACAAATAAACTTTTGGAGATCCCGATGTCCTTTTTCGTTCGTTGAAGCTTTCTTGAAAGAGACGAAGAATCCGCGACCGGTGTTCTCTCTTGGAGAGGATCTTGACAAGATTGGCGACAGTAAGTGAATGTGGAGGTGATGCTTTGTAGATCCAAACTTCTTGACGAAGCAAGCAAGGTCTACCAACGAACTAAATCGGATCAGTCGTCTCAATTGATTCGGAATTAAGAAATATCCTCGTTCAACAAATCGAGAGACAAGAGATCTCGAGAGAGAAGCGTTAGACGCTTGGCTTGCCTCGGTACTGTCGTCAGAAGATCAAAGAATCTCTGAGATCAGCGGCGGCGACTAGCTTGCGAGCGGTGATGGCGATCGGTGAAGTTCCACGATCGGCTAGGGCACGCTCGGCCTCGGTTTTATTTTCCATTGTTCGATCCTCGGTAAGTTCAAATATGCGAGTATATATACTGGAAGCCAACCTTAAATGACCGTTGTGGGGCATACAAGGAGAAGCCCTAGTCCCGGTCAAAACGACGCACAGCGAACTTGGTTCGGTCCAGCGAACATGAATTTTGCCTAAGGCAAAATCGGCGAGAATCGCTAGTGATTCTCGTCGAAGTCGGCGGGAATCAATCACGATTCCCGTCGAATTTGCCTTTGTAGAACTCCATGTTGAAATCTGGTCATCCGGAGGGAATCGGCGGGAATGCAATGTGATTCTCGTCGAATCGGTGAGAATCACTTGGTGATTCCTGTCGATTCTGCCTTAGCAAAATTCTTATAGGAGGACAGTCAGCCGGATGAAGTCGACGGGAATTACTGACTGATTCTCGACGATTCAGCGAGAATCACTAATGATTCCCGTCGAATCGACGAGAATCACTTAGTGATTCCCGTCGATTTTGACTTAGACGATTTTTATCTTCCTTCTTATGAACTTGGTCTTTGACCCATCTTTGCTCCTTCTTCTGCTTTTGATCTGCCTCGACCCTGTACTTGAAAATAAGTACACTCAAATAGAGAGAGCACACGTGAGTCAACACACTGATCTGCTCAATGAGGGACTACGTTGCACAGACCCGTGTATATTGACCCACTGCACCCTGACATTAGTGTGTACTTAGCATGGAATAGCTGCAAGCAAAACTTTATAAAAGATTGTCAAATACATTGTGAATCCATCTTAGCTTGACTGAAGTCTTCTTCAAATCCAGTTAATTGTGGATACAATACCCAACAGGTAGACCTCAGGAAGTCCAAGATCAACCATTAGTCATTATGTAATACTAAAAGTTCGACAAGACTAGTCTAATAGGTTGAAGGAACAACATAACAATCTCACTCATGTATGGGTTGGAGTGATTCAAGACTCGTTAGTTCAGCGAGATGGAGGGTTATGGTGGGACATGCCTACCGCAGCACTTGGGGTCCTTTTAGTTGTCTGTCTATTTCTACGTTCTAGCCCGTTATCCGTCGATCATGACCACGAAATTGGTTACTGTTAGGTACATTGGGAATTGTGTACCTGATTTGGCGAAGCCCTTTCAACTCAATGATATACACAAATTTGTATTTGATGATTATTGAGTTTACTTGTGCAGGAAAAAATAAATTAAGTACAAAAGTGTCGAGATACTAGAGAAGTGTCGACACCTTTGTATATTCAGTGCTGAGACAAGGAATCAAGTTGTGTCGACACTCAAGACTAGTGTTGATACCCTTATTCAAGTAGTTTTGAGACAGGAAGTAGGTTGTGTCTACACCCTTATTCAAGTAGTGTCGAGACAGGAAGCAAGATATGTCGACACCCAGAACTTGGGTCGACACTATCAGACATGGAAGCAAGCTGTGTCGACACTCATGACTAGTGTCGACACATTTTATATAGGTTATATCGAGACCGGAACCAACTATGTTGACACTCAGGACTAGTATCGACACATTTGATACAAGTTGTGTTGAGGCAAGAAGCTAATAGTATCGATACACTCTATTGGTGTCGACATCCCTATAAGAGAAGTGTTGACACCCAAGACTGGTGTTGACACAATCTAAGTATAGAAGTGTCAGCAATCAGAACTGATGTCGACACGTTCATGCAGAAGCTCTCAAATAGAAATTCTTCTAAGTCCATAATTCAAAGCCTGAAGTTCTGACAAATGTCAGAACTGTCAGATATCAGTGAATTAACCGGGACAGCCGATCACTCTTTCCAAAGCCTATATAAGAAGACCAAGATAATAGAAATAAGAGACGATAACAATAATAATCATTCTTCTCATCTAAGTCTGTTAGAAAATTTCAATAGAATTCTAAAGGTGGAGAGGAGGCAGATCGTTGATCAACTTCAATCTTCTCCAGCCAAGTTCAACCTTATATTCTCCTTCAAGAAGCTTTGAAATAGCTAAGAAGGGTTGGATCATTTTATTCACGGCCAGGATTAAGGGAGAAGTCTACATATCAAGATCTGATCAAGAAGAAGTCACCAATCTCATTCTTCTTGGGTGACATTTCAAAACATAAATTTCTTCTGTTATATTAACTTTGTAAGATCTATTAATAGATCTGAGGTGTAGGAGATAGATATCTCTGTGTTGTAAGCCTAAAATATAAAGGTTGAGGTGGGGTTGTAAGCCTGAGGTAGGAGAAGTGGTATTTCTCTATGCTGTAGGAACTGGAAGGTTCTGAGGTTATAGGGCAAGGGTTTTCCTGAGGAGTAAGAGTGGAAAATCATTCTGAGATAGGGTTCTTGAAGATGAACCTGAGTTGTAAGATCTTGAGGATCTGAGGTAGGATATTGTTTGGTCTGAGTTGTACAAGCCAGCTGGGCTCTGAGGTATAAGATCTAAAGATTTGAGGAGAAGAAAGAAGAATTTTGGCCGAATCTTGCTTATTGCTAGATAGGCGAAGGGGAAAGTGGATGTACCCATAAATTGGGGAAGTACTATAAAATTATTGTGTACTGTGTTGTGCTGTGATTTGTGTTTCTAAATTTAGATATGTTCTGCTTTTCTTAAATACTGTGATTGAATTATTAAACACACAAATATATATCAGTGATTTAAAGTATCCAAGATTTAAATTGGACCTATTCACCCCCCTCTAGGTCTCTCTCTATCCTAAACAAACACTTTACAATTGGTATCAGAGGGAAGATTCACTATAAAGGCATAATAGCCTAGTGAGAATCCTAAGGATTAACAGAGATCAAATCATGGCTCAAAGAGAAAACCAATCAATCAAACTCCCAGTCTGCTCTAAAGAAAACTTTGGAATTTGGAAGGAAAGGGTTAGACTCTTCATGGACGTTGTAGGTCAAGAAAATACATCACAGTATTGGAAGGACCTTTCATACCTATGAAAGTGTCAGTTCTTGATGCCAATATAAGGACACCTAAGACCTACATGGAGATGGACAATGATGAGATAATTCTAGCCTCTATGGACAAGTGTGCTAAAAACATAATTGGCAGTGCTATAGTTGACTTCACATTCCAAAACATGATTCATTGCAAAATATCCAAAGAAATGTGGGAATCAATGATTGTATATATGGAAGGCACTGATGAGGTTAGAGATGACAGAAAATCTTTATTAAACAAGATGTATGAAGCCTTCAGGCAAGACAAGAAAGACACTATGGTAGAGAGCTTTGAGAAATTTTTCAGAATAGTGAACAACCTGATAACATATGGAAGGAAGTTCACCAATTATGAACTCAATGACAAGTTCTTGAGATCCATGAATAAGGAATGGGATATCAAGATTTGTGCTATTAGAGAAATGGGAAACTTGGCCAATATAGACCCCAAGTTCTATTTGTCAAGCTGCTATCTCATGAGCTATTAGTGAATCTCAGGAAGTCTAAAGAAGACTCAGCAAAAGCACTCAATAGAGAAAAGTCTTTAGCCCTAAAGGCTGATACATCAAAGAAATTCATGTAGAAATCTACTCCCTCAAAAAGACATGATGCAGTCTCAGAATGCATAGAATCTTCCACTTCAGTAGGGGACATGACTGAAGAAGAACTGTCACTCTTCTCAAGAAAATTCAAGAAGATGTTAAGGAGAAGACGGCTGGGCGGCTGGAAGGGTCCAGCTGAAGACTCTTCTCACAAGAAGACAGATCACTTAGAGAAACCCAGGAAAATGAAATCTGGGGACAGGTATGTTTCTTCACAGAATAAACATATTAAGACTAATCTTGTTTGTTATTGCTGTAATTGGCAAGGGCATGTCATTGCCGACTGCCCAGTAAAAAGGAAGGAGAAAAAGTCTTAAAATTTGAAGACTGGATAGCATAAGAAGGTCGACAAAATCCTCTTGTCCAAGAAGCAGTCCACTCTTTCAGATAATGAGATAGATTCATCTAAATAAGAAGAGGAGGAGACTTTTTTGGCTTTAATGGCCATTGAGGAGGCCAGCAACAGAAGAAGAACCACACTGTCATCCAGTGATAGTGAAGACTATACTGATCAAGGGCTGATGACTCTAGCAGAAGAAGAAGATCATGATTGTTCAAATTCAGTCAAGGTAAAACATCTTACTGCAAGTTTTGCCTCAGGCTCTAGAACAACATAAGAGAATGAATCATGTTCACATTATTCTAATAATAGTGAACATGGTTTAGATTCTGAAGCAAATTTCAACAAACTTATCTACAGATATGGGAAATTGTTGAAGGCTTTGATTACAAGCAAAGAGCTTGTCAAGGAACAAATAAAAGAACTAGAGTCTCTGAGAGTTGTACCTTTATAATTGGAGAGGGCCAACATTAAGTTGGACCTTCAAAAACTAAAGCTCATAGACTTAACTAATAAAATTGATAATTAGACTGAGACTATTGCAGAATAATCCAAGAATGTCAAGGACCTGGAATCAAAGCTTCTTCAGGAAAAATAGCTCCTGAAATAGTTCCCAAGACCTAAGTATGTGCTACCTATTATTGATACCTTTTCTGCACCATTTAGAAGTGGTGTAGGATATATTGAGGATAATAAGATCAATAAGTAACCTGATCCTAAGGGTAAAGCCCCAATGGGTCTAGTTTGGAAACCAGCCAAGCATCTAACTTCTAACAGATGCAAGGGATCATGTGTTCCTGGATACATGAATTTTGAGTGCACCACCAGCAAGGTCAATAAAGAGCCTAGCTGGAAAGGAAAAAAACCTAATACCTATAATGTCCACAGACCGGCATAAGGAGTGATCAATTCAAGAAGCCAAGGAATTCTTGAATCTGGTCCCAGTGCACAACACTTCAACCAGAAAAGTAAGTTAGTCAATGTTACAACTCTACCATAGAATCTAAATATCAACTCTAAGTTGCCGATAAGTACAACTTCAAAGGTACAGCCTAAGAGAATATATAATAGATTTTAATGTTGGTGTTGTGGGAAGGTTGGGCATTTTGTCTTAGATTGTTGGTACAATCCAACAGCACCCTCATTTACGTCACAAACTCATCTATTCAGAAAGACTGTTTTGTTTTACATAGCTAAGTCTAACATGAACCAAGGCCCCAAAACTATTTGGGTGCCTAAGGTTAATTAATTCTGTGATTGCAGGTGGATCCAAGTACCACAAAAATGTCATTATGGTACTATGACAGTGGCTGTTCCAGGCACATGACTAGAACAAGAAGTCTTCTAAGGGACTATACTTCAGTAAAGGATGGACCAAAAGTAATCTTTGGAGGTTCATAAAAAGGACTCACCAAGGGATATGGTAATATTTCTAATGGTCTAGTGACAATCACAAAAGTGTCTTATATGGAAGGATTGATCCACAATCTGATGAGCATAAATCAGCTTTGTGATATAGGTCTTGAAATCGTATTCCACAATGATATGTGTTTGATAAGGAATGCAAGTGATTAAGAGATCATCTTGTCAGGCAGTAGGAGTGGCAACATTTATTGTCTAAATTGTTGAGTTTTGGGGGATGGCACAACACTTGTGCACGCAGCAGAAATCAGAACAAGAAAAACCCTAACGAGTTCGGATCTAGCAATCTTCATGAATCAAGAAGTAATGCATGCTATAATAAAATTACCTTTGAGGGATTGAGTTAATACTCAAGCTAGATGCTCCAGAAAAATTAAAACCGGTCACTAGCTGTAAGACCCCATTTTTTTACTTAAACCAGTGGGGTTTTATGCCCAGAAATGACACTTTGCGGTGACACCATCACACCCGGGAAGGTCGTCAATACAAAACGACGATCCTGCCAGCCATATCGATCGCAGAAAAGTAGAATAAATAAACATGAGTACATGAGTAAAGTAAACTAAATACTAGTCCACCAGAATCACATATATATGAAAAAATGTCCATGAAGGGAGAGTCAACAGAAAAGAATAAGCAATGTACTAAAGAGGGCTCCTCCCTGATACAAACAGATCCTCACTACAAGTCACTCAAAGCAGAAGCAAATATATAACAACTAGTAATGATCAGGACTCACAGTCCCTATTGGTTGGACTCAGGTGCTAGACTGCCCCGTCTCCATGCTCACCGACCTCTAGGGCTGCGTCTCCTGGTTTGGCTCCATGATCTCCTAAAATGATTTGGTCAATGATCGTTAGTCTAAAAAGACTAATTCCTATCATCCCCCACCCCTCACCCAATGGCTCGTAGGCACCGAGCAGGGAGGAGGAAAGGGAAGGTAATGAAGGTGGATAGTAATAAAGTAAGACGGTGATGGTGGAACTAGTCTATCATGAATATATAATTACAGCAAGTATACGTAAGCAGTAGTAGGTAAGCAGTAGTAGGAAGTAGTATAAATATACACAAGAACAAGTGAGCAAGTATAGTATGAAAGGTAAACTAAGTAAGTAACCATGACCTATAGGAATGCCCATACAAACCTATAGACCAAGGGATCATTTTGCAAGGCCTATTGTATAAAGCGTCTCATACCACTTTATACAATAGGTGTTAGGGGTTATATGCAATGATGATGCTGTGACATGCAAGTATGCCATGATGTGAACATACAAATGTAACCCACACACTCGACTTTGTGCACACAGACCTTTAGTTCCCCCTTTTTGGAGCCTAACCTCCCAGGAAACCTCCATAGTGGAAAACAGAAGCGGTGGGTTGGGCCTCTCCCACCTCTAAATTGGTATCACACTACCAAACAGACCTATCATACCCATCAACGTTGGTTGACTAAGAAGAGCTTTTGCATACTCTTCTCGGCTGCGCACCAGACTTTATCTAGCCAAGTGCAAAACCACACTTATCGAGCAAACGTATTGGTGTCAGTGTGACGAATCTCCAATATCGATGATCCACCACCTTATATCTTATACGCATGCAACATTAATATATTTCTCACTGAGCCAAGGCTCCACGGACTAATCCATCTGTCTCAAACCCATCTGAGTCATCGGCTCGCCAGGCTAACCTTCCCATCACCAAAACCACCGAGCCTACCGCTCGTGAGACCTAACCTAACTCCCACAACACTGGGGAGTGTGAGTGTAAGTATAACCCTAAAGTATTTCTAATTACTCTACCATTCCATTTATTCTTACGGTTTACGTTAACCTTGGACTTCCCAGGGAATTCCCCTTGAAGGGCTCTCGAGGGAATTAGGAACTACAATGGGCTGAAGCCCAAAGCTCCCTTTCGCAAGGCACTTACTGTTATTGGTTAATACACGATTCCCGATCCCTTTTAATATTATTATGGATCTAACCCTAGTGTGTTTTGACTCTCTCTCTCTCCACAGGAAAGACGATCTTTCGTCGATCCCGAGCACCTCCTAACCCTAGTCAACCCATTACTTTCCTCATCATGATTCCTAAAGGTTAACCTATTTCTACTCACCAAAACTAATGAACCATTAAACCCCAATTCCCTAAGCTCACTTCACATATTTTCCAAAATTTCTGCAATTTTACTATATGCAGACCAACCCAAGCTATATGATGTACATGATAGGAGATACTCCAAATTTTCATTCAAATGCCCGAAAATATTTATTGGGGGCTTATCATGACATATTTAGCCTAAATCCAGAAACATGAAATTTTCCTAAATAATTTGGCATTAATTAATTTTTCCAAAAATTTGTCCATGGGTGATTTGAAAATGAAGTACAAAATTTACTTAAGATCTGTCCATACAAAACTTTGGAACACTATAAGACTGCAAGATATCAGTGAATACCAAATTTCATAGATTTTTATGGAGGAATAATTCTCTAAATAATTAAGCCAAGATAATTCAACTAGTTAGGGGTATTGAAGAAAGTACCATAAATTCTAGTCAAAAAATTATACAAAAATTAACAGAGCTCTATTATGATCATAAAACCTTACTGACTAAGTTTCATACAATTCCAAGGTCAGTAAACCATATAGAAAAATGCCTCAAAAAAATCCATCATGGTGCACTTTGTGAAGGAACATCCTTGTAATCTCAACTAAACAACATAAGGTAATTTTCCAAGCTTATTTAAGCCCTAAAAAGTCCTCTGGCTAAGTAACACAATTTTACAGCAAGCTATAGTATTTATCTTCTATTTATCAAAGTAAGGTGCACTAGTTTACTTTACATATGAAGTACTAAGAAAAAATGTTCAACTATTCCAAATAATTTACTAGTGCACCTAAATGACATTTGATTTGCTTTTCCAGAATTTCAAATCATTCTAAGACATTAAAACCATAGCTACATCAATATCATCAAAAAGGGCAAGATGAAGGTTATAGCTACAAGGATGAGCTACTGTTATCTAAACACCCTATCATAAATTATAGAGGTTAATAACACTATAACATTACCCCTACCAAAATATCATAAAGACCCAAGGTCATATGGCCCATTAAATATTCCCTAAGTTGTATAGACCTAAAACTTACAAAGTGGTTTAATTGGGGTGCAAGTGTATCAATACCACTAAATCCCTTCCAAGGGCATTTCACCACCCCTTTATCACACGAACTACACACAGAGTCCATCCAAGGGCATATCACCTTATGCCCTTCACAAACCCCCAAAGTTCAACCCTAGGGTTTGAACTAGGGTCCTAGGGCAAATCCACCCTAATCCACCCCATAATCCATGGGAGGGTGTTTACTGACATAACACATCAGGGGACCAAGTATCAACCACTGTTGAGGTGATTTGGCCCCTTAAACCGATAAGAGACACTTTGACCTAATTACCCCTTTTTGGTCCAACTTAGGGTTTGCTTATTTCAAAACAAAATAATCTCCCAACGGGATGAAAATTTATACAAATCCTTATGATGACCCCACGGACAACTCACCAAAATTTGGGAGGGTATGGAGGTAATTAGACCTTTAAAATAATCCATACATGGATTAATAAATTTCTACAAAAACTTTAGGGAAATATTTTCCAAAAATTCCAATTTTTGGATATGTTCTAGGCATAGGTAGGAGTGACCCACATCAAAAATTTCAAGTCATTTGGATTGCTGTATTGATGGGGGCACTCAAACTAGTCTCTTGTCTAGCCTAGGTATAGTCCTCATCAAAATGAGTGCTCTGGTCAAACCACTTACCCAAATGGGTTGAATTAATTTTAAATTAAAGTAGAACCATAGAGCTATAATTTTCATGTTGACCATTTTCTCTGATTAATCCTCTAAGTATTTTTAAATTAATTCCTAAGATTACTTATTTTTAATGGAAGAAAATAAATTAAATATAATATATATAACTTGATCTTGCACGGATCTTGACGCAAATCCGACGATTGCTGGTTATCTTCTTCCTCTAGTGGACGGGTGAGATTTACCTGACCTGGAGCATCTTCCAACCCTATTTCTCGACCACCCGGCCACCTCTCTAGCCAGCCACCGCCGCCGCCACCTTCATTGAGGAGGGGGCTATCGAAGGGCGGCGACACGGCTGCCGGAGGGGCCATTTCCGGCAAACTCGACCAGGCGTTTTTTCTCAGAAAACCAGGAAAATGAAATCTTGATTGGGTTCAATTCAGCCTGATTCTTATTCTAAATGAATCCTATGATCTATCCACGAAAGAAGGAGAGGAGGAGGACCTTCTTAGAGGGCTGGAGGCGGGTCGATCTTCGAGTTACCATGGCCGGTGGTGGCGCCGATCGGATTTCTGCAACAACATAGCCAAATGGCTCGCTTCCTTCATGTGAGATGTGGAAACTACTCCCCTCTATACGGTGAGGCTTTTATAAGCATCAGTTGGGGAAGGGGAAGGGCCTAGCACTAATGGCCATCAATGGCCATTAAAGGAGATTTTCGGCCGTGGCATGGGGGGTGAACCTGGCTCAATTTGCCCAAAATATGGCTGGAAACTCCTCCTCTTCCCCAGAGGAGTTGATTCCAGCAATAAAGGGTGGCCCCTAGCTTCCCTATGCCATGGATGGCCTTCTCTCTCACTTTCTCTCTCCTCCATTAAAGGGGCAAAATTGAGTTTTCTCTCTCCTAGTCATCAAGGCAAATTTTGATCTCTCCTCCAGCCTATTGGCACCCCACTAACTCATATTAATAATAAAAATGAGGTTAGCCTAAGTGGGGGATATGGGTTTGAGCTTGGGTTAGCCCGTTTGGGCTAATTTGACTTAACACTAGAGTAGAGTTGACCTTGGTCAACATGACCATTTGGGTTGACGCCAATGGGTCCTTGGTGACCCATTGGCCTCCACTAAGGTCTAGGAAGACTTGGGTTGGGTTTGTTGGGCATCTTGGAGGTCACTTGACCCTTAGTTAGGGCACTTTGACATTTTTAGGATTGTGGTTGGCTTAAGTCAACTTAGCATCTTTGGTTGACCCAATGGGTCCTTGGTGACCCATTGGCCACCCTTTGGGCTTGGGAAGGTCTAGTTGGGTCCCTTTGGCCAAGGGGAGGTCAGTTGACCCTATATGAGCTTAGTTTGAACTGATTAGGGTTTGGGTTGACTTTGGTCAACTTGACCATTTTAGTTGACCTTAGTGGGTCCCTATAGCTCTAATGGACCCTCTAACAGGTTAGTGATGTTGTGGTGGGGTCATGGTGTAATGGTGAAGATATATGGTCATCCCTAAGCTAGTAATTAGAATTCTACTATTTACAGACCAAGGTGATTCATACACAAATTCCCAAGTTCACCCCATCCTTTTTACACTTCCCAGGGTTTTGTCATGACCCAGTCATGGCAAAACCATCCTGGGGCTCTAGAAGTCTGAGTGATTTTACAAATCTCAATACATAATAATAAAAATTTCATCCTCGAAATTCAAGTTAAGCCTACGGGGTTTCAAGTATGAGAAGTAAAATGTAACATCCCGAGAGGTTATAGGGAATACCTGATGTGAAAATCTTCGGGTATCTTTGCTGCATCAAGTTCTATGGCTCCGACGTGTGCTCCTCTTATCCATGATTCCTCTATAAGGCCTTAACCTGCGGAACCTTCTTGCATCGCAAGACCCGCATCCAAGTATCATCTATCCGGATCAGCTCCAGGTGCACCAATCGATCAGAAGCTATAGGCCCATCTATCATCGTAATCTGCTTCTCTGGCCGAAGTAGAGATCTCCTAAGGGAGGATACGTGGAAGTCATCATGCAAACCCGCTAGCTCTGGCGGTATCTCCAGTCTCTATGCCAATGGATCGATCCACTCCAGGATCCTGTAAGTCCCCATGTACCTCAGACTGAGCTTCTTCCGACCACGCACCTGCGAGACTCCATGCAACAGTCGTATCTTCAGAAACACCCGTACTCCTACCTGGAACTTAACCTGACAGTGTCAAGCATCGTAATACATAGCCTGCCTGCTCTGGGCCTCCAACATCCTGTCTCAAATCAACCACACCTTAGCATCTATATCCTCGACAAACTCCGAGCCAAGTGCCTTCGAATCCTCATCCTGGATCCAAGACAAAGGAGTCCTGCATCTCCGCCCATATAAAGCCTCAAAAGGGGCCATGTCGATGCTGGACTTGTTGCTATTATTGTACGAGAACTCGATCAATGGTAGTTGCCTCTCCCATGGATCTCCACGGTCAAGTATACAAGTACGTAATAAATCCTCCAATGTCTGATTGGTGCGCTATGTCTGTCCATCTGTCTGAGGGTGAAAGGCGGTGCTAAATATCAACCGGGTCCCTAAGTAAGCCTGTACCGACCTACATTCCTTAGACATAATTCGTCCATCATGATCAGACACTATCGTCCTCGGCACTCCATGGTATCGGACAAACTACTCTACAAACCTCCGCACCAATTCACCCATTAAAGAGTCCTTCATGATCTATAGAAATCCGGCCACCTTCATCAGTCGATGGATGATCACCCATATCGAGTCGTTCCCCGCATATGATCGAGGAAGACCATGTATGAAATCCAGGGCAATATCATCGAACTTCCACTCCAGAACCGGAAGTAGCTACAACAGCCCGGCCGGACTCTTACACTCGGCCTTTTCTAACAGACAAGCCTCGCAATGGGTCACAAAGTACGTGATGTCCCTCTTCATGCTCGGCCAGTACATCATCCTCTTCAGGTCGACTATCATCTTGGTGATGCCCGGGTGCACCGAGTACCTACTGTAGTGATCCTCAGTCATAATGTCCTCCTGAAATATGCCCCAGGCTGGTATGTACACCCGTCCTCTAAAGCATATCAACCCATCTCTCTATGTATACTCCCCGACTGTGCTTGCCTCCAAAGCCCTGAATACTGGCTCCAACTTGTCATCTCTTCTCTTATCAGCCCTGATGCGATCTCGAATATCATCGGTAGTGCACATCGCGGCCAGATGCTCCTTATAAAGCTCTGATTCATTCGAGGACACCAAGGTAATCTGCATATCCTCCATCATCCGTACCAGCTCCTTGGTCATCAATTGGGACTCTGCACCTGGAGTGGTAGCCCTCCGGCTCAGTGCATTCGCCACTATATTCGCCTTCCCCGTGTGATAGTGTATCATATACTCATAATCAGATAGAAATTCCACACATCGCCACTGGTGGACATTCAACTCCTTCTGTGTATCCACATACTTAAGATTCTTGTGATCCAAAAATTTGTCGCAGTGCACCCTATAGAGGTAATGTCGCCAAATATTCAGAGCAAACACCACTGCCCCCATCTTCAATTCATGGACAGGTTTGTTCTGCTCGTGCTTCTTCAGCTGGCAGGAGGCGTATGGTATCGCATGACCATGCTGCATCAGTATAGCTGGTGGTTGCTAAGCTTCGAAGAAAATAAAAGCAACCAAACTAGCAATCCAATGAGGCAAGTATACCTATCGAATTATAGCTAGGGGACACAAGTGTCGTATTGAAATCCGGGAACTGTCGAATAAACTTACTCCCACAAAGACTATTATTTTATCGACGAAAAAAGCTAGGGTTTAGAGAAACTAATTGCAATAAAAGAAATAAAGCTATGCTAGAAAGATCATTATTGCAGTTAATTAAAGAGCATAAAGTAGTCGATTACAACAAAAGGCTGAAACTATGAAATGGAAGAGCACTCGATCAAGAATCACCTCGGCAGAGCTAACTAAGAAAAGCGATAAAAATAAACCTAAACTTAATAGGGTAAAGGTCCTTGACCGTGGAGGTTCCTAAAGCTTAAACATGCTTCTCTCGAAGTCGTGCCCAACTGAGTTTAGGAATGTCCGACAGACTCTCGTCTAAATCGGAGGCCTAAAGATCGCTTTATGCGATGAACCCCACTATTGGATTTTACTCCAATCCGGGAGATTCAGACGTCTGCCTCTCTCGAGGGGTGCGTACAACTCCCTTTACTCTTGAATGCTCACTTCATTCTATCGGCCTCTCGGCTAGCCCAGAATGAAAGCAAAGGTGGAGAGTATATATCGATAATATACCTCCAACCTATGAAAAATCAAGTGTAATCCAAGGCCTAAACCCTAAAAAGAAAAGGTAAATTCAAAGTATCATAACTTAATCGCTCGAACCTCGGATCATCAAGATCGAGTACAAGGAGGATTTGTTAATCATAATGGAGTAGAGGAGGGGGGTTGAGTAGTAAAGCATTAAGAACACAATGAAGAAAAGAGCACTTTTATATTAATGAAAAAGAGAGCTACACTTGCATGAAAACGAAATTACAATTGCATGAAAATTAGAAACCTATTCTAGCCCTACCATTAGCACTAAGCAAGAGCAAAGATTACAACAAAAGCTTAAACAAACTAAGATCTAAGATAGGGTTAATAAAATTACAAAAAGAGAAAGAGAGAGAGAGAGAGAGAGGAAAAACATAAAAAAAGACCAAGAAACAAATGGGTAGCACCTCCCCTCTCAACCCAAGCTCTCTGAAATGAAGGGGGGGTCTGAATTTATAGAAAATTTCCACGGGTTGGTCACGCCCGGCGATACGCCCAGGGAGGGCGTGTCAGGTGGCATGATAGGTACGGCATAAACCTCAGGCTCTGGATTCTTGCGTGAAGGATGATTTCTTTTGTGCGTCGGTGGTCACGCCCTTGGTCACGCCCGTATAGGGGGGCGTGACACGTACGTCACGTCGAAATCATTGGTCAGAATTCTGTCAGTCATCAAAAATGGTGGTGTCACGCCCTATGTCACGCCCGTGACATGGGGCATGACAGTATTATTTGGCGTGCTGGGATGAATTAGCATTCAATGCGGCGGCAGGCTTCGGGCAGAGGGCGACACGCCCCGTGTCACGCTCGGGGACACGACCAGGGAGGGCATTGTCACAACCCGCATTTTCTCCGAGGAAAACAAATTATCAGAGTAGGAGAAAACACGTGTCATGATGCCACGTCGAGCAGGGTATAACTGCCGACACTCAGGCAAACCACTGACAACTATACTTTATAAAAATTCATAAGTTATATGATTAGAAAATCAGTTATATCTTTAAAGGCCATATCCATCGGCTCGGTGGATCACCTAGTCAACAATTTAGAAACTATACTTATACGCTGCGGAAAATACTTTATTCAGATTTGACATCCTAGAAGAGTGCATAAATGTCCCTAGAGAACACTTATACTATGCAAGACCCTACTTTTGATTTATACTATATATATAGGAAAATGATCATTTTATGTTATTTGGAAAATAGTGATGAGTTTTATAAAACATGTTGATCATGAGTAATACTTATAATAGTGTTTTTAGGTTTAAAAATAAGTAGCAACCTAGCATTAATCATCCCCAGAGCAAGTAGACTATCTCCAGAAAGGTAGCAGCAAAAAAAGTAACATATCTAGCATCAAGGTAAAAACTACCAGTGGGCGCCAACAACTGACACGAACCCACTGACAAGTATGTATGTCTGTAAGAAACACAACATCAAAACTATCTCACAATAACAAGGAACTGATCTCTATAGCACCAGAGACCACCAGCAACTGTACAGCACCACTAGCCGTCAGAGCGGCTACTAACCAAAACCGAAGGCATTCAAATAAGAAAGAATACCTCAGCAAGCAAAACAAGAAAACTGCTCTAAAGTGTCAATCATAATATAAGTAAAAGAGGAAAACAAAGTAATAACAGTCACAACTGCCCAAGGCAAGGCAAAAAGAAGAAAGTGCACCAAGTGCGAGGACACATCAGTAACTCTGCCCAGAAACTACATCCTGCAGAGTCTACTAAGCTACCAGGAGCCAAAAATACTGCAATCTACCAAGGAAGAAACATCTAACACTCTAAACTGTGGGAGGTGGTAGTAGCAAAAAAACAACATGGATCCGGGTTGGAGGCAAACACAGTCCCCCAACCACCATTTCCAAGACAATAAGCTCAAGGGTCTACATGTGAAAGCACAAGGGACCTTCCACCCCCTTGCCCAGCCCGTACCTGGAGCAAGATAGAAGAAAAAAGGGTGGCCTTGGCTAAATTACACAACACTTCCCCAATTAAGAACTTTAAACCACCCCTACTAACCACGATCCACGATTCGGCCTTTTTTGGAAAAATAAGAAAATAGCTGATAAGGAACCTCAAAATCAAGAAATCCACTCAGGGAAGAAAATCAAGGTAAGGGAAAACATTGAGATGACTCAACACAGAATGGCGTTGAGTGAGACCCACTCACTCGCCGTCTAACCTTAGCATTGAGTGAGTTAGCCTCACTCAGTGTCAGAAACCACCATGGCGTTGAGTGAGGTTCACTCACTCAACGCCCTCTGTAAGAACAGCTCTTGCGTTGAGTGAACTAACCTCACTCGACGCCAAAACAACCATGGTATTTAGTGAGGTTCACTCACTCAACACCTCCCACTAAAAAACTCTGGTGTTGAGTGAGCTAACCTCACTCAACGCAAAAACCGATATGGCGTTGAGTGAGGTCCACTCCCTCAACGCCTTCAGCAAAACAGGCAGTGGCGTTGAGTGATCTAACCTCACTCAACACCAAAATAGCTACGACGTTGAGTGAGGTCAACTCACTCAACGCCTTAGCACACAACTGCAGGAAAACCCTAAACCAACGCCATCCGGAAGAGGTCGGAGGGAATGCCGACTGATTCTCGCCGAATCGGCGAGAATCCAGATTGATTCTCGCCGAATCGGTGGGAATCCAGAATGATTCTCGTCGAATCGGTGGGAATCCAGATTGATTATCGCTGAATTGGCGGGAATCCAGATTGATTCTCACCGAATCGGCGAGAATCCAGAATGATTCTCGCCAAATCGGCGGAAATCGTTGACGATACTCGTCGAAATCGGCGAGAATCTCCTAGTGATTCCCGTCGATTTTGACTTAGACGAAATTTTCTCACTCAACGTCGATTCTACTTAGCCGCAAAAGAACAGACCAAATTATGGCTTTGAGTGTGTGCTCCACACTCAACACCAAATCCCGAGAGCCTACCAAGACTAGTTCTAACCCGAGCACTACCACAGAAACCTCCCTCTCTCTCTCTCTCGGCTCTACCCGCAAAAGCACCAAAACAGAACTAAAACTTGGAGTCTAAATGGTGAGAAAAACCAGCGGGTTGAGGAAAAACAGCACATGGAGGGGGGCTCATAATAGAATTGTAGGGTTAACCTAAAACTACTGCAAGGAATTCTAGCAAGCAGAAGAGAGAAGGAAAAAAACTTGGCTTCTACCCTAGGGCTAACCGAGTAATTAAGAGGGGTAAGATCAAAACAGCAAGTGCAAGAACCACTTGCCTCGATTTTCATCGAAGCTCCACTCGATCCCTTCCTCTCCCTCGGCACCAGCAGCAACAACACCCTAACAGCAAAAATCCACAATTTTAATGGCGGAAAAGGGCCAAAACCAGAAAATCCAAATCTCCTAAAGTCCTACGAAAATCAAATCTCTTACCGTAGAAACGTAGATCTAAGAGAGAGCAATCCAAATCCACTTTCGAAATTGCAATCCGTCCATGAATACTCCCGAAATCACCGTCCGAAAACTAGGGCAACCAGTCGTTTCCGCCTCTGCTTTCCGCGAACAGGAGCAGCGGTTTCGGTCTTGGGAAGAAAGAAGAGAGTGGGCTCGCCAAATTCAAGCCAAAGCTTTAAAAATAAGCCTTACCATGCCTGATCAGCCTAACCGTCTCCCAAGCTCCCGGTTCACTTGAACTAAGAGTGTTACTAATTAGATTTTACTAAAAGCACACCCAAAACGACTCGAAAACCGAACTACCTCGGAATTCGACGAAATTCGCACCGTAGCTAAATACCCATGCTACAAACACAACGGTGAAGTCGAAACTAACTTTCGACCAACAGAACTAAAGTTATACCCACCCGAAGCCAAAACACAAGCATCCCCCGAGAGGCCACACCGGGTCACCCAAAACGACTAGGCTTGCAAGGGAGATCTTGCCAACAGGCTACAAAATAGGGCACCCAGTTCTAAGGAGTTAAGACCACACCCCACAAATGGCACAAGCCAAGAAAACGCGTCGACGTAACGCCAAAAGAGAATTAAATAATCGCAGAAAAATCGGGGGCGTTACAGGCATGTTAGGGGGCGTGACAACCGCTTTTCCTGTTTTTTTGTCTCTTTCAGCGGTCATCATCAGGATCAGGCGACACGCCCCAGGTCACTCCTGGGGAGGGCATGACATGGGGGCGTGACAGGTCATTTTTTGCCAATTTTCTAGAAACCAGCAAAAAGACAAGAAAATGTTAGTGACAGTAATATTTACATAGAAACGATAAAAAATAAGGTAATAAGACATGATTTGTATATTATAAAACAGAAAATATGATAATAGTTTAGGCTACAAAAAGTATTATCAAACTCCCCCAAACTTAAGTTTTGCTTGTCCCCAAGCAAAAATATAAAAACTAGATAATCATAAAAAAAGACTAATCAAAAAGTTCTAATTATGCCCACATAAGTACTATGAGAAATTCTAAGTAGGGAAAAGGTGAAACGTAAATCTAAAATGATTATTAGGTATGGTAAAACTTTTATAAACTTTACTTAACGAAAATAAATAATCAAAAATTTTTACGAAATTCTTTAAATAGATTTAATCAAAGCAACGAAAATGAAAAAACGCATTGAGTTATTAGTAGATCCAAGCAACGCATTATAATTATATTAATTCAATTAACAAAAATCTAAGTTTAAATCCAAAACTAAAACTGATTTACTTTTCTTCTTTTTTTAGTTGTTAAATAAGATTCAAAAGACGTGAATCAAAAGTACTTAAATAGGACAAAAACGTTTGGTTTAGGAATATTATTAGGAGTCGAATTCAAAGATAAACGTGAAGGCTTAAAATCACACTAAATCAAAACAAAGAGTTTCAAAAAATTTCATTTAAAAAAGAAATGTATATATATTTTTTTCTTTTTTTCTTCTTTTCTCCATTTTTTTCTTTTTTCAAAACAAAGGCCATAAATATTTTTTTTCTTTTTCATTTTGAATTGGCCAAATAAAAACAAACATATCTTTTGAGCATACATTTTTTTTCAAAAACTTTTCTCCCAAGAAAATAACAAAATAACCTATCAAAATTACGAAAATATTTTATGAAACTTAAGAAGGCTAGTGTGATTAGATAGGTTGGAAATTTTGGCTTTGGTGAAAATGAAATGAAAAGAAGAGCTATCAAATGAAATCGGAAAAAAAGCTCAAAAGCGGCTAACTAGTGGTAAAAGTTTTTAGGTTGGCAGGAGAGCTCAAATAAAAACAAAAACAGCCTAAATCATTTTCACGCTTTTAAATTTATTTAAAACAAAGGTTTGAAAATTTTCAAAAAGCGAGTCCTAGATAATAAAAGAAGATTGATGAAATTGCTTTGAAAATATAAATAATAGGTGACTTGGATCGTTCACATCTACTACGCTATTCAAAGGTTAACCTTACAAAAATTATCCAAAAACGAAAAGGAAAATAATGGATGATGAATTTTTGAGAAAGTAAAGGAAATAAAGAACGAAAAACCATAATAGGAATGCGAGTTTTAGAAAAATATTTAACCTTAACATGCTACCATGAATTAGAAACACAACATGACCAACATTTTACTTATAAAACATAATTAAAAAAGACGATTAGAAATATAATAATTAACTACGTTGTTTATAGAAAATTTTGAGTAAAACAAAAACAAAAACTAGGGGTACTATTGAAATAACAAAATGTCTAAACTATTAAGGCAAAAACAAAAAAGAATAAAAAAAATTTTAATTTGTGAAATATTCTCTTTTTTTGGATTTTGGAAATATTTTCTTCTTTTTTTTGGAATTTTAAGATATTCATCATTTTTTTTAAATGAAATATACACAGAAATTAAGAATATTTACACTAAGAAAAAATAAAGGAGGAAGTCCTCCCCCAAGCTTAAAATGGATATTGTCCTCAATGGCAAAAGAAGGGGAATGGAGAAGGAGAGAAAAATAAAGTATAGAATTGAAAGACATAATTGAAAAACAGGTAGTTCCCCGGATTTGTTTGCTGCGAAAATTGAGTGATGTCGCTCCCCTGAATGTCTTCTTTGGACTTTGTGATGGATCAGCAACGTTGGAGCAGGCGATCGCAGAAACTTCAGCTTGTCGGAGCCGTCCGGGGAAAAATTGTAAAATAAAGAAAATAGAAAAAAGATAACTTGGGTTGCCTCTGAAGAGCGCCCTTTTTTTAAAGCGTCGTTGAGCTCAACACATCAAAAATAATATTGTCCAAAATTAATGTTGTCAAGAAATAAAATTATTTTTAATAAAAAAAATCAAAATTTATAGTTCGTGCAGCAGATACTTAATACTGTTTGGACTGACATCATCATCACCAGAGAAATACAGTTTAAGACGCTGACCATTCACCTTGAAATTACCCTTATCAGGGTACGAAATTAAAACAGTTCCATATGGAAAAACTTCTAAAATAGAAAAGGGGCCAGACCAACGTGATTTTAATTTCCCTGGAAATAAACGTAATCGAGAATTATAAAGAAGAACCTGGTCGCCCGGCTTAAAGGTTTTCGGATGCCTTAAGTGTTTATCGTGTAAACGCATCGTCTGCTCTTTATAAAGTTTATTATTTTCGTAAGCGTAAGAGCGCCACTCGTCGAGTTCATTTAGTTGAAATTTTCTAAGGTAACCGACGGAGTGGGGATCGAATTTTAAAAATCTTAAGGACCAAAAAGTGCGGTGTTCTTATTCTACGGGTAGATGGCACGATTTTCCATAGACCAGCCGATACGGCGTACATCCGAGGGCGGTTTTGTACGCTGTTCGGTTGGCCCATAATGCATCGTCTAATTTCGCTGACCATTCTTTCCTAGAAGTTGAAACAGTCTTTTCTAATATTCTTTTTATTTCTCTATTCACGACTTCGGCCTGTCCGTTAGTTTGCGGGTGATAGGCAGTTGAAAGCTTATGTGTAACGCCGTATTTGGTAAGGATTTTTGAAAATTGTGCGTTACAGAAATGGGAACCCCTATCGCTAACGATGGCGCGCGGCGTACCGAATCTAGAAAATATTTTTTTCAAAAAGGTGACTACAACTCGGGAGTCGTTCGTAGGCAGATCTTGGGCTTCGGCCCAATGTGAGACGTAATCAACGGAAACGAAAATATATTTGTTTTCGAAGCTAGAAGGAAGGTGGCCAACAAAATCGATTCCCCAGAGGTCGAAAATTTCGCACTCAAGGAAATAATTTTACGGCATTTCATTTTTATTTGAAATGTTTCCCGACCATTGACAACTATCACACCTGCTCACAAAGGCTTGCGCGTCTTTAAACAGGCTAGGCCAGTAAAAACCCGTGCAAAGCACCTTGTGAGCGGTGCGAGCAGCTTGATAGTGCCCACCTGTCGGACCTTCATGTAAGTGTTTTAAAATATCTAAACCTTCTTCATAAGAAACACATCTCCTTATCACTTGATCCGCACAGATTCTGAAAAGATGCGGGTCTTCGAAAAAGTAGTTCTTCAGCTAAGAAAAGAATTTCTTCTTTTTCTGAGAGGAGAACTCTTTTGGGAGCAACCGGGCTACTAAATAGTTGGCGATTTGTGCGAACCAAGGAGAAGTAGATGTGCTAATTGAAAGCAGCTTCTCATCAGGAAAATAATCATTAAACGATTTTTCATTTAATTTCTCTATAAAGGGATTGTCTAATCTGGAGAGATGGTCGGCGGCCAAGTTCTCGGCTCCTCGCTTATCACGGATCTCTAAGTCAAACTCCTGGAGGAGTAAGACCCAGCGAATCAAGCGCGGCTTGGCATCCATTTTGGGAAGAAGGTATTTGAGGGTCGAGTGGTCCGTAAAGACTATGATTTTTGAAAGCGTAATGTAAGTACGGAATTTATCAAATGCGAATACTACAGCGAGGAGCTCCTTCTCGGTCGTGGTGTAATTTTCCTGTACAGATGTGAGCGTTTTACTAGAGTAATAGATAGGGTGGAAGTTTTTATATATGCGTTGACCTAATACGGCTCCCACCGTAAAACTACTCGCATCGCACATTATCTCAAATGGAATATCCCACACCGAAGCTATCATAATCGGTGCGTTAATTAACTTTTCTTTAATCAATTCGAAGGTAGAAAGACAAGAGTCATCAAAAATGAATGGGGCGTCTTTTTCTAGAAGATGGGTAAGGGGCTTGGTGATCTTGGAAAAATCCTTTATGAAGCGGCGATATAAACCAGCGGACCTAAGAAACTCCTTATAGCTTTTATATTCGTAGGCGACGGCAGCTATCGATAACTTCTATCTTCGCAATATCTACCTCAATACCTCTCGCATAAATTTTATGACCCAAAACTAACCCTTCCCTCACCATAAAATGGCATTTTTCCCAATTTAGGACAAGGTTAGTCTCTTCGCATCGTTCTAAAACTTTTTCAAGGTTTTTTAAACATTTATCAAAGGAATCGCCGAACACAGAGAAATCGTCCATAAATACCTCCATAATGCTTTCTACGTACTTGTCAAAGATAGCGAGCATACATCGTTGGAATGTAGCTGGTGCATTGCACAATCCAAATGACATTCTTCGGTAGGCGAAGGTGCCAAAGGGACAAGTAAACGTAGTTTTCTCTTGGTCCTCGTGAGAGATGGGGATTTGAAAATACCCCGAGAGTCCATCGAGAAAAAAATAGAAGCTATGGCCGGATAATCGTTCTAAAATCCGGTCGATAAACGGCAAAGGAAAGTGTTCCTTGCGGGTGGCGTCATTCAGCTTCCTATAATCTATACAAATACGTCAACCCGTCACCGTTCGTGTTGTGATTAATTCGTTATTTTCATTACTAACTACCGTTATCCGTCCCTTCTTTGGTACTACCTGAACAGGGCTAACCCACTTACTATCTTATATTGGGTAGATAATTCCTGCGTCTAATAATTTCATAACCTTGCCCTTAACTACTTCTTTCATGTTCGGGTTGATACGGCGCTGAGGTTGAATGGAGTTACGTAAATTATCTTCCATTAAAATTTTATGAGTACAGAAAGATGGGCATATGCCCTTGATATTAGAAATCTGCCAAGCAATAGCTCGACGATGCTTACGTAAAACTAAAAGAAGTTTTTCATTTTGGACATCCGTGAGGTAGGCCGAAACTATAACTAGCAGCTTGGAGTTCTTTTCTAAGAAGACGTACTTGAGATGTTCAGGAAGTTCTTTAAGTCATAGTGTAGGGGGCTCTTCATAAGAGGATTTAGAAATTCTTTCTTTTTCGAACACTATATCTTCATACAATTTTTTAAATGGAAAATTAAACGGTGTGGAGCTGGTGGCCAAGGCGATTTCTTGCAGTGAATTAGTTGCAAGAGTATAAAAGAAACAAAAATCGGAAAATTCTTTTTCAAAATCAGAAAAAAGATAAGAGGATTCAACACTTTCTTGCAGCTATTCAGTTGGAAGAGACGAGGAGGAACAAAAAGCAAAAAAATTATCTTTCAAAATTAGAGAGGCAATAGGAGGATTCATCACTCACGGCATCTACGAAAAAGCAGGAGTCATCATTTGCTAAGGTGCTTTTCATCGAAGGTGTGATAGAGAAAGTGACTTCGTCGTCACCTACTCGAAGGAAGAGCTTACCATTGCTTACGTCAATGATAGCTCGAGAGGTGGCAAGGAAGGGTCGGCCAAGGATCAGGAGAACCTCGACGTCTTCTTCGATGTCCAAAATGACAAAGTCTACCGGAAGATGAACTTGTCGACTTTTACTAGAACATCCTCCACTATACCTAACGGGTACTTGACCGATCGGTCGACGAGCTGGATACTCATGCGTGTGGGGTTGAGGCTACCAATTTCTAACTTTTTAAACAATGAGAGGGGCATTAGGTTAATACTCTCTCCTAAGTCGGCTAACGCGTGTTTGACAAAAAGATAACTGAAGACACACGGGATAGAAAAACTACCTGGGTCACTGATTTTCTTCAGCAAACCGTTTGTCAAAACAACAGAGAACTTGGCATTTAACTTGACATGCGAAAGGTTCTCTAAATTTTTCTTGTTGGTCAGAAGGTCCTTAAGATACTTGGCGTACTTCGGCATCTGTGAAATCGCTTCATGAAAAGGCAGATTTATGTGGATTTGCTTGAACATTGTTAAGAAACGAGAGTACTGATCATCCTGACGTTTTTTATTAAGTTCGGAAGGGTAAGGCGGGGTCGGATTATTAATAAAAATGGGTGGTGGAGTGAGATCATTTTCTAAAACGGGGATGATAACTTCTTCTGTAGAGGGTGGAATTTTTAAAATGGGAGCGGAGCTTTGATTTTTTAAAGCGGGGACAGAGCTTGCCTCGGGCCCTTAACTTACCATACCGGGAACTTTCTTCCCACTCTGAAGATTTATAGCTTTGGCTTTCTCTCTCGGGTTGGGCTCGGTATTGGAAGGAAGAGACCCTGCGGGTCGCTCAGAAATAATTTTAGCTAGTTGTCCTACATGATTTTCCAGACTTTTAACGCTTCCAGTTAAGGTTCTAATCGTAGCGTCATTTGTGGAGATATATTTGGAAAGTAACTCCTCCAAGCTTGGAGGTTTTAGATAATTTTGAAGTGGTGGTGGTGGTGCATGAAAATCATTTTGTGGTCGCGGGCGCATAGCATTCGATGGATTACTCCACGAAAAATTCGAATGATTTCTTAAGGCAGGATTATAACTATTCGGAAAATTAAAACCAGGAGGATGAAAATTCGCAGCGGAAAAATTATTAAAAGCATTTCTAGGCATATTGTTAACAAAATCTAATTATTTTGGGGAAGAAGTTGCAGATTCCCATACTTGAGGGGCGGAGGCAGCAGTCATATCCGTTATCTTTTTGCTTAATATTTCAACTTATAGCGCGAGCTGGGAGATGTTGTCCACATCATAGATACCTGCAGGCTTGCTCGGGAAGGACCTAGGCACATTCCACTGATATGTGTTCATGGCCATGTCCTCAAAAAGCTCAAGAGCTACTTCCAGGGTCTTATGGTTTAAAGTACCTCCAGAAGCCGCGTCTATCATTTGCTTTGTATTTTTATTTAGCCCATTATAAAACGTCTGCACTTGTAACCATACAGGCAGCGCGTGATGTGGGCATCGTCTTGATAGTTCTTTAAATCTTTCCCAAGTTTCATATAAGGTTTCGGAGTCTATTTGCCTGTAAGCAGAAATGTCATTCCTAAGTTTAGCAGTTTTAACTGGCTGAAAATACTTTGCCAAAAAAATTTCAGTTAATTCATTACAGGTGGTTATGTTATTCTTAGGTAGAGTGTTCAGCCACTGCTTAGCTTTAGTTCTTAAAGAGAAGGGGAAAAGTCTTATCTGGATTGCATCACTTGTGACACCATTTATATTGAAGGTGTCACAAATTTCAAGAAAGCTTGTTATATGTGCGTTCGGATCTTCATCTTGAAGTCCGTCAAATTGCACATACTATTGCACCATTTGAATTATGCTAGGATTCAGTTCGAAGTTAATATTAGCTATCGCTGGGCGGACTATGCTAGATTCTGTTCCCTCGAGATTCGGTCGTGCATAAGACATAGGTCTTTTCACAACTTCCTCCACTTGGGGCTCTGCCATTCTTAAAGTAGAAGATGACTCAGAATCCTCAACCGGTATTTGGGAAGTAGGACCTTGAAATCGTGATTTTCTCCGAAGAGTGCGCTCAATTTCGTTGTCAAAGTCCAAAATAACCGACGGATTCTCTTGGGTCATGCACTAAAAGAAGGGAAGAGAAAAGAAAGAGAAATAAATAAACTAGAAAAAAAAAGATTAGAGATTTTTTTTTTGAAATAGATTTTTTATAATTTAACTCCCGAACATCCCATGGGCTACCCGGTGAAGGGTTCGCAAGGTACTAGAAAATATAGCGGCACTTAAAGCTGCTTTGCCCTTTTAGAGAGAATTAGGTGGAGTAGAAAAATTGTGAAGTTTGTTACTATTAAGAGCGGTAATAAAAAAAAATAAATTTTTTTTTAAATTTTTTTTTAAATTTTTTTTTAAATTTTTTTTTTAGAAGGAGGGCGAGAAAGAGAAATGATAAAATTAATAGATTCGTGTTTTCAATTTATCAACGGAAGTTGATTCCCCGGCAACAGCGCCAAAAACGTGGTGGTCGCTAAGCTACGAAGAAAATAAAAGCAACCGAACTAGCAATCCAATGAGGAAAGAATACCTATCCAATTGTAGCTAGGGGACACAAGTGTCGTATTGAAATCTGGGAACTGTCGAATAAACTTACTCACATGAAGACTATTATTTTATATACGAAAAAAGCTAGGGTTTAGAGAAACTAATTGCAATAAAGGAAATAAAGCTATGCTAGAAAGAGAACTACTGCAGTTAATTAAAGAGCATAAAGTAAGCGATTACAACAAAAGGTTGAAACTATGAAATGGAAGAGCACTCGATCAAGAATCACCTCGGCAGAGCTAACTAAGAAATGCGATAAAAATAAACCTAAACTTAATAGGGTAAAGGTCCTTGACCGTGGAGGTTCCTAAAGCTTAAACACGCTTCTCTCGAAGTCGTGCCCAACTGAGTTTAGGAAGGTCCGACTGACTCTCGTCTAAATCGGAGGCCTAAAGCTCGTTTTACGCGATGAACCCCACTATTTGATTTTACTCCAATCCGGGAGATTTGGACGACTGTCTCTCTCGAAATGTGCGTACAACTCCCTTACTCTTGAATGCTCACTTCATTCTATCGGCCTCTCGGCTAGCCCAGAATGAAAGCAAAGGTGGAGAGTATATATCTATAATATACCTCAAACCTATGAGAAATCAAGAGTAATCCAAGGCCTAAACCCTAAAAAGAAAAGTTAAATTCAAAGCATCATAACTTAATCGCTCGAACCTCGGATCATCAAGATCGAGTACAAGGAGGATTAGTTAATCATAATGGAGTGGAGGAGGGGGATGAGTAGTAAAGCATTAAGAACACAATGAAGAAAAGAGCACTTTTATATTAATGAAAAAGAGAGCTACACTTGCATGAAAATGAAATTACAATTGCATGAAAATTAGAAACCTATTCTAGCCTTACCATTAGCACTAAGCAAGAGCAAAGATTACAATAAAGCTTAAACAAACTAAGATCTAAGCTAGGGTTAATAAATTTAAAAAAAGAGAAAGAGAGAGAGAGGAAAAAAATGAAAAAAAAAGACCAAGAAACAAAGGGGCAGCACCTCCACTCTCAACCTAAGCTCTCTGAAATGATGGGGGTCTGAATTTATAGAAAATTTCCACGGGTTTGTCACGCCCGGCGACACGCCGAGGGAGGGCGTGTCAGGGGGCGTGACAGGTACGGTATTGACCTCGGGCTCTGGATTTTGGCGGGAAGGATGATTGCTTTTGTACGTCGGTGGTCACACCCTTGGTCACGCCCATGTAGGGGGGGCGTGACACGTACGTCGCGTCGAAATCATTGGTCGGAATTCCGTCAGTCATCGGAAAAGGCGGGGTCACGCCCTATGTCACGCCTATGACATGGGGCATGACACTATTATTTGGCGTGCTGGGATTAATCGGTATTCAATGCGGTGGCAGGCTTCGGGCAGAGGGCGACACACCCCGTGTCACGCACGGGGACACGACCAGGGAGGGCATGTTAGGGGGCGTGACAGCCGTTTTCTTGTTTTTCTGTCTCTTTTAGCAGTCATCATCGGGATCAGGCGACACGCCCTTGGTCACGCCCGGGGAGGGCGTGACATGGGGGCGTGACAAGTCATTTTTGGCCAATTTTCTGGAAACCCGCAAAAAGACAAGAAAATGTTAGTGGCAATAATATTTACATAGAAACGATAAAAAATAAGGTAATAAGACATGATTTGTACATTATAAAATAGAAAATATGATAATAGTTTAGGCTACACAACGTATTATCAACAGCACCCATCCCCTAAAATGACTCATCAGTATACACCTGGAAGCCATCCTTCCCATACGGAAGAGCAAGGATAGGGGCCGACGTAAGCCGATCTTTCAAGTCCTCGAAGTCCATCTCACACTGCGGCATCCTAACGAACAGAGTGTCCTTCTTCGTCAATGAGGGAGTGGAAGGGCTATCTGAGAGAATTTCTATACAAACTTTCGGTAGTACCCGGCCAATCCCAGAAAAATTCGGACATCCGTGTCAGTCTTCAACTAAGGCCAGTCTCGCACTGCCTGAATCTTCGCGGGATCTACTGCCAATCCTTCCCCACTGATGATGTGGCCTAAAAAGGCTACCTCCGCCAACCAAAATTGGCACTTGCTGAACTTGGCATATAACTGGTGCTCTGTGAGCTTCTCCAAAGTCAAGGCCAGATGTTGTGCATGCTCCTCCTTCGTCCTCAAATAAATGAGGATGTCATCTATAAATACAATTACAAACCTGTCAAGGTATGGCTCGAACACCCAGTTCATCAAGCTCATGAAAGCTGATGGCGTGTTCGTGAGCCCAAAGAGCATCACGATAAACTCATTCAAGCCATATCTGCTGCTAAATGCCTTCTTCGGGATGTCTTCTTCTTGGATCCGTAACTGATAGTACCCTTACCTCAAATCTAGCTTCGAGAACCAATGTGTTCCCACTAGCTGATCAAATAATTCGTCGATCCTTGGAAGTGGATAGGTATTCCGGACTATCAACCGGTTTAGTGCATGATAGTCAATGCATAACCTGAGGGTCCCGTCCTTCTTCTTCACAAACAAGACAGGTGCTCCCCAAGCAGAGGAACTCAGCCTGACGAATCCAGCCTCCACCAGCTCCTTCAACTGACTCCTGAACTCCACCATCTCCTTTGGAGCCATCCGGTCGGGAGCCCTAGACAACGGCTTAGCTCTAGGCACCAACTGAATCTAAAAATCCTTCTCCCAATGTGGTGGCAACCCTGGTAGCTTCTCTAGAAACACATCCGCAAAGTCCCGCACTACAGATATATCGGCAACCAACGTCTTGGCCTTGAGCATCTCGAAGAATACCTGATATACCTCATCTCCCTGCCTGTGGGCCTTGACGGCCTGAATAGAAGATAACATCCTACGAGAGACGGGAGTAATATCTTCGAAGGTCGTGAAGGCGCCGTCATAACTCAGTATAACCTTCTTTGTCGGGAAATCTATCTGGGCATGGTTCCAAGTAAGTCATGTCATGCCCAGAACCAGGTTGAAGTCCAGCATCCTCAAGACTGGAGTCGGGGCCTCGAGTGTCAGTCCATCAATAGTCACCTTCAAAAGGCACATAGCGGTAGCTAAGACCTCCATCCCATTGGAAGATGCAACCTCCTAGTGACTCCAGAATAGTTTCTTACTCCCTCCAGTCCTCTTACAAACTCCTCGGAGACAAAGTTGTGTGACGCCCCCGTATCCACAAAGGTGTGGGCATGTTTGTCGCACACCATATCTATTCAGTTTTATTTAGATAAGGTTAGGTAATTGAACCTAGCATTTTCTTTCCTAATATGCTACTGTTGTTTGTAGTTTCAAAAGTTCCAAAAGTAAATAACAACAGAAAATTACCAGCATACCTACAATTACCCTGCCCGGGTCCCGAGGTTGAGCCAAGTCTAGAGCATACACCTACTCTCCCTCCTTCCTCTGATCTCTGCCCTAGAAACCACGTCCTCTTTCACGGCCTCGACCTACAAACTGCTGAGCAGGCGGGGCAAGCTGTGGTGCCGGTAAAGGTGCTCCTCTCATAGGACAGTTCCTTCAAATGTGCCCTACCTGACGACAGTTGTAGCACTCAGGCGGGGGAAGCGCCACACCTCCATGCCTCTGTATCTCCAATATCTGAAGAGGTTGAGGGGCCAATACACTGGCTCCCTCGGCTCCTATCTCACCTCATCGCGGGGTTGGTCCTCTGCCCTTCTCTCCTCAATAAAGCGACCCCTTCGCTGATCATTCCTGCCTCCCCAACCTTGATACTCAGTTGGCCTCTTCCAGCCTTGAGTGGATCAGCGTCCATCCTCTTTGTCATCTTCAGAATCCGAGGTATAGGCTTGTCGGATACAAACAGAAAAGCCTGTCTGAAACCCTCTCAAAGGCCCTTATAAGAACTCTTGGAATACCCCGCTTCGTCCAACTGATAGGAATCCGCAAATCGTGCTAAGTGATTGAACTCCCAGTGGTACTCCACCACAGTCCTGTTGCCCAGGCTCAGCTAGAGGAACATGTCTTCCAGCTCATCTCTTATCGATTGTGGGACGAAGTGCTCCAACAGTGCAGCCCTGAACTCCTCCCAAGTGATGTCAGCAACCTCCTAATCTGCAAATGCAGTATCCAGAAGAGTCTTGCACCACCTCTTGGCATAAGACTCCAAGAAGGAGACCACTATAGGTACCTCTATCACAACCCACATTTTCTCAATAATTAAATCATATCAGAGCAAGAGGAAATACGTGCCATGATGCCACGTCGTGCAGGGGATAACTGCACATGTTCAGGCAAAACTCCAGACTCAATATCTTTGAAGAAAATCATAATTTAATATGAAAGAAAACCAGTTAAATTTGATGGTCGTATCCCTCGACACAGTGGATCAGCTAGTCCACAATAAAAAATATATTTATACGCAGTGGAAAATACTTTGGTTGGGTTTATATTCTAAATGAGCATGAGTGTCCCATAGGAACGACTCATGGTATGCACAACTCTAAATTTAATATAGTATAAAAATAGACTTTACGTTACTTAGGAAAGTAGTTGCTTTAGTTTTATAAACATGACGTGCATGAGGTACCTATAATAATGCTTTTAGGGTTTAAAATACCTAAAAAGCAACCTAGCATAAATCATTCCCAGAAAGCAAGTGAACAACCTCCAAATAGGCAAAAATAGTAGTTTCAGTTCATACCCAGCATCACAAGTAAGCAACCAATGGGCGTCAACAACCTGACACGATGTAAGATCCTGTCTCCTCATCCCGAGGCTAACCCGGATCTTATGCCCAGGACCGCCGCCTTACGGTGACACTAACTCCTGAGTTAGTCGACACCGTAAGACGCCGATTCTGCCGGCTATTACGATCATTTTTCACTAGAGATGCGGAAGCAAAAGTGTATAAACTAACTAATACACATGTCCACAGAGTCATAGAGCACATCATATATATAAGAATGAAAAGCTACAACAGTCCATAATGAGTACAAAGAGAAATAGGGCTTATGCCCATATACATCAATAGAAATGAGACTCTCTCTCACCAAACAGAAAGCTGTAAACTAAGCTATCTACTATATCTCCTCCCACCTGAGGACGTGCGGTAGTAGTGTCTGGTGGTGGTGGTAGCTGCTCCTCATGCCCTGCCTCCTCGTCCCGCTGGACGTGCTGGTCTATCTCCTCGAGCTCCTAAAAAGGGGGAGTCAACGTATGTTAGTCAAAAAGACTAAGCCGTATCCTCAACACCTCCTCCTGTCGCTCTTAGGCACCGGATGGAAGGAAGATGCGGAGGACAACAAGGGGTAGCAAAGTGGAGCAGGTGACATTTCTATCTAGCAGGAGTAAGTAAAGTCTAGCAGTTATATATATATGATCTAGCAGTTCTATATATGATCTAGCAGTTCTATATACAGTACAAGTAAGTAAAGACAGTGTAGAAAGAAAAGTACTGCAGTAAGAAGATAGAACTGAGAGTAAATGTAGTACAGAAAGGAAAGTACGCTACTGCTACTCCTACTCCTATCAATATCACAAGAGTACCCTAACTTATATGAACGCCCATACGAACATGTAAGTTAGGGTTTCCAAAAGTAACTTATCATATAAAAGAGCCCATACTAATTTATATGATAAGGATCTATGATTGCGTATGCCCTAATATGTATGAATGTATGTTATGATGAATATGTTAAACATGCAAGTGCAACACACACACACGACTCCGTGATCACAGACCTTTAGTTCCCTCTTTTTGAGAGCTTGCATCACTCTCGGGTACTACCGTTGTGGCTACGGCAACAGTGGAGCGGGCTCTCCACTTCTAGGTAGGTATAAGCACTACCAGTCCTAGACCCCTCTCATACGCCTCTGTACACGTCCTAGGTGCACTCTAGAGTTTTGCGTACGTATTTTGCTGACTACCCGTCAGTCTTGTAGGTCGAGTGCACGTCTTCGGGGATTCCGCAGCATTATATATTTAAGCATACTGGCCCCTCCACCCGTACTCCTCGCCCGAGTCATCGTACTGCCATCGGTGCATCGACTGGCCAGTCCCGCCTGACTCGCCACTAATTTTATGCACATGCAAGGTATAAATCTGAGCTTCCTGCTCGTACTGATATTGTTAACACATTCCCTCCAATCCAATTTGGGTGCGCAAGCGCTTGTATCCCTCCAACCTTAAGAAACAGGTGAGCAAGCCACTCCAACCCGGTTAGGATGAGCTCATTACTTGTATCCCTCCAACCTTATGAAACAGGTGAGCAAGTGCTTGTATCCCTCCAACCTTATGAAACAGGTGAGCAAGTGCTTGTATCCCTCCAACCTTATGAAACAGGTGAGCAAGCCACTCGTATGATGTTCCCAACCTTATTTAACCGGCGAACCTATCGCGTAGAACTCCAAACCTATTAGACTACTCTTGTTTAAGGTTTATTATACCTAGTAATTTAAAGTGAATCCCAGGACTGCCCAAGGCATGCCCCGTGAGGGGGTCTCGAGGGCACTAGGAACCAAGACGGGCATGAAACCCGAAGTTCCCTTTCGCAAGGATAATTAGTTTTAGTTGATGTTTACCCGTTACCCACGATTCTCCTTTAGTGTTACTCCTTAGTAGCCTAATGACTTATGGTATTATTATCGGAAAGGCGACGGTCTTCCGTCGGACTCCGTTGTGCCTATTGTAAAGTGATTTGCACTCTATCACTCGTTGCTATACTTATGATGTAATCGACACCACCCGGGTTTATTCCCAATTTCCACGACTATCCCATTTTATTCTATCTCCCGGTGGTCCTAGTAGAGTAAACCTACTTATTCTAAATGTAGCCCCAGACCTAATACCACCCTGCCATTTCCAAATTATAATACCATCCCCATCGTTCTGTTCATTAACCTAGGGTGGCATTCTCTAGATAAGCATTTACGTACGGCACGTCTATCGAGACTGAATGTCTAGGGTGAGATGACCTATTCTAATGATCCATTGAATGAACTTCCGAATGCATTGTGTTGTGTTTAATCACATGAGACTATTATAAATAAGGCACGTCGATTTATTTATTACTTATCATCATCAGAATCATTCAACTACTGTTAAGGGTAAAATCGTCATTTTCCCGAATACTTATAATTCAAATCTTCAAGTTATCAAGTCGAATCTCAAGGGCTCGAATATGTCTCCCTTGAGTTTATATAATATCCTTAGGGTTTTATAAATCTTCTAAACCCTAGCTTGAATTATTTTAGAAAAATGTTTACGTGTTCATCCAATTATCGAAACAGTCGAATTCATTAAGTGTAGGATTTTTGCTCCCAAGAATCCCAACTAACTTAGGGTTTTAAATTATACCCTACTGGTCTACTAATTCAGGGGATGTGCATTCTAATTGTACCCTTTAGGTAAATATCAAAAATTGCTATTTGCACCCCGAGCCTAAGTAATTCAATTCTTGCATGTGGGTCTTTCCCAACATGACTTGTTCCAATTTCAGGGAAATTTCTACCACTGGTCTATATGGTCCCTAATGGCCAGCCACCAAAATTTGGGGCCATTTGGAGTTAGCTAACTCCAAGAATCACTTAGTTAAGCCCTAGGGGTATTTTGGTAATTTTCCCACATTTTGTTTTCCAATCAAGCCCATTTTTGGGCAGAGCCTGAATATGCCCTAATTATACCTCTGACCAAAATCTCAGGTCAAGGGGGCTTCTGGTTTGGCTTGGGCAGCCATTTGAAATTCTGCAAAATTGCTATTTGCAGCCCAAGTCAAATTTCATTTCTCAAACATGCAAGTGAGATTCCTCATCATGCAGTGAATCAATTTAGCCCAAATTTTAACCATGTGTCTAATATACCCATGAGAGGGTGCCACCAAAATTTGGGGCCATTTGGAGTTAGGAAACTCCAAAAATCTCATTTATTTACTTTTGGGTATTTTTGTAAAAACTATAGCAAAATGTTCCCCAAAAATTCTGATTTTGGGGAGGGCCTAGATTTGACCAAATTAATCACATGCCCAAAATCTCAGTCCATTTGGACTTAGGGTTTGAGCAGGGCATCAGTTTTAATTTCTGCCCTAGTTAGGGGGCAGTCCTAGCAAAACAGCCCTACAGGGCAGCCTACTGGTCCAAACCCTATGATTTCTGTGGCATTTTAAAGTTAACTCATCTATCTAGATTTTTCATTCAGGGTCCATCCTAAGGTGGGGCCTCTAAGTACCTCATATACAACATGAAAGACAGCAGCTACCATGTGACAATATTCCACATTTATACATAAAATTAAATAATGCAGAATTAATATTAAATTTTGCACGAATCCTAAAGCAATCTAACGGTAGCTGCATCTTCTTCTTCATGCAGTGCATGCATGGCCAAGACCCGAGCAGGCCACCCTTGCGGGGTGGATTCCGGCCATCGCCGGCGGCGGGGCCTCCGGCCAAGTCCTCCCCCGGCCTCACGGTGGTCGGGGCTAGGGCTGGCCGGCGACTGGGCGGCGGAGGGCGGCGGACGGCGGCGGCGCAGCCAACCCGAAAACTCTAAAAACTGCCATTTTTAAAGCTTTTTCCAAGCTTTTTGGATTCCTATGTCGAGCTCGTTTGAGCTCGACTTCTAACCTAGATGATCTAGGATCTAGTACAGTTAGAGGGGAGGGGATACGGACCGTTGGTGGTTGTGGTTGAGGTGGGTGGCGGCGGTTTCCCCTTGCATGAACATTCCGGCGAGCTCCACGATTTTCCATGGCTTCCTTGCTTCCTCTCTCTCTCTCTCTGGGGTGGAATGAAGTGTGAGTGAGGGTGTGGGGTCGGTTTGGGGGTGAGTTAAGAGAGGGGGGCGATTTCAACAATGCTTGGGGCGGATTCACCAAGGGAGGGGTGATTTCAACAAGGTGGGCTCGGGTTGGTGTGTGTGGCCGGCTAGGTGGCTTGGCAGTGGGTCCCACTACTCCAGCTAGGTTAAATTAACCCCTAATGGTCGGGTTCTAGGGTTGGGGGCCAAGGTTGGTGAGTGGGGAGGGGGGTTTGGCTCGCATAAGTGAAATAGGCTATATTGGGTTCGGGTTTGGGCTTGGGCTTGACCCAAGGCTGCATGGTGGGGTCCCACACCTCCTAATAGCCCTACATGGTCAGCCAACCCAATGTGGGTTGGTGAGGTGAGCCCAAGTGGCTCAAAATAACTCCACCACCTTTTCTCTCTCCTATTTATCACATTTTCTCTCTCCTAGGTAATTTCCCAAAATTACTATTGCATGCCCCTATTTTTCTCTTCCCTAGGGGGTTTAGGGTCACTTTAGACCCACCTAATGAGTTTGGGTTGGTTTGGGTGGACCCAACCTAGTGAAATGGGCTAGGGCACCATTTTCACTATTTAGGTCAATATGTTGACTTGACCCAACATGGGTCAACTAGTTGACCCCATGGCCTACCTTGGGGTCCACTTAGATTGTATTTAGGGTTAGGGCAATGTGGTGGGGTCATGGTGTGGCTAGGGTTTGTATTTAGCCTAGTTTGACCTAGGTTGACTTGGGCCCCATAGTGGGCCCCACATGGTCTAGATCCTCCTCCTAGGGTCAAACCTAGCTAAACCCTAGCATCCACCACATGTCTAACCCAAATCTAAGTCACTTGAAATTTGGGATGTTACAAACCCTATAAACAAAAAAATAATTTCGTCCCCGAAATTTAAGTTCGGGCTACGGGGTTTCTACGACAAGCTTATAAAAGATTCGAAACGTAACTAGAAGGAAAATATAAAACTAAGTTGTACCTGAGGAGAATAGCTCCGGGTGTCGCTCCATCATGAGATCCCTCGGCTCCCAGGTGTGCTCCTCCCGTCCGTGGTTGGACCACAACACCTTCACGAGAGGGACCTTCTTTTTCCGCAACACTCGGACGGCGGTATCGTCGATGCGGACCGGCTCTAAACGAACTGATCGATCTGATGCTACTGGCCCGTCGGTAGTAAAAATATGCTGCTCAGGGCGAAGGAGTGCTCGTCGTAGGGAGGAGACGTGAAAGACGTCGTGCAGAGTTCCCAACTCTATCGGTAGCTGCAGTCGGTAAGCCAAGGGGCCGATCCGCTCCAGGATCAAGTAAGGCCCCATATATCTCGGACTGAGCTTCTTGTGCCTCCGCACCCGGGAAACGCCGTGCACTGGACGTATCTTCAAGAAAACCCTGTCTCCCACCTGAAACTCCACCTTACGATGCCGCGCATCGTAATACTTCGCCTGTCTGCTCTGGGCCTCCAACATCCGATCTCTGACCAGTCGTATCTGAGCCTCCGTATCCTCGACATACTCTGAACTGTGAGCTCGTGTATCCTCATCTTGTACCCATGATAGAGGTGTCCGACACCTCCTCCCATATAGTGCCTCGTAAGGAGCCATCCCAATGCTCGCCTGGTGACTGTTGTTATAAGAAAACTCAATAATGGGCAACAGTCGCTCCCAGGGCTTCCCCGTATCCAAAATACAAAGACGCAGCAGATCCTCCATAGTCCTGTTGGTCCGCTCTGTCTGACCGTCGGTCTGTGGATGGAAGGCAGTGCTGAAAGAGAGCTGCGAACCTAAGTAAGCATGCACTGCCCTCCACTCCCTAGAAGTGAATCGACCGTCACGATCCGAGACAATCGTCTTGGGGACGCCGTGGTATCTAACGAACTGCTCCACAAACAACCTCACCAATACGGCAACTGGGGCGTCCTTCCGAATCGGTATGAATCTGGCTACCTTGGTCAATCTATCGACGATGACCCAAATGGAATCGTGCCCAGAGTGGGAGCGAGGCAACCCATGCACAAAATCCATAGCAATATCCTCAAACTTCCACTCTGGCACCGGTAGTGGCTGTAATAATCCTCCTGGGCTCTTGCATTCAGCTTTCACTAGCTGACATGTCTCGCAGTGTGTAACATAATGTATGATCTCCCTCTTCATCCCGGGCCAGTACATGCTCTTCCGCAAATCAGCCGTCATCTTGGTGATACCGGGGTGCACTGAGTACCGTGATTGGTGCGACTCCCTGAGTATGTCCTCCCGGATACCACCCCCTGCGGGTATATATATACGGCCACGGAAATGAACGAGGTCGTCGCGTAGCGTGTAATCCTCTGCCTTGCCCTCAGCTAGGGCTCCGAATATCGGCTCTAAATCTGCATCCTGCCTCTGATGCGCCCAGATGCGCTCCCGAATGTCACAATCACTAATCATGGAGTTCAGATACTCCCGGTACAGCTCTGGCTCAGTCTCTGACACCACAGTAATGTGCAGGCCCTCCACCATTTGAGCCAACGACATAGCTCCCACCCGAGGTTCCGTACTAGTAGTGCCAGCTCTTCTGCTCAAGGCATCCGCCACAGTGTTTGCCTTCCCCGGGTGGTAATGGATCTTGTACTGATAATCACATAGGAATTCTAGCCATCTCCTCTGGCGTAGATTCAGATCCTTCTGAGTGTCGATGTACCTGAGATTCTTGTGATCGGAGAAAATATCACAATGGATCCCGTACAGATAGTGCCTCCATATCTTTAATGCGAATACCACTGCCCCGAGTTCTAGGTCATGGACTGGGTAGTTGTGCTCGTGTTTCTTCAACTGTCTCGAAGCGTATGCTATCACATGACCGTGCTGCATTAAGACAGCACCCATCCCCTGGTATGATGCGTCGGTGTAAATCTGGAATCCTTCCTTCCCAGCTGGAAGTGCAAGGATAGGGGATGAGGTGAGCCTGCTCTTCAATTCCTGGAACGCTGCCTCGCACTTCTCAGACCAATGAAATCCTGCCTCTTTCTTCGTCAAGGATGTGAGGGGGAGAGCTATCCTGGAAAACCCCTCCACAAACTTGCGGTAGTAGCCTGCTAGTCCCAAGAAGCTGCGTATCTCCGTGGCCGATTTCGGCTGCGGCCAATCTCTAACTGCCTCGATCTTAGCTGGATCCACGGCTAGTCCAACCCCACTGATGGTGTGTCCCAAGAATGTTACCTCCTCAAGCCAGAACTGGCACTTAGAGAACTTAGCATACATGCTATGCTCCCTCAGCTTCCCCAAAACCAACGATAGATGCTGCGCATGTTCCTCCTTGGTCTTGGAATAGACCAAAATGTCGTCGATGAAGACTATGACGAACCGATCCAAGTAGGGCTCGAATACACGGTTCATCAGACTCATGAATGCTGAGGGTGCATTCGTGAGCCCGAAGGGCATCACCGTGAACTCAAACAACCCATACCGAGAACTGAACGCCGTCTTCGGTATGTCCTCCTCTTGGATCCGTAGCTGATAGTATCCAGATCTCAAGTCCAGCTTCGAATACCAGAATGCTCCCTGAAGCTGATCGAACAGCTCATCAATCCGTGGTAGTGGGTAAGTGTTCCGGACCGTAAGCCGGTTCAACTCCCGGTAATCAATGCACAACCGGAGCGAACCGTCTTTCTTCTTCACGAATAAAACTGGTGCTCCCCAGGGTGACGAACTAGGCCGGACAAATCCGGACTCCACTAGCTCCTGTAACTGCGTCCTGAACTCTGCCAGCTCCCTTGGAGCCATCCGGTATGGTGCCCGAGATACGGGCTTGGCATCCGGTATCAACTGGATACGGAAGTCGGTGCCTCTGGCTGGCGGTAGTCCGGGCAATTTCTCTGGGAATACGTCGGAGAAATCCCGGACCACGGGTATATCGGAAATGGCCGTCTCCGCCACTATCATCTCGAAGCATACAGATACACCTCCTCGCCCTGCTCGTAGGCTTTGACAGCCTGTATGGAAGATAATGAAAGAGGTGGGATAGGTCGGATACCTTCGATGGTGACGTAGGAGTCGCCATGCCTGAGGGTGATCCTCTTGGACAGACAGTCTATCTGGGCGTAGTTCCAATGTAACCACACCATGCCCAGAATAATGTCGAAGTCCTGCAGCATCAGGATCGTCCCCGGTATCTGGAATATCTTGCCAGCGATCTCTCCCTCCAAGTTGCAATGCTCCGTAGTCACTATCTCCGAGCCGTCAGGCAGACGCACCCTTCTCTCCGCGCCCGTGAATCTTTCCACGCCATCTAGCCCTTTGATGAAGGCTTCTGATATGAACGAGTGTGTAGCACCCGTGTCGTATAAGGTATGGGCAGGTTTGCCATTGACGATGACTATGCCTGAGGTTTTGATTATTTTAACGAGTGTTATTCTACGAGGCTTAATGAGCTTATAAGGTCAAGTAATTTGAAGGAAATGAAACTTTTAAGGTTTTAAATTACCTGTAATGACCTCCTCTGGGTTTCTTGGAACGGCAAGATCCAAGGCGTACATCTGATCACGACCCCTGCCTCGGCCGTGATGTCCTCGTCCTCGGCCTCGGCCTCGTCCTCGACCTCGACCCTGGTATGCTGGAGGGGCCACTGGAGGGGGTGGAGGAGGAGGAGGAAGCTGACGGAACTGCTGCGGACAATCAGCTCTATAGTGCCCCGGCTGGTGGCACCCAAAACAGACCACTTGTCTTTGACCTTGATCTTCCTGCCCGATCGGTCCATGAATCTGAAGAGGTGGAGGAGCATACACTGGAGGAGGCCTCTGCTCCTGCCTGTAGTTCTCCTGTCTGTAATTCTCTTGCCTGTAGTTGGGACGGCGACGTCCCCCGCCTCGTTTGAACCCAATGACCTTGCCCTTCTGGGGGCCTCTACTACTCTCTCCGTGCCATGGCCCATCAAGTGGCCTCTTCCCTCTACTCTGTGTCATAAGCTGGTCCGCCTCATGCTTCTTTGCCATCTCGATGATCTCTGTCGTTGATCCATGAGAAATAAATAGCAGTGCCTGCCGGACTGAATCCCTAAGTCCTCGGTAGAACTTCTTTGCATACCTCCGGTCCTCTAGATCATGGAAGCCTGCAAATCTGGCCAAATGGGAGAATTCCCTCTGGTACTCAATCACAGAACGAGTCCCCTGCTTGAGGTTCAAGAACCTCTCCTCCAACTCATCTCTGTCTGTATCTGACACAAAATGTCCAAGGACGGACTCACTGAACTCCTCCCATGAGATCTCTGATGGGTCCCTATCAGCATATGTGGAATCCATCATGGATTTCCACCATCTCCAGGCATGTGAATCTAAAGCAGAAGTCGCCAAGGGTACTGCCTGTTACACCGGGCAGCTGATGCCTGCAAGCATCTCCTGTATGGCCTCCAGCCATTCCTCTGTCTTCACAGCATTCTCCGTCCCGTGGTACATGGGCGGGGACAGGCTCCTGAACGCACTCAACCAGTTTGACCCTGGATTTGGCAGCTGTGCCGGGGCCTGCTGAGCTCTAAATGCATCTAGGATCGCAGTGAGGGTCTGTCCCATCTCACTCTACATGAACGGAGTGGCATCCGGAGGGGGAGGGACCACGTTCTGTGGCACGGCGACCTGTAGAGGTTGCAAAAAGGTGATTCTTAAGTCAAAATTTCTTCAAAATTTGGCCTAACTCATTGTTTAATGGACTATTTAGTGTGACTTTTTACACATGGGCACACCATTGCTTCCGCTGAATAGTTTGTCCGCAAACTACTCTCGAGCGGGGTGTTCCAGTGTTGTGGACTTCTTTCTCTAATGATCGTATTTTTCAAGTGATACCAGTTTGTAAGATCCTGTCTCCTCATCCCGAGGCTAACCCGGATCTTATGCCCAGGACCGCCGCCTTACGGTGACACTAACTCCTGAGTTAGTCGACACCGTAAGACGCCGATTCTGCCTGCTATTACGATCATTTTTCACTAGAGATGCGGAAGCAAAAGTGTATAAACTAACCAATACACATGTCCACAGAGTCATAGAGCACATCATATATATAAGAATGAAAAGCTACAACAGTCCATAATGAGTACAAAGAGAAATAGGGCTTATGCCCATATACATCAATAGAAATGAGACTCTCTCTCACCAAACAGAAAGCTGTAAACTAAGCTATCTACTATATCTCCTCCCACCTGAGGACGTGCGGTAGTAGTGTCTGGTGGTGGTGGTAGCTGCTCCTCATGCCCTGCCTCCTCGTCCCGCTGGACGTGCTGGTCTATCTCCTCGAGCTCCTAAAAAGGGGGAGTCAACGTATGTTAGTCAAAAAGACTAAGCCGTATCCTCAACACCTCCTCCTGTCGCTCTTAGGCACCGGATGGAAGGAAGATGCGGAGGACAACAAGGGGTAGCAAAGTGGAGCAGGTGACATTTCTATCTAGCAGGAGTAAGTAAAGTCTAGCAGTTATATATATATGATCTAGCAGTTCTATATATGATCTAGCAGTTCTATATACAGTACAAGTAAGTAAAGACAGTGCAGAAAGAAAAGTACTGCAGTAAGAAGATAGAACTGAGAGTAAATGTAGTACAGAAAGGAAAGTACGCTACTGCTACTCCTACTCCTATCAATATCACAAGAGTACCCTAACTTATATGAACGCTCATACGAACATGTAAGTTAGGGTTTCCAAAAGTAACTTATCATATAAAAGAGCCCATACTAATTTATATGATAAGGATCTATGATTGCGTATGCCCTAATATGTATGAATGTATGTTATGATGAATATGTTAAACATGCAAGTGCAACACACACACACGACTCCGTGATCACAGACCTTTAGTTCCCTCTTTTTGAGAGCTTGCATCACTCTCGGGTACTACCGTTGTGGCTACGGCAACAGTGGAGCGGGCTCTCCACTTCTAGGTAGGTATAAGCACTACTAGTCCTAGACCCCTCTCATACGCCTCTGTACACGTCCTAGGTGCACTCTAGAGTTTTGCGTACGTATTTTGCTGACTACCCGTCAGTCTTGTAGGTCGAGTGCACGTCTTCGGGGATTCCGCAGCATTATATATTTAAGCATACTGGCCCCTCCACCCGTACTCCTCGCCCGAGTCATCGTACTGCCATCGGTGCATCGACTGGCCAGTCCCGCCTGACTCGCCACTAATTTTATGCACATGCAAGGTATAAATCTGAGCTTCCTGCTCGTACTGATATTGTTAACACATTCCCTCCAATCCAATTTGGGTGCGCAAGCGCTTGTATCCCTCCAACCTTAAGAAACAGGTGAGCAAGCCACTCCAACCCGGTTAGGATGAGCTCATTACTTGTATCCCTCCAACCTTATGAAACAGGTGAGCAAGTGCTTGTATCCCTCCAACCTTATGAAACAGGTGAGCAAGTGCTTGTATCCCTCCAACCTTATGAAACAGGTGAGCAAGCCACTCGTATGATGTTCCCAACCTTATTTAACCGGCGAACCTATCGCGTAGAACTCCAAACCTATTAGACTACTCTTGTTTAAGGTTTATTATACCTAGTAATTTAAAGTGAATCCCAGGACTGCCCAAGGCATGCCCCGTGAGGGGGTCTCGAGGGCACTAGGAACCAAGACGGGCATGAAACCCGAAGTTCCCTTTCGCAAGGATAATTAGTTTTAGTTGATGTTTACCCGTTACCCACGATTCTCCTTTAGTGTTACTCCTTAGTAGCCTAATGACTTATGGTATTATTATCGGAAAGGCGACGGTCTTCCGTCGGACTCCGTTGTGCCTATTGTAAAGTGATTTGCACTCTATCACTCGTTGCTATACTTATGATGTAATCGACACCACCCGGGTTTATTCCCAATTTCCACGACTATCCCATTTTATTCTATCTCCCGGTGGTCCTAGTAGAGTAAACCTACTTATTCTAAATGTAGCCCCAGACCTAATACCACCCTGCCATTTCCAAATTATAATACCATCCCCATCGTTCTGTTCATTAACCTAGGGTGGTATTCTCTAGATAAGCATTTACGTACGGCACGTCTATCGAGACTGAATGTCTAGGGTGAGATGACCTATTCTAATGATCCATTGAATGAACTTCCGAATGCATTGTGTTGTGTTTAATCACATGAGACTATTATAAATAAGGCACGTCGATTTATTTATTACTTATCATCATCAGAATCATTCAACTACTGTTAAGGGTAAAATCGTCATTTTCCCGAATACTTATAATTCAAATCTTCAAGTTATCAAGTCGAATCTCAAGGGCTCGAATATGTCTCCCTTGAGTTTATATAATATCCTTAGGGTTTTATAAATCTTCTAAACCCTAGCTTGAATTATTTTAGAAAAATGTTTACGTGTTCATCCAATTATCGAAACAGTCGAATTCATTAAGTGTAGGATTTTTGCTCCCAAGAATCCAACTAACTTAGGGTTTTAAATTATACCCTACTGGTCTACTAATTCAGGGGATGTGCATTCTAATTGTACCCCTTTAGGTAAATATCAAAAATTGCTATTTGCACCCCGAGCCTAAGTAATTCAATTCTTGCATGTGGGTCTTTCCCAACATGACTTGTTCCAATTTCAGGGAAATTTCTACCACTGGTCTATATGGTCCCTAATGGCCAGCCACCAAAATTTGGGGCCATTTGGAGTTAGCTAACTCCAAGAATCACTTAGTTAAGCCCTAGGGGTATTTTGGTAATTTTCCCACATTTTGTTTTCCAATCAAGCCCATTTTTGGGCAGAGCCTGAATATGCCCTAATTATACCTCTGACCAAAATCTCAGGTCAAGGGGGCTTCTGGTTTGGCTTGGGCAGCCATTTGAAATTCTGCAAATTGCTATTTGCAGCCCAAGTCAAATTTCATTTCTCAAACATGCAAGTGAGATTCCTCATCATGCAGTGAATCAATTTAGCCCAAATTTTAACCATGTGTCTAATATACCCATGAGAGGGTGCCACCAAAATTTGGGGCCATTTGGAGTTAGGAAACTCCAAAAATCTCATTTATTTACTTTTGGGTATTTTTGTAAAAACTATAGCAAAATGTTCCCCAAAAATTCTGATTTTTGGGGAGGGCCTAGATTTGACCAAATTAATCACATGCCCAAAATCTCAGTCCATTTGGACTTAGGGTTTGAGCAGGGCATCAGTTTTAATTTCTGCCCTAGTTAGGGGGCAGTCCTAGCAAAACAGCCCTACAGGGCAGCCTACTGGTCCAAACCCTATGATTTCTGTGGCATTTTAAAGTTAACTCATCTATCTAGATTTTTCATTCAGGGTCCATCCTAAGGTGGGGCCTCTAAGTACCTCATATACAACATGAAAGACAGCAGCTATCATGTGACAATATTCCACATTTATACATAAAATTAAATAATGCAGAATTAATATTAAATTTTGCACGAATCCTAAAGCAATCTAACGGTAGCTGCATCTTCTTCTTCATGCAGTGCATGCATGGCCAAGACCCGAGCAGGCCACCCTTGCGGGGTGGATTCCGGCCATCGCCGGCGGCGGGGCCTCCGGCCAAGTCCTCCCCCGGCCTCACGGTGGTCGGGGCTAGGGCTGGCCGGCGACTGGGCGGCGGAGGGCGGCGGACGGCGGCGGCGCAGCCAACCCGAAAACTCTAAAAACCGCCATTTTTAAAGCTTTTTCCAAGCTTTTTGGATTCCTATGTCGAGCTCGTTTGAGCTCGACTTCTAACCTAGATGATCTAGGATCTAGTACAGTTAGAGGGGAGGGGATACGGACCGTTGGTGGTTGTGGTTGAGGTGGGTGGCGGCGGTTTCCCCTTGCATGAACATTCCGGCGAGCTCCACGATTTTCCATGGCTTCCTTGCTTCCTCTCTCTCTCTCTCTGGGGTGGAATGAAGTGTGAGTGAGGGTGTGGGGTCGGTTTGGGGGTGAGTTAAGAGAGGGGGCGATTTCAACAATGCTTGGGGCGGATTCACCAAGGGAGGGGGTGATTTCAACAAGGTGGGCTCGGGTTGGTGTGTGTGGCCGGCTAGGTGGCTTGGCAGTGGGTCCCACTACTCCAGCTAGGTTAAATTAACCCCTAATGGTCGGGTTCTAGGGTTGGGGGCCAAGGTTGGTGAGTGGGGAGGGGGGTTTGGCTCGCATAAGTGAAATAGGCTATATTGGGTTCGGGTTTGGGCTTGGGCTTGACCCAAGGCTGCATGGTGGGGTCCCACACCTCCTAATAGCCCTACATGGTCAGCCAACCCAATGTGGGTTGGTGAGGTGAGCCCAAGTGGCTCAAAATAACTCCACCACCTTTTCTCTCTCCTATTTATCACATTTTCTCTCTCCTAGGTAATTTCCCAAAATTACTATTGCATGCCCCTATTTTTCTCTTCCCTAGGGGGTTTAGGGTCACTTTAGACCCACCTAATGAGTTTGGGTTGGTTTGGGTGGACCCAACCTAGTGAAATGGGCTAGGGCACCATTTTCACTATTTAGGTCAATATGTTGACTTGACCCAACATGGGTCAACAAGTTGACCCCATGGCCTACCTTGGGGTCCACTTAGATTGTATTTAGGGTTAGGGCAATGTGGTGGGGTCATGGTGTGGCTAGGGTTTGTATTTAGCCTAGTTTGACCTAGGTTGACTTGGGCCCCATAGTGGGCCCCACATGGTCTAGATCCTCCTCCTAGGGTCAAACCTAGCTAAACCCTAGCATCCACCACATGTCTAACCCAAATCTAAGTCACTTGAAATTTGGGATGTTACACACGAACCCACTGGTTAGTATGCATGTCTATACAGAAGGAAGATAACTACCTCACAAGGATGAGGAACAACAATCTCAGCTACCCAGGAGGCCACAAGCAAGCTCCACAAGAAAACTAGGTGCTCAACCGGCTACAACCTGAACCTGAGGCATTCAAAGAAATAATACCTCAGCAAAAATATAATCAAAAGAAGTGGAGCATTTGATTCATAAGCAATAAAATAATAGGTTTACCATCCCTGCAACAAAATGATATCAAAAAGAGCAGAAGAAAATAATCAAGACAGCAAAAAGAAACAGTGTCTAAAGAGTAATCAAAGCACACCAACTGCAAGAATGAATTATAACATTCTCTGCCAAACACCTGCAGCAGCAACAAGGCAAACATATGCCAATAGAAATAGCCATATGAAAGGAAAGGAGTTAACAATGCTAACTTTTTGAATTAATAGCAGTTGTAAAACCTTGGGTCCGGGTTGGTAGCCTAAAACAGCCCTCTTCAAAACAACCAGACCCAAAAGTTCTCCAGGGTAAAGACAACCAGTGGAAACTCCAGGGTCAACACACCTAACCAAACCAGCCCAAACCGGGGCCTAACTAGTGGTATCCATAACTCAGCACACACAAATCACCCCTTACAGAGCCACCAGAAAAACCACCTGCCATAATCCACGATTCTGCATCCAAAAACAAGCCGAAAACACAACACCAGACCGAAATAAAACCCACACTAACCAACTCGGGAGAAAAAAACCAACCTAAGGAAAAAGCGTCAAGTCCACTCGACACCGCGTTGAGTGAGTACAACTCACTCAACGCCAAACACAAAGCAGAGAAGGCCTCGAGTCCACTCGACGTCGCGTTGAGTGAGTAGCATTCACTCAATGCCAAAATCTAAGCAGGGAAGGCGTCGAGTCTACTAGACGCCACGTTGAGTGAGCTCCACTCACTCAACGCCAAAATACTTAGCCGCAAAATCTCACTGGACGACGGCGTTGAGTGAGTTCAGCTCACTCAATGTTGTCAATGCTAAACAGTCGATGGCATTGAGTGACTTCACCACACTCAATGCTTTTGACTTGGAAGAAAAACATCGGCGGACTAGAAGGCGTTGAGTGAGCTCAACTCACTCAACGCCAAAAGACTTAGATAAAAACAAATCCCTGATAGTATTGAGCAAGCTCAACTCACTCAACGCCAAAAGTCCGGCAAGATGGCGTTGAGTGAGCGCAACTCACTGAATGCCAAAGGCAGACGGCATTGAGTGAGCTCAACTCACTCAATGCTGTCAACGCTTTTATACTTAGACTCTAGACCAAACAGTTAGGCGTTGAGTGTGTCCACCACACTCAACGCTTTTACACTAAGCCTACAAAATGAACTTCTGCCCAAAGTTAACACTCAACGCCTTCTCACAGAGAGTTGGCAAAAATAATTTCTACCCCTCCTACCTGGCTACAGCTACCACACACTCTAGGCCTAAACCAACCAGCTAAGATTCTACCTCCAGCAACTGACCTGGATAACAAACAGTAACTAAGGAGAGAGAATAAATTAAAACTGGACAAGATCGAGCAAGATATAGCTGGGATGAAAACTGCAGCAACCCTAGCTTCTAGGAAAAATAAAGAATGAGCTACTACAACAAGATTAATTGGATTAAAATCAAGGTTGGCAAGGGCAAAGAGCGCAACTTGCCTCAACCTCCAGGAAACAACATCTTCCTTCCAAAATTCGGCACCGGCTGCAAGATCGGCCACCTAAGAGGAAAACCTGAAGATTTTAGAGGAAGAAGAACAAACCCTAAAAACCCTAGCTAACAAAGACAACCCTAAAACAAGAAATACATACCTAGGGAGGAAGATCCGGGTGAGAGCAGTCCAAATCTCACCTTACCCGAGAAAAACAAGCTCTAAACCTCCAGCAATCGTCGGCCATAGCTCCAGCACTTCTGTCGCCCGATGCCTTCCGTTGGAAGCTAGCAGATGGCTTGGGAAAAGAGAAATGAGGAGAAGAAAACCCAGCCGACCCTATTTATCTACCCTCCCCACTCACTCGGCCATAGCTTAATAAAATAATCCCAAAACTATGAAAGCTCGGCCATTAGCAGCAAAAGAAATCCAGCCACTAATATATATAAAAATAGCATATATACTTATACATATAAGAACAGCTAGCTGCTAGCTCACAAAAATCAGCCACTAAACAACATCTATCAACACAAAAAAAAACAGCTGCAATAAGCTCCAGCACTCAAGCTTAAACCCAAGCTCAAACACACTAATATATATATACATATATATATATATAACCAGCTAACAATCTTCACCTAAATTAAGCCAAACAAAAATCGGCTACCTGCTATAACTAAGCTCTGCCACTTAGCCCAACATAGCAACAACAAAAGCTTGGTAACACACTACCAGCTAACATAAAAAATGTCGAAATGACGCGAAAACAAACGATCTCAGAATTCGACGAAACTCGCACCGTAGCTAAACACCCATGCTACGAAAACAACGGTGAAGTCAAAAACAACAATCAACGATAAAAACTCGGGCTAACACCTCCCGAATGCCAAAGCACAAGCATTCCCTAAGAGGCTCCGCCGAGTCACCAAAACAGACTACGGCTAGTTGGGGAACCTTGCAAACAGGCTATAAACAGGCCACTCAAGAACCTAAAGAGCTAAGACCACGCTCTAACAACAGCAAAAAGGTCGTAAACATGTCAACGCAACGCCAAACAAGGATTATACAAATCACAGAAAAATCGGGGGTGTTACAACCACTCCCCCTACAAGAAAGTTTCGCCCCGAATTTTTACGCACAACAATTCTATCAAGAAGGAAAAAGAAATAGCCAAGCAAGAGCAATAATAGAAAAATGCAAAATATACCAGGCACAAGTAAGGGAAACAGATGAGGGTACGCCTTCCTCATAGCCGACTCTAACTCCCAAGTCGTGCTTTCCACACCCTGATTTCTCTAAAAAACCCAAACTATAGGAATTGATTTCCTCCACAACATGCGATCTTGAGCATCCAGAATGCGGACTGGCATCTCCACATATGAAAGATTTGGCTCTAACAGAGGCACAGAATCCAAAACTTATCTGTTGCTCAGCACACACTTCCGCAGCTGGCTAATGTGAAAAACATCGTGCACGCTAGGAATGTTCGCAGGCAAATCCAGCCTATAAGCTGCCACACCAATCTGCTCAATGATCTTAAACGGCCCCACATACCTCGGGTCAAACTTTCGGTTATTACCAAACCTCATGATTCCAATCATCGGGGAAACCTTTAGAAATACCAAGTCCCCCACAACAAACACCAGATCAGATCTATGCCGGTTGGCGTTCTTCTCATATCTCTCCTGGGCTATCCGAAGCTTCTCCAAAATAAGCTTCACAGCAGTTTCCATCTCTTCGAGCACATCCAGACCCAACAAAGGTCTCTCGCCAACCTCAACCCAAAATAAGGGAGTCCTGCAGTGCCTCCCATACAAAGCTTCTAAAGGAGCCATTTGCAAGCTTTCTTGATAACTGTTATTATAAGCAAACTCCATAAGCCTCATACGCTCATCCCATGCTCCTCCGTGGTCTAAAATATAGTATATGATCATGTCCTCCACTATCTGATTAACTCGCTCTGTCTGGCAATTGGTCTGTGGGTGGTACGCGGTAGAATATCTCAAATCCATACTCAAAGATTCTTGCAAACTCTTCCAGAAGCGAGATGTAAACAGGGAGTCTTGGTTTAAAATAATGTTGACTGGAACACCATGCAATCGGATGACTTCATTCAAATACAGCTCAGCTATTTTCTTCATCGGATAGTTGATCTTATAAGGTACGAAGTGAGCACACTACATTAATCTTTCCACAATCACCCAAACTGAATCATATCCTCTAGGAGATCTCAGTAAACCCGTGATGATATCCATCGAAATGCTCTCCCACTTCCAAGTCAGAATCTCCAACGAAGTCAACTTGCCATCAGGCCTTCCATGATCGGCCTTAACACGCTTGCAAGTATAGCACTCAGAAATAAACCTGGCTATGTCTCCCTTCATCCCATACCACCAGGAAATTTGCTTTAAGTCATGATACATCTTGGTAGATCCTGGATGGTAGGCAACACTAGAACTATGTGCCTCTCTACATAACATAACTCGAATATCCATAATGGCGGGGATACAAAATCTGTCGTGGTACTTCAAAGTACCCACTTCATCAAACGAGAAATCTAGTAACTCCCCTTTCTCATCTCTAAGATATAAATGCAGAAGATCTTGATCATCTTTCTGATGTAACCTCATAAGCGCAATCCAAGAAGGCTCTGCTACTACCAAACTAGTCTGCAAGTCACAGCTCCCCACAGAAATATCCATCAAAAGAAATTCTTCTACTAATAGCTCGGCAGAGAGATAAAAAATCTTCCCCGTCTTCTGACTTAGGGCATCGGCCACCACATTAGCCCTTGCCCGGATGGTACTAGAACTCAACATCATAGTCGGCAACATACTCCAACCATCGCCGCTGGCTAAGATTCAATTCCTTATAGGTTAAGACCTACTTTAGACTCTTATGATCTATAAAAATCTTGCACTGTGTGCCATAAAGCAGATGTCTCCACAACTTCAGCGCATAAATTATGGCTGCAAACTCTAAATCATTCGTAGGGTAGTTCCTCTCACGATTCTTGAGTTGCCTTGACCCATACGCAATCACTTTCCCATCTTGCATCAACACACAACCAAGCCAAACACGCGATGCATCCACATAAACATCATAATCCATGCCCTCTATAGGCAGAGTCAAAACGGGAGCAGTGAACAATCTGTCCTTGAGCTCTAGAAATTCTTTCTCACACTTCTCGCTCCAAACAAAAGCCACATTCTTATGAGTCAATCTAGTCAAAGGTGCAGCTAGGGTAGAAAAAACCTCCATAAACCTCCTGTAATAGCCGGCCAACCCTAGGAAGCTCCTAATCTCTTTGGGTGTGCCCGGCCTACTCCAATCCATTACAGCAGTTATCTTTTCTGGGTCAACGGAAATCCCACTCTTATTAACCACAAGGCCAAGAAATGTAACCTGAGGCAACCAAAACTCGCACTTGCTCAATTTGGCGAATAGCTTGTGGTCCCTCAAAGCAGATAAAAACAAATGTAGATGCTGGTCATGCTCCTCAGTATTACAGGAATTGTTCAGAATATCGTCGATAAACATGGCCACGAACTTATCCAGGAAGTCCTTGAACACCCGGTTCATCATATCCATAAAGGTTGAGGGCGCGTTGGTCAAACCAAACGACATAACCAGAAATTCAAAATGCCCATGCCTGGATCGAAAAGCAGTACGCGGAATGTCTGACTCACAGATCCTGAGCTAATGGTAGCCGGAAAAAAGATCAATCTTAGAAAACACCACGCTACCGGTCAACTGATGAAATAAATCGTAAATCCTCGGCAGAGGATACCTGTTCTTAATAGTAACCTTGTTCAACTCTCTATAGTCGATGCAAAGCCTCATCGATCTGTATTTCTTCTTTACAAACAGAAAAGGAGCACCCTTAGGCGACGAGCTCCGCCTGATAAAACCTTTCTCTAACAACTCATCTAGCTGGATACGCAACTCTTCTAGCTCACGCGGGCCCATCCGATACGGCACCTTCGCAATAGGACACATACCTTGCGATAAATCTATCACAAACTCAACGTCTCTATCAGGTGGAAGACCAGGATGATCGTCAGGAAAAACATCTGAAATCTCACACAACACAGGAATCTCCTCCAAACATGGTACACTAACAACAGTCCCCACAACTGAGACCAAGTAGGCAAATCAGTCAGAATCAAGCAGCTTCCGAACACATACCGCAGAAATGACTAGAGAATCCTGGCGCTGATCACCATAAACATTCTCAGGCTGACCGTTGTCCTTTATGAAGTCCAAGATCTTACCCTTACACTGGATAACTGCATCATACCTAGACAACCAATCCATACCTAGGATAATATCAAAGTCTTCCAGGTCGATCACCTTCAGATCTGCCTTTACTAGAAAATCCCCTAACACAATCGGATAATCCTGAATGCCCTGCTCTGAAACCACAGAATCAACGGAAGGGAACTTGATGCAAAAGTCATTCCCAACTTGATCTACATCCAAACGGTACTGATCTACGAAGGCTTTAGCCACAAACGAGTGGGTAGCACCAGAGTAAAAGAGAATACGAGCCCAACGGTTCTTCACCTTAAATCTTCCTAAAATAACCTGAGTCGAAGTCTGAGCTTCCTCCGAAGAAATCACATTCAGCTTTCCCTTGCCTTTATCCACCCGCTGAGGCGGTGGCAATGCCTGGAGACATTGGTTGCAACACAGACTGGAGATGTGGGCATTAAGCCTTGATGTGTCCTTCTTGACCGCATTGAATACAACTTCTTGCCTTCATCTTTTCTTTTCCCCAGTAATGGGCAACATCATGCCCTGGCCGCTTACATGCAGAAAAGAATAAATCTTTCCTGGGAGCACCTTGAATTGCATGCACCTACTCCTTCTTCTGAGCTCCTAACCTTTTGAAATATCTCTCAAAGGGGTTGCGTGACCGGCCACTAAAGCTACAAACCTCCTTGCTCTTCTTTCTTGAAGTAGCACCGGGTACCTGAGGGCTCTTTCCTTCAACCGATTTCCTCTTAACTTTTCTCATCCACTACCCTCTTTGCTTAGAATTCTCAATTGCCTCAACTTTCAAAGTAGATTCCACCACTCCAGCATTGCTCGCTGATCCATAAGCACTTGCTAACTGCTGGACATCACTTCTTAGGCCACCAAGAAAATGCTTAACTCGATCAGCCTCGGAGTTACCAAGCTGGGTAAAACCGACTCAGTTTGCTGAACTCGATCACATACTCACTAACTGTGAGCTACCTCTGCTTCAAATGTAGGAAATCATTCATCAGGCGGTCGCACTCGACCGAAGGCAGAAACTTCCTTAACAACAGTTCTTTGAAGGTCTCCCAAGAGCATCCTCTTTTAAGCTCTCTTTCTGTCTCATCCACCAACTCTTTGCTAATCCCTTAAGCTGATAGGCGGAAATCATCACCCTTTGATCAGGGGTAACTCCAAAATAGGATAACATCTCCTCGATGGCTATAAGCCAATCGTCCAAAACAATAAAGTCTGCTTTTCCGTCATAAGTAGGAGTTCCTAGTCGATGTAAGTGTGATATAAACGTCATCTTCGGGGGCAACACAGTAGGAGGTAACACGGGAGCAGGAGGAATAGGAATAGCTATGCCTACAGCAGGGTCCGACACTCTCCGAGGTTGTCCTGCCACAACTGCTAACAGAGACTGGATCTGAGTCTGTATACCCACTATCTGTGTAGACAAGGCTTCATTACTCTGCCGCAGACTTTCAATCAATGCCTCGCTTTGCGCTCCTGAAGACTCACCCTCAGATTGGTGAGTCTGTCTCGTCGAAGGACGCCTCGCCATCCAATAATCGTATTAGCACTAATCAAAACCTAGCCCAACTGCTAGAACAAAACTACCTGGTACAAACAAACCAACTTAAATATGAACTTCAACTGCTAACTTTCTATGGGATTTTTACAATAATGATGTTGTGCTTAACCAAGGATGGTTCACCACCATCATACTAACTTATGTGCTTTGAACTTGAATGCATGAATTAGTATTTCTTTTGACTCAAAATCATGTGTGTATATATGTCATCATGCAAATCTTTAGCTTGGCATGTTGTGCTTATACAATGTTATGCTATGCGTATTGTGTTATGCATTCTAAAAAAAGGCCTTAATGCATGCCATGAGCGATTGTACGTATGGCAATGTTATGCATCCCATACTACATAACATTGCATGCAACGAAAAAAGAAAATGTGCTAATGGGCCTTCATGTGGTGAGGTTATACATCCCATACTATATAACCCTCACATGTTGCCACCTATGGTGGATCCATATACAAACACATTATGCATCCCATACTACATAATATGCCCCTGAATACTTCTATTCATGCTTATGAGTGTAGTGTTCATGCTTCAGCCAAGACGTACTGATGACATATCGATGTGTGTATGATATGATATTAAACCATTAATGCTAACAAGGGAGAGGTTGCCCGACCAACTGTCAAGCAACCTCCCTCTGATACCAACTATCACGACCCATATTTTCTCAACAATTAAATCATATCAGAGCAAGATAAAATACGTGTCATTATGCCACGTCATGCAGGGGATAACTGTACACGTTCAGGCAAAACTCCAGACTCTATATATTTGAAGAAAATCATAATTTAATATGAAAGAAAACCAGTTAAATTTGATGGTCGTATCCCTCGACACAGTAGATCAGCTAGACAACAATTTAAAATATATTTATACGCAGTGGAAAATAGTTTGGTTGGGTTGATATTTTAAATGAGCATGAGTGTCCCCGAGGGATGACTCATGGTATGCACGACTATAAATTTAATATAGTATAAAAATAGTCTTTACGTTACTTGGGAAAGTAGTTGCTTTAGTTTTATAAACATGACGTGCATGAGGTACCTATAGTAATGCTTTTAGGGTTTAAAATACCTAACATGCAACCTAGCATAAATCATTCCTAGAATGCAACTGAACAACCTCCAAATAGGCAAAAATAACAGTTTCAGTTCATACCCAACATCATAAGTAAGCCACCAGTAGGCGTCAATAACCTGACACGAACCGACTGTTGAATATGCATGTCTATAAAGAAGGAATAAAACTACCTCATAAGGATGAGGAATAACAATCTCAGCTACCCAGGAGGCCACAAGCAAGCTCCACAAGAAAACTAGCAGCTCAATAGGCTACAACCTGAACCTGAGGCATTGAAAGAAAGAATACCTCAACAAGAATATAAGCAAAATAAGTGGAGTATTAGATTCATAAGAAATAAAAGAAGGGGTTTACCATCCTTGTAATAAAATGTTATCAAAAAGAGTAGAAGGAAATAATCAAGACAACAAAATGAAACACTGTCTAAAGAGCAATCAAAGCACACTAAGTGAAAGAATGAATAACAACATTCTCTGCCAAACACCTACATCGGCAACAAGGCAAACATATGCCAATAGAAATAGCTATATGAAAGGAAAGGTGTTAACAGTCCGAACTTTGTGAATTAATAACAATTGTAAAACCTTGGGTCCGGGTTGGTATCCAAAAACAGCCCTCTTCCAAACAACCAGACCCAAAAATTCTCCAGGGCTAAAATAACCAGTGGAAGCTCCAGTGTCAACACACCTAACCAAACTAGCCCAAAACGGGGCATAACTGGTGGTGGCCACAACTCAGCACACACAAATTACCCCTTATAGAGTCACCAGAAAAACCACCTGCCATAATCTATGATGAGGCATCCAAAAACTAGCAGAAAACACTACACCAGACCGAAATAAAACCCACACTAACCAACTCGAGAGAAAAACACCAGCCTAAGGAAAAAGCGTCGAGTCAACTCAACGCTGTGTAGTGAGTACTACTCACTCAACACCAAACACTAAGTTGAGAAGGCGTCGAGTCCACTCGACGACGCGTTGAGTGAGTACTATTCAGTCAATGCCAAAATCATAGCAGGGAAGACGTCAAGTCTACTCGACTCCGCATTTAGTGAGCTCCACTCACTCAACTCCAAAATACTTAGCCGCAAAATCTCACTGGATGACGGCGTTGAGTGAGTTCAGCTCACTCAACGCTATCAACGCTAAAAAGCGGGTGGCATTGAGTGACTTCACCACACTCAATGCTTTTGACTTGGAAGAAAAACATCGCCGGACTAGATGGCGTTGAGTGAGCTCAACTCACTCAATACCAAAAGACATAGAAAAAACAAATCCCTGACAAGACGTAGTTGAGTGAGCTCAACTCACTCAATGCCAAAAGTCTGGCAAGACGGCATTGAGTGAGCGCAACTCACTCAATTGCAAAGGAAGACGGCATTAAGTGAGCTCAACTAACTCAACATTGTAAACGCTTTTGGACTTAGACTCCAGACCAAACAGCTAGGCGTTGAGTGTGTCCACCACACTCAACCCTTTTAGACTTAGCCTATAAAATGAACTTCTTCCCTAAGCTAACACTCAACGCCTGCTCACAGAGAGTTGGAAAAAATAATTTCTACCCCTCCTACCTGGATACAGCTACCACACACTCTGGGACTAAACCAACCAGCTAAGATTATACCTCTAGCAACTGACCTGGACAACAAACAGCAACTAAGGAGAGAGAGAATAAATTGAAACTGGACAAGATTGAGCAAGATCTAGCTGGGATGAAAACTGCAGAAACCCTAGCTTGTAAGAAAAAGAAAGAATGAGCTACTACAACAAGATTAATAGGATTAAAATCAAGGTTGGCAAGGGAAAAGAGCGCCACTTGCCTCTACCTCCAGGAAACAGCAGCTGTCTTCAAAAATTCGGCACCTACGGCAAGATCGGTCACCTAAGAGGCACACCTCAAGCTTTTAGAGGAAGAAGAACAAACCCTAAAAACCCTAGCTAACAAAGACAACCCTAAAATAAGAAATACATACTAAGGAGGAAGATCTGGGTGAGAGCAGTCCAAATCTGCCCTTACCCGAGAAAAACAAGCTCTAAACCTTTACCAATCGCCGGCCGGAGCTCCAGCATCTTCGTCGCCCGTTGTCTTCCGCTGGAAGCTAGCAGATCGCTAGGGAAAAGAGAAATGAGGAGAAGAAAAACCAGCCGGCCCTATTTATCGACCCTCCCCACTCACTCGGCCATAGCTTAATAAAATAATCCCAAAACTAGGAAAGCTCGGCCACTAGCAGCAAAAGAAATCCAGCTACTAATATATATATATATAGCATATATACTTATACATATAAGAACAGCTAGCTGCTAGCTCACAAAAATGAGCCACTAAACAACAGCTATCAACACACCAAAAAAAAGGAACAGCCGAAATAAGCTCCAGCACTCATTCTTAAACCAAAGCTCAAACACACAAATATATATATACATATATATATATATATATATAACCAACAAATAATCTTCGCCTAAATTAAGCCAAACAAAAACCGGCTACCTGTTATAACTAATCTCTGCCACTTAGCCCAACATAGCAACAAAAAAAGCTTGGTAACACACAACCAGCTAACATAAAATACCTCAAAACGATGCGAAAACAAAAGATCTTGGAATTCGATGAAACTCGCACCGTAGTTAAACACCCATGCTACAAAAACAACGGAGAAGTACAAAACAACAACCCACGATAAAAACTCGGGCTAACGCCTCCCGAATGACAGAGCACAAGCATTCCCTGAGAGGCTCTGCCGAGTCACCAATACAGACTCCGGATAGCTGGGGAACCTTTCAAACAGACTATAAACAAGCCACTCAAGTACCTAAAGAGCTAAAACCATGCTCTAACAATAACAAAAAGGCCGGAAACGTGTCAACGCAACGCTAAAAAAGGATTATACAAATCACAGAAAAACTAGGTGCGTTACATATAAGACCCCCCCCCCCTCGGAACACAAAACACGGCATGAGAGGGGTCTTATGCCCAGAACAGCTGCCTTGCGGTAGCACTAACACTCGGGCTAGCCAGTATAACAAGACGCCTATTCTGTCGGCTATAACCAATATCATTAATTGCTGACCTAACAAGAATATAAAACACAGAATTAAAATCCACACAAAGCGTAAAGTCCATAAAATCATAAGTAAAGAAGCTATAACAAGCTTCTAATATCAGAGTACGTAAATAGATTTTCCCCAAAAGGGGTACAATAAAAAACTCTCACACTCACATCTATAACTAACGGTAGCAACGGTACCGTCCCCTCAGGCCCTGTCATCCTGGCCTGGCTATCCAGCTGTAAAATTTGCTGCTCCACTTGCGGGGTTTCCTCCTAAAAAGGAAGACGTAGCAACCGTTAGTCATAAAGACTATGTGGCTTCACATCCACTCCCCCGGAGACTCCTCGGCACCGAGCGGAGAAAAGATCATGGTATAATATAAATACTTGAAGCTTAAGTATAAGCAAGTGGTATAAATTGAATAACACTATGTATATAAAGCAGTGTAAAAAATGAGCAACCTCTTATTCTATCAATTCTACCATCTACAGCAGCATGAGAGTATAAGGTTATAACACAAAGTAACTCAACTTACATGAATGCCCATACAAGCATATAAGTTAAGGATCGTTCAGCGATAAGTAACTCATCATATAGAAGTGCCCATACAAACTTATTCGATGAGGATCTTGTGTGTGTAATGAGGTGTAATGGCATATATGCAATGCAATGACTCACATGTTGGGTATTGCATCCACAATAACCCAGATTTGCATGAAGTCACCCTTGAACTAAGATGAATTAAGTAGTATTTGATATCTCTATTTAGTTGTGTGTTTGCAGACTGATGTAGGCCCGCTCTTTCGAGCGTTTAGGTGGCCGACAAATAAACGCGACGCTCTCGAATAATTCTCACGTTACACTCTAGCATTTAACGTCGCAGCGGTTTAATTAATATTATTACTAAACAACAATTACGGAGGGTTCGCAAAGCCCTTAAGGATAGCACTAAGGCGATAGGCCAAGGTCCTCTCAAGCGAAAAGAACCCACACGGTTCGATCAAGCGTGTTGTACCAAAAGAGAAACCACCGAAAACAAAAGATTCGGGCAAGGGTGGTTCTCTCCCAACAAAATACAAACGAGGGCCGCCACGTCTCACTAACTTAAACGAAAATACGATAAACAAGACAATAACTAAAATAAAATAAACCACGAAAAATAAAGCGTTACACAAAATGCGCAATTTGCCAAAGCCACAAGATTTATCCAAGGAAGAGAAACATGTTAAGTAGAGATTTTCGTTACCCAACCGGATTGGATGAATCCGGTTACGCTCAACTAGAATCGTCCCTCAACCGCAACACCAGAGATACGCTAGAGGGAGAGACGTCGCCTTGTTCGTGTCACGCTGTATTTGGAAAGTCTCGGCGAAATCTTCTGAATATGGAAAGAATAATTCCAAATAAGGCAGGAGAGAGAAAAGGTGGCAGGATATCAGAATATTTTAGGAAAGATATTTTTCAATTATGGTAGGTAGAGAAATTATGGTAGGAGGTATATTTAGATTATGGAGAATAAGAGGGGAATATGGTAGAGAATATTTTGGTTTAGGAATGAGATTTGGTAGTAGAGATTAAAGATGGTATAATATCTTGGTGCTTAGGAAGGAGATGTGGGAGGGGGTCAGTTTTGGTGTGGGGGAAAAGGAGAGATGAAAGGTGGCGTTTTTTTGGTGTTAGGGTGGCCGATTTTCTAGAGGGGTGGTGGAAGGCTCGGTTTGGTGGGGTGTTGTGGTGGTCGGGTTGCTGAAAGGAAAGGTGGTGGCCGGCTTGTGATGGTGGAGAAGAGGGGCTCGACTAGGTTATGGAAGTTGTGGCTCGGTTTTGCTAAGGGAGTGGGAGATGGCCGGTTTTGCAAGGGGAAAATGGTGGTGGTGGTCGGGTAGCAAGAGAGGCAAGGAAGAAAGGGAAGGGAGAAGAGATGGCCGTCGGCCAACACAAGAGGAAGAGGATGGGGGAAGAGGGATTTCGGCCAAAGAGGAAGAAGGAGGAGAGAATTCTTCAAGAGGAAGATTAAGGTTGATTTTTTTCAATTTCATTCATTCACTAATTAAAACATGAAGGATACATGCCTATATATAGGCTACACCACTCAATCTCCCTCCAAACAAACTTCAAAATTCAAAATTCAAATTGAATATATGATGGTTATATGCACCCATCATAGTTCATAAAATGAAATAATTAAAATACTATATGATGGTTATACGCACACATCATTACACATGAAATGGAAATTAAAACATAAAATTAAATAACATTGCAAAAATAAAACAAAGCATAAAAATTAATTAATAATTAATAATAATTTATTAATTATAATTATTAATTATTATTAATATGTTGGCTTGCGTTCAGGACGGGTATTATGGCGATGCTCCACATGAACATCCGTAATCACGCCATCGTCATCTTTAAAATGTTGCGGGCCGTCGTCTCCATCAATCGGGTCACCATCATCATCAGAGGGAGGATGTTCCTTGGCGACATATCGTGGGAAGTCGGCTCCATCAATCCTCCCCCTCTTAAAATGACTCATCACTGATGAGTATGCCTGTGAGTACTCGTCTGGGAGGTCATCGGCGGGGAAGAAGAACCTGCATGACACAATGTGGTCTTGGAAGGACCTCAAATATGCATTAGCAAAAAAAGGAAAAAGAATTTCAACAACATCCACCAACATACCTCCGATGGAGACCGAGAAGAAGAACGATCCTAGAAAACTATCACCACCCAACCCAATAGAAAACATAGTGGAAAATATATATGGAGAGGTAGACATTTCAAGTGGCATTAAAGCATAAAGCGTAAAGTATGTAACGATGAAAATAGGAGTTATGCCCCAATCAGTGGAAAATTTTAATAGAAACGTCATGTCACCATATTTCCGTAAAATCCGTACAAAGTAGACTAGCCGATTCATTAATATTTCTAAGGTGCCCGGGGGCATCCGTTCAGGTGTGAGACAAACCAAAACCAAATCTTTCATATAGCGGTGGAAGATTATTTGATACAACATAGCAAGTAATTTAATGGACACATTTAGAAGGATCAAGAAATGAAAAATGCGCCTAATTAAATTAAAACCATGAGGGGAGAACCCATGTGCAACATGACTGGAATTAATAGTAGAAAATAACGGAATTAAGTCAGGTGGAATGAGATCTTTCAGTTCAAAAATCAAATCAGTGGAGCCTAATGTTATCGTTTTAAATTTGGTATTAAACTTATATTTAAAAATATCATAATAATAGGCTTTCAGAAAACGCTCGTCACCAACTACGTTCACCCACATCTTTATAAGTAAGTCTAATGGGAAGGCAGGAATAATAAACTAATCTAAATATAGAGGGCTAAAAATGACGAACTCATCTACTCGAGCTAAGGTAACCGGTGGGAGAGTCGACAGGGTTGACTCCGTAGGGGGAACCAAGTCACACTCTGAAAGTGAAGGGATAGATACTACTCTAGAGGGGGGGTGAATAGAGTTATCAAATTTTGCACTAGACAAAACTTGAAGGTCTACCCAACTCCCTTGGAGTGAATTGCGGAATTAAAAGATTATAGATATAGAATTAACCCTATAGCCTAACACAAGTGTTGTGCACAAACTCAAGCTAACTGTAATTACAGTTAAGGCTTGGAAATCCTAATCAGCAACTAGCAACCTAGTTATATCTATTCACAGCCACAATGCAGGAATTAAACAAGGCAATCCAGACGACACAAGGAATTTATAGTGGTTCCCCAAATAACTTGGGTACGTCCACTCTTCTACCAACAAGGTAGGAATCCACTCAGGTTTTTGATCAGGTGCACTGCCACCAACAGGATCTGCTTCAGGTAGATCCAGAAACCCTTTAGACTTTTGATCAGGTGTCTAAAAACCAAGCACAGGTTTTTGATCAGGTGCCCTGCCACCAAGGGATACTTTTGAAGGGAGTAATAACCCTGTACAGGAGGGGGAGTAAGGTTAAGATGTCTTCTCTATTTTACAAAAGATTAGAGAAGCACAAAAACTTGCACTGAGCTAAAAAGCTCTAAAGAATCAAGGCTCCCCCTGGCTCAAAGATGTCCAGGTGATGTCTTGCTTCAGTGCAGAAAACTCTTCAGAAAGATCTGAAGGAAAAACTACAAGAAGATAATAAATAATAAAATTAAAGATCTTCAAGCAGCTATCTTTTTCTTCTTCTTCTTCAAAAGAACTCTGAGTTGAACTTCCTGAAAGCAGGAGAACTCAGGTTGAAGAAGAGTAGAAGAGCTTAACACTTCTCAGTTGGATGAGTATTGCTGAGAGCAGAAGACTTGATCTTGATGAAGGCTTGAAAGCAGATGAACTGGGTAACTAGTTAGCTATTTGCTTGAATCCTTCTTCAAAGGGTCCTTTTTATAGCAGCAACAAGCAACGGCTCTCTTTAATTTGAATTATTTGTCTTCTTCTGAAACTTGAGACCTGGTCTGTAAATATCAAGAAGACAAAACAAACTCTGCAGCAGAAACATTCTATAAAAGGTATAAACCTCTTTCTAGGAAGCTGCAGAAAGCAATCTGATAATAAAGTACTAAATAAAGTCATATCAGAAACAAACTCTTTACAGCATAAGAAAGACTTTTCAGTCTAACGGCTATAAAGGACTGACAGCAGATAAAGTAAAATACAAAGTCAGCTAATAAGACAAACAACTTTATCTGAAAAGATTTTACTCAGGCATAAGGGATGGAGCAAATAATGCCTGGAAATATTATCATAAAACAACTGAAAAGATATGCCAGATAATATATTAATTTATTAAATATAATAAATAAATACAAAATATAAAGGCAGACAGAAAACGTCGAACGACCTTCGGAGATCGTCGACCGACGCACGGAGATCGTCGAACTATCGGACAGATAGTCGAACGATCCAGATAGTCGAACTATCACAGGAGATAGTCGAACTATCACAGCAGATAGTCGAACTATCAGAAGATAGTCGAGCTATCAGATAGTCGACCTATCAACAGATAGTCGAACTATCAAGGCGAAACAGATAGTCGAGCTATCAACAGATAGTCGAGCTATCAGAAACAAACAAATAGTCGACCTATCAACAGATAGTCGAACTATCAGATAGTCGAACTATCAAAGCAGATAGTCGAACTACCAAGCGAGAACAGATAGTCGACCTATCAACAGATAGTCGAACTATCAACGTAGAACAGATAGTCGAACTATCAACAGATAGTCGAGCTATCAGATAGTTGAGCTATCCAAGCAGATAGTCGAACTATCAAAGCACACAGATAGTCGAACTATCAACCGATAGTCGAACTATCCTCGCAGACTGAAAGTCGAACAACTGATAGACGATCGTCGAACAGTTAGTCGACGATAGTCGAGCGGCGTTCGACGATAGTCGAACGAACAAACTACTTAACCAAATTCTCAATCTGGAAAAGCGAGGACTCTACATCTAGACCACTAACCATTGACCATAGATATTTCTTGGGTCAAGGGACTAAAAAGACAAGACTAAACTCAAAACAAACTAGGGTACCAACAATCTCCCCCTATTTTAGTTAAGTCTCTTAAAAACTAAAGCACAGAGCTAGCTATAGAACACTATAATTAATACAGAAAATAGATAGTAATTAACTAGCAATTATCAAACAGATAGATATAAAACAGCAGTCAATCAAAAAAATTAAGAGTCTACAGAATCTGGCAAAGAGTTAGAAGAACTTGGAACAAAAGAAATTTTCCTCAGGGGATCAATAGCCTCTTTCTTTGACATCTTCAAGTCCTGCACACCAATAATCTTTAATTCTGCAGCCCTTGGAACAACTACCTCTGGATGCTTTTCCATATACTTTGAAGGGTCAAATACATCAGGGCTGATCTGGAACTTTTCGAATTCCTTCTTTCTGAATGAAGATATAGTGGTTAGTCCAGTAGTATCTTTTCCTTCAGCTTTTGCTTTCCTGATTTGAGCTGCTCCAACCAATTCGTGAAAACGAGCCATCCTAAAGTTAGGATCAAGCTCAGGACTTTCATAAGCAGTCTCAGAAGGAGCAACCTCTTTATCTTGATTAACTAGATAAGACATGGGAGCAGACTTAGCAAAGTTCTTGCTAGAATATTTAAATAAAATAAACTACTTACCTTTTGAAACAATTTTTTCAGACTGCACTGGTATTGGAGAAGAAACTCTTTTCTTTGGAGAAGGAGGAGGGGAAAAGGTTGGTCTTTGATACACAACCTCCTTCACTTGTTCTCTTACTTCAGTAACATGTCTTTGAGAACCAGAATAAGATCTGCCTTGGGAACTTTGAGAGCTTTTCCTTGACTGAAGCTGAGAAGGTGCAGATTTTCCAGAAGAGGCAGATGGATTAGCAGAAAGGTTCCCAGAGGCTCCTACACTGGGAGGTGGAGGAGGAGGACCTCTGAGAGTCCATCTTGAAACAGGACTATCATACCTCTTAGATCTTTTTCTCTCTTTCTACTGGTTCTTGGAGAACCACATCCAATGTTGAAATTCTTTTGATTTGGGGTCAATTCCTTTAAGAATATAGTATGGAGTATCATTATCACGGCTGGGAGGAGGAGGAGCAATTGCTTTCCTTTTCTTCTGAGCAGCTTTCTTTTTTTTTTTGAATTTTCAGATAAATCAGAATCCTCTTCATCTTCAGAGTGAGTTGAAGGAGGATTGTCATATGGATCATAGGCTTCAGAAACAGCCTTTTCTTTTAAAGCAGCTTTCTCTTTTTCCTCTTCAATGGCATCCTGAGCCAGAAGGAAATCCAAATCCAACCCTGGTGAATCATCCCAAATAGTTGACTTTTCAACTTGCAAATCTTTTTCTTTTTCCTCTAACAAAGATTGAACTCTTTGATTCCAAGCAACTCTTGCTTTCTCTTCTTGATTTTTAGATACATCTTGTATGTCATCTAAAAATGAATCCAATTCTAAATCTTCTTGAACATTAGGAACATCTGGATCAGCTTCAGAAACAACTGTTATAACCTGAGCAGCTAAATCTTCTTTAATATAATCTGTAGATTTATGAATACAAATCTGCTAAATAAGCTAAAATCATTCCTTCTAGGTATTCACAAGCTATCAAATTAATTGACTCGTCAATAAAGCGGATGAGTGAATTACCTTCATATTTTACCAACTCCCAAGACTCATCTAGGTAGGATGTAATAATCCCTTCTAGGAAATGGGCAACAACGGGAGTGGTGAGATCTTCTAAGCAAACTTTCACCGCAAATTCAGATAACATAATAGCATCAGATATTTCTTTTTCCGATAACACAGAAACTGATTTATCTTGAACTTAAACTGCATCAGTCTCTTCTTGAATTGCTGGAAGAACTGCTGGAAGGGAGGCTGGAGGCTCTGAGGCATCTTCACAGAACATCTCCCCCTGCCTGATTTCAGTGGAAACTGAAACCAGGCCCCTTGAAGAAGAGGGCTCAGCAGATTTAGAAAGTGATTGGATGGAAGCAGTCAGGGTGGCAATGGAGGAGGCAAGTGGAGCAATTGCCTCTTCAATCATAATTTTGATTGAAGGATTAATCAACTCCAAAATGCTAGAGATAAAGGCTGGGGTGATCTCAAAAGATGATGGAACTGCAGTGGATGGAGATGCAGCAGAGATGGTTGTAGTGATAGGATGAGAAGTGGTGTGAACTGGAGATCGAATTGGAGATGGAGCTGGAGAGTTAACAGGAGTGTTAACTGGAGAATGAATAGGAGACTGAGGAGGTGTTCGAATCCTCTCAGATCCTAACAAATCAAAACTACGAGCAGATATCCAAGCCAGATGAGAAGGAAGAGGAGATGCTGGAGGGGAAGGAAGAACAACCGTGGTTGTTTCTCGAATAGGAGAAGGGGAAAGTCGTACTTCAGCTGAAGTTGATGGAACTTCAACTGAAGCAGACTGCATAGCAGAAGAAGATGAGGGAAGGGAAAGAGCTGAGCCAGCTTCTACCGGGTGAGGAGCGGCCGAATCAGTCCTGGTGCCCTCTGATGTCGCTGGAGCAACCCCTGTGAGAGCGGGTTTCACAAAAGTCCTCTTTCACTTGGAGAACAGATTTGGGTCCATCTTCTTGCTCGCATTTATTGTTGGTGCAACGGAGACCAGCAGTTGAGGATACTTTTCCTTCAGGAAAATTCCAATAACCCTTCCTAGGGTGACCTCTTTCTTACTATTCTTTTTCCTTATCAAATCAAACATTACTCCTGCCCAATCAATCTTTTTCTGATTAATAATTGCACACATCAGTGCAAATTGTTGCCTTGTTATATTGTCATGAGCAGAATGCTTTCCAAGGAGCACTTTTCCAACTAACTCAGTGAGGAATTTAATCTTAAAGGGAAAATTGACCTTGAGCAGCTTCGTGGGAATGCCCTCCGCATGTCCCAGCTCAGTCAGCATCCTTCCAAATTCTTAAGCATCTTGCTCATAATCATCTTCACCATTTATCAATCCAAAAACATCAGTCAGAACGGCCGGAGTTAAAATTACCTCTTCTCCGCCGATGGTGCCAGTCATCGAATCGTCGGTGGATGACGAAGTGAAAGCCCATTCCTTGATCTCGGGAATATTTAACTTTATCCTTGTCGACATTAATCTCTCTAGACCTTGATCCCGGCACAACTGAAGAACTTCCACGATCCCTGCTTCGCAGCAACTGAACGCGTCAAAATCGACACTGAAGCCTGCATCGAACTTAACAACGGCTAACACTGCGGGAGAAATCGCCATTGAATTGCTGGAGAGAGCGCGAGAAGGACGGCGAAGACGAAGGAGATGAAGCGGCAGAAAATCGCAAGCGGGAAGACAGAATGCAAAAAGTCACGCTCCGTCGACGATAAAACAAAAGATCTTTTAACCTAGGTCGACTATCTGCTTTATATTAGACCGGAGATAGTCGATCTATCTAAAAGATACTAGACCCGATAGTCGAATGGCCGTTCGACGATCGGCTCAGAAGCAGAGTAGTCGAGCCATCGTTCGACTATTTCTGGCTTCTCAAACAACAAGCTGTCATCATTCAGAGATCGACGATAAGCTCGACCTGTTCGACGATCTTCGAACGCCGGTCGACGATCTTCAAACAGATAAGCTATCATTAACCAGAGGTCGACGATAGGCTTAATCCATTCGACGATCTTCGATCATCGTTCGACGATCTTCAAGCAGGTTTCAACATAGGCAGATATAGTCACACTTAGTCTCATCCATTTATCATGCCTAGTTGAACTAAAAAGAACAGATGCTTCTGTTCATCTAAAGGCTTGGTGAATATATCACCTCTCTGAAACTCAGTGGATATGAACTCAAGACAAATCTTGTTCTTTTCCACACAATCTCTCAGGAAATGGTGTCGAATCTCAATGTGCTTCGTTCTAGAGTGGTGCACTGGATTTTGTGCAATTGAGATAGTACTAGTACTGTCACACATGATTTTGGTATTCTTGTGTGAGTAACCATAATCCACAAGCTGGTTTTGAATCCACAGGATCTGTGAACAACAACTGGCAGCTGCTATATATTCAGCCTCTGCAGTTGAAGTTGAGACAGAAGCCTGCTTCTTACAGAACCAAGAGACCATTCTCTCTCCCAGAAACTGACAAGTTCCTGAGGTGCTCTTCCTGTCAACTCTGCAACCAGCATAATCAGAATCAGAATATCCAATTAATTCAAATTCTGACTCAGCTGGGTACCAAAGTCCTAGATCTGGACATCCCTTCAGGTATCTCAGGATTCTCTTTAGAAGAATTAGATGAGATTCCTTGGGGTTGACCTGGAATCTAGCACAAAGGCATGTAGCAAACATTATATCAGGCCTACTTGCAGTTAGATATAATAGGGAACCAACAATGGCCCTATAAATCTTTTGATCAACTGGCTTGCCGTGATCATCAGAATCAATAACTACATTAGTAGCCATAGGTGTAGGCATTGCTAAAGCATCAGCCATCCCAAATTTCTTTACCAATTCCTTGGCATATTTGGATTGGGAGATGAAGATACCATCAGCATCTTGCTTAACTTGGAGACCAAGAAAGTAAGACAGCACACCCATACTACTCATCTCAAACTTAGAGTGCATCAGGTCAGAGAACCTTTTGCAAAGTTTGGGATCAGTGGAGCCAAATATAATATCATCTACATACACCTGAACTAACAGGATTGTGTCCTTGTGATGCTTGACGAAAAGGGTTCTATAAACTACTCCCCTAGTAAAGTTGTGCTCTAAAAGGAAACTAGCTAGAGTCTCATACCAGGCTCTAGGATCTTGCTTTAGTCCATAAAGAGCTTTCTGCAACTTAAACACATGTGAGGGCTGAGTTGAAGAAACAAACCCTGGTGGTTGTTCAACAAACACCTCTTCCTTAAGCTCACCATTCAGGAATGCACTTTTGACATCCATCTGGAACACCTTAAACTTCATGTAGGCTGCATAGGCCAAGAAGATCCTTATTGCTTCTAGCCTTGCAACAGGAGCAAAGGTTTGGTCATAATCTATACCTTCCTCCTGTCTGTAGCCCTGAGCTACAAGCCTTGCTTTATTCCTTACAATAATTCCATTTGCATCCAACGTGTTTCTGTACACCCACTTGGTGCCTATGATCAGATGGCCTTTAGGTCTTGGAACCAAAGTCCAAACTTTACATCTCTCAAACTGATTGAGTTCCTCTTGCATAGCAATGATCCAGTGGGGATCTAGCTCTGCATCTTTAAAAGTGAGGGGCTCAACCTGTGAGAGGAAACAAGCATGCATCACATCCTGTCTTAATTTGTGTCTTGTTTGCACACCAGCTGATATGTCTCCAATCACTTGAGATGTGGGGTGATCTCTAAGTGTGACAATATCAGCAGGTGGGATGTGATCTTCAGCAACAGTTGGGATTAATTCCTCAGGAGGAATTTGATCTACTGTTGGTGGTACAACAACAGCTTCTGCAATGTCTTCATCACTGTCTGATTCAGTGATCTGAAGAGTTGATAATTGAAGAATCTCTTGAGGGGCATCAGGTACCTGCAATGAACTAGAGGAAGGAGATATTTCCTTCTCCTTGTAAAACATCTGAGACTCATCAAAAGATACATGCACAGATTCTTCAATTTTACAGGATGATTTGTTATAAACCCTATAAGCTTTGCTTACTTAGGAATATCCAAGCATGATTCCTATTGAAGCTTTTGCTTCAAATTTTCTAAGGTATTCTTTATTGTTATTATGAATATAAACAATACAACCAAATACTGTAAAATAATTAATTTTAGGTTTCTTTCCTTTAAGCAACTCATAAGGAGTTTTACACTTAAGCTTGTGTATTAAACTTCTATTCAAGACATAATTGGCTGTACTAATAGCTTCTGCCCAATAGGAGAGAGGCATGTTAGCATCTGCCAACAATGTACTAGCAGCTTCAATGAGTATTCTGTTCTTCCTTTCAACTACCCCATTTTGTTGGGGAGTTCTAGGAGCTGAGAAACTATGTTTGATACCTTCTCTCTCACAGAATTCTTGCATGAGAAGAGAGTCAAACTCAGTACCATGATCACTTCTGATCAAGGCCACATGAGTAGAGTACTCAGTCTGCACACATAGTAGAAAGTCTGTAAGGGCTTTGAAGTTATCAGCCTTAGTTCTCAAAAAGAAAACCGAACTGAACCTAGAGAAGTCATCTACAATTACTAAGGTGTAATACTTCCCTCCTAAACTCTGTACATTTATTGGGCCAAATAGGTACAAATGTAATAGGTACAGGATTATAGGAGAATCACTCTTATTTACAGATTTAAAAGAATTCTTGGTTTTCTTGCCTAGCTGACAAGCCTTGCATAGGCTCTCCTTCTTGTAGGGGCAAGAAGGTAAACCTCTAACAAGGTTGTGTTTAGATAACCTAGATATATTTTTAAGGTTAACATGACTAAGCCTCTTATGCCACAAAGAATTATTATTAATTGTTACTTCATTAAATAGACAGATTTCAGAATGAGATGAATTGAAATCTACTAAATAAATATTACCTATTCTAATGCATACTAAAACAACATTATTATTTAAAGTAATATTGCAAGAAGAGTTAGAAAATGAAACCTGGTAGCCAGCATCACATAGCTGGCTGACTGAAATCAAATTGTGCTTCAGTCCTGTCACATATGCGACTCTCTTGAAAGTAACATCTCCAATTGTAATCCTGCCATAGCCTTCTGTCTGACCACAGCTGGAATCTCCAAAGATAACCTTTGGGTCGAGATTAGCTTTGAATTTTGACAGATGATCTTTATTTCCTGTCATATGCTTGGAACATCCACTATCCAAATACCACTTATTTTGAGTGATTGGATAGGCCTTCACCTGCAAGACATTTATTTAGACAGAGTGGACCCAGGTAACCTTGGGTCCCTTGTTTTTCACATAAGAAAAACAGGAAATAAATGAAAATGCAGGCTGAGGGTGATAACATAATGGGTGAGATCTCCTAGGTGGGATTCTCCATGCAGATGATGGGTCAACAAACCTAGGGTTTCTATTTTCATTTAGGTTTCTATGGTACTGATGATGATTTTGAAAATCATGTTGAAAACGTCGATCGACGTTCGACGATGAACGCTCAGATCGTCGAGCTTCGTTCGACCATTGAGCTTCCGATCGTCGAGCGGCGTTCGACGCTCTTTGCATTTCTTAAAAAAATTTCTTTCACTTTTCTCTCTTAGCTTTATTTAAAGTTTTATTAACTAGGTTTACTTGCTCAGTGTTCTTCATTCCACTAGCTGAAATGAAGTTCACTGGAGTTGAAAGATTATTTTTAAGAATAACTGGGGGTTCACTTGGAGAAGCTCCTAAGCCTAGTTTGTCATTACCTGACCTAGTGTTAGACATGCTGGTAATCTCTAACAACTTAAGGCTTCTACCATTAAGAGATTCCTCTAACCTTTTAGACTTAGCTAACTCTATTTTAAGAAATTTAATTTCTTCACTACAAGTAGTGAGATCTCCCTTTAACCTAACATTTTCTGTAGCAATTAATTCTGAGTCAGCTAACTTATTTCTAAGTTCTTTTATCTCCTTTTCTGAACTAATTAAGTGTAAGCATAAAGATTTAAAATCTAATTTAAATTCTTCAGAAGTGAAGTCATAAGAAGATAGTACCTCATCTTCTGTTGGCATCTCTTCATCTGAATCTGAACTCTCTGCAGCTGAGTGATTGCTGCAGGCATCTATTGCCATGAGGCAAACTTCTTTTGCCTTCTTCTCTTCCTCATCCTCACTGGAGCTTGAGGAGGAGGAGTCTTCATCAGAATCACTCCAGGTTTCAGCAATGAAACCTCTCTCCTTCTTCTTGTTTTTGTAGGAGGATGGCTTGGAGTGCTTCCTGTGCTGTTCCTTTTCTTTCCTCTTGTCTTTGTTCTTCTCCTCTGGACACTCTGGTAAGATGTGTCCAGGCTTCCTACAACCATAACATATAATTTCTTTAGCAGGTGAACGATCATACCTTGGTTTGTCTTCATATCGTGAAGACTTCTTTCTGAATTCCTTTCTCCCCATCTTGAGAAACCTCTTGGCAAACAATGCCATTAGCTCCTCATTTGATTGGCTGCCTTCAAAAGCATCAGCAGCCTTAAGAGCTAGAGATTGCTCTTTTCTTGTTGGAGTAGGGGTCTTTGCTTCTGCTTCTGCTTCCCTTGTCTTCAGCACTTGCTCAAAAGACTTGAGCTTGCCGAGAAGGGCTTCAGTTGAAATCTCATTTGTGCTTCTGGCTTCCTTGATGGGCCAGATCCTTAGATCCCATGTGCTAGGGAAGCACATTAGAATCTTATCATTGACCTCTGTCAATGATATGTCCTTGTCAAGGGTCCTCAGCTCATTGATGATTGAGCTGAGCCTGGTGTACATGGCTTCAACTGATTCAGCATCAGTTTTCTTGAAGTTCTCATATTGTGAGATAAGGTTGGACCTTCTGTCCTTCTTTTCATCAGCTGAACCAGCTACAATCTGGTTCAGTGTATCCCACATGGCTTTTGCTGAAGAGCAGTCAGCTACCTTCTGGAATACCTCATCAGACATTGTCTGAGCCAGTATATTCATTGCCTTGGCATCTGCTATCTTGGCCTTCTTGTACTCATCGTTGTAATCTGGAGGAGGCACTGCACTCATATCAGTTGATGATGAGGCAGTGGCAGCAGCAGGTGCTCTTGGAGGTCCTGACAAAATAGAAGCAAAGATGCTTTCATCAATAGAATTCATATATAATTTTATCCTTGCCTTCCAGATGCCAAACTTAGCTAAGTTGCATGCTGGAGGTCTGGTGCTAGAATAATCCTTGGACTGGGCCATGATAGTGAATATTTATAAGCTTTGGTATCTATCAGGATCTTGTGACTTAGGTGTTAGCCTATTCAGTCAGTCAACCTCCCTCTGATGCCAATTGAAAGTGAAGGGATAGATACTACTCTAGAGGGGGGGTGAATAGAGTTATCAAATTTTGCACTAGACAAAACTTGAAGGTCTACCCAACTCCCTTGGAGTGAATTGCGGAATTAAAAGATTATAGATATAGAATTAACCCTATAGCCTAACACAAGTGTTGTGCACAAACTCAAGCTAACTGTAATTACAGTTAAGGCTTGGAAATCCTAATCAGCAACTAGCAACCTAGTTATATCTATTCACAGCCACAATGCAGGAATTAAACAAGGCAATCCAGACGACACAAGGAATTTATAGTGGTTCCCCAAACAACTTGGGTACGTCCACTCTTCTACCAACAAGGTAGGAATCCACTCAGGTTTTTGATCAGGTGCCCTGCCACCAACAGGATCTGCTTCAGGTAGATCCAGAAACCCTTTAGACTTTTGATCAGGTGTCTAAAAACCAAGCACAGGTTTTTGATCAGGTGCCCTGCCACCAAGGGATACTTTTGAAGGGAGTAATAACCCTGTACAGGAGGGGGAGGAAGGTTAAGATGTCTTCTCTATTTTACAAAAGATTAGAGAAGCACAAAAAATTGCACTGAGCTAAAAAGCTCTAAAGAATCAAGGCTCCCCCTGGCTCAAAGATGTCCAGGTAAAGTCTTGCTTCAGTGCAGAAAACTCTTCAGAAAGATCTGAAGGAAAAACTACAAGAAGATAATAAATAATAAAATTAAAGATCTTCAAGCAGCTATCTTTTTCTTCTTCTTCTTCAAAAGAACTCTGAGTTAAACTTCCTGAAAGCAGGAGAACTCAGGTTGAAGAAGAGTAGAAGAGCTTAACACTTCTCAGTTGGATGAGTATTGTTGAGAGCAGAAGACTTGATCTTGAAGAAGACTTGAAAGCAGATGAACTGGGTAACTAGTTAGCTATTTGCTTGAATCCTTCTTCAAAGGGTCCTTTTTATAGCAGCAACAAGCAATGGCTCTCTTTAATTTGAATTATTTGTCTTCTTCTGAAACTTGAGACCTAGTCTGTAAATATCAAGAAGACAAAACAAACTCTGCAGCAGAAACATTCTATAAAAGGTATAAACCTCTTTCTAGGAAGCTGCAGGAAGCAATCTGATAATAAAGTACTAAATAAAGTCATATCAAAAACAAACTCTTTACAGCAGAAGAAAGACTTTTCAGTCTAACGGCTATAAAGGACTGACAGCAGATAAAGTAAAATACAAAGTCAGCTAATAAGACAAACAACTTTATCTGAAAAGATTTTACTCAGGCATAAGGGATGGAGCAAATAATGCCTGGAAATATTATCATAAAACAACTAAAAAGATATGCCAGATAATGTATTAATTAATTAAATATAATAAATAAATACAAAATATAAAGGCAGACAGAAAACGTCGAACGACCTTCGGAGATCGTCGACCGACGCACGGAGATCGTCGAACTATCGGACAGATAGTCGAACGATCCAGATAGTCGAACTATCACAGGAGATAGTCGAACTATCACAGCAGATAGTCGAACTATCAGAAGATAGTCGAGCTATCAGATAGTCGACCTATCAACAGATAGTCGAACTATCAAGGCAAAACAGATAGTCGAGCTATCAACAGATAGTCGAGCTATCAGAAACAAACAGATAGTCGACCTATCAACAGATAGTAGAACTATCAAAGCAGATAGTCGAACTACCAAGCGAGAACAGATAGTCGACCATCAACAGATAGTCGAACTATCAACGCAGAATAGATAGTCGAACTATCAACAGATAGTCGAGCTATCAGATAGTCGACCTATCCAAGCAGATAGTCGAACTATCAAAGTACACAGATAGTCGAACTATCAACCGATAGTCGAACTATCCTCGCAGACTGAAAGTCGAACAACTGATAGACGATCGTCGAACAGTTAGTCGACGATAGTCGAGCGGCATTCGACGATAGTCGAACGAACAAACTACTTAACCAAATTCTCAATCTAGAAAAGCGAGGACTCTACAGCTAGACCACTAACCATTGACCATAGATATTTCTTGGGTCAAGGGACTAAAAAGACAAGACTAAACTCAAAACAAACTAGGGTACCAACACACTCAACGTCAAAACATGGATTAAGCGTCCAGGAGAACGCCTCCGGTTGCAAGCCATTAAAATCAAAAGTAAACTCGAATAGTGGATTCGTCCTTACTGAAAACTCATCCTCAGTTAACTTTTCACCATAGAATGAATCCGCCAAATCAGCCGACATGTCTTCTAATGCATTAGATATTTTATTCAATTTAGCTTCATTGATCGTCCCTAAGGTAGGCAAATTTATATCTGATAAAACTTCTAAACTACCTTGGGCCTCAGGCAAAGGAGCTATCATCAAAGAAAAATCTATCGGGCCCTCAGCGATAGATTTTTCCTCGCGGGGTAAATCTACTACAGCTTCACATTCTATGTCGACCAATTCTTCCCATGAGGTGGGGACATTGTCTAAGTCAGCAATAGGTGATGGGCAAATCGAATCCATGGGAGTATAAAAATTAGCTCGAATCCCAAGCAGAAATGATAACGTCAAAGGACTAACTCCCGGATGTATAACACTAAGCTTATCCCAAACTGAACATCCATCCCAAGGTGACTCTTCCAAAACCGTATAAATATCTAGCAATCCAGGGTCAACCATAATAACGTCGGGTCCTAGCAAGTCACCCCCTAAATCAGTAACAGGTATGCTTTCGGCTCGGGTGACTCTACCGACTCAGCTGGAATGTCTACTGGCTCAAGGTCATCAGAAGACTCCATCACTAAAATATCGTCGACGGGGATTGGAGATGATTCCTCAGAAGAGAAATCGTCATCAAGGTCACTAGGATAACCAATCTCCTCAACGTCACTAAAAGCGTTAGTGAAACTTGTCTCGTCCTCAGTGACGGGCTCAGTCCTAATCACATCCTCAGGTTCAACAGGAGAGTCAGGCACTATCGTAAGTAAAGGAAGACTCTCACCTAGCTAATTAACTTCAACATCCAGAGCTTCTATATCCACATAAGAATCCTCAGAGGTATCAGTCACTATATCAGAGGGCTTAGATGTCGAGGCTAAAGAAGCAAGCACCCTAATAGTAACCTCTTTCGAGTTCAAATTTTGGGGTCTAAATGGCTTATGTTCCCTATAGGTGGGACTAGGCAAAATTTGGGTATTACTACCTCTCTGGGGATAGGATTTATCCTGAGGCGTAGGGTCACTCCTATAAGCAGATATGGGTCCAGTGTCGTAACTATTCTTACTAACGGGTGTGGTGCTATTAGTGCGCAAGTAGGCAGGATCAAATTGATCTGAGAGGAGGCTACGCATGTGCGGCCAAGCATAACGATAACTACCAACACGACGCTCTTCGTTTAACCAAAATAAATGGGCTCGACCTACTAATCGCTCTCGGGCAAAGCTAACCTTTTTGTAGTCTTCCCATAAGAGACAATTAAAATATTATTCTAATCCCTTAAGCTAGTCTCTAAAATTGTGGGGATACTCTAAACCGTCATAAGTAGGATAAATGTGGTGTGCCCTAGGGGTGTGTTTAGCCATATCCTTAGCATAGGAATAGTCTAACTGGGAAGCATATACATCATATGCCATTTAGCGAGAACCAGAGATAAAAACTCAACCGGGAATTAGTGCATGTGCAAATAAATGTTTCTGGGACAAATTAGTTATGAGAGTTGGAATTGTTCCCGCTTATCCTCTAAGGTTATAAAGATAATAAAATAGGGTTCTTTCTAGACAAATATGAGGGTTATTAAAAAAAAAATTGGATTTTTTTTACTGGAAAAATAAAAATCGAGGCTGCTATTGGCACACCAAATACTAAATTTCAAATTTATTAATAAAAATAAATACTTAATGAAAAATATTTTTTTTTAATTTTCTTACTAATAATTAGATGGATAAATTCTAGAAATTTTTAATTTTAAATTTTAAGAAAATTAAAATTTTCTTAAGGTCGCTATTTGCAGACCAATAGTTAAAATTTTGATTTTTCATGAATGATATTGCGACGTGTGAGTGCGTGTTAACGTGCTACAAGATGGGGGATGGGTGCCAATTAAGAAATTGATGTGAACCTCCCACTGATACCAAATTGATGTAGGCCCGCTCTTTCGAGCGTTTTGGTGGCCGACAAATTAATGCGACGCTCTCGAATTATTCTCACATTACACTCTAGCATTTAACGTCGCAGCGGTTTAATTAATATTATTACTAAACAACAATTATGGAGGGTTCGCAAAGCCCTTAAGGATAGCACCAAGGTGATAGGCCAAGGTCCTCTCAAGCGAAAAGAACCCACACGGCTCGATCGAGCGTGTTGTACCAAAAGAGAAACCACCGAAAACAAAAGATTCGGGCACGGGTGGTTCTCTCCAAAAAAATACAAACGAGGGCCGCCACACCTCACGAACTTAAACGAAAATATGATAAACAAGACAATAACTAAAATAAAATAAACCACGAAAAATCAAGCATTACACAAAATGCGCAATTTGCCAAAGCCACAAGATTTATCCAAGGAAGAGAAACACATTAAGTAGAGATTTTCGTTACCCAACCGGATTGGATGAATCCGGTTACGCTCAACTAGAATCATCCCTCAACGGCACCACCAGAGATATGCTGGAGGGAGAGAAATTCGTTGCCTTCTTCGTGTCACGCTGTATTTGGAAAGTCTCGGTGAAATCTTTTGAATATGGAAAGAATAAATTCCAAATAAGGCAGGAGAGAGAAAAGGTGGCAGGATATCGGAATATTTTAGGAAAGATATTTTTCAATTATGGTTGGTAGAGAAATTATGGTAGGAGGTATATTTAGATTATGGAGAATAAGAGGGGAATATGGTAGAGAATATTTTGGTTTAGGAATGAGATTTGGTAGTAGAGATTAAAGATGGTATAATATCTTGGTGTTTAGGAAGGAGATGTGGGAGGGGGTTGGTTTTGGTGTGGGGGAAAAGGAGAAATGAAAGGTGGCGGTTTTTTTGGTGTTAGGGTGGCCGATTTTTTAGAGGGGTGGTGGAAGGCTCGGTTTGGTGGGGTGTTGTGGTGGTCAGGTTGCTGAAAGGAAAGGTGGTGGTCGGCTTGTGATGGTGGAGAAGAGGGGCTCGACTAGGTTATGGAAGTTGTGGCTCGGTTTTGCTAAGGGAGTGGGAGATGGCCGGTTTTGCGAGGGGAAAATGGTGGTGGTGGTCGGGTAGCAAGGGAGGCAAGGTAGAAAGGGAAGGGAGAAGAGATGGCCGTCGGCCAACACAAGAGGAAGAGGATAGGGGAAGAGGGATTTCGGCCAAAGAGGAAGAAGGAGGAGAGAATTCTTCAAGAGGAGGATTAAGGTTGGATTTTTTCAATTTCTTTCATTCACTAATTAAAACATGAAGGATACATGCCTATATATAGGCTACACCACTCAATCTCCCTACAAACAAACTTCAAAATTAAAAATTCAAATTGAACATATGATGGTTTTATGCACCCATCATAGTTCATGAAATAAAATAATTAAAATACTACATGATGGTTATGCGCACCCATTATTACACATGAAATGGAAATTAAAACATGAAATTAAATAACATTGCAAAAATAAAACAAAGCATAAAAATTAATTAATAATTAATAATAATTTATTAATAATAATTATTAATTATTATTAATATGTTGGCTTGCGTTCAGGACGGGTATTATGGCGATGCTCCACATGAACATCCGTAAGCACGCCATCGCCGTCTTTAAAATGTTGCGGGCCGTCGTCTCCATCAATCGGGTCACCATCATCATCAGAGGGAGGACGCTCCATGGCGATATATCGTGAGAAGTCGGCTCCATCACAGACTATCTTTGTTAAGTGTAGACAAATGTCAGTCTACAGTGGGTCATGAACACATGACCATACAGTTAATTCCCTCACTGTGTGATCCAAGGTATTGACTCATGTATAGCCTCTCTATTGGGATACACTTCACATTCAAGCACTTGGAACATGGAATGAAGATTGGATTCATGAAGAAGAAAAATTTCTTAAGTTCACAAATTTTTATAAGTCCACTTCTCGAGAAGTCTAGTGTAGTTATCGAGTAGTGGAGTTAGGAGAACTCGAGAAGTTCACTAAGTTCTCGAGAAGCCTAGACTAGTTCTCGAGTAGACTCAACCTATACTTCTCGAGACGCCAGAGCTAGCATTGAAAATTTTCTAAGTCCATCTCTCGAGAAGTTGGGTTATAGTTCTCGAGTACTTAGCTTCTACTTCTCGAGAAGCCAGCTTTGTACTCGAGTACAAGTTTTAGCTCTCGAGTAATATACTTTTAGTTCTTGAGAAGTCCAATTTAGTTCTCGAGAAATCTTAGCTCATAATTCGCGAGTACTTACATAAGTCCAGAACGTATAGCCCTCGAGTAATTAGCTTATTCTCGAGAACTTATATATACTTCTCGAGAACTGCAGTCCAGTTTTTCAGAAAATTACATAAGTTTAGAATTGTCGGGATTTTCAAATGATACATCATTAATATTAGTTCTAACCATTAGGGGAGATCTTATATAAGGTCTTGTCATTAAGACTAACCCTAAGCGGTGAACCGTACCTCTCTAAAATGATGAATCGGTCGTCTCTCTCAAAAAAATTTACAGAAGCCGTCGCCGCTCATCTTGTCGCCAAAAGCCGATTTCGATCCAGATTGACTTGTTGTTCAAGGGATTCATAAATCTTCATCTTCTCCTTGATCGATTAAGTCCAAGTTTCTCAGAATTAATCCACCGAGAGTCTCCTTCAACAATTTCTTAAAAAGTCGCAAAGTTAAAGAAAGAAGACCTAGGGACGGATTTTCAGATCTGAGAAGAAATTTCTATTTGTATTTCCAAATCTCTTTTTAATCTTGTAGGAGATTATTCTCCGAGTGTAGGAGCTTTGTTCTCCGAGTTGTAGGAATTTTTTATCTTCCGAGTGTAGATCCATTTGGATCAAGATTGTAGGAACTTGGTTCCGAGTCGTAGGATTGGTTTTCAATCCGAGATAGTGGAGTAGCCGAGTCTAGTGATTTACAGATCGATGAGGGAAAATGGGCGTACCCAAGGCTGGGGAACCACTATAAATCTTCTTGTTGTCTGTGATTGCTTGATTGTTTTTGTGCAAGTTTGTTAAATTTTTTATTCCGCAAATAGACGCACAATTCACCTATTCACCCCCCCCCCCTCTAGGTGATTTAGGTAGACAACTTAACACTTTCAATTGGTATCAGAGAGAGGTTGGTCATTAAAAGGTTAACACCTTGATCAATTTCCTCTCTAAGTTGTCTCTAGAGAATTTTTTCAAGCAATGGACAAGGCTAAAGATTTTAGCCAAACTTCCCCTGTGCACAAAGACCAATTTTCCCATGTGGAAAGAAAGAATTAAGTTTTTCATGGAAGCTGTGGATCTCCGGATCTTCATGATTGTTGAAGATGGTCCTTATATTCCTATGACTCCCTCCCCTATAGATCCAACAAAGAAAGTCCCAAAGAAGTTGATGGATCTAGATAAAGACGAGATTGCACATGTCTCTCTGGATAAGAAAGCTAAGAATATAATAGCAAGTGCATCCGATGACTCTATACTGCAAAAACTGATCCACTGCCAGTCTACTAAGGAGATGTGGTAGTCCCTCGTCACCTTGATGGAAGGTATAGAAGAAGTAAGGGATGACTGAAGATCCCTTTTGAATCAGAAATATGAAGCCTTCCGACAAGGGCACAAAGATACCATTGTCGATACTTTTGAGAACTTTTTCAAGATAGTTAACAGCCTCAAAGTATATGGACGAGTCTTCACCAACGGAGAACTTAATGATAAGTTCCTAAGATCCTTAACTAAGGAATTGGACAATAAGGTATGTATCATCAGGGAATTTGGAAAGCTAGCTGAGACAGATCCTCAAAATCTCTTCGAAAAGCTGATGTCATATGAGCTTCAACTCAACACAAGGAAAGCTGAAGAAGAGAAGAGTAGGTCTACATCAAAAGAGAAGTCTGTTGATTTAAAGGCAGACACCTCCAGGAAGTCAAAGGCTACCTATCCAGCCCCAGCACAAGAAGTTAGTGAAGAAGAAAACTCAGATCCATGTACCTCGGGATCAGAACGATCTAAAGGAGAGTTCTCCTTACTCTCACGATAGTTCAAGAAATTCTTGAACAAGAAAAAGCAACTGAAAGAAAAGGATGCCTCTCACAGAAGATCACGACTTGACAGTGATCAATGTAGAAAATGCTCAAGAAGTCACGACAGGTATGGTTCTAAGCAGAATAAACATATTTTGACTGACATAGTTTGCAGTGTTATAACAAGCCAGGTCACTTCATAGCTGACTGCCCCCACAAGAAGAAGGAGGGTGGCAGGAGAGAAGAGAAGAAGTCCTCGTACAGCAAGAAGAGGACAGAGAAGAGCCTGATAGCCAAGAAGGGCAAGAATTTTAGTGACTCTGACTCATCTGTGTCGAGTGAAGAAGAAGAAGCCTACTTTGGGCTTATGGCTCAATCAGATGATGAACAAGAGCCCAGTTCATTGGGGAGGTAAAATCTCACACCCCTCTTTCAGAATCTGAAGTTTCTGAGAATGATCATGAGGACATCTCCTCTGACGATGAGTCTGAACTCATGGCCCAGTACAAGTACTTGATCAAGGCATATGACAAATGTCGAAAGGTCGTGAAAATTCAGGCAAAAGAGATTAAGTCTCTAAAGGCCATAGAAAGCTCTCTGAGAGAGGAAGTCATTAAGATGGACTCACTAAGAGAAGACTTATATACTGCAGTTGATGGAAGAATTACTAGAAGCCGAAAAGAAACTTGTTGAAGGTTTCTCTAAGCCCAATGTAGTTCTTCCTCTTATTGCTGAGTTCTCTACTCAGGCCAAGGGTGCTGGGCTCGGCCATGTAGAAGCTCCTAGTAAATCTTATAGGAGGAATAAGGCCGCCAAGAAGGCCTTGGCCAAAGAAAAGGGGAAGGACCCTCAAGATCAAACTATCTTAAAGAAAATCATATTTCCAACTAATGAGTTTGATCTTGACTCATCCAACGGCCACTTGACTAGGCCTACTTATATAGAGCCAAAGTCTCGTTACCAAGGATGGACTCGCCCCCGAAACTTTGGTTAGAGTGTCTTTAAGGGACCTTATGAAGAAGTCATTCTTCAGGACTATGGTCCTTATGATCATTGTCATAACTTCAAGAAAGCACCAAAAGTAAAATCCATTGTGGAAATGCCTGTGAAGGAAAAGAAATCATGTGATTGCCATCATCATGAAGCTTCTTCCTCCAAGAATGCTACCCCTGCTGGACCAGTATCCCAGAAGGTCAAGCAGGAGTACCTAAGGCAAAGATACAATAGGTTCGACTGTTGGTGTTGTGGCAAAATTGGTCATTTCTCCATCGATTGTTGGTTTAATCCAAGAAATTTTCAAACTCCTCAAGTTGTCAACATGAGAATGACAACTCAAGATGCAAATACTTGTAGGGGGAGTGTTCTAACATGAGACCAAGGACCCAAACATGTTTGGGTTCCTAAGGCAAACTTATTATGATTGCAGGGATGTCTAAAGGCCACTAAAATGCCTATCTAGTATTTGAACACTGTATGCTCCTGGCACATGACCGGGACAAGAAGCCTACTTCAAAATTATTCTCCAGTGTTGAATGGACCAAAGGTCATCTTTAGAGGTTCAGACCGAGGGATAACTAAAGGCTACGGTATGATCACTAACGCTAGTGTATCCTTTTCGGATGTAGCTTATGTTGAGGGATTAGAACACAATCTTATAAGCATAAGCCAATTATGCGATAAAGGATACGTAGTTGAATTCCATGCTAACAAGTGCTTGATAAAGTCTATTAACAATATGGAAACGATTCTATCAGGCACTCAAAGCAGAAATATATTCTGTTTAAATTTCATTTATATAGACTCTTCTACACCAGTGTGCTTTTTAGCAAAAGATAGTGCGTCTCTTTCTGGTCAATGGCACGAGAGGTTAGGACATATTAATTTTAAAACTATTAATAAATTATTCTCCCTGAACTTAGTTTGTGATTCCCTGAATGTCAAGTATGTCAAAAATAGACCTTGTCATGCATGCGTAAAAGGCAAGCAAACAAGGGGTACCTTTAAAAGCATTATTAACAAAGATTCAAGTAGAAGCCTCCATCTACTTCATATGGACTTGTTCGGTCCACTGCAAATTAGAAGCTTGGGAGGTAAGGAATATACATTGGTTATTATTGATGACTACTCGTTCTTTGCGTGGGTGTTCTTTCTGAAACACAAGTCAGATACCTTTGATGTCTTTACAAATTTTGTTAGGCAAATCTAGAATGAATACAACCGTTCTGTAGTATAGGTCAGAAGTGACAATGGAACTGAATTCAATTCTAGTTCCATGACAAAAGTCTGTGAAAGCCTAGGTATCTTTCATGAGTTTTCCTCTCCTCGCACTCTACAGCAAAATGGAGTAGCTGAGAGAAGGAATATAACACTCATAGAGGCCTGCAGGACTATGTTGAGTAATGCTTCACTACCGGAGTACTTATGGGTTGAAGTCGTCAATACTGCATGCCACGTGCAAAATTGGGCACTCATAAATAAGAATCATGATAAGACACCTTACGAACTTCTAAAGGGCAGGAAACCTACAGTTTCATATTTTAGAATTTTTGGCTGTAAATGCTTCGTGCTTAACAATGGTAAGTATCATACCACCAAGTTTAGTGAGAAAAGTTTTGAAGGTATTTTTGTAGGTTATAGTAGCCATAGTAAGGCATTCAGGATTTTCAATAGAAAAACTTTGGTTGTAGAGGAATCCATACATGTTGTATTTGATGAGACGAGCTTGGTGCAAAGCAAATCGTCTAGTGTGCTTGTTGTAGATGCAGGTACAAAGCTGAAAGAAATCAGCTTGGATGAACCGACTGAAGGTGAAAGAGAAAAGTTCATCAAGATTACTACTCCAACCCCCATTGGAGAGATAGACAATCAAGATGAAGGAACCATCAAAGTTGATAAAGCCACTCCAGTGGCTGAAGAAGTTCCAGATGCTAGGAATCTAGAGCTCAGACATCTGAAGGATCATCCATTAGACCAAATCATAGGAGATCCCCGGGATGGTGTCAGAACTCGTCGAGGTACAACTAACGATAATATATATTTAAGTTTTCTCTCACAGGTTGAACTAAAGAAGTTTGAGGAAGAAAACTAAGACACATCATAGATCTTAGCCATGGAAGAAAAACTGAACCAGTTCAAGCGCTGTAAAGTTTGGAAGCTAGTTCCAAGACACAAAGGCAAAAATGTCATCGGGACAAAGTGGGTCTATAGGAACAAGATGGACGAAGATGGAACAACCATAAAGAACAAGGCCAGACTCATCGCCAAAGGATACTATCAATAAGAAGGAATCGACTTCGACCAAACATACGCTCCAGTGGCAAGGTTGGAGGCCATTAGACTGTTCCTGGCTTATGCTGCACTGAAGGGTTTCACTGTGTAACACCTCTACCCGTCAAGAAGAATATAATAGAGGGTCCGGCCGGGGCCCCACACCATATTCCACAAACAGGCGGAGACGCTACGAACTAATATCATAACCAATGCATCCTAACACAGAGCACTCTAGCGGAAGTTTCACGGTTGAATCTTTGAACTCAAGATAAAGAACACTGTCCACTATAACATAATAATGTATACAAACATCAAAAGAGTCTGGCCTTAAGGCCTTACAACAAGTTCTCTTAACAAGAGTGTGGATTACAGACATCGGTACGCAGGCCGGCCACACATGAACAAAAGAAACAAAACAATGCCTTCAAGGGCAGCAGTGTAGCTTGGGCTTCAACCCGCTAAGTCCCGCTCGGACCAGCACCTCCAGTACCTGTAAGAACCAATCCACCAAGCGGTGGCAAACCGGGCAACGGTCAGCATTTAGCTGACCAATTATAATGACCCTGCCCCTGGCACGGGGCAGCGGAATTCCATCCCTGCATAGCACTCGTCCAATATGATATATAGCAATTCAAGCAAGACGTGCACGACCGCACAGTCACATATCACAAACGCCGGCACGACGGCCCGATGTCCCGTGCACTCATGGCACTCTCGGGTGCACCGGAAACACCGGATCTCACCATTGAGCATTTAGTCCGGCACGCAGGCCCAAGACTCTCATTATGCCGTTGACGAAAGCCTAATGCCTTGGCGCTCTCATGTCCAGCCTACATAACGCAGGTACAGATCAGCCATCCCCCGTTGCTTAAATCGCCTTGCCCAACCAAGTACATTGCACCTGAGGCCACATTTAAAGGCGCGGGTCGGTTTCACCTTGCCTATTCGGCACGAAGCCTTTTCATACAGTTGCAGCCCAACGCTCAACCGCACACAAAGTGGCAACTCACGGCCACAAGAGTTGCACCCAACTCTCACAATTTCCTGGACTTCCTCCAGTACTTTATCCATCATGCATACAAGCAATAATCACGGAGTCTTCTCCGATATGCAAACAAGCATCACCAATCTAGACCAATATGTCCAGATGGGCTTCACACAGCATGGCTAGATCCGTACTCCAATTCCGGACTCTAACAAGGGGAACTTCACATATCTACCCCAAGGGACGCCACAACCCACCGCACACTCGCGGGGAAGGGTTTTCCCTATGCAATGCAGGAAATAAGGACTTCACATGTCCAAGAAGGAAATCGTTACCCTAGGAATTTGCTTCGAAGCCATGGAGAGAAATTTGAGATGGATGAAAGCCCTTCGCAGCAGCGTTGCCTTCGCAAATCCAAACTCGGCTCGCGATTTGGACCACCGTAGCACCACTGGCAGCCGGATTCCACTTCTTCTTCCTCACCTTGCTCTCACCTCTCTCTTAAAGCTAGAAAGAGAAGATGAAACTCAAAATGAGCTTAGCCTTCTCCTTCCCCGGCCTTATCAGACCAGGAATGAGCCCCAGCCACAGGATCTTCTTTAAGGAAAATGAACGGCCATGATCTTCCTGAAAACTATACTATTTTTGGCCGACACGGCCTATGACACGGCCGTGTCACAGGCCGTGTACCCTTAAGCGGCACACATACTGACTGAAAACTACCAGAACACGGGCATCGACACGCCCGTGTCTAACCTGACATGCCCGTGTTAGTCATGTGACACGCCCGTGTCACCCCTGTTACACGGTACTCAACGAGCGCTAAAAACCAACAGAGCAGTACACGGGTAGGCACACGCCCTCGGACACGCCCGTGTCAACTCTGACACGGCCGTGTTCAAGGCTTGGTTCCGGGCCGTGTACTTCCCTGACTCGGTTCGGCCATTTATTGAGTGACACGCCCTGGGACACGCCCGTGTCCCAGGCCGTGTTCCCCCGACACGCCCTGGGACACGCCCGTGTCACAGGCCGTGTCAAGTAGCCTGCACCTCAAATCCAGTTTTGAGATTTTTGGGGTGTTACAATCCTCCCCTCCTTAATAAAATTTCGTCCCAAAATTTGAAGACAGTGGGGAGAAAATAACAAAACATTTATATGTTTCTATTACATATACAACGAGCGAATAAGTTACGAAAATAACTCGGGAAACTCGGCTCGCATGGTCTACTCGCGCTCCCATGTTAGCTCTTCTCGGCCACAATTGTCCCATCAGACTTTGACCATCCCGATCACTTTGTTCCGCAACTGTTTCTCGGCTCGATCCTCGATCCGTATAGGCTTCACCTTTATCGTTAGCCCATACTCAACCGGCACTCGATCATTGTCAATTACTTGAGCTGGATCCTTGACTGCTTTGCGTAGCACCGAGATGTAAACACATCATGCAATCCACTCAATTCTGATGAAAGAGCTAGCCGATAGGCAGCTTCTCCAACTCGCTCCACCACTTCAAACGGACCAAGGTATCGCGGACTTAGCTTTTTCAACCGCCGAATCCGAGATACGCCTTTGAAGGCCTTAATCTTTAAATAGACCCAGTCACCCACCGCGAACTCCACGTTCCGGTGCTTAGTATTGTAATACTTGGCTTGCCGATCCTGGGCTACTAGGAGCCGCTCTCGAATAGAGCGTATTATTGCGGTAGCATCCTCGACTTCCTTTTTGCCTAAAAGTTTGGTCTCGCCAGTTTCTACCCAAGCTAGCGGTGTACAACACTTACGACCATACAACGCTTCAAACGGGGCCATGCCTGTACTCGCTTGATGGCTATTATTATAGGCAAACTCCACCATAACAAGATGCTCTTCCCAATTCTTACCGAAGTCCAGGGCGCACATACGGAGCATATCCTCCATCGTTCTGTTGGTTCGTTCAGTTTGGCCATCCGTTTGCGGGCGAAAGGCCGTACTGAATGCTAACTTCGTGCCCAACATCTGATGAACTAATCTCCAATCCTTTGAGGTAAAGCGCCCATCTCGGTCACTTACGATGCTCCGGGGAATACCGTGCAATCGAACAATCTGCTCCACATAGAGCTTTGCCAACGTTTCCACTGAATCGTCCCGTTTTTTCGGTATAAAGTGAGCCACCTTTGTCAACCGGTCTACAATCACTCAGATTGAGTCATGGCCACGCTGAGATCTCGGCAATCCGTGCACGAAATCCATAGAAATATCCTCAAACTTCCATTGCGGAACCGGCAACGACTTCAGGAAACCACTCGGCCATTGTCATTCTGCCTTTACCAAAGCACAAGTACGATATTTAGCCACATATGCGGCTATGTCCTTCTTTAAACCAGGCCACCAGAACAGTTTCTTCATGTCCTTGTACATTTTTGTGCTCCCAGGGTGAATTGAGTACTTTGTAAAGTGTGCTTCATATAGCAATCCTTCTCGCAATTTACCCGCACTAGGGACGCACAATCGGCCATCTTTCCGTAATAAACCGTCATCCCAGGAGAATTGATCACCAGACCCCTCCTTTGCATAGCTTTGGAGACTTTCATCCAACTCCGTTGCCCGCCGAACCCTGTCAGCAAGGTCATATTGAACCTCCAACCAGTTCACACATGCATCAGTTGAAGAATCTCTTTCCACACAAGATATCTCCAAAGCTTCCAACTCCTGGATTAACCGCTCATCATGTATCCGCAACCAATTTGCCCGCACCGGAGTCCGACGACTCAAGGCATCAGCGACCACATTTCCCTTTCCGGGAACATAGTGAATGTCGAAGGTATAATCCCCAAGGAATTCCATCCACCTCCTTTGTCGCATATTCAATTCCTTTTGATTGAGCAGATACTTTAAGCTTTTATGATCTGTATAAATATCCACCTTCATGCCATAAAGATAATGCCGCCACAACTTTAGCGAAAAGATCACCGCCGCCAACTCCAAGTCATGGACGGGGTAATTACGCTCATGCACTTTCAATTGACGTGAGCCATAGGCGATCACCGTGCCAAACTGCAGGAGAACGCAGCCTAAGCCGCTTCCTGACGCATCGTTGTATAACTCAAACCCATCTGTACCACATGGCGATGTCAAAACAGGCGCCGTGGTCAAACGACTCTTCAGCTCCTCAAAAGCTCGTGTGCACTCCGGTGTCCAAACGAACTTCTGATCCTTTCTCGTCAACGTAGTCTGAGGCAAAGCAATCCAGGAGAAGTTCTCCACGAACCGTCTATAGTAGCCCGCCAGTCCAAGGAAACTCCTGACCTCGGCCACTGAAGACAACACTGGCCAATCACGAATGGCACTTATCTTAGCCAGATCCACCGCTATGCCCTCTCCACTTACCACATGACCTAGAAAAGCCATCGACGAGAGCCAGAACTCACACTTAGAGAACATGGCATACAGCTTATTCCTTCGCAAGGTATGCAATACCAACCGCAAGTGGTTTGCATGATCTTCCTCCGATTGTGAATATACAAGGATATCATCAATAAACACAATCACAAACAGATCCAGGTATTCGCGGAACGTTCGATGCATGAGATCCATGAAGACCGAAGGCGCATTACATAAGCCGAACGACATCACTGTGAACTCATAATGACCATAGCGTGTGCCAAACGATGTCTTGGGAATGTCACCTTCCCTAATCCGCAACTGGTAATACCTGGACTTCAAATCCAACTTCGAATAGACGGTTGAGCCTGCTAGCTGATCGAACAAGTCATCGATCCGTGGAATTGGATACTTATTTTTCTCCGTCAGCTTGTTCAGTTCGCGATAATCAATACATAGTCGCAAACCACCGTCTTTCTTTTTCACAAAAAGAACAGGTGCACTCCAAGGTGACATACTTGGGCGTATGTATCCCTGCTCCAACAACTCTTGCAACTGAACTTTCAGTTCGGCCATTTCTTTTGGCGCTACCCAATACGGCGAACGGGCCACAGGTTTCGCACCCGGCACCAGCTCGATATCGAAGTCGATTTCCCTTTGGGGAGGTAACCCCGGAAGGTCCTTTGGAAACACATCAACATATTCCGACACAATCGGCACTTCACTCACACTGGCCTTCAGCGCCACCGCCTCTATGAGTGTGAAGAACAACTCCGCACCCTTCCGAACTGCCTTAACAACTTGGAGAGCGGATAACAACATCCCACTCATCCCTTGCATACCAATGAACTTGGTCTCTTGTTCGGTATTTTGCCCAAGTGTGACCTCTTTTGAAGGGCAATCGATACAGGCACGCTGCTCTGAAAGCCAATCCATACCAAAGATTATATCAAACTCTCTGATCGGCAATACTAATGTTTCCACCTTGAACTCCCGACTTCCTATCTTGACCTCAAGACCGCAAGATCGATCCGCGCACATCAAACATCAGTTAGGCAACAACACCTTTACACTGTCTGTCGTGGTCCGGATAGGCACCCCGACACGAAAGACAAAGTCCTCAGACAGAAACGAATGTGAAGCACCTGTGTCAAACAATGCTCGTGCCGGATACTCTCGTATAAGGACAAACCCTATAACATTACAATTAAAACAAGCACAACACATCAAAAACAAGAACATTAAAACCTACGCGCACCTGTGACGACATCCGCCTGCTTAATGGCCTCCTGTTGTCCAAGGTTGAAGACCCTGGGCTACGTATACGAGGCAGAAGACTCCACCACAACCTTCCCCTTCTCCGCATAAGACGCTCCCGTCTTCTTATCACCCTTTGGAGGACCTGATCGACATTCACGTGCGAAGTGTCCAACCTTCCTGCACGTATAATAAGCACGAGATCCATACCCAGATGTATCCGTCACAGTCGCAGAAGGAGCTTGTCCAGAAGACTTAGACTTCTTATTCCATCTCTTTCGGTAGCCAAACTTTTCCGGACACGGCGGCTTAAGCTCTGGCTTCGCAATAGCCATGTTTCCCTTTGCTTGCCCCCGTTTCATGTCCGTCTCCAAAGAACGAGCCGTACAGACTAAGGCTTGGAATCCCTGACTCACAGAACTCGAGAGCAAATACCGCAGCTCATCTCGCAGTCCTGCAGAAAACCGACTAGTCTTGTGCTCTTCTTCGGCGAAAATCGTGCTCGCATATCTTCCCAAACGGGTGAACTCATGCAGGTAGTCATCCACACTTCGATCTCCCTGTGCTAACCATTGAAATTCTATTTCCATCGATATCCTTTGCTGCATCGGCAGATGTTGTGCTAAGAACAAATGAGAGAATTCTTCCATTGTAATCTCTGCCAATTACCTGCCAGCCAAGTGATGCAGTTCAATCTCATCCCACCACAATCGCGCCTCTCCTTCCAGTAGGAAAGTGGCTAACATGACTTTCTGTTCCTCCTCAACCTTGATAGCTCTCATAATCCTCTTGATCCTTGTAAGCCAATCCTCTGCTTGGGCCGGTGTACCCGCCCCATGAAACTGCGGAGGGTTAAAGCTCAAGAATTGCTTCCATTGTTGATCTGCTACCCGCGGATCAACTTCGGCTTCTACAGGTTCTTGCCGTACCCCAGCTTGCGTTGGCACTACTATAGGACGTGCCTGCCCAGCTTGCTGAGCATTCATCACAGAAAGTACCATTTCCGTGATGAGAAAGACCGTTTCAGCGGATGGAGGAGTTGTGGGCACCTCGGCTGGTGCCACACTCTCAACAGAATGTTGTGGTTCGGATTGACCCGCAACACTTCTGGTCACCTATATATGCAAAATACACAGGTTAACGACCAATGAAAACGGCAACCATACAAAAAGAATACACAAGTTCAACAAACAAGTGTATTTGCATTCCTAAGTGGACAATCTTGAGTTCAAGTTAAGTGTTATAACGACAGCCAGCACTGACACGTGCTCGCCGCCCCTCAAAAGAATTCGTCCGCGAATTCGGAAGAGATCGACCAACACTCTGATACCAAATTGTAACACCTCTACCTGTCAAGAAGAATATAATAGAGGGTCCGGCCGGGGCCCCACACCATATTCCACAAACACGCGGAGACGCTACGAACTAATATCATAACCAACGCATCCTAACACAGAGCACTCTAGCGAAAGTTTCACGGTTGAATCTTTGAACTCAAGATAAAGAACACTGTCCACTATAACATAATAATGTATACAAACATCAAAAGAGTCTGGCCTTAAGGCCTTACAACAAGTTCTCTTAACAAGAGTGTGGATTACAGACATCGTCACGCAGGCCGGCCACACATGAACAAAAGAAACAAAACAATGCCTTCAAGGGCAGCAGTGCAGCTTGGGCTTCAACCCGCTAAGTCCCGCTCGGACCAGCACCTCCAGTACCTGTAAGAACCAATCCACCAAGCGGTGGCAAACAGGGCAACGGTCAGCATTCAGCTGACCAATTATAACGACCCTGCCCCTGGCACGGGGAAGCAGAATTCCATCCCTGCATAGCACTCGTCCAATATGATATATAGCAATTCAAGCAAGACGTGCACGACCGCACAGTCACATATCACAAACGTCGGCACGACGGCCCGATGTCCCGTGCACTCATGGCACTCTCGGGTGCACCGGAAACACCGGATCTCACCATTGAGCATTTAGTCCGGCACGCAGGCCCAAGACTCTCATTATGCCACTGACGAAAGCCCAATGCCTTGGCGCTCTCATGTCCAGCCTACATAACGCAGGTACAGATCAGCCACCCCCCATTGCTCAAATCGCCTTGCCCAACCAAGTACATCGTACCGGAGGCCACGTTTAAAGGCGCGGGTCAGTTTCACCTTGCCTGTTCGGCACGAAGCCTTTTCATACAATTGCAGCCCAACGCTCAACCGCACACAAAGTGGCAACTCACGGCCATAAGAGTTGCACCCAACTCTCACAATTTCCTGGACTTCCTCCAGTACTTTATCCATCAAGCATACAAGCAATAATCACGGGGTCTTCTCCGATATGCAAACAAGCATCACCAATCCAGACCAATATGTCCAGATGGGCTTCCCACAGCATGCCTAGATCCGTACTCCAATTCCGGACTCTAACAAGGGGGACTTCACATATCTACCCCAAGGGACGCCACAACCCACCGCACACTCGCGGGGAAGGGTTTTCCCTATGCAATGCAGGAATTAAGGACTTCACATGTCCAAGAAGGAAATCGTTACCCTAGGAATTCGCTTCGGAGCCATGGAGAGAAATTTGAGACGGATGAAAGCCATCGCAGCAGCGTTGCCTTCGCAAATCCGAAGTCGGCTCGCGATTTGGACCACCGTAGCACCACCGGCAGCCGAATTCCACTTCTTCTTCCTCACCTTGCTCTCACCTCTCTCTTAAAGCTAGAAAGAGAAGATGAAACTCAAAATGAGCTTAGCCTTCTCCTTCCCCGGCCTTATCAGACCAGGAATGAGCCCCAGCCACAGGATCTTCTTTAAGGAAAATGAACGGCCACGATCTGCCTGAAAACTATACTATTTTTGGCCGACACGGCCTGTGATACGCCCGTGTCACAGGCCGTGTACCCTTAAGCGGCACATGTACCGACTGAAAACTACCAGAATACGGGTATCGACACGCCCGTGTCTAACCTGACACGCCCGTGTCAGTCATGTGACACGCCCGTGTCACCCCTGTTACACGGTACTCAATGAGCGCTAAAAACCAACAGAGCAGTACACGGGTAGGCACACGCCCTCGGACACGCCCGTGTCAACTCTGACACGGCCATGTTCAAGGCTTGGTTCCGGGCCGTGTACTTCCCTGACTCAGTTCGGCCATTTATTGAGTGACACGCCCGTGTCCCAGGCCGTGTACCCCCGACACGCCCTGGGACACGCCCGTGTCCCAGGCCATGTCAAGCAGCCTGCACCTCAAATCCAGTTTTGAGATTTTTGGGGTGTTACACACTGTCTATCAAATGGACGTGAATTCCTCCTTTCTTAATGGTGACATAAAGGAAGAAGTACTTTGCATGTATCAAAGATGACAGAAAAAGCACTTCCGGGACGTGTTAGTTCCTTAGAAGAAGGCTTATCTCATGCAGCAGCAAAAAGCAAAACTGTGTCGCAATATCAACGACCGAGTCAGAATATATTTCTGTATGCAGTTGTTGTGCACAGGTTCTTTGGCTAAAGACAATCCATTATTTAGCGACTCCTCCAGCGCAATAGCAATTGCCAACAACCCATGTCTTACGCAGCCGGACAAAGCACATCGAGCTCAGATATCACTTCATCAGGGAGCATGTGGAGTAAGGGGATGTGGATCTGCAGTACGTGCCACCAGATCGGCAAGTTGCAGATATTTTCACAAAGCCGCTGGACGAGACCAAGTTCAGTTTCTTCAAAACTGAACTTGGGATACTGAACAAAGAACGATAGACCAAAAGAGTTCATTTCAAAGCTCAAGAATCGAGGATACTACAAAAAGGTTATAAATTTCTCAAGTGGACATCACTTCTTGAGACATATATAAAGTTACTTCTCGAAAAGTAAATATCTGGTTCTCGAGTACTAAAGTCTACTTCTCGAGAACTTCACATCTGTCTCTCGAGAAGTACTATAAGTTCTCGAGTACTAGGAATTCACTTCTCGATAACTCTAACTCTGTCTCTCGAGAAATAATCGCCCTCTCGATAAATGACCCGTCGCTTTTTGAATTATGTTCATTTCTTCATTTTCGCAAACCGCCTGATTTCTTCCTTAATCAAAGGCTTATTTTAGGTTAATTAGACACTTAATTGTCATTACTAGGTTTATTTATATATAAAACTTTAGATTTCACAAATCAATCGACATTTCAAATCCCTTTCTCTCAAAAACACTTCACCTTCCACCGACTCAGAGCTTCGACACCGCCGTTCTCTCGCGCTCCGTTCGCCACTGTCTTCAGTTTCAATGGCACAGCAGTCTAGGATAGGAGTTGGAAGTGAACTATTTGTGGCCGGGATTGCCAAACTCTCAGATGATTTCAAGAATCTTCTACTTCTTCTCGAAACCGTAGGTCTGAACTTTGTTCTTCAAGAACCTTGCAAAATTCTTTTCCCAGAAGTTGAAGAGTTCTATAAAAATGTCAAAATAAGGAGGAATAGCACAGTTCTGAAATCAAAAGTAAAAGGGGTTAAGATCAAATTGAACCAGTCCATTGTGTCCAAAATTCTAAGGTTGCCGATTATAGATGATGAAGATGAACTTACACAGGAAGATAATGACATAACTTGTAATTTTTGTGGAGTTCTAGTAGACATCACCTCTCTCAGAAGGATAGCTCTGAATGATGTAAGCAAGCTTCTGGTAGATATTGTTGGGAAGATCCTATGGTACAGTACTGGCCATGTTGGTTTCATCACCAATGACCTATTCGATGTAATGACTGCTATCATCTGCAGAAAAAAATTTCCGAATGGGATGATGATTTTTGATATGATAAGGGACAACATAAAGAATCCAAAGTTTGCCAGGATAATTTCTTTGATGCTGCATGAAATTAATCCAACAGTCTTTGACACCTCAAAAGGAACACATATTCATCACATGAAGAAGATCTCCATAACTTTTATACATAGGTGGGAGTTAAAACTGAAGAACACCAAACAGATTGTAAAAGAGCATGCACACCCTGCTTCTGAGGTAAGGACCCCATCTCCCTCCTCTCATGAAGTTACTGAACCATCTGGTGAAGCAACTGATGGGGAGCCGGCTTCCTCTATTCTAGATGATAGAATTCCATCTCCTCCTCCTTCAGTGAGATCTCCAATCAGAAGTCCAGTCGGAATTCTAGCTAGATCACTAGTCAGAAGTCCAATCAGAAGTCCAGCTAGATCACCAGTCAGAAGTCCAATCAGAAGTCTAGTGAGAAGTCCAATCAAATCTCCAGTCAGGTCCCCACTGGCTGACATATCAGATGAGACAATCTCAGATGAGTAAGTTTAGAAAACCCTCAACTCGACTGTAGAAGATATAGAAAACATAATAAAAGAACTCACTTCTAATGATCCCCTTCCTTCCCTCCACTCAGAAAATGTAGAAGAACCTTCAAAGAATCCATCTCTAGCACCTTCTCCATCTCCAGTACCTTCTCCCAAAGAAACTCCTTCTCCTTCTCCAAGCAAAGACTCACCTAAACTAGATACCATCCTTCTCTCAGAAGAAGATGAGCCAAAACAAGAGGCAGTTGAAGCTCCCCTGAGGAGACTTGATTTCTCTATTCCCACCCTCCTTGGCGAGGAAGGAGATATAGTCATTCATACTACCAGAGCTAACATCTCTGTAGTTGTTGAAGAAATCCCTCCATGGGAAGTTCCTTCTCCACCTCAAATTGCTCCTCATAATGTTCCTACTGCTGCTGCCCCTGTAAGTTCAGATATTCTAAGTAAGATTGAAGTAATGCTGAGTGAGCAAAGAAAATTTTTTGATGAATCTCTGAGAATAGTCCAAGACAAAGTATCTGCTCTAGAGAAAGAGATGAGCAGAGGCTTTGCAAAAATTCAGCACAACACTGACTCTCTGAAAGAGCTATTTCAGATTGGTGGAAAAGCTATAGACCACACTATCTCTAGTGTTGGTAAGGTAATGGATCAATCAGTAACTCTTGCTAGCAACCATATTTACTTGGAAAAGAAAGCCCAGGAAAACCTTTTGAAAATCTGTGAAGAGGTTGGTACCTTCAAGGAAGATACTATAAACAAACAATCTGTAGAATTCAGAAAGGGGGAGAGTTTAGTGAAAGAACATGTGGACAAGTTTGTGGACAAGTTTACTGCTACTGCCAACACAGTCTGGTTTGACAAGATAACTAAAATTAATAAGAATGTTTTAGAACAGATCCAGTTTGTGAAATTCCATAACTATGACACTGCAGTCTGGATGCATAACCAGATATTCCCTGAATTCCAGGTTGATCCTAATGTCATACCTCATCACCTGAACCCCCTTGCTGAAGGTCAGTCAAGCCAAATGCCTGCTCAGATGCAGCCTCAGATGCCATCCTTCTCTCCAAGGCCAGAAGATCAAAATCCTCCTCCTGCTTCTTATGATCAAGTTTGGGATGATGTGATTCCTCAAGATCTACCTGAAATCCACATTCCGAAGAAGAGGAAGTATGAGGAAGGCCCCTCTGCTAGCAAAAGTGTCCCTAAGCCAGACTCAGAGAAAAGGAAAGTACAGGAATTTGCTGAAGTCTGGAGTTCTACTTCCAAGGCTTTGATTCTTGATACTCTCAAGCTAGTAATGGACTACAATGAAATCAGTGATGGATATGACAACCCACAACGTTTTAAAGACTACGACGGCGTGCTTACGGATGACCTTGTGGAGCATCGCCATAATTTCCATCTTGAACGCAAACCAATATATTAATAATTAATATTAAATTATTAATTATTATTATTAATTATTAAGCCATTTTCATGTTTTATTTTATTTTAGCATTTTTATTTTTATTGCATTTAAATAATTCATGTAATGATGGGTGCTTATAACCATCATAGGTTGTTTTAATTATTTCATTTAATTTCTTTTATTATGATGGGTGCATATAATCATTATTACTTTAATTTTGAATTTTGAATTTTGAATTTTTAATGGAGGGAGATTGAGTGGTGTAGGCTATATATAGCCATGTTATGAAGGAATAATTAGGGAATGAAAAATTGAAAAGTATAATTAAAAATTTTACTTCCCCTCCTCTCTCTTCCCCTCTTGGAAAATTCGATTCCTCCTCCTCTCCCCTCTTGAAATTTCGGCCAAGGCCTTCTCCCCCTCTCCCCTAGCATCATCCTTAGCCGCCAACCACACCACCACCTCTACTTGCAAAAAAAACGAGCACCACCCTCCATTGAAAATAATTCGGCCAAGCCAATAAAGGTTGCCTCCTTGTGGATTCCAACTCCGGCGTGAAGCGACGAAGGCGTACCAGTTTCCTCTCCTTCCGACGTGATTCTGGTGGAGACATTGAAGAGTGATCCACGTAGAGATAATCGGAATCATCCATTCCGGATGGGTAACGAAAAATTCCTACCTTCGTGTGATTTCTTTTTCCTAGATATTCTTGAGATGGAAATCCTTGGCGTTGAATTTTGATAGCATTAATTCATCATGGTTTTCTTCGCTCGGTTTGTTTTTTTCTTTATTGATTTAATTTCGAAAGGGTTTGACGAACCTTCGTTTTCTTTTGTTGGGAGAGATCTACCTTTTTCATATCGTATTTTATTTTGTAAGTCTATTTTGGTACAACACCGCTCGTTCGGACCGTGTAGGTCCCTTTAGCCGGAAAGAACTTTGTCCTATAGCCCTTGTTCAATCCTAATTTGTTTGGCTACCCGTACGCTAGTATAAAATTGATAACATTAATTATGTGGTGCTGCGTAGATCGAATGTGCGAGTGTAAAATTTGGCCCGTAGAGGGATATTCTTGTGCGTTCGTAGATATATTTCGGTGTTAACGTGCATGCCTGTATTAATTTGGTATCAGAGGAAGGTTCACGTAAATTTCCTAATTGGCACCCTCCCCCTCTTATTTAGCACATTAACACGCACTTTGTATGCACTTAGTTTTTCTAAAATTAAAATAAAAAAAATTCTAGTCTGCCAATAGCGGCCTAAATTTCTTATTTTACAGCAAAATTAAAAAAAAATTTAATAACCGCCTTGATATTTCCTGCTAGCAAACAAAAATATATATATTTTCACCCTAGCTATTAGGCGGGAGTAATTCCATCTTTCCTAGAGTTAGTGGTTCAGGTACCCTTTTCTTTCCATGTGCACACAATCCAGGTCGAGTTTTCTCTCCGTTTCTCACTAAAATGGCATTCGACGTTAGTCCTCTTCCCTCACTTGCCTCGATTAATGCGTTTCACAACTAGATGAAGCGCCAATGTGAAGAGATTAAGGATTTAATAACACAACTTAGAGTTCCTGCTCCAACCTATAATGGGATAGGTGGACTGCGAGTGTTTTTATGTTGGGTGAAGGATATGGATCGTTATTTTGAGCGATATCATATTGTAGACCCCCACAGTATTCCCGTTGCAAGACTCCAATAATTTGGTCGAGCCCAAACCTTCTAGCTCAATGAGGAGAGACGCTTTGGGATGTCACTCGACGATTCACTTGTAGGGTGGCAGATTATGAAGAATCTATTAACGGATGAGTATTACCCTCCCTACTATCATTCCCAGATTTTTGATTATCTAAGTGACTTGCCGCCTAAGAATTCGCCTACATTGAATCAGTACAACCCCTCGTACTCCCATACTCGGACATCTCAAGATCTTATTTCTCCCTTCCAGGGCACTAGACCCTTTTCTGATCACAGGAGTGACTTACCCCCTCGAGTTAGACCTTCCTCCCAGGATTGTAGATCTACCCGTAGTATACCTGCACCTACCGATGGAGGAAAGGAGAAGCTTAGGACCCATGTCCCTAGTTCGATAGATGTGATTGCTAGGAATGCCATGAGCCTGCGGGGTGAGAGTGTTCCTATCAGTATTGTTAGTCAGGCGATGATGAAACGTAAGGCTAGTGACATATCTGGCATTGGCACTAACGTTTGTCCTATTCCAACTACGCCTGTAGTCTCTTTAGAGTCTCCCCCTGAGTTGTCAGATCGAGCAGTTGACTCTCCGGATGAGTCTGATGTAGTGTCTAGGGCTGAGCCCGCCGCTGAGGGCGGTGACATTATTAGTGAAGATCTAAGTGATGATGAGGAGATTGGTTACCCTAGTGACCTGGATGTGTATTTCTCCTCTGAGGAATCATCTCTGCTTCACTTCGATGATGTTTCTTAGGCATCTCCCTTGAATATCATGGAGTCTTCGGTTGACCCAGTGTTGGTAGATTTTTCAGCAGTTTTGGAAGAATCACCTTGGGATGATCTTTGTGATGCACCTCCGGGAGATAGTTCATTTATATTATCGTCGTTGCATGAGGTTCAAGCTAATTTAGATTCTCCCCGGGATTCGATTTGCCCAATCCTCTATCCTGATTTAGATGATGTACCTACTTCATGGGAAGATTTGTTTAGCGAAGGTTGTATTGTTTTGGAAGCTTTTACCTGTGTAAGAGGGTTACTTTTGGATGACGGTAGCGCTGAGGACCCGAAAGATATTTCTTTGATGTTATTTTCTTTACCTGAAGCCCAATGTAGATTAGAAATTTTGTCGGGTTTGGTTTTGCCTACTATTGAGACCGTTATTGATCCTGAGTTTGATGAAATATCTAGTGGGTTGGAAGACATTTTGGCTGAGTTGGTAGAGTCATCTTGTGATGAATGTTTATCTGAGAGTGAGCTAGGTGATGACGATCCAGCTGAGTTTTCTGTGAGGACGAATCCACTGTTTGATCTTCCCGTTAATTTTGATGGCTTACCGGAGGATTTTTCTTGGACGTTAAATTTGTGTTTTGACGGTGAGTATGACTTAGCTCCTCCTCCGGAATCGACCATATCGACTCTCCCTCCAGTTCACTTGACTCGATTAGATGACTTGTTAGGAAACGAGCTTGTCATTTTTAGTCCGAGACATTGATGTGCCCATTTTGGAGACGTTTACTGTTTCTGAATTGGGTGACGTGTTTACGGTGTTGGAAGACTGTCCTAGTGAGAGAGTTTTATTGTTGGAAGACATTATTAAAGTAGACCTGGATAAGCATCCCCTGATTCTAACTCCGTCACGTGAAACAAAATTTGATCTTAACTCTCTCCCGATTTTAGTTTTACAGACTCTCCCTCCTGATCCATTGACCGGACTAGCGGACCCTTTAGGATATGAATTTGTTATACCTGATCAGAGACATTTTATTGTGCTACCCTTGTCACAACCCGCATTTTCTCCAAATTTTTAAGAAGCATTGGAGTATGAGAAAACACGCATCGTGATGCCACGTCAAGCAGGGGATAACTGTCGACGCTCAGGCGAACACCATCTAACTAGACTATGAAAATTCATAAGTTTAATGATTAGAAAATCAGTTATATTTTGAAGGCCGTATCCCTCGACTCAGTGGATCATCTAGTCCATAGTTTAAAAACTATACTTATATGTTGCGGAAAATACTTTATTCAGGTTTGACATCCTAAAAGAGTGCATAAGTGCCCCTTGAGGACAACTTATACTATGCTGGACCCTACATTTAATTTATACTATATATAGGAAAACGATCTTTTTACGTTATTTGGAAAATAGTGTTTGAGTTTTATAAAACATGTTGATCATGAGATATACTTATAATAGTGTTATTAGATTTAAAAGTAACTAGCAACCTAGCATAAATCATCCCAAGAGCAAGTAGACTATCTCCAGAAAAGGTAGCAGCAAAAAGATAACATATATAGTATCAAGGTAAAACTACCAGTGGGCGCCAACAAACTGACACGAACCCACTGGCAAGTACGTATGACTAAAAGAAAGAAGCACAAAACTACCTCACAAGACCAAGGAACTTATCTCACAAGAACGAGAGACCACCAGCAATAGGACAGCACAACTAGCTGCCTAATCGGCTACTAACCATAACCTGAGGCATTCAAAGAAGAAAAGAATATCTCAGCAAGCAAAAACAAGTAAGCTGTACGAAAATGTTAAGCTATAAGATAAGCACGAAGAGTAAGTAAACCGTAACAAGCACCACTGTCCAAGGCAAGACAAAAAGGGAAAAGGACTACGTGCGAGGAAACAGCAACAACCCTGCCCAAAATCTTGCAGAGTTTACAAGGCTACGATGAGCGCAAAACGTTGCACTCTATAAAGTAAGAAACTTCTAACACCCTAAGTTGTGAGAGATGGCAGTAGCAAAACAACAAGGATCCGGGTTGGAGGCAGACTCAGTTCTCCAACCACAATTTCGAAGAAACAAAGCTCAAGGGTCTACATGTGAAAGCACTAGGGACCTCCTACCAACATGCCCAGCCCGTACTTGGAACAAGATAAAAGTGTGGCCATGGCTAAGTCACACAACTTCACCACTATTAAGAGCTTCAAACCACCACTACTAACCACAACCCATGATTCGGCCTTTGGAAAAACATAGCCGACAAGGAACCTCAAAACCAAAGGAAATTCACTCAGGAGAGAAAATCAAAGAAATAGAAAAGCGTTGAGATAGCTCAACATGGTATGGTGTTGAGTGAGCCCCACTCACTCAACGCCTAATAGACGGTGTCGTTGAGTGTGTTAACCTCACTCAATGCAAAAACAGCTATGGCGTTGAGTGAGGTTCACTCACTCAACGCCTTCTGAAATACTGGTTGTGGCGTTGAGTGAACTAACATCACTCAATGCCAAAACACCTACGGCGTTGAGTGGGGTTTACTCACTCAATGCCTTCAGCAACACTTGTTGTGGCGTTGAGTGAGCTAACCTCACTCAACGCCAAAATAGCTACGGCGTTGAGTGGGGTTTACTCACTCAACGCCTTCAGTAACACTGGTTGTGGCGTTGAGTGAGCTAACCTCACTCAACGCCAAAACAGCCACGGCGTTGAGTGGGCTTCACTCACTCAACGCCTTTTGCATCACTGGCTGTGGCATTGAGTGAGCTAACCTCACTCAACGCCAAAACAGCCACGGCGTTGAGTGAGGTTCACTCACTCAATGTCTTAGCACTTAGCCGAAACTAACTGTGGCATTGAGTGATTCAACCTCTCTCAACGCCAAAATAGTTTTGGCGTTGAGTGAGGTCGACTCACTCAACTCCAAAATACTTAACCGCAAGAATGGGCTGCGACATTGAGTGAGTCCTCCTCTCTCAACACCTAAACCGCCATGGCGTTGAGTGAGGCCCACTCACTCAACTCCATTCGACATAACCGCTCAGATTGGCTGCGGCGTTGAGTGAGTCCGCCTCACTCAACACCTAGACAGTCATGGCGTTGAGTGAGGTCGACTCACTCAACGCCATGATACTAAGCCGCAAAAGAACAGACCAAGAGGCTATGGCGGTTAGTGTGTGCACCACACTCAATGCCAAGCCCAAGCAGACCCGGCGTTGAGTGTGTGCACCACACTCATTGCCAAGCCCAAGCAGACCCAATGTTGAGTGTGTGCACCACACTCAATGCCAAGCCCAAGCAGACCCAGCGTTTAGTGTGTGCACCACACTCAACGCCAAGCCCTGAAATATTCTAATCAATAAGGCTAAGGACAGGAAAGGCTCCTGCTACAGCCACTATACAGGCAAGCACAAATTTCCTCAAACCCGAGCCTAAGCAAGACAGATTCTTGCTTAAAATTAAACTATAGCTTTTCTCCTCTACCCGGCTACAACTACTGCACAGGAAAATCGACCCAACCCTCAACCCTTACTTAGCCCGAGAACAAGTCTTCTCTACTAACAGTTGGAAATTTATACCTGATTTCAAGCAAAGAATTAGGTTTCTAACCTAGTGCTAACCGGGCTTTATTAACATCGCAAAAATCTAAACAAAGCTTTCTACGGCGGTAAGAACAAAGAGAGAAAAAATATACAACGAGAGAAAATTACTAGGCAAGGGCAAGAATACCACTTGCCTCGATTTCTAGCGAAGCTTGGTCGGCCTTCCTTATTCTCACTCGGCACCAGCAGCAACAACACCTAAAGCAGAAATCTGGAGCTTTAATGGCGGAAACGGACAACCAAAGAAATTCGAGACCCCAAGAAACACCACGAAAACTGAATTTCTTACCGTAGGAATGAAGTTCTAGGCGAGAGCAATCCAAATCCGCTTTCAGAATCGAATTCCGTCCACAAATTCTCTCGGAATTGGCGACCGAAGGGGAGCAGGTTCGGCGGTTTCTCTGTTTTCCGCGAACAGGCGCTGCGGGCGGGGGAAGAAAGTGAACAGGGGCGGTTTCTTTCTTAACCTATCCTATTTATAGAACCCTATTAATCTTAATAGCTAATCAATTAAATATTATATAATGAGACAAGGTAAAACCGCCAAGCACCTTCACCTTTCCAAAATAATAATTAATATAATATTTATTAAATAGTATTATTTTTCATAAAATACAAAATGACGTGAAAACCGAACATCCTCGGAATTCGACAAAATTCGTACCGTAACTAAATATCCACGCTACGAACACAACGGCGAAGTCAAAATTAACTTTCGACGAACAAGACTCGAGTTATACCAACCCGAAGCCAAAACACAAGCATCCCCCGAGAGGCCACACCGGGTCACCCAAAACGACTCGGCTTGCTAGGGATACCTTGCTAATAGGCTACAAAATAGGCCACTCAGTTCTAAGGAGTTAAGAACACACTCCATAGATGGCACAAGCCAAGAAAACGCGTCGACGTAACGCCAAACGAGGATTAAATAATCGCAGAAAAATCGGGGGCGTTACAGTCACTCACCCGAAAAGAAAGTTTCATCCCGAAACTTTACTCACAACACTTCTACTATAGAAGGAAAAAAATAACAAGCCAAATATTACAAGAAGAAAACATACCAATCCAATCAGGGAAACAGTTGATGGTGAGCTTCCCTCATAGCCGACTCTAACTCCCAAGTCGAGCTTTACAAATCCTGATTCTTCCATAGAACCTTGACCATCGGGATGGACTTCCTTCGCAGCACCCGATCTTGAGTATCCAAAATATGGACTGGCACTTCAACAAAAAAGAGATTAGGCTCCAACTGGGGCACAATATACAAGACTTACCCACTACTGCGCACACACTTCCGCAATTGGCTTACATGAAATACATTATGAACACCTGGGAAGTTTGCTAGCAAATCCAACCTATATGCTGACACACCAATCCGTTCAACAATCTTAAACAGGCCCACATACCTCGGGTCCAACTTACGATTCTTACCGAACCTCTTAACACCCACCATCGGGGAAACCTTAAGAAACACAAGGTACCCTACAGAAAACTCCAAGTCAGACCTACGCCGATTGGCATTCTTTTCATATCTCTCTTGTGTTATACGAAGCTTTTCTCGAATAAGCTTCACTGCGACTTCCATCTCCTCGAGCGCATCCGGACCCAATAAGGGTCTCTCACCTGCCTCAGCCCAAAACAGGGGAGTTTTGCAGCGCCTCCCATATAAAGCTTCAAATGGAGCCATTTGCAAACTTTCTTGATAACTGTTATTGTATGCAAACTCCATAAGTCGCAACCGCTCATCCCACGCTCCGCCGTGGTCTAGAATATAGCATCTGATCATATCCTCAACTATCTGGTTCACCCGCGTGGGTGGTAAGCAGTAGAATACCTCAGATTTGTACCCAAACCCTCCTGCAGACTCTACCAAAAGCGAGAAGTAAACAGGGAGTCTCGATCAGAAATGATGCTAACCGGCACACCGTGCAATCTGATGACCTCATTCAAGTATAGCTCTGCTATCTTCTTCATCAGGTATTCAATCTTATACGGTACGAAGTGAGCACACTTCGTTAGTATATCCACTATAACCCAAACAGAATCATATCCCCTTGGAGATCTCGGTAAGCCCGTAATGAAGTCCATAGAAATACTTTCCCACTTCCAAATCGGGATCTCTAACGAAGTCAACTTGACACCAGGCCTTCCGTGATCGGCCTTCACACGCTTGCAAGTGTGGCACTCAGTAACAAATCGGGCTATATCACTCTTCATCCCATACCACCAGGCGATTTGCTTCAAATCACGATACATCTTAGTAGATCTTGGATGGTAGGCAAAACTGGATCCATGAGCCTCTCTGCAAATCATACCCCTGATGTCTCCAACAGCGGGGATGCAAAATCTGCCGCGGTACTTCAAAGTACCCGCATCATCGATAGAAAAATCTGGAAACTCCCCCCTCTCAGTCCTGAGGTATAAGTGCAGAAGGTCCGGAACATCCTTCTGGTGCAACCTAGTAAGAGAAATCCAAGACGGCTCTGCCACTGCCAAACTGCTCTGCATGTCACAGCATCCCACTGAGATATCCATAAGGAGGAACTCTTCCACTAAATGATCGGCAGAAAGATTAAAGATCTTCCCCGTCTTCCGGCTCAGGGCGTCGGCCACCACATTGGCCTTGCCTGGATGATACTGGATCTCCACATCATAATCGACCACATACTCTAGCCACCGCCGCTGGCGCAGATTCAACTCCTTCTGCGCGAACATGTACTTCAGGCTCTTATGATCAGTGAAGATCTTGCACTGAGCCCCATAAAGTAGATGCCTCCAAAGCTTCAACGCATAAATCACCGCTGCAAACTCAAGGTCATGTGTAGGGTAATTCCTCTCATTAGTCTTCAATTGCCTTAACCCATACGCAATAACTTTTCTAGCCTGCATCAACATGCAACCCAGACAAACATGCGAAGCATCTACGTACACATCATACTCCACACCCTCAGTAGGTAGGGTTAGAACGGGAACAGTGCACAATCTGCTCTTTAGCTCCAGGAAGGCTTCTTTGCACTTCTCGCTCCAAACAAAGCCCGCATTCTTCTGAGTCAACCTGGTCAATGGTGCAGCCAGGGTAGTGAAACCCTCCACAAACCTCCTATAGTAGCCGGCCAACCCTAGGAAGCTCCTGATCTCCTTGGGCGTGCCCGACCTGCTCCAATCCATCACTGCTGCGATCTTTTCCGGGTCGACCGAGATCCCATCCTTTTTCACCTCGTGGCCCAGAAACGAGACCTGAGGCAACCAAAATTCGCACTTGCTCAGCTTGGTGAATAACTTGTGACTCCTCAACTCCGATATTACCAAGCGCAGATGCTGCTCATGCTCCTCAGTGCTGCAAGAATAGATCAACACATCATCGATGAAAACCAAAACAAACTTGTCTAGAAAATTCATGAACACCCGGTTCATCATATCCATGAATGCTGATGGTGCATTGGTCAAACCAAACATCACCAAGAACTCAAAATGTCCATGCCTCGATCTAAATGCAGTCCGTGGAATATCTTCCTCACGGATCCTGAGCTGATGATAGCCAGAACGAAGATCGATCTTGTAGAACACCGTGCTACCGCGCAACTGATCAAATAAGTCATCGATCCTCGGCAGAGGGTACCTGTTCTTAATAGTGACTTTGTTCAACTCCATGTAGTCGATGCAAAGCCGCATCGACCCATCCTTCTTCTTTACAAACAAAACAGGAGTACCCCATGGAGACGAACTCTTCCTCATAAATCTTTTTGCCAACAACTCATCGAACTAGACTCGCAACTCCTCTAACTCACGAGTAGCAATCCGGTACGGCGCCTTAGCAATAGGACGCATACCCGGTTCCAAATCAATCACAAATTAAACATCCCGATCGGGAGGAAGAACAGGAAGTTCATCAGGAAAAACATCAGCGAAACCATGAACAACAAGAATCTCATCCAAACGCAGTACACTAACAGACAACCCAACCACCGAGACTAAATAAGCAAAACAATCAGAACGAAACAGCTTCTGAGCACATACCGCAGATATGACAGGAGAATCCTTGCACGAATCAGCATATACGCTCCCGGGCTGACCGTTGTACTTGATGAAGTCCAAGCGCTTCCCTTTGCACTAAATAACCGCATCATACTTAGACAGCCAGTCCATGCCCAGAATAACATCAAAGTCCTCCAGATCAATCATCTTCAAGTCTTCCTTCGCAATAAAGTCTCCCAACAAAACAGGGCCATCTAGAATGCCCAAATGTGATAACACAGATTCACCAGAAGGGAACTTGACGCTGAAGGTATCATGAACTTGATCTAGAGTCACCTGATGTCGCTCCACAAAGGCTCTAGCCACAAATGAGAGCATAGCGCCGGAGTCGAACAGAACACGCGCCCAGCGGTTCATCACCTTAAATTTCCCTATAGGAGTATATACAACTAAGGAACTACCAAAACAAAACTATATCCATTCTAGTAAATAAAAACATTCATGCTGGAAAAACAACTAACCTGAGATGACCTGAGTCGAAGCTTGAGCCTCCTCGAAAGAGATCACGTTCAGCTTTCCTTTACCCTTGTCCACATGCTAAAGCGGAGGTAATTCCTGAAGTGGAACTGCATGAAGAGCGGGCTGGACCTGAGGACACCTAGACTTGATGTGGCCCTTCTGTCCACACTTATAGCAGACTTTATCCTTGGACCAGTACTAGGCAGCATCATGTCTAGGTCGCTTGCAAACGGAACAGGAAACATCCCTCCTAGGAGCACTCTGAATAGCATGAACTTTTTCCTTCTTCTAAGCTGCTGCATTCTTGAAACACCTCTCAACAGGGTGGCCTGACCGACCACAGAAGCTACACACCACCTTCCTCATCTTTCCTGAAGCAGCACCGGGTACCTTGGGTTTCTTCTCCTCAACAGACTTCCTCTTGTCCTTCCTCATTTGCTGGCCTCTGCTCTTTGCAGTCTCAATTGCCTCTACCTTCAGAGAAGCCTCCACTACCCCTGCATAAGTATCCGATCCATATGCACTGGTTAACTGCTGAACCTTTCTCCTCAAGCCACCAAGAAACCGCTTGACTCGATCAGCCTCAACACTCACCAACCCAGGAGAAAACCGGCTCAACTTTCTGAACTCTATCTTATACTCATCGACCGTTAGTTGCCTTTGCTTCAGGTGGAGGAAGTCGTTCATAAGACGGTCACGCTTGACCCAAGGCAAGAACTTCCTCAGCAGCATTTCCTTGAATACTTCCCAAGAACAACCAACTACCAAGCTCTCCTTTTCTCTAAGCCACTAACTCTTAGCCAAACCCTTGAGCTGATAGGCGGCTATCATCACTCTCTGATCATCTATAATACCGGAGTACGAGAACATCTCCTCCATGGAAATCAGTCAATCATCTATGACCATGAAATCTGCCTTCCCATCATAAGTATGAGGGCTAAGTCTCTGAAACTGCGAGATAAATGCCATCTCTGCTAGCACTACCACTGGAGTTCTCAGGGGAGCAGGAGGAGGAGGAACAGCTACCCCCCCTGCAGGGCCTTGCACTCCCTGAGTCTTTTCTGCCACAACTGCCACCAGAGATAGGATCTGGGCCTGCACCTCTGCCATCTGATTGCTCAAGGAAACGCTACTCTGTCGCAAGCTCTCGATCACTGCATCATTCTGCACTCCCGATGACTCACCCTTAGATAGGAAGGTCGATCTAGTCGAAGGGCATCTCGTCATCCTATAATCATAACAACATTAGTCAGATCCTAGTACAACAGCTACAACTTACTATAAGTACAGACAATACATACATAAATATGAACTTAAAGCTGCTAAACTTGCTCTGGGAGTTTATTTTTACAAGAATTGATGTTATGAAAAACCTAGGATGGTTTACCACCACCTTTCTAACTCTTGTGCCTAGATCGGGAATGCATGAACTCAATTATTTTTGACTCAAAACTTATGTGTGTAAATATGTCATCCTGCCAGTCTTTAGCTTGGCACGTTGTGTTTATGCAATGTTATGCTATGCATGTTTGTGCTATGCATTCTAAAAAGGCCCTAATGCATGTTATGAGCGGCATATACATGAAAATGTTATGGATCCCATACTACATAACATTTTTATGCAACGAAAAGAAAACGAGGTAGTCGCAGCCATGTGGTGAGGTTATGCATCCCATACTACATAACCCTCGCATGTTGCCCTTATAGTGGATCCATATATGAACACATATTACGCATCCCATACTACATAATATGCCCTGTATACTTCATGTTATGCTATGAGTGTAGTGTTCATGATTTTGCCAAGACATGCTGAAGAAATGTTGGTGTGTGAATGACATGATGCTAAACTATTAATGCAATCAAAAGGAAAGGTTGCCCGACTAACTTGTCAAGCAACCTCCCTCTGATACCAACTGTCACAACCCGCATTTTCTCCAAATATTTAAGAAGCATCAGAGTATGAGAAAACACGCATCGTGATGCCATGTCGAGCAGGGGATAACTGTCGACACTCAGGCGAACACCATCTAACTAGACTATGAAAATTCATATGTTTAATGATTAGAAAATCAATTATATTTTGAAGGCCGTATCCCTCAGCTCAGTGGATCATCTAGTCCACAGTTTAAAAACTATACTTATACGCTGCAGAAAAAACTTTATTCAGGTTTGACATCCTAAAAGAGTGCATAAGTGCACCTTGAGGACAACTTATACTATGCAGGATCCTACATTTAACTTATAGTATGTATAGGAAAATGATCTTTTTACGTTATTTGGAAAATAGTGTTTGAGTTTAATAAAACATGCTGATCATGAGATATACTTACAATAGTATTTTTAGGTTTAAAAGTAACTAGCAACCTAGCATAAATCATCCCAAGAGCAAATAGACTATCTCAAGAAAAGGTAGCAGCAAAAAGATAACATATCTAGTATCAAGGTAAAACTACCAGTGGGCGCCAACAAACTGACACGAACCCACTGGAAGGTATGTATGACTGTAAGAAAGAAGCATAAAACTACCTCACAAGACCAAGGAACTGATCTCCACAGAACGAGAGACCACCAGCAACAGCACAGCACAACTAGCCGCTTAATCGGCTACTAACCAGAACCCGAGGGATTCAAAGAAGAAAAGAATACCTCAGCAAGCAAAAATAAGTAAGTTGTACGGAAATGTTAAGCTAAAAGATTAGCAAGAAGAGTTAGTAAACCGTAACAAAGACCACTGTCCAAGGCAAGACAAAAAGGGAAAAGCACTATATGCGAGGAAATAGGAACAACCCTGCCAAAAATCTTACAAAGTTTACAAGGTTACCATGAGCCCAAAACGTTGCACTCTACAAAGGAAGAAACATCTAACACCCTAAGTTGTGAGAGATGGCAGTAGAAAAACAACACGGCTCCGGGTTAGAGGCAGACTCAGTCCCCCAACCACCATTTCCAAGAAACAAAGCTCAAGGGTCTACATGTGAAAGCACTAGGTACCTCCTACAAACTTGCCCAGCCCGTACCTGGAACAAGATAAAAGTGTGGCCACGGCTAAGTAACACAACTTCACCCCTATTAAGAGCTTCAAACCACCACTACTAACCACAACCCACGATTCGGCCTTTGGAAAAACATAGCCGACAAGGAACCTCAAAACCAAAGGAAATTCCCTCGGGAGAGAAAATTAAAGTAAGAGAAAAGCGTTGAGATGGCTCAACACGGCATGGCGTTGAGTGAGCCCCACTCACTCAACGCCTAACAGATGGTGGCGTTGAGTGAGTTAACCTCACTCAACGCCAAAATAGCTATGGAGTTGAGGGGGGTTCACTCACTCAATGCCTTCCGCAACACTAGTTGTGGCGTTGAGTGAGCTAACCTAACTCAACGCAAAAACAGCTGTGGCATTGAGTGGGGTTTACTCACTCAACGCCTTCAGCAACACTTGCTGTGGCGTTTAGTGAGCTAACCTCACTCAACGCCAAAACAGATACGGCGTTGAGTGGGGTTTACTCACTCAACGCCTTCAGCAATACTGGCTGTGGCGTTGAGTGAGCTAACCTCACTCAACGCCAAAACTACCACGACGTTGTGTGGGGTTCACTCACTCAACACCTTCTGCATCACTGGTTGTGGCGTTGAGTGAGCTAACCTCACTCAATGCCAAAACAGCCAAGACGTTGAGTGAGGTTCACTCACTCAACGCCTTAGCACTTAGCCGCAAAACTAACTGTGGCGTTGAGTGAGTCCACTTCTCTCAACGCCAAAATACTTAACCGCAAGAATGGGCTGCGGCATTGAGTGAGTCCGCCTCTCTCAACACCTAAACCGCCATGGCGTTGAGTGAGGCCCACTCACTCAACGCCATTCGACATAACCGAGCGGATTGGCTACGGCGTTGAGTGAGTCCACCTCACTCAACGCCTAGACAGCCATGGCATTGAGTTAGGTCGACTCACTCAATGCCATGATACTTAGCCGCAAAAGAACAGACTAAGAGGCTATGGCGTTGAGTGTGTGCACCGCACTCAATGCCAAGCCCAAGATGACTCGGCGTTGAGTGTGTGCACCACACTAAATGTCAAACGCAAGCAGACCCGGCGTTGAGTGTGTGCACCACACTCAACGCCAAGCCTAAGCAGACCCAACGTTGAGTGTGTGCACCACACTCAATGCCAAGCCCTGAATTATTCTAATCAACAAGGCTAAGGAAAAGATAGGCTCCTGCTACAGCCACTACACAGGCAAGCACAAATTCCCCCAAACCCGAGCCTAAGCAAGACAGATTCTTGCTTAAAATTAAACTATAGCTTTTCTCCTTTACCCGGCTACAACTACTGCACAGGAAAATCGACCCAACCCTCAACCCTTACTCAGCCCGAGAACATGGCTTCTCTACTAAGAGTTGGAAATTTATACCTGATTTCAAGCAAAGAATTGGGTTTCTAACCTAGGGCTAATCGGTCTTTATTAACATCGCAAAAATCTAAACAAAGCTTTCTATGGTCGTAAGAACAAAGAGAATAAAAATATACAACGGGAGAAAATTACTAGGCAAGGGAAAGAATACCACTTGCCTCGATTTCCAGCGAAGCTTGGTCGGCCTCCCTTATTCTCACTCGGCACCAGTAGCAACAACACCTAAAGCAGAAATCTTGAGCTTTAATGGCGGAAACAGACAACCCAAGAAATTCGAGACCCCTAGAAACACTACGAAAACTGAATTTCTTACCGTAGGAATGAAGGTCTAGGCAAGATCAATCCAAATCCTCTTTCGGAATCAAATTCCGTCCATAAATGCACCCGGAATCGGCATCCGAAGGGGAGTAGGTTCAGCGGTTTCTCTGTTTTCCGCAAACAGGCGCTGCAGGCGGGGGAAGAAAGTGAACAGGGGCGGTTTCTTTCTTCTCTAAATATAACCTATCCTATTTATAGAACCCTATTAATCTTAATAGCTAATCAATTAAATATTATATAATGAGACAAGGTAAAACTGCCAAGCACCCGCACCTTTCCAAAATAATAATTAATATAATACTTATTAAATAGTATTATTTTTCATAAAATACAAAACGATGCGAAAACCGAACATCCTTGGAATTCGACGAAATTCGCACCCTAGCTAAATATTCATGCTACGAACACAACAACAAAGTCGAAATTAACTTTCGACGAATAGAACTCGAGTTATACCCACCCGAAGCCAAAACACAAGCATCCCCCGAGAGGCCACACCGGGTCACCCAAAACGACTCGACTTGCTAGGGAGACCTTGCTAATAGGCTACAAAATAGGCCACTCAGTTCTAAGGAGTTAATACCACACTCCACAGATGGCACAAGCCAAGAAAATGCGTTGACGTAACGCCAAACAAGGATTAAATAATCGCAGAAAAATTGGGGGCGTTACAACCCTTGTCGGCGCCTCCTTTTGACATGTCTCGAAGTGCGTTAACAGATTTTGTTTTTGGTCATGATATAATAATTACTAATTTTGTATCCTCCCGAATTCCTAAGAATAATCAAGTCTTTGATTATATGTTTATGATGAAGTCGTCTACTGTGCCACCTTAATTAGTTTTATTGGTGCCTCCTAATTTAGTTCTGTTTGTGCCTCCTAATTTAGTTCTGTTGGTGCCACTTGATGTAGTTCCGTTAGTGCCACCTGAATTAGTTCCGTTAGTGCCACCTGAATTAGTTTCGTTAACTCCAACTAATAAATCAAGTAATTTTGTGCTAGATTATGCTCTCCATGATCACATTTTACATACGCACTTTAGTGAAGAGCGAGCCATACAAATTATATTTTATCAATTTCATGCTAGTTTACATAGAAGAGTGTCTCACTATATGATTTCCGATTTAGATTTGGTGCGTCTCGTCAAAGAACGGTTGCCTTCGGGCACAATATAAAGTTGGTGAGTTGGTGAGCTAGACCTTTTGCGGATATTAATGAAATTAGGAGAACACGCATGTCGTTTGAAGTTTTCCACTGATTGGGGTAATACCCCTATTTTTAATGTTTCTAATTTAATGCTATATATCTCTCCACCACTTGAATTATCTGTATGTCCGTTTAGTTCCACCTTGCTCTGTTATGGTTTGGGTAGTGAGTGTGTGCCTTGATCGCTCTCTTTATCGGTCTTCACTGGAGGTACGTTGGGAGTTAATGTCGAAACTTATCTTCCTTTATTGTCTAATGCTTTTCCAAGGGTCCCCAAGACCAACTTTTTGCATGACAGGATACATAGGGTTGAAGTGCTCTCCTTTTCATGTGGTGATGTTTGCCACTCCTTGATTCGATGGCATGATCGTCCGGCCTCCGATTACTCTTGGCTTACTAGATCGGAGGTGGCTCTTTTGGATGTTGCTCTCCTGCGCTTGTGCATTCAGCCCAACTCATCGGTGATGAGTACTTTTGAGTGGGGGAGGATTGATGGAGACGACGACCCACAACATTTTAAAGACGGCGACGGCGTGCTTACGGATGACCATGTGGAGCATTGCCATAATTTCCGTCCTGAACGCAAACCAATATATTAATAATTAATATTAATTTATTAATTATTATTATTAATTATTAAGACATTTTCATGTTTTATTTTATTTTAGCATTTTTATTTTTATTGCATTTAAATAATTCATATAATGATGGGTGCTTATAACCATCATAGGTTGTTTTAATTATTTCATTTCTTGTATTATTATGGGTGCATATAACCATCTTAACTTTAATTTTGAATTTTGAATTTTGAATGGAGTGAGATTGAGTGGTGTAGGCTATATATAGCAATGTTATGAAGGAATAATTAGAGAATAAAAAATTGAAAACCAATTATTCAAAATTTGAATTTCCCCTCCTCCTCTCTCTTCCCCTCTTGGAAAATTCGTTTCCTCCTCCTCCTCTCCCCTCTTGAAATTTTTGCCAAGGCCTTCTCCCCCTCTCCCTTAGCATCCTCCTTAGCCGCCAACCACATCACCACCTCTACTTAATAAAAAAACAAGCACCACCCTCCATTGAAGATAATTCGGCCAAGCCAATAAAGGTTGCTTCCTTATGGATTCCAACTCCGGCGTGAAGCGACGAAGGAGGACAAGTTTCCTCTCCTTCTGACGTGATTCCGGCGGAGACGTTGAAGAGTGATTCATGTTGAGATAATTGGAATCATCCATTCCAGTTGGGTAACGAAAAATTCCTACCTTCGTGTGATTTTTTTCCTTAGATATTCTTGTGATGGAAATCCTTGACATTGAATTTTGATAGCATTAATTCATTGTGGATTTCTTCGCTCGGTTTGTGTTTTTCTTAATTGATTTAATTTCAAAATGGTTTGGCGAACCTTCGTTTTCTTTTGTTGGGAGAGATCTACCTTTTCCAAATCATATTTTATTTGGTAGATCTCTTTTGGTACAACACTGCTTGTTCGTACCGTGTAGGTCCCTTTAGCCGGAAAGAACTTTGGCCTATAGTCCTTGTTTGATCCTAATTGGTTTGGCTACCCGTACGCTAGTATAAAATTGATAACATTAATTACGTGGTGCTGCGTAGATCGAATGTGCGAGTGTAAAATTTGGTCTGTAGAGGGATATTCTTGTGCGTCCGTAGATATATTTCGGTGTCAACGTGCATGCCTGCAACAACCAGGAATCTCTACTACAGCTCGTCTGAGTGGGAACTCTATGAAAAGTCCATGACTAAAAGGAGAATCTATGACAGAGAATATGGGAAGAACAATCCAAAGACACCTCCTAAACCTCCAAGGTACTATCCAAAGCCTTTCATCTATGAGAGAAGACAACAAGAGAAGTATGACAGGCAATATCAGAGCAAGTACTGATTTTCTGTTGATAACTCTTTTTGAGATTAAGGATGAAAAGAATGTTGATTTGGAATCTAAAACATTATATATATATAATTTCTAGTTTTGTTGATTTTGTGTTTAATTTTTCATCTCTTGCATTTGAATTTATTTTTCATATACAGTTCGTTCTTTGTTGATATAATTCACCTTAGTGTAGAGGGTTCTGACTTCTACAAATAGGGGGAGATTGTTGGGTATTGCATCCATAAAAACCCAGATTTGCATGAAGTAACCCATGAACTAAGATGAATTAAGTTGTATTTGATATCTCTATTTAGTTGTGTTTGCAGACTATCATTGTTAAGTGTATACCAATGTCAGTCTACAGTGGATCATGAACATAGGACCATACAGTGTAATCCCTCACTGTGTGATCCAAGGTGTTGACTCATGTATAGCCTCTCTTTTGGGATACACTTCACATTCAAGCACTTGGAACATGGAATGAAGATTGGATTCATGAAGAAAAAAAAATCCTAAGTTCAAAAAATTTCTAAGTCCACTTCTTGAGAAGTCTAGTATAGTTCTCGAGTAGTGGAGTTAGCAGAACTTGAGAAGTTCACTAAGTTCTCGAGAAGCCTAGACTAGTTCTCGAGTAGACTCAGCCTATACTTCTCGAGTAGCCAGAGCTAGCATTGAAAATTTTCTAAGTCATTCTCTCGAGAAGCTGGGTTATAGTTCTCGAGTACTTAGCTTCTACTTCTCGAGAAGTCATCTTAGTACTCGAGTACAAGTTTTAGCTCTCGAGTAATATTCTTTTATTTCTCGAGATGTCCAGTTTAGTTCTCGAGAAGTCTTACCTCATAATTCTCGAGTACTTACATATGTCCAGAACATATAGCCCTCGAGTAATCAACTTGTTCTCGAGAACTTATATATACTTCTCGAGAACTGCAGTCCAGTTTTTCAAAAAATTGCTTAAGTTCAGAATTGTCGGGATTTTCAAATGATACATCGTGATTGGTCCACATGTCGTCATTAATGTTAATTCTAAATGTTAGGGGAGATCTTATATAAGGTCTTGTCATTAAAACTAACCCTAAGCGGTGAACCATACCTTTCTAAAATTCTGAATCAGGCGTCTCTCTCAAAAAAATTTAAAAATGTCGTCGTCGCTCATCTTGTCGCCAAAAGCCGATTTCGATCCAGATCGACTTGCTGTTCAAGGGATTCATAAATCTTCATCTTCTCCTTGATCGAGTAAGTCCAAGTTTCTCAGATCTGATCCACCGAGAGTCTTCTTCAACAATTTCTGAAAAAACCGCAAAGTTCAAGAAAGAAGACCTAGGGACAGATTTTCAGATCTGAGAAGAAATTTCTGTTTGTATTTCCAAATCTCTTTTTAATCTTGTAGGAGATTATTCTCCGAGTGTGGGAGCTTTGTTATCTGAGTTGTAGGAAGTTTTCATCTTCCGAGTGTAGATCCATTTGGATCAATATTGTAGGAACTTGGTTCCAAGATGTAGGATTGGTTTTCAATCCGAGATAGTGGAGTAGTCGAGTCTAGTGATTTACTAGATCGATGAGGGAAAATGGACGTACCCAAGGTTGGGAAATCACTATAAATCTTCTTGTCGTCTGTGATTGCTTGATTATTTTTGTGTAAGTTCGTTAAATTTTTTATTCCGTAAATAGACGCACAATTCACTTATTCACCCACCTTTAGGTGATTTAGGTAGGTAACTTAACATTTTAATCACCCATGAACACGCACATGCAATCGCTATGTCGACACAGACTTGCAGTTCCCACTTTTCGAGCAGGTAGCTAACCTATCAGGCGTCAACCATCGTGGTCGGATGGTGACAGTAGAGCAGGCATCTCTACTACTAGGCTGGTCCCCACACTACTTGGCCTAGGCCTTCGTATGCCACAATGCTAAGAACACAATAGCGGAGCTCACGTGTGTACTACGGCTCTGCGGGTATCTCGGGTAGATGTGCACCGAGATCCTAGCCCAGAACTAGCCTTAGGTGTGATACGAAAGGAGCCTCAGAAATGAGCACGAGGACTAAGCCCAACCGTTCACTTGTCATGGAAGGAGCCTCGGGACATGAACACCGGGGACCAAGCCCAACAGCCCAAGGTCTAGCTGTCAACTCCCATCGGTATGACAATTGGCGAGCTCGTAGACCTGCCACACTATCCTTAACCCGGGATTATGACACTATGTGTCGACTCACACCGCATGCAAAACAACCACATTGTGGTACAGTAGGAGCCTCGGAAACGAGCACAAGGACCAAGCCTAACCGTGTATTTATGACTCTTCTTATTACATCAATGACAATTCTTTTACAAACCCAATCACTCGTGTGCACATGAGTTAATCATCCAATTATCAACAACACGTGTTCATAACAACCAACACCGAACAATTACCCAAGCTCTAGTAAATCTTGTTATTAAACGACTAATTACCCTTCGTTTTCTAACCCCCACCAAGTCGTTTCGTTCAACCACATACCGTTTCAACAATTGTTTACGTGGGGTATATCCAGTAATTTCATCATGCGTTGAATTATCGAAATTAGGCATATTATGATTCGCCTACAACTTAATGTCGGATTGTTACAAAATCTCTTTCGAGTCCATACCCAACTATACACTAACCCAGGAATTTCAGGTACAGAACACCTGTTGGACAGCAACTTCAACCGAAGATTCTCGTGGCTACAGGAATTTTTTGAGTGCATGTAACCCCTCGATGGAAAGGTATTTACATGGGATACAACTTTCATGTTCAATCCGTAATCCAGATCAGACTGTATCACACATGAAATTGGCTCCAAAGCCTGCTGCGTACAGAATACAATTTCTACACGCTTAGTCTGACAGCCCTCTACTTCAATCAGACATTATCGTGGCTACAGACTTCAACTGAAGGCATGTAACCACTCATTGGAAAGGTAATTCCAAGGGCTACGACTTTCATGTTTAGTCAAAAGCCCATATCTGCCCATATCTTGCCTGAAAATAGCCAAGAAGGTCGCAGCGTGCAGAACACAGATTTCTGCACGCATCTTGAGGCGGAATGAACGGCATCGGTTCATCTTCCTCCTCAAGCCGATCCTCCCAAATAACAAACAGAAGTTCCTCCACCTTTATTCACCCTCTTAAGGCCATTCATCTTCACGAAACCACCCCCATCATCACTTTGAAGGAAGGGGAGGTTGAAGATGACTAAACCTTATAACTCAAGTTCTAGCATGGCCCTCCTAGAAACCTTCATCTCACACATCAAGACTCATTTGAGTCGATGTCTCGCCTAAGAATAACTATAGATCTAGCACCATTGGAAAGGGGAGGAAGCTCACCTCATTTCCAGCGGTTCCGCCATTTACGGCCATGGATCTTGTCATTCTTCTCGTCAGCATCCCTTTTCTTTGGCCGCGGTGACGATTCCTCGCGGAGTTTGGTTGGTTCCAACAAGTTCTTCCCTTCACCAGAAGTTTTCTCCAGAAGATGTGGCTTGGAAGATATTGAAAACGGCTAGGGTTTCATTTTGCCTTTTATTCAGAAGTGACACTGGCAGGGACACGCCCGTGTCCTTACCAGTGTCCTGCTCGGGCGAAATGTCGTCAACGGTTAGACTACCGCTTCATGAACATACATGGGTACTGAAACGTCTGTGTTTGTACCTGTGTGCAGGTGATATGGCTGTGGTTCTGCCCTTGTCTATACCCATGTCCTGCTCGGGACACATTTCGTCAATCTTGCCTCGACGCACACGGGTAGGGACACGCCCGTGTCTCTTCCCGTGTCCTTCTGTGGACAATCATGATAGATGCACACGGGTAGAGACACGCCCATGTATCTACTCGTATCCTTATCGGGACAGACCTCCCGATGACATTTTCTTATCAATCAATGCCATTCCACTCAACACCACGGCACACGGGTAGGGACACGTCCGTGTCTCTACCCGTGTCATACTCAAAACAGGCACTCAATGCCATTCTCAAGACCACCCAACGCCACTTGAGTTCTGGCAGATGCACATGGGTAGGGACACGCCCGTGCCTCTGTCCGTGTCCTACAAGGGCCCAACTTCTCTTTTCCCCACGAGTGCGTGCCTGATCGCTTGCACTCTATGAGCCTAAATGAGCTCTCCTGACTCAAAAGCGTGCACAAGGGTCCTAGCGCAAATCGGGATGTTACAAATCCTATAAACAAAATACAAGATTTCGTCTCCAAAATTGGGTTAAGGCTACGGGGAGAGAAAAGCATAAAATAAACATAAAATAAAATATGTTTTTAAAGGTTACCTTGATGAAATAGCTCCGGGTAGCCCTTTTGCATAAATTCCATCGGCTCCCACGTATACTCCTCTTTCCCATGATTGGACCACAGCACTTTTACTAGAGGAACACTTTTGCGGCGCAAAATCCTCGTCTCGCTGTCTACTATCCGCACAGGCTCTAGTCGCACCGACCTTTCAATCGCAACTGCCTCGTCAGTGGTTGGGACATATTGTTCGAGCCGCAATAATGCTTTTCAGAGTGATGACACATAGAATACGTCATGAAGATTCTCTAGATCCGACGGTAACTCCAACTGATATGCCGAGCCAATCCTTTCCAATATGACGTAGGGCCCAACGTACCTTGGGTTGAGCTTCTTCACACCACATACCTGAGATACTCCATGCATCTGCCTGATCTTTAAAAATACCTTGTCGCCCACTTGAAATTCTAACATTCGGTGCTTTGCATTATAATATTTTGCTTGGCGACTTTGAGCCTCAAGCATGCGGTCTCGTATTAGCCTCACAGCCGCATCAGTATTATCTATGTATTCAATTCCCAAATCCTTCGGATCTTCATCCTGCACCACAGATAAGGGTGTTCTACACCTTCTTTAGTAAAGGGATTCATGGTGCGCAACCCCGATGCTAGCTTGATGGTTGTTGTTGTATGAGAATTCTACCAAGGGTAGGAGCCTTTCCCACGGCTCTCCTCTATCCAACACACACAACCTCAATAAGTCTTCCAATGTCCTGATAGTCCTTTCAGATTGCCCGTCGGTCTGAGGGTGAAACGTTGTACTGAAGGTAAGGCGCGAACCCAAATATGCCTGCACAGCCTTCCATTCCCTAGAGTTAAACCGGCCATCTCGGTCAGAAATAATTGTCTTTGGCATGTCATGATACTATACGAATTGTTCCACAAAAAGGCGTACCAAAACGTCCACATGTGCTTCTTTCTTCATAGGTATGAATCGGGCTATCTTCGTCAACTGATCAACGATTACCCATATCGAATCATTCCCCGAGCGGGAGTGAGGAAAACGGTGGACGAAGTCCATAGAGACATCCTTGAACTTCCACTCGGGAATGGGCAATGACTGCAATAATCCATCGGGGCTCCTACATTCTTCCTTCACCCTTTGACAGGCCTCGCAATGCGTAACAAAATGTCTGACGTCTTTCTTCATTCCCGGCCAACACATGATCTTCGGCAAGTCGGTGTACATCTTAGCAATCCCAGGATGCACAGAATACTGAGAGCAGTGTGCCTCTCTCAAGATATCTTCCCGAATTTTACCGCCCTTGGGAATGTAAAGCAGGCCACAGAAATGAACGAGGTCATCCTTTAGAGAGTACTCGCTAGTTGCCCATCTTTAATTGACTTTATTATTGGGGACAGAGCCTCATGCCTTCCTTGCTCCGCCCGGATCCGGTCTCGAATATCGCAAACTATGCTCATCGTGGTCAAGTACTCCGTATATCCGTCCGGTTGATCCTTATACACCAAGGTGATCTCCATCTCCTCAAGCATCCAAGCTAACTCCATACGCATCAACCGGGATTCAGGGCTTGTTTCTGGTACCTTCCTGCTCAAAGCATAGACAACAGAATTTACTTTTTCGGGGTGGTAGTTCAGGGCGAATTCATAATTGCACAAAAACTACAACCACCGCCGCTATCTTAGATTCAATTCCTTCTGGGTATGGACGTACTTTAAGTTCTTATGATCCGAGAAGATTTCGCAGTGTACGCTATATAGGTCGTGCCTCCAAATCTTCAAGGTGAACACCACTGCTCCCAACTCCAAATCAGGTACTGGATAGTTAATTGCATGCTTCTTCAGTTATCTTGAAGCATATGCGATCACATGCCTGTGTTGCATCAATACCGCTCCCATTCCTTGATATGTTACATCCGTGTAAACTTGAAATCCTTCCTTCCCCGATGGAAGGGCTAGGATGGGTGCGAATGTAAGTCTATCCTTTAGTTCTCAGAATGTAGCTTCACATTGGGGTGTCCACTCCTACGACACACCTTTTTTTGTTAGGGAAGTAAGAGGAAGAGCAATCTTTGAGAATCCCTTTACGAACTTGCAGTAGTACCCGGCAAGTACAAGGAAACTCCGCACGTCGGCCACTGACTTCAAAGGAGACAACTACTTCATGGCATGCACTTTTGCTGGATCCACAGCTAGCCCAGCCCCACTGATCACATGACCACTGAAAGCAACCTCCTTAAGCCAGATTTCACACTTGCTGAACTTGGCGAACAGGGCATGCACTTTTAACTTCTTCAGTACTAAGGCCAGATGCCCGACATGTTCTTCCTCCGTCTTAGAGTAGACCAAGATTTCAATGATGAAAATAATGATGAAGACATCTAGATAGGGCTCGAACACTTTGTTCATCAAGCTCATGAAAGCTGATGGGGCATTTGTGAGCCCAAACGGCATCATTGTGGACTCATACAAGTGGTACCTTGAGCTGAAAGCTATTTTCTTAATATCATCCTATTGTATTCTCAATTAATAATACCCCGAGCGTAAATCTAGCTTGGAAAACCAATGCGCTCCCACCAGTTGATAGAACAACTCATCGATCTGAGGTAACGGATAGGTGTTCCATACCGTCAGTCGGTTGAGCTCCCGATATTCTATGCATAATCGCAGGGTTCCATCTTTCTTCTTAATGAATAGAACAGCGGCTCCCCAAGGTGATGAGCTGGGGCAAACAAACCCTGATTCAACCAACTCTTGTAGTTGAACTCTAAACTCGGTGAGTTCCTTCGGGGCCATTCGGTAAGGAGTCCTGGAGACAGGCTTGGCACCCGGTACTAACTTGATTTGAAAATCATCTTCTCTGTGTGGGGGTAATCCTGGCAATTTCTCCAGAAATACTTCGGGGAAATCACGCACCACCTGCACATCCTTGATATCCAACGCTAACTCTTCAGCTCGAAATAAATCATGAAAACTTCATCCCGCTTCATGTGGGATTTTAAAGCCTTGACTGAAGATAACATCAAACGGGGCGCGAGGTTAATACCTTGAAAAATGACCTCCGAGTCTCCATGTCTCAATGAGAACCACTTCTGCATACAGTCAATCTTCGCATAGTGCCGATCCAGTCATGCCATGCCTAGAATGAGGTCAAACTCTGGCATTCTTAAGAATATGGCAGGGGTGTTGAAGTGCTTTCCTTCAAGGAGAAACTCAAACTCACACTTCACAGTTGTCGTCATCTCCGATCCGTCTGGAAGGCGCACCCTTCGAGCAATACCAGTGAAGTATTGCACTCAATCTATATCTTTGATGAAGTCTTCAGACACAAAAGAGTGCGAGGCACCGGTGTCGAGCAACATATAGGCCGGTTTCCCGCCGACCATCACGGTGCCTAAGTGTCAATAATAATTCTCAAGCTAGGCGTCTATTATATCTTAAGCAACTTGTGGGTATTAATGAAAAAAATACTAATTGTAATCATACCTGCAATCACCTCCTGAGGGTTCCGCTCTTGAGTCATGTCCAACACATACATCTGATCCTGAGCGAGCCCGGGGTTTCCTCCTCATGGTCCTCGCCCTCGACCACGCATGTGCCCCCGCCCTCGAGGAGCTGCTGGAGGGAAAGAGAGAGGCGTATTTCCAAATAGTTCTAGGCAGTAGTGCCGAATGTGTCCCGATTGGTTGCATTCGAAGAACACTCGCTCCTATCGCCCACCGGGTTGCTGAAATTGTTGAGGTCGAGGCAATGCTGGCAGTTGCGTAACCGTGCGGTCCATTCTAAAATTTTGGGGGAAATGCCCGCCACCTCTTCGATATCCTCTTCATACTCTATTATCAAATCTCCTTCTATTGTTGGGGCCGGCTTCCATCACGCCCTCAGCTGGCCTCTTACCACTTCCCAAGTTGTCCGGTTCAAACCTCTTCGCCATGTCAATAATCTCGGCTAGACTGGAGTTCCTTATAAACAAAAGGGCTTGCCTCAGGGGGTCTCACAAGCCTTTGTAGAATCTTATTACGTATCCTCTATCATCCAACTCATAAGAGTTAGCAAATCTAGCCAATTGTTGAAACTCCCGTTGGTATTCTTTCACCGACTTGGACCCTTGCTTTAGTTGTGAAAACCTCTCTTCAAGATCATCCCGAGCAGCCGAGGGGATGAAATGCTCTAAAAAGGCTTCAGAGAATTCGTTCCAACTGATATCCGTGTACACCAATCCTTAAAAAATGGAGCCCATGAGGGACTTCCACCACCTTTTGGCATGCAGCTCTAAGAGTGTCACTACAAGGGTCACCGCTATGTTGTTTGGGCACATTATTCCTGCCAACAGTTCTTGTACAGTATCGAGTCATTCTTTTGTACACACTGTCGACTCCGTCCCAAAGTAAGCAGGAGGGGAGAGAGCTCGGAAAGTGCTTAACCAATTGGATCCCGGACCCTGCTGTTGTACAAGGGCTTGTTGGGATTGGTACCTGAAGGCGTCTAGGATAGCTGTGAGCGTCTACCCCAGCTCTGATTGTTGGAATTGTGTAGGTACGAACGGGGAGGGGGTGCCCCTTACTAGCTCAACATGCATTGGGATCTACACGTAAGGTACAAACTTAAGGTTAGGTTGGCTAATCTAAGTCAAAGATGGACAAACTTAGTGTGAATTATATATGGGCACACCACTGCTTCCGCTAAGTAAGTTTGTCCGCAAACTGACTAAATGAACGGGGGTGATACCATTGTTGAATGACTTCTTCAGTTCAGGATCGTAGCAAGCTGATACCATTTGTAAGACCCCCCCCCCTCCCGGAGCACAAAATACGGCACAAAAGGGGTCTTATGCCCAGAACAGTCGCATTGCGGTAGCACTATCACTCGGGCTAGCCTGTACCACAAGACGCCTATTTTGCCGGCTACAACTAATATCATTCATTGTCGACCTAACCAGAATATAAAACACAGAAGTCAAATCCGCACAAAGCTTAAAGTCCATAAAATCATAAGTAAAGAAGCAACAACAAGCTTCTAATATCAGAGTACGTAAATAGTTTTTCCCCAAAAGGGGTACAACAAAAACCTCTCACACTCACATCTGTAACTGACGGTAGCGACGGTACCGTCCCCTCAGGCCCTGTCGTCCTTTCTTGGCTATCCGGCTGCATAACCTACTGCTCCACCTACGCGGTTTCCTCCTAAAAAGAAATACATAGCAACCGTTAGTCATAAAGACTAAGTGGCTTCACATCAACTCACCCGGCGACTCCTCGGCACCGGGCGGAGAAAAGATCATGGTACAACATAAATACTTAAAGCTTAAGTACAAGCAAGTGGTATAAACTTAATAACACTATGTTTATAAAGCAGTGAAATAAATGAGTAACCTCTTGTTCTAACAATTCTACCATCTACAGCAGTATGAGAGTATAATGTTATAACAAAAAGTAACTCAACTTATATGAATGCCCATACAAGCATATAAGTTGAGGATCGTTCAGCGGAAAGTAACTCATCGTATAGGAGTGCCCATACAAACTTATTCGATGAGGATCTTGTGTATGTAATAAGATGTAATGGCATGTATGCAATGAAATGACTCACCCATGATCACGCACATGCAATCGCTATGTCGACACAGACTTGCAGTTCCCACTTTTCGAGAAGGTAGCTAACCTCTCAGGAATCAACCGTCGTGGTCGGATGGTGATAGTAGATCGGGCATCTCTACTACTAGGTTGGTCCCCACACTACCTGGCCTAGTCCTCTGTATGCCTCAATGCTAAGAACACAATAGCGGAGCTCACGTGCGTACTACGGCTCAGCGGGTGTCTCGGGAGGATGTGCACTAAGATCCTAGCCCCGAACTGGCCTAACGTGTGATACGGAAGGAGCCTCGGAAATGAGCACGAGGACCAAGCCAAACCGTTCACTTGTCACGGAAGGAGCCTCGGGACATGAAAACCGAGGACCAAGTCCAACTGCCCAAGGTCTAGCTGTCAACTCCCATCGGTGTGACGATTGGCGAGCCCGTAGACCTGCCACACTATCCTTAACCCGGGATTATGACACTGCATTTCGACTCACACTGCATGCAATACAACCACATCGTGGTACGGAAGGAGCCTCGGAAATGAGCACGAGGACCAAGCCCAACCGTCCAATTATGACTCTTCTTATGACATCAACGATAATTCTTTTACCAACCCAATCACTCGTGTGCACATGAGTTAATCATCCAATTATCAACAACATGTTTTCATAACAACCAACACCGAACAATTACCCAAGCTCTAGTAAATCTTTTTATTAAATGACTTATTACCCTTCGTTCTCTAACTATCACCAAGTCGTTTCGTTCAACCACATACCATTTCACCATTTGTTTACGTGGGGTCTATCCAATAATTTCATCTTGCGTCTAATTATCACAATTAGGCATATTATGATTCTCCTACAACTTAACGTCGGATTGTTAAAAAACCTCTTCCGAGTCCAAACCCAACTATACACTAACCCAGGAATTTCAGGTGCAGAATACCTGCTGGACAGCAACTTCAACCGGAAATTTCCGTGGCTAAAAGAATCCAATGAGTGCATGTAACCCCTCAATGAAAAGGTCTTTCTATGGGCTACAACTTTCATGTTCAGTCTGCAACCCATATCAAACTGCATCACACATGAAATTGGCTCCAAAGCCTACTGCGTACAGAATACAATTTCTGCACGCTTAGTCTGACAGCCCTCTACTTCGATCAGACATTCCCATGGCTACAGAATTCACCTGAAGGCATGTAACCACTCGTTGTAAAGGTAATTTCCAAGGGCTACGACTTTCGTGTTTACGCGAAAGCCTGGATCTGGCCATATTTTGCCTGAAAATAGCTAAGAAGGTCGCTCCGTGTAGAACACAGATTTCTACACGCATCTTGAGGCAGAATGAACGCCATCGGTTCATCTTCCTCCTCAAGCCGATCCTCCCAAATCACAACAAGAAGTTCCTCCACCCTTATTCACCCTCTTAAGGCTATTCCACTTCACTAAACCACCCCCATCATTACTTTGAAGGAAGGGAAGGTTGAAGATTACTAAACCTTAGAACACAAGTTCTAGCATGGCCCTCCTAGAAACCTTCATCTCACACATCAAGACTCATTTGAGTCGATGTCTTGCCTAAGAATAACTATATATCTAGCACCAAGGGAGAGGGTAGGATGCTCACCTCTTTTCCAGCGGTTCCACCATTTTCGGCCATGGATCTTGTCATTCTTCTCGTCGGAATCCCTTTTCCTTGGCGACGGTAGCGATTCCTCATGGAGTTTGATTGGCTCCAGCAAGTTCTTCCCTCCTACAAAAGTTTTATCCAGAAGATGTGGCTTGGAAGAGAATGAAAATGGCTAGGGTTTCATTTTTCCTTTTTATTCAAAAGTGACACGGGTAGGGACACTCTCGTGTCCTTACCGTGTCCTGCTCGGGCAAAATGTCGTCAACGGTTCAACTGCCGCTTCGTGCACATACACTGGTACTGACACGCCCGTGTCTATAACCGTGTCTAGGTGACACGGCCGTGGTTCTGCCTGTGTCTATACTTGTGTCCTGCTCGGGACACATTTCGTCGATCTTGCCTCGACGGACACGGGTAGGGACATGCACGTGTCTCTACCCGTGTCCATCTGTGGACAATCCTGATAAATGAACACGGGTAGAGACACGTACGTATCTCTACCCGTGTCCTTCTCGGGACAGACCTCTCGACACCATTTCCTTATCACTCAACGCCATGCCACTCAATGTCACGGCACACGGGTAGGGACACGCCCGTGTCTCTACCCGTGTCATAGTCAAAAAAGGCACTCAATGCCATTCTTAAGAACACCCAGCGCCACTTGAGTTCTAGCAGATGCACACCGGTAGGGACACACCCATTTCTCTACCTGTGTCCTACACATGCCAAACTTCTCTTTTCTCAACGAGTGCACGCCTAATTGCCTGCACTCTCTGATCCTAAATTAGCTCTCCTGACTCAAATGCATGCACAAGGGGCCTAGCGTGAATTGGGACGTTACATTACAGCCACTCCCCGTACAAGAAAGTTTCGCCCCAAAACTTTACACGCAACACTTCTATCAAGAAGGAAAAAAGAAATAGCCAAGCAAGAGCAATAATAGAAAAATGTAAAACATACCAGGCACAAGTCAGGGAAACAGATGAGGGTAAGCCTTCCTCATAGCCCACTCTAACTCCCATGTCGCGCTTTCCACACCCTGATTTCTCCACAAAACCCTAACTATAGGAATTGATTTCCTCCGCAACATGCGATCTTGAGCATCCAGAATGCGGACAGGCATCTCAACATAAGAAATATTTCGCTCTAACAAAGGCACATAATCCAAAACTTGCAGGTCGCTCAGCACACACTTCCGTAGCTGGCTCTGCTACTACCAAACTACTCTGCAAGTCGCAGCTCCCCACAGAAATATCCATCAAAAGAAATTCTTCCACTAATAGCTCGGCGGAGAGATTAAAAATCTTTCCCGTCTTCTGACTTAGGGAATCGGCCACCACATTAGCCTTGCCCGGATGGAACTAGATCTCAACATCGTAGTCAGCAACATACTCCAACCATCGCCGCTGGCGCAGATTCAATTCCTTCTAGGTGAAGACGTACTTTAGACTCTTATGATCGATAAAAATCTTGCACTGCACGCAATAAAGCAGATGTCTCCACAACTTTAGTGCATAAATCACGGCTGCAAACTCTAAATCATGCGTAGGGTAGTTCCTCTCATGAGTCTTTAGTTGCCTTGACCCATACGCAATAACTTTCCCGTCTTGCATCAACACACAACCAAGCCCAAAACGCGATGCATCCACATAAACATTATAATCCATGCACTCTGTAGACAGAGTCAAAATGGGAGCAGTGCACAATCTATCCTTGAGCTCTAGAAAAGCTTCCTCACACTTCTCGCTCAAAACAAAAGTCGCATTCTTCTGGGTCAATCTAGTCAAAGGTGCATCCAGGGTAGAAAAACCCTCCACAAACCTCCTGTAATAGCCAGCCAACCCTAGGAAGCTCCTAATCTCTTTGGGTGTGCTCGGCCAAATCCAATCCATCACAGCAGCTATCTTTTCTGGGTCAATGGAAATCCCACTCTTATTAACCACAAGGCCTAGAAATGAAACCTAAGGTATCCAAAACTCGCACTTGCTCAATTTGGTGAATAGCTTGTTGTCCCTCAAAGCAGATAAAACCAAACGCAGATTCTGGTCATGTTCCTCAGCATTACGGGAATAGATCAGAAAATCGTCGATAAACACGACCACGAACTTATCCAGAAAGTCCTTGAATACCCGGTTCATCATATCCATAAAGGCTGAGGGAGTGTTGGTCAAACCAAACGACATAACCAGAAATTCAAAATGCTCATGCCTAGATCGAAAAGCAGTGCGCAGAATGTCTGACTCGCGGATCCTGAGCTGATGGTAGCCGGAACAAGGATCAATCTTAGAAAATACCATGCTACCGCGCAACTGATCAAACAAATCGTCAATCCTTGGAAGAGGATACCTGTTCTTAATAGTAACCTTGTTCAACTCTCTATAGTCGATGCAAAGCCTCATCGATCCGTCTTTCTTCTTTACAAATAGAACAGGAGCACCCCAAGGAGACGAGCTCGGCCTTATAAAACCTTTCTCTAACAACTCATCCAGCTGGATACGCAACTCTTCCAGCTCACGCGGGGCCATCAGGTACAGCGCCTTCGCAATAGGACGCATACCTGGCTCTAAATCTATCACAAACTCAACATCTCTATCAGGTGGAAGACCAAGAAGATCGTCAGGAAAAACATCTGAAAACTCGCACACCACAAGAATCTCCTCCAAGCGTGGTACACTAACAACAGTCCCCACAACTGAGACCGAATAGGCAAAGCATTCGGAATCAAGCAGCTTCCGAACACATACCGCAGAAATGACTGGAGAATCCTGGCGCGGATCACCGTAAACACTCCCAGGCTGACCATTGTCCTTTACGAAGTCCAAGCGCTTACACTTGCACTAGATAACTGCATCATACCTGGACAACCAATCCATGCTTAGGATAACATCAAAGTCTTCCAGGTCGATCACCTTCATATCTTCCTTTACTATAAAATCCCTTAACACAATCGGACAATCCTGAATGCCCTGATCTGAAACCACAGAATCACCGGAAGGGAACTTGACGCAAAAGGCATCCCCAACTCAATCCAGATCCAAACAGTGTCGATCTATGAAGGCTCTAGCCACAAACGAGTGGGTAGCGCTGGATTGGAAGAGAACACGCGCCCAGCGGTTCTTTACCTAAATCTTCCTGAAATAACCTTAGTCGAAGTCTGAGCTTCCTCCGAAGAAATCACATTCAGATTTCCCTTGCCTTTATCCACCCACCGAGGCCATGGCAATGCCTGGAGTGGCACTGGCTGCAACACAAGCTAGAGTTGTGGGAACTAAGCCTTGATGTGCCCTTCTTGACTACTTAGAAAACAACTTCTTGCCTTCATCTTATCCTTTCCCAAGCAATGGGCAACATCATGCCCTGGCCGCTTACATGCAAAATATAATAAATCTTTCCTGGGAGCACCTTGAATTGCATGCACCTGCTCCTTCTTCTGAGCTCCTAACCTTGTGAAACATCTCTCAAAGGGGTGGCGTGACCGGCCACAAAATCTACAAACCTCCTTGCTCTTCTTTATTGAAATAGCACCGGGTACCTGAGGGCTCTTTCCTTCAACCGATTTCCTCTTAACTTTTCTCATCTACTGCCCTCTTTCCTTAGCATTCTCAATGTCCTCAACTTTCAAAGCAGATTCCACCACTCCTGCATAGCTCGTTGATCCATAAGAACTTGCTAACTGCTGGACATCACTTCTTAGGCCACCAAGAAAATGCTTAACTTGATATGCCTCGGAGCTTACCAAGCCGGGGCAAACCGACTCATTTTGCTGAACTCGATCTCATACTCACTAACTGTTAGCTGCCTCTGCTTCAAATGTAGGAAATCATTCATTAGGCGGTCGCACTCGACCGAAGGTAGAAACCCTTAGCAACAGTTCATTGAAGGTCTCCCAAGAGCATCCCTCTTTCAAGCTCTCCTTCTCTCTCAGCCACCAACTCTTCGCTTATCCCTTAAGCTGATTGGCGGAGATCATCACCCTTTAATCAGGGGTAACTCCATAATAGGAGAACATCTCCTCGATGGCTATAAGCCAATCGTCCAAAACAATAAAGTCTGCCTTTATATAGTAAGTAGGAGGTCTTACTCGTTGGAAGTGCGATATAAATGTCATCTCCAAGGGAAACACAACAGGAGGTACCATGAGACCCGGAGGAATTGGAACAGCTGCGCCTACAGCAGGGTCTGGCACTCTCGGAGGCTGTCTTGCCACAACTTCTAACATAGACTGGATCTGAGTCTGCATACCCCCTATCTGCCTAGATAAGGCTTCATTACTCTGCCGCAGACTTTCAATCAATGCCTCTCTTTGCGCTCCTGAATACTAACCCTCAGATTGGGGAGTCAGTCTCGTCGAAGGATGCCTCGCTATCCTATAATCGTATTAGCACTAATCAAAACCTAGCCCAACTGCTAGAACAAAACTACCCGGTACAAACAAACATACTTAAATATGAACTTCAACTGCTAACTTGCTCTGGGATTTTTACAATAATGATGTTATGCTTAACCTAGGATGGTTCACCACCATCATACTAACTCATGTGCTTAGACCTTGAATGCATGAATTTGTATTTCTTTTGACTCAAAACCATGTGTGTATATATGTCATCATGCAAATATTTAGCTTGGCACGTTGTGCTTATGCAATATTTTGTTATGCATGTTGTGTTATGCATTCTAAAAAAATGCCTTAATGCAAGCCATGAGCGATTGTACGCATGGCAATTTTAAGCATCCCATATTACATAACATTGCATGCAACGAAAAAAGAAAACGTGCTAATGGGCATTCATGTGGTGAAGTTATACATCCCATACAACATAACCCTCACATATTGCCACCTATGGTGGATCCATATACAAAAACATATTATGCATCCCATACTACATAATATGCCCCTGTATACTTCTATTCATGCTTATGAGTGTAGTGTTCATGCTTCAGCAAAGAAGTACTGATGACATATCGCTGTGTGTATGATATGACGCTAAACCACTAATGCTAGCAAGGGAGAGGTCGCCCGACCAATTATCAAGCAACCTCCCTCTGATACCAACTGTCATGACCGGCATTTTCTCAACAATTAAATCATATTAGTGAAAAATAAATGTGTCATGATTCCACGTCGTGCAGAGGATAACTACTGCACACGTTCAGGCAAAACTCCATACTCTATGTCTTTGAAGAAAATCATAATTTAATATGAAAGAAAACCAGTTAAATTTGATGGTCGTATCGCTCGGCACAGTGGATCAGCTAGTACAAATTTAAAAATATATTTATACGTAGCGGAAAATATTTTGGTTGGGTTGACATTCTAAATGAGCATGAGTATCCCCGAGGGACGACTCATGGTATGCACGACTCTAAATTTAATCTAATATAAAAATAGCCTTTACGTTACTTTGGAAAGTAGTTGCTTTAGTTTTATAAACATGACGTGCATGAGGTACCTATTGTAATGCTTTTAGGATTTAAAATACCTAACATGCAACCTAGCATAAATCATTACCAGAAAGCAAGTGAACAACCTCCAAATAGGCAAAAATAACAGTTTCAGTTCATACCCAGCATCACAAGTAAGCCACCAGTGGGCGTCAACAACCTGACACAAACCCACTGGTGAGTATGCATGTCTATACAGAAGGAAGAAAACTACCTCACAAGGATGAGGAACAACAATCTCACCTACCACGGAGGCCACAAGCAAGCTCCACAAGAAAACTAACCGCTCAACCGACTATAACCGGAACCTGAGGCATTCAAAGAAAGAATACCTCAGCAAGAATATAATAAAAAGAAGTGGAGCATTAGATTCATAAGTAATAAAAGAAGGGGTTTACCATCTTTGCAACAAAATGATATCGAAAAGAGTGGAAGGAAATAATCAAGACAGCAAAAAGAAACACTGTCTAAAGAGCAATCAAACATACCAAGTGCAAGAATGAATAACAACATGCTCTGCCAAACACCTACAGCAGTAACAAGGCAAACATATTCCAATATAAATAGCCATATGAAAGGAAAGGAGCTAACAATCCTAACTCTGTGAATTAATAGAAGTGGTAAAACCTTGGGTCCAGGTTGGTAGCCAAAAACAGCCCTCTTCCAAACAACCAGACCCAAAAATTCTCTAGGGTGAAAACAACCAGTGGCAGCTCGAGGGTCCACAGACCTAACCAAAACAGCCCAAACTAGGGCCTAACTGGTGGTGGCCACATCTCAACACACAAAAATTACCCCTTATAGAGCCACCAGAAAAACAACATGCCATAATCCACGATTCGGCATCCAAAAACTAGCCGAAAACACAACCCCAGACCGAAATAAAACCCACACTAACCAACTCCGGAGAAAAAGACCACCCTAAGGAAAAAAGTGTCGAGTCCACTCCACGCCACATTGAGTGAGTACTACTCACTCAATGCCAAACACTAAGCATAGAAGGCGTCGAGTCCACTCAATGCCGCGTTGATTGATTACCATTCACTCAATGCCAAAATCTAAGCAGGGAAGGCGTCGAGTCTACTCGACTCCGCGTTGAGTGAGATCTACTCACTCAACTCCAAAAGACTTAGCCGCAAAATCTAACTGGATGACGGCGTTGAGTGAGTTCAGTTCACTCAATGCTGTCAATGCTCAATAGCCGATGGCGTTGAGTGACTTCACCACACTCCACGCTTTTGACTTGGAAGAAAAACATCGCCAGACTAGATGGCGTTGAGTGAGCTCAACTCACTCAATGCCAAAAGACTTAGATAAAAACAAATCCCTGACTAGACGGTATTCAGTGAGCTCAACTCACTCAATGCCAAAAGTCCGGCAAGACGGCGTTGAGTGAGCGCAACTCACTCAACGCCAAAGGCAGATGGCGTTGGGTGAGCTCAACTCACTCAACGCTGTGAACGCATTTGGACTTAGACTCTAGACCAAACAGCTAGGCATTGAGTGTGTCCACCACACTCAACGCTTTTGCACTTAGCCTACAAAATGAACTTCTGCCCTAAGCTAACACTCAACGCCTGCTCACAGAGAGTTGGCAAAAATAATTTCTACCCCTCCTACCCGGCTACAGCTACCACACACTCTAGGCCTAAACCAACCAGCTAAGATTCTACCTCCAGCAACTCACCTGGACAACAAACAGTAACTAAGTAGAGAGAGAATAAATTAAAACTGGACAAGATCGAGCAAGATCTAGCTGGGATGAAAACTGCAGCAACCCTAGCTTCTAGGAAAAATAAAGAATGAGATACTATAATAAGATTAATTGGATTAAAATCAAGGTTGGCAAGGGCAAAGAACGTCACTTGCCTCTACCTCCAGGAAACAACAGCTTCCTTCCAAAATTCGGCACCGGCGGCAAGATCAGCCACCTAAGAGGCAAACCTGATGATTTTAGAGGAAGAAGAACAAACCCTAAAAACCCTAGCTAACAAAGACAACCCTAAAACAAGAAATGCATACCTAGGGAGGAAGATCTGGGTGAGAGCAGTCCAAATCTGCCCTTACCCGAGAAAAACGAGCTCTAAACCTCCAGCAATCGCCGGCCAGATCTCCATCACTTCCGTCGCCCGATGCCTTCCACTGGAAGCTAGCAGATGGCTTGGGAAAGGAGAAATGAGGAGATGAAAACCCAGCCGACCCTATTTATCTACCCCCCACCCACTCACTCGGCCATAGCTTAATAAAATAATCCCAAAACTATGAAAGCTCGGCCATTAGCAGCAAAATAAATCCAGCCACTAATATATATATAAATAGCATATATACTTATACATATAAGAACAGCTAGCTGCTAGCTCACAAAAATCAGCCACTAAACAACAGCTATCAACACACCAAAAAAAAGAACAGCTTAAATAAGCTCCAACACTCAAGCTTAAACCCAAGCTCAAACACACAAATATATATATATATATACATATATATATAACCAGCTAACAATATTCACCTAAATTAAGCCAAACAAAAATCGGCAACCTGCTATAACTAAGCACTGCCACTTAGCCCAACATAGCAACAACAAAAGCTTGGTAACACACTACCAGCTAACATAAAAAACGTCGAAATGATGCGAAAACAAACAATCTAAGAATTCGACGAAACTCGCACCGTAGCTAAACACCCATGCTACGAAAACAACAGCGAAGTCGAAAACAACAACCGACGATAAAAACTCGGGTTAACACCTTTTGAATGCCAAAGCACAAGCATTCCCTGAGAGGCTCCGCCGAGTCACCAAAACAGACTCTGGCTAGCTAGGGAACCTTGCAAACAGGCTATAAACAAGCCGCTCAAGAACCTAAAGAGCTAAGACCACGCTCTAACAACGGCAAAAAGTCCGGAAATGCGTCAACGAACTGCCAAACAAGGATTATACAAATCACAAAAAAACCGGGGCGTTACACCCTCTCCTCCCACGGGCACCGTATCACTGTCAGCATCTCGAACATGATATCAAGCCAATCTTCCCTCTGTACTTTTGACTCCGTCCCCATGTAAGATGAGGGAGAGAGTCCTGGGAAGATACTCAACCAATTGGCCCCCGAGTTCAGGTGCGGTGCCGGAGCCTGTTGGGCCCTGAAAGCCTCCAGAATGGCCGTCAAATTCTACCCCATCTCCGACTGTAGAAATGGAGTGAGAGTCAGGGGAGGTGGTGCAACATCCGGAGTTTTCTTAGCTCCGCCCTGTGGTGTAGGATGTGTCGGGGGTTGCATAACGAAGGCCAATTATAAGAAATTTCACCTAACCTAGTCAAAAGTAGACAATTACATGAGATCCCCCATATGGGCACACCATAGCTTCAACTGTTTAGTTTGTCCCCAAACTAAACTCGAGCGGGGGTGACTTAGGGTTAGTGGACTTCTACTTTTTCGATCGAGGTTTGCTCTGATACCAGTTTGTAAGACCCCATTTTTTCCTTAAACCACCAGGGTCTTATGCCCAGAACCGCCGCTTTGCAGTAACACCAACACACCCGGGAAGGTCGTCACTATAAAATGTCGATCTTATCGTCCATACCGATCATAAAAAAAGTAGAATAAGTAAACATGTGTATAGTAAAACTCAATACTAGTCCACAAAAATCACATATATATGATTAAATCTCCACGAAGGGAGAGTCCACAGAAAAGAATAAGCAAAGTACTAAAGAGAGCTCCTGCCCGATACAACAAGATCCTCACTACAAGTCACTCAACACGGAAGCAAATCTATAATAACTACTAATGATTGGGACTCACAGTCCATACTGGCTGGACTCTAGTACTAGACTATAACGCCCCGAAACTCATAAGAGAAACAGACAATGCTTTGAGGAGAGTTTGGACCTTGGTAAGGGTCACACGGCCTGGGACACGGGCGTGTCCCAGGGCCGTGTCATGCTCGGAATTGACGACTCACTGAGTGGTCGACAAAAATGCAGGCGTCGAGTGTCAAGACAGGGAACACGACCTGAGACACGGGCGTGTCAGAGGCCGTGTCCTGCTCGGGCAGTTTGTTGGTTTGTGCTGAGGGAGTTACACGGCTTAGGACACGAGCGTATCCCAGGGCGTGTCTAGCACACGGCATATGACACGGGCGTGTCATATGGTCGTGTCATGCTCGGGATGTGTTTTGACCCGTGTCGTTTGAGGCACACGACCCGTGATACGGGCGTGTCACTTGGAACACGGGCGTGTTCTAAGACATGTCACAGGTCGTGTCATGGTCGGGATTTTCCCAAATGAAAGCGATTGAGTTACACGGCCTTAGACACGGGCGTATCGCAAGCCATTTTTGTCCCAGGAAGTTCATTTTCAGGGCGAATTGTGGTCGTCCGTTTCCTTATTTTTTGATCCGATGGTTCAGGCTTTTTCCATCTTAGGGTTAAGGCCGGTTTTGGGGTGGAAAGCTCTCATTCTCTTGAGTTCTATCTCTTTCTCACTTCTAGAGAGAGTGGAGGGCAAGGAGAAAAAAGGAAGAAAGATCCGGTCACCGGAGGACATTCGGAGTGCCAAATTGCAAATCGAGTCCAGATCTACGGAGGCGAGATCATCACGGTTCTTTTCATCCGAGTAGATTTCCATGGCGCCGAAGAGGAATGATAGGGTAACGATTCTCTACTTGAGCATGTGAAGCTCTTCTTCTTTTGCATAGGGAAAACCCCCTCCCGCGAGTGTGCGGCGAGTTTGCGATGTTCCTTGGGGTAGATATGTAAAGTCCCACTTGTTTGCATTTAGACTCCGAAATCAAGAAACAGACATAGGCATGGTGTGTGAAGCCTACCCGGACAAGTTGGTCTGGATCGGTGATGTTTTACTATGCATGTTTAGCCAGAGAAGACTCTGTGCCTTTAGTTGTTTCGGGTTTCTACTTTGTAGATTGCAGTAGGGATCCGTGGGGATTAACCCCAAGGCGCACCCAGAAAACTGGGCGGAAACGCATTTCTCCCATCTTGGCGGCCTGGGAGTCAGCTTTAAACATAACTGGGTTATGTGATTGTATAATCGAATTTGGGATCCGGCAAAGTTTGACCCGCGCGCTTGTCTTAAGTTTGACAGTGCGGTGTGAGCAACGGGCTTGTGGAACCGGACCCGGGCTATATGGTTTGGTGACATATACCGAAAAGCAGGGACTGGCAATTGACATAGTTGTGTGAGTCTAACGCTTATGCCAGACAGACTTTATTGCTCACGAGATTTTTTTCCAAGGGATGGTGGTGAGACCGCGGTTTTGACCAGGTTCACAAAGTTAGTGCCCTGAAAGCATGGGGTGTGTGGCCATATTAGCCTGCACCTGTGATGTTGTGTTTATTCACTATATTGCTTGTTATGCTAACAAGTGTAGGGAAGGAGCTTTGTCATCCCGAGTTTGGGGGCGAAATTATTATAATTTGTTCTGCTTTAGCTGACCGTTATTCTTGTTTGCCACCATTGCAGTGAATTATGCTTGCAGGTGCTGCGGAGCCGAGCGACAAATAGCGGGCCAAAGCCCAAGTTGCTGAGCCGGCCCTCGAAGGCCTTGTTTGTTTTCTTGTTTAAATTATGTGTGGCCGGCCTGCGAGCCGAAGTTTGTAAGACACTATTTAAATTTGGTGAACTATTGTAAGGCCATAAGGCCAGTACTTTTGTGTATTTTGTAGTTCATTCCTACTGGGTTATGTTAGTGGACATTCGTGCTTGTGGTTGGGTTCTTGCTTTTCATCTTAATAATTGCTTCCGCTAGATGCTCTGTGTAGGACGTGTGTTTTGGTTTAATGGTTTCATCTAGTAACTAGCCGGTCTGTCCGTGGTATTTGGCGCCGGGCCCCGGCCGGACCTACTGTTATATGCTATGTGACGGATATGGGCGTTACAATTTGGTATCAGACTACCGATTTTGGTCAAACTTAAATGAATTCATGGGCTAATTCACTTTAAAGGGTGGTGAGCACATGTGTGTGCGTCATCGTTATAACATGAAAAGAACCCATGAATGTCCACTTAGGAACGAAAATACACATGTTTGAGGAACCTGCGTGTTCCTATAATTGCTTTTTGCAATATTGTTTGGTCACCTAATAATGTTTTGTACGACTATAGGTGACCAGGAGTGGTGCGGGGTCGTCGGAACGTCTGGGTTTTGAGGCAAGTAGCGCACCAAATGATGCGCCGACAACACCTCCTTCGACTGAGACCATACGATTGGTAGCGGAGGTAGTATTTGCGATGATTAACGCGAAGCTTGCGAGACAGGTACAACAGCCTGTCCCTTCTATGGAGCAAGTACCGCTCCAAGCAGTGGAGCCAACGAGAGTGGAGCAGGTTGTAGTGGAGCCAGTGTTGCCTAGGAGAGAAACGAAGAAATAGCTTAAGTATGTTATGGGCTTCAATCCTCCAGTGTTCTCGGGGACGGGAACCCCAACCCAAGCGGAGGATTGGCTCTCTAGAGTTAAGAGAGTAATGATAGCTACAGAGATGGAAGAGTGGCAGAAGACCACAATTGCCACGTTCTTGTTGGATGGTGATGAAAGATTATGGTGGGAAGGCTTGGAGTTACACCATCTGAGGGGTAGGCAGCTTACTAACGTCTCGATAAAAGAGTTTTTGAGACTGTTCTTGGCTCGATACCTCCCCTCGGCTCAGAGGATAGCAAAGGAAAATGAGTTCCTGAAGCTGGTGCAAGGTGAGAGTAGCGTGGATGAATATCTCCACGAGTTAACTCGCTTAAGTCGGTATGCAAGCGCTACCTTCGCTGATGAGGAGAGAAAGACATGAAGAATGTACAGGAAAAGAAGGACTCTAGTGGTAGGAAGTTAGAGTTCAAGGTGTCGATTTGAAAGTCTGGTTTTCGAAGGTGGAATAAGAAGGCAAGGACGACGGGTCCAGCCCCTTGTTCGGGTGCCTCGGGGGCAACTACCAACCGAACCCCGGGCATTTGTTTTACTTGTGGGAAGACGGGGAACTTTGCCCGTGACTGTTGGAGGGAACGTCCAAAGTCCAAGAGGAAGCAGGGAGCAATTTACGAGGAAAAGGGCAAGGTGATGGAGTCAACCACATCCCATTATGCTCCAACTTAACCAAGAGTCCACAATCTGGGCCAGCAGGAGGCCATCAAACAAGCGGATGTGGTGACAGGTACGATTTAAATTTATAGCAAGTTAGCTTTAAATACTGTTACCTAGTGCTTGTTAGCTTATTACTGTTTGTATAGGCTTTGTTCATATTTGAGATTGTCTGGCAATGTCACTATTCGATACGGGAGCTTCGCACTCCTTTTTGTCCGAAGGTTTCATATCGCGCATAGGAGTCCCTTCTTTGATGGCGAAGGACAAATTGGACGTGTTTCTGCCGAATGGGTGTTCTTTATGTGCGGATAGAGTATGTGTCGTAAAGATTTGTATTGGAAGTCAGGAGTTCGACTTACTAGCGTCGTTACTGCCGCTAGTAGAGTTCGACTTCATTTTCGGTATGGACTGGCTTTCAGAGCAGAAGGCATGCATAGATTGCAACTGTAAGGAAGTCAAGCTGGGTATTGGGCGGGAGACAATTTTTGGGGGATTGAAGGGGTCGAGCAAGACTTTAATGTCTGCTCTTCAGGTGGTTAAGGTAGTCTGTGCTGGTGTAGAGCTATTCTTCACGTTAGTTTTGGCTATAAAGCCTAAACCCACTTTGGGTAGTATCCCAGTAGTGTGTGAGTACCCTGACGTGTTCCCGGACAATCTTCCCGGAGCCCCACCTCAGCGGGAGATTGATTTCATAATTGAGTTAGTGCCAGGTGCCAAACCTATGTCACGCTCTCCTTATAGGTTGGCGCCTAAGGAGATGGCGGAGCTAAAGGTTCAACTAGAGGAGTTGTTGGAGCAGGGCTATGTGTGTCCAAGTTAGTCACCTTGGAGTGCACCGGTCCTTTTCGTTAAGAAGAAGGACGGAAGTTTGCGGCTCTGTATTAACTATAGAGAGCTGAACAAGTTAACGGAAAAGAACAAGTACCCGATCCCAAGAATTGATGATCTTTTTGATCAGTTAGTTGGGTCATCGGTATACTCAAAATTGGATCTTAAGTCCGGTTACAATCAGCTAAGGATAAGGGAGAGTGATATCCCAAAGACAGCATTCAGCACAAGGTATGGGAATTTTGAGTTTATGGTCATTCCGTTCGGGCTGACTAATGCGCAATCTGTGTTCATGGATCTGATGAATAGAACATTCAGGGAGTACTTAGACAATTTTATGATCGTCTTTATCGATAACATATTGGTGTACTCGTTGTGCGAAGAAGATCACTTCAAGCATCTGCATTTGATTTTGGAGACACTGAGTAGGAACGAACTATTCACAAAGTTCTCCAAATGTAAGTTTGGTTATCCTCAGTGGAGTTCCTTAGTCACATAGTCAGTGGAGAAGGGATTGCGGTGGATCTGGCGAAGATAGTTGTGATACGTGAGTGGCCTGTGTTGTCTATGGTAGTGAATTTCTGGAGTTTTCTGGGGCTTGCTGGCTATTACAGGAGCTTCATAGAGAACTTCTCGTTGATAGCGTTGCCTCTCACAACGTAGACAAAGAAAGATCAGAAGTTTGTTTGGACGCAGGAGTGCGTACAAGCTTTTGAAGAGTTGAAGAGTCGGTTAACCACGGTGCCAGTGCTTAGTTCATCGAGTGGAACCGAAGGCTTTGAGATCTACAGCGATGCTTCGGGCAGTTGTAACGCCCCCGAATTTTCGATGATTTATTTTAAATCCTTTTTCGGCGTTACGTTGACGTTTTCCGTCTCGAGCCGTTGTTAGAGTACCTCGTTAGGTGTTCTTAGAGGTTTAGCCTGGTTGCGGGTTTCCCCAGCTAGCCGGTGTCTGTTTTGGAGACCCGGTTGAGCCTTTCAGGGAATTCTCGTGTTTGGCTTCGGGCGAGGTTAGCTCGAGTTTTGTTCGTCGGAAGTCGCTTTTGACTTCGCCGTTGTTCCCGTAGCCCGAGTATTTAGCTACGGCGCGAGTTTGGTCGAATCCCGAGAACGTTAAGTTTCGCGTCATTTTTGGCGGACGATAATTAGCGAGCCGTCATTTATGCGAGCGTGTATTCTGATTTACGCGTGTGTAGCATAGCCTGTGTATTGGGCGTGCCGGTGCGTAAATGCACATGTACGTGTACGTGATTACGCATATATGCGTGTTGATTTATGTATGCGTATTCGTGCGTTTTTGTGTGTGTTTATATATATGAGAGGAGATATATATATAAGTGGTTGTAATTGGTGTGGTTAGTTGTTTTCTTAGTTAATTAGGAGTTATAAATTAGTATATTAGGTTATGATAATTAATTACTTAAGTAAGTTAGTTTAGATTTCATTAGGTTATAATTAATTAGGTAGTATTTCGGTTTAGGTATTATAAATAATTATTAGATTAGGTTTCTTTTCTTATTTAGTTAGGTTTTTTTGTTCTTTCCCATTACCCGACCCCCCTCCAGCAAAGCAAAACCGCAGCCTTCTCCCTCCTGTGCGAACTCCCGACCCGAGCGGAAGAAGAGAACGGCGAACCCTAGCCGGCCGTTCCGCCGCCCGCCGCCGGCAGCCCCGGCCTCCCCTTCCCGATCCGAGCCCGGATTTGTGTTCCCCTCGCCGAGAGCTTCGAGCCGAGGTAACCTATTCGTCATTCCTCCTTGTTCTCCATTTGGATTTCGTTTTTGGATTCTTTTCTTGTTTTTGAGATATTCTTGTTCTTCTTTCATGTTTAGAATGCGATCTTAGGTTATCTTGGTGGTGTTGGTGATTTTGGGAGCTTCCGGAATTTTTGGGCGTCCGCCATAGCGCCGTTGTGCTGGCGAAATTTTTCGGTGATACGTGCGAGGCAAGTGCTTCCCCTCCTTTCGCCGTTTGGCCTCTCTTTTTCCCTCTATTGCATGTTAAATTCATTAGTAAATAGTTAATTTTGTCGTAATAACGATCCTCCTAACCCTAATCCCTATTGAATCGCGTTAGAAAATTAGGGTTATATTCCTCCCGCTAGTAGCCTCCGATTTAGGACGGCGTCGCGGTAGGTGTGTAGCGTAGATGTGGGTTAGCGTCGGGTTGAGTTTATGTTAGGCCTAGGTGTAGGTCTAGGGTTTGGGATTTTTTCCTAGTTTGCCTAATCGAGGCGTTTAGGTGTAATTGTGCACGCACGGCCTATGGTCGTGCGTCTTTTAATCGTGCGACCCGATGTCGGTGCTCGTACGCTAGGCTTAGAATCGAGTGAGTGTACTCACTCGCAGCGGCGTTGCGTAATCGCAACGACTAATCCCTTAGCGTTGATTTCTCCCCGAGTGTTTTGCTCGTGTATCGAGAGTCCCTTGTCGGCTGTTACTTTTCGAAGGCCGAATCGTGGGTTGTGGTCAGTAGTGGTGGTGGATGGCTCTTTTAGGGGTTGTGTGGCGTGATGTAGCCTTGACCACACTCTTTACCTTGACCCGAGTAGTTTCTGGGCAAGTGAGTGATGGGTCTTTTGTGCCTTCACGTGTCAACCCTTGAGCAATTTGTTGACTCGGAATTAGTGGTTGGGCGATTTGGAACGCTTTCAACCTGATTCCAAGTTTCTTGTTTTTGCTACTGCCGCCTCTCACAATTTAGGATGTTAGGCGTTTCTTCCGTAGGTGTTGCAGCATTTTTTTTGGCATCATGGCCATGTTGACTCTGCAGGTTTTTAGGCAGAGTAGTTGCTGTTTACCCGCACTTGGTGCAGGTTTGCTTTTCGCCCTTCCTTGGGCATTGTTGTTTTTACTCTTGTTTGTACTCTTTTTACCTTACTTTTTTTTAGCACTTGCATTCCTTTTTCCTTGCTCTGAGGTGTTCTATTTTCTTCTGAACGCCTCAGGTTCTGGGCAGTAGCCAGTAGGTGGCTTTGCTGTGGTGCTGTTGGAGGTTTCCTTTCTGTTGGCTGTTGAGACTCTCTTGAGTCATTGTGAGGTAGTTTTACTGCACTTTCTACAGACATACATACTTGCCAGTGGGTTCGTGTCAGCTGTTGGCGCCCCTGGTAGTTTTACCTTTTTGTACTAGATATGTTTTTCTTCTTACTGCTACCCTTTCTGGGAGATAGTCTATTTGCTCTGGGAAGTTTTATGTTAGGTTGCTAGCTATTTTAAAACTATAAAAGTAAAACTATATTATGTATATAAAGCATGATCAGCATGATTTCTAAAAAGAACTCACTTAACGTACTTTCATAGTTACGTATAACAAATGAATTTTCCTATATATGTATAAATTAAAACTAGAGTTTTGGTTCAGCGTAAGGGTCCTTCGGGATCACTTATGCGCTCATTTAGGATGTTGACATAAATGAAGTATTTTCCGCTACGTATAAAAATCAGTTTTGAAACCGTGGACTCTTTGGTCCACTGAGCCGAGGGATACGGCCCATAAATAAATCAAGTTTTTTATAATCAATAAAGTCATGATTTGAAAGGATTTGGAGTGTCGCCTGAACGTCGGCAGTTATCCCCTGCTCGACGTGGCATCACAGCGCGTAGATTTTCTCTTACTCTGATTTAATAAATAGTGAGAAAAATGCGGGTTGTGACAGTTGGTATCAGAGGGAGGTTGCTCGACAAGTTGGTCGGGCAACCTTTCCTTTGTTTGTGTTAGATGTTTAGAGTCATATCATACACACACCGACATGTCATCGGCACGTTTTGGCTGAAGCACGAACACTGCACTACACTCATAAGCATAACATGAAGTATACGGGGCATATTATGTATTTTACGATACATAATATGTGGTTGTATATGGATCCACCATAGGGGCAACATGCGAGGGTTATGTATTATGGGGTGCATAACCTCACCGCATGGATGCGAGTAGCACGTTTTCTTTTTAGTTGCATGAGAATGTTATGTAGTATGGGATGCATAACATTTTCATGTGTACTCCGCCATGGCATGCACTAGGGCCTTTTTTAGAATGCATAGCATAATCATGCATAGCATAACATCGCATAAGCACAACGCGCCAAGCTAAAGACGTGCAGGATGACATGTGTACACACATAATTTTTGAGTCAAAAATAATATAATTCATGCATTCCCGATCTAGGCACAAGAGTTAGTGTGATGGTGGTGAACCATCTTAGGCTAAGCATATCATTCCTTTTGTATTAAATAAAATAAAATCTCAGAGCAAGTATAGCAGCAGAAGATCATATTTATGTATGTATTGTCTGTACCTTTTGTCTAATCCTAGGAGTTTAGCTAAGTTCTGATCGTTTGTTGTGTTTTAATTTTCCTTATAGTATGCCACCGAAGCGTAGAGTGACGAGGTCGACTCCCCAGTCTGAGGGTGAGTCCTCCGGTGCTCAAAGTGATGCGTTGGTGGAAAGCCTGAGGCAGAGTAACGAGGCCTTATCAAGGCAGGTGGTGGAGTTGCAGGCCCAGATGCAGTCCTTTTTATCCGGAGCGGCGGGTCAGACTCCGGGAGTTCAGGACCCCGCCGTGGGTACAGCTGTTCTAGCCCCTCCTGCCCCCCCTGCTCCTCTCGTGCCTCCAGTGGTGGTGCCCCCCGGGATGGCTTTCATCTCCCAGTTTCAGCGGCTGCGACCTCCTACCTACGATGGTAAGGCGGACTTTATGGTACTGGATGACTGGATGATCACCATGGAGGAGATGTTCCATTACTCTGGGGTGACTGAGGACCAGAAGGTGATGTTAGCCGCCTACCAGCTGAAGGGGCTAGCGAAGGGCTGGTGGTTGCGAGAGAAGGAAGGCATGGTGGGAGGATGTACTTGGGCATCCTTCAAAGAGATCCTGATGAGGAAGTTTCTACCGTCAGTAGAGCGAGACAGGCTGATGAATGACTTTATTCATCTGAAGCAGAGGCAGCTCTCCGTCAGCGATTACGAGATTGAGTTTAGCAAACTCAGTCGCTTTGGTCCTAGCTTGGTGAGCTCCGAGGAGGACAGAGCAAAGCGTTTTCTGGGTGGCCTCAGGAGCGATGTCCAGCAGCTTGCGGTTGCTCATGGCGCAGTTACTTATGCGGGAGCAGTTGAGGCCGCTTTGAGGGTAGAGGCTATCGAGAACGCGAAGCAGCGTGGACAGCAGGCGAGAAGCGAGAAGAGGAGGTCAGTTGAGGAAAAGGGTCCCCAGGTTCTTGGTGCTGCTTCTGAGAAGAAGAGCAAGGTAGTGTGCAGTTTCTGTGGCCATCCGGGCCACCCAGCTGAGAGGTGCTTCAAGAAGGCAAGGGTCCAGAAGAAGGAGCATGTGCATGCTATCCAGGGTGCTCCTAGGAGGGATGTTCCTTGTCCTGTCTGCAAGCGACCCGGTCACGAGGCTGCTCAGTGCTGGTCCAGGGATCGTGTTTGCTACCAGTGTGGCCAGAAGGGCCATATTAAGTCGAGGTGCCCTCAGGTTCAGTCCGCTCTACATGCCGTTCCGCTCCAGGCTTTACCTCCGCCTCAGCCGGTGGACAAGGGTAAAGGGAAGCTGAATGTGGTATCTTCAGCGGAGGCTGAGACTTCGACGCAGGTCATTTCAGGTAACCCCCCCCCCCCCCTCGCTTGGCTTTCTCTTTTGTAGCAGTTTTAGTGTTGCTATTGTTTTGTTTATTGCTTGTGCGTTTATGGTTTTGTTTGTGTATAGGGAAATTTAAGGTAAGGAACCGCTGGGCCCGCGTTCTGTTTGACTCAGGTGCTACCCACTCCTTTGTGGCTAGGGCCTTTGTCGAGCGGTGCCAGTGGGTTCTTGATCGTGTTGGTGGTGCCTTTAGCGTCAAGTTCCCCTCGGGTGAATCCGTGATATCAGATCAGGGCATTCTGGACTGCCCTATTTTGTTGGGAGATTATCTGGCCAAGGCTGATCTAAAGGTTATAGACTTAGAGGATTTCGATGTCATCCTGGGTATGGACTGGTTGTCCCGATATGATGCAGTGATTCAGTGCAGGGGAAAGCGCTTGGATTTCAGGAAGGACAGCGGTCAGCCCGGGAGTGTTTTCGGTGATTCGCGTCGGGACTCTCCGGCGATTTCTGCGGTATGTGCTCAGAGGGTTTTTCCTACTGGTTGTTTTGCTTGTCTAGTCTCAGTGTTGGGGACTGTTAGCAGTGTGCCGCTTTTGGATGAGATTCCGGTTGCGCGAGAGTTTCCTGACGTGTTTCCTAGCGATCTTCCCGGTCTTCCTCCAGACAGGGATGTGGAGTTCGTGATTGATTTGGAGCCTGGTACGCGTCCGATTGCCAAGGCGCCGTATCGGATGGCCCCGCGAGAGCTGGAGGAGCTTCGTACTCAGCTTGATGAGTTATTGGAGAAGGGCTTCATAAGGCAAAGCTCGTCGCCCTGGGGTGCTCCGGTTCTCTTTGTGAAGAAGAAGGATGGTTCGATGCGCCTTTGTATCGACTATAGAGAGTTGAACAAAGTCACCATCAAGAACAGGTATCCACTGCCCAGAATCGACGACTTATTTGATCAGTTGCGTGGCAGTTCAGTATTTTCGAAGATAGACCTCCGTTCGGGTTACCATCAGCTTAGGATCCGAGAGTCGGATGTTCCACGGACGGCTTTCCGATCGAGGCATGGTCATTTCGAGTTCCTGGTCATGTCTTTTGGGCTAACCAATGCGCCTTCAGCATTTATGGACATGATGAACCGGGTGTTCAAGGACTTTCTGGACAAGTTTGTCGTCGTGTTCATTGACGACGTTCTGATTTATTCTCGGAATGCGGCGGAGCATGATCAGCATTTGCGGTTGGTGTTATCCGCCTTGAGGGATCATCAGTTGTATGCCAAGCTGAGCAAATGCGAGTTCTGGTTGTCTCAGGTTTCCTTCCTGGGTCATGCGGTGAACAAAGATGGTATTTCAGTGGACCCGGAGAAGATCTCGGCAGTGATGGATTGGCATAGGCCGAGCACACCCAAGGAGATCAGGAGTTTCTTGGGGTTGGCCGGCTATTATAGAAGATTCGTCGAGGGCTTTTCTACCTTGGCAGCGCCCTTGACAAAGCTGACGCAGAAGCATGCGGCGTTCGTTTGGAGTGATAAGTGCGAGGAGGCCTTTCTGGAGCTAAAGAGCAGGTTATGTTCTGCCCCTGTGTTGACCTTGCCGGCGGAGGGACAGGACTATGACGTTTATGTGGATGCCTCGCATGTTGGGCTCGGTGGCGTGTTGATGCAGGAGGGGAAGGTGATCGCTTATGGGTCTCGTCAGTTGAAGACTCACGAGCGAAATTACCCTACGCACGACCTCGAGTTCGCAGCGGTGATTTTCGCCCTGAAGCTGTGGAGACACTTACTTTATGGGGCCCAGTGCAGGATCTTTACCGATCATAAGAGCCTGAAGTACGTGTTCACTCAGAAGGAGCTGAATTTGCGCCAGCGGCGGTGGCTTGAGTATGTTGCTGATTACGATGTTGAGATTCAGTACCATCCGGGCAAGGCCAATGTGGTGGCCGACGCCTTGAGCCGGAAGACGGGGAAAGTCTTCAATCTCACCGCGGATCGTTTAGTGGAGGAGTTTCTATTGATGGATATCACCGCAGGACGCTGTGAGTTGCAGAGCAGTTTGGTAGTGGCAGAGCCGTCATGGATTTCTCTCACCAGATTGCATCAGAAAGAGGATCCGGATTTGTTGCACTTGTACCTCAGGGCTGAGAGGGGAGAGTTGCCAGATTTCTCCATCGACGAGGCGGGTACTTTGAAGTACCGCGGCAGGTTTTGCATCCCCGCAGTTGGAGACATCAGAGTTTTGGTTTGCAAAGAGGCTCACGGATCCAGTGTTTCCTACCACCCGGGATCTACGAAGATGTACCATGATCTGAAGCAGATCGCCTGGTGGTATGGGATGAAGGGTGATATAGCTCGTTTTGTCTCGGAGTGTTACACTTGCAGGCGGGTGAAGGCCGACCATGGGAGGCCTGGTGGCAAATTGGCACCTTTGGAGATCCCGACTTGGAAGTGGGAAAGCATCTCGATGGATTTCATCACAGGCTTACCGAGATCTCCGAGAGGGTTTGATTCTGTTTGGGTGATCGTGGACCGATTGACGAAGTGTGCGCACTTCGTACCTTATAAGATCGATTACTCGATGAAGAAGATTGCTGAGTTGTATTTGGATGAGGTCGTCAGATTGCACGGCGTTCCAGTTAGCATCGTTTCAGATCGAGACTCTCGGTTCACATCGCGTTTCTGGAGGAGTTTGCAGGAGGGTTTGGGCACTGATTTGATGTATTCCACAGCTTACCATCCGCAGACCAACGGGCAGACCGAGCGTGTGAATCAGATTGTGGAGGATATGATCAGGTGCTATATTCTTGATCATGGAGGTGCTTGGGATGAGCGTTTGCGGCTCATGGAATTTGCCTACAACAACAGCTACCAAGAGAGTCTACAGATGGCTCCCTTCGAGGCGTTGTATGGGAGGCGCTGCAGAACCCCTTTGTTTTGGGCCGAGGCCGGCGAGAGGCCTGTTTTGGGTCCTGATGCACTCGAAGAGATGGAGGTTTCCGTGAAGCTCATTCGGGAGAAGCTTCGAGTTGCCCAGGAGAGGTATGAGAAGAACGCCAATCGGCGTAGGTCCGATTTAGAGTTTTCAGTGGATGATTTAGTCTTCTTGAAGGTATCTCCGATGGTAGGAGTGAAGAGGTTTGGCAAGAATCGGAAGTTGGATCCGAGATTTGTGGGCCCGTTCAGGATTTTGGAGCGTATTGGTGTGGCTGCTTATAGGCTGGATCTGCCAGCTAGCTTCCCGGGGGTTCATAATGTCTTTCATGTGAGCCAGTTGCGGAAATGCGTGCGGAGCAGTGGGCAAGTCTTGGACGCTGTGCCCCAGTTGGAGCCCAATCTCTCGTATGTCGAGGTGCCGGTCCGCATCTTGGAAGCTCAAGCTCGAGTGTTGCGGACGAAGTCTATTCCTATGGTGAAGGTTCTTTGGAAGAATCAGGATTTGGAGAGCGCGACTTGGGAGCTAGAGTCGGCTATGAGGGAGGCTCACCCTCATTTGTTCCCCTGAGTTGTCGGGTACGTTCCCTTTCTAGTAGTTTGCTTCTTTCCTTCTATTGTAGAAGTAGTGTTCGCAAAGTTTCGGGGCGAAACTTTTTGTTAGGGGGAGTGACTGTAACGCCCCCGAATTTTCGATGATTTATTTTAAATCCTTTTTCGGCGTTACGTTGACGTTTTCCGTCTCGAGCCGTTGTTAGAGTACCTCGTTAGGTGTTCTTAGAGGTTTAGCCTGGTTGCGGGTTTCCCCAGCTAGCCGGTGTCTGTTTTGGAGACCCGGTTGAGCCTTTCAGGGAATTCTCGTGTTTGGCTTCGGGCGAGGTTAGCTCGAGTTTTGTTCGTCGGAAGTCGCTTTTGACTTCGCCGTTGTTCCCGTAGCCCGAGTATTTAGCTACGGCGCGAGTTTGGTCGAATCCCGAGAACGTTAAGTTTCGCGTCATTTTTGGCGGACGATAATTAGCGAGCCGTCATTTATGCGAGCGTGTATTCTGATTTACGCGTGTGTAGCATAGCCTGTGTATTGGGCGTGCCGGTGCGTAAATGCACATGTACGTGTGCGTGATTACGCATATATGCGTGTTGATTTATGTATGCGTATTCGTGCGTTTTTGTGTGTGTTTATATATATGAGAGGAGATATATATATAAGTGGTTGTAATTGGTGTGGTTAGTTGTTTTCTTAGTTAATTAGGAGTTATAAATTAGTATATTAGGTTATGATAATTAATTACTTAAGTAAGTTAGTTTAGATTTCATTAGGTTATAATTAATTAGGTAGTATTTCGGTTTAGGTATTATAAATAATTATTAGATTAGGTTTCTTTTCTTATTTAGTTAGGTTTTTTTGTTCTTTCCCATTACCCGACCCCCCTCCAGCAAAGCAAAACCGCAGCCTTCTCCCTCCTGTGCGAACTCCCGACCCGAGCGGAAGAAGAGAACGGCGAACCCTAGCCGGCCGTTCCGCCGCCCGCCGCCGGCAGCCCCGGCCTCCCCTTCCCGATCCGAGCCCGGATTTGTGTTCCCCTCGCCGAGAGCTTCGAGCCGAGGTAACCTATTCGTCATTCCTCCTTGTTCTCCATTTGGATTTCGTTTTTGGATTCTTTTCTTGTTTTTGAGATATTCTTGTTCTTCTTTCATGTTTAGAATGCGATCTTAGGTTATCTTGGTGGTGTTGGTGATTTTGGGAGCTTCCGGAATTTTTGGGCGTCCGCCATAGCGCCGTTGTGCTGGCGAAATTTTTCGGTGATACGTGCGAGGCAAGTGCTTCCCCTCCTTTCGCCGTTTGGCCTCTCTTTTTCCCTCTATTGCATGTTAAATTCATTAGTAAATAGTTAATTTTGTCGTAATAACGATCCTCCTAACCCTAATCCCTATTGAATCGCGTTAGAAAATTAGGGTTATATTCCTCCCGCTAGTAGCCTCCGATTTAGGACGGCGTCGCGGTAGGTGTGTAGCGTAGATGTGGGTTAGCGTCGGGTTGAGTTTATGTTAGGCCTAGGTGTAGGTCTAGGGTTTGGGATTTTTTCCTAGTTTGCCTAATCGAGGCGTTTAGGTGTAATTGTGCACGCACGGCCTATGGTCGTGCGTCTTTTAATCGTGCGACCCGATGTCGGTGCTCGTACGCTAGGCTTAGAATCGAGTGAGTGTACTCACTCGCAGCGGCGTTGCGTAATCGCAACGACTAATCCCTTAGCGTTGATTTCTCCCCGAGTGTTTTGCTCGTGTATCGAGAGTCCCTTGTCGGCTGTTACTTTTCGAAGGCCGAATCGTGGGTTGTGGTCAGTAGTGGTGGTGGATGGCTCTTTTAGGGGTTGTGTGGCGTGATGTAGCCTTGACCACACTCTTTACCTTGACCCGAGTAGTTTCTGGGCAAGTGAGTGATGGGTCTTTTGTGCCTTCACGTGTCAACCCTTGAGCAATTTGTTGACTCGGAATTAGTGGTTGGGCGATTTGGAACGCTTTCAACCTGATTCCAAGTTTCTTGTTTTTGCTACTGCCGCCTCTCACAATTTAGGATGTTAGGCGTTTCTTCCGTAGGTGTTGCAGCATTTTTTTTGGCATCATGGCCATGTTGACTCTGCAGGTTTTTAGGCAGAGTAGTTGCTGTTTACCCGCACTTGGTGCAGGTTTGCTTTTCGCCCTTCCTTGGGCATTGTTGTTTTTACTCTTGTTTGTACTCTTTTTACCTTACTTTTTTTTTAGCACTTGCATTCCTTTTTCCTTGCTCTGAGGTGTTCTATTTTCTTCTGAACGCCTCAGGTTCTGGGCAGTAGCCAGTAGGTGGCTTTGCTGTGGTGCTGTTGGAGGTTTCCTTTCTGTTGGCTGTTGAGACTCTCTTGAGTCATTGTGAGGTAGTTTTACTGCACTTTCTACAGACATACATACTTGCCAGTGGGTTCGTGTCAGCTGTTGGCGCCCCTGGTAGTTTTACCTTTTTGTACTAGATATGTTTTTCTTCTTACTGCTACCCTTTCTGGGAGATAGTCTATTTGCTCTGGGAAGTTTTATGTTAGGTTGCTAGCTATTTTAAAACTATAAAAGTAAAACTATATTATGTATATAAAGCATGATCAGCATGATTTCTAAAAAGAACTCACTTAACGTACTTTCATAGTTACGTATAACAAATGAATTTTCCTATATATGTATAAATTAAAACTAGAGTTTTGGTTCAGCGTAAGGGTCCTTCGGGATCACTTATGCGCTCATTTAGGATGTTGACATAAATGAAGTATTTTCCGCTACGTATAAAAATCAGTTTTGAAACCGTGGACTCTTTGGTCCACTGAGCCGAGGGATACGGCCCATAAATAAATCAAGTTTTTTATAATCAATAAAGTCATGATTTGAAAGGATTTGGAATGTCGCCTGAACGTCGGCAGTTATCCCCTGCTCGACGTGGCATCACAGCGCGTAGATTTTCTCTTACTCTGATTTAATAAATAGTGAGAAAAATGCGGGTTGTGACAGCAGTGGTTTGGGTTGTGTGCTGCTGCAGCATGGAAGTGTTATTGCGTATGGCTCACGTCAGTCGAAAGTGCACGAGAGGAATTATTCGGTCGACGATTTGGAGTTTGTGGCCGTGATTTTTGCGCTAAAGCTATGGAGGCACTATTTGTACGATGTAAAGGTCGATATTTATACCGACCACAAGAGCCTGAAATACCTGTTGGACAAGAAGGATCTGAACATGAGACAGCAGAGATGGATGGAGTTCCTGGGGGACTATACATTCAAAATTCATTATGTGCCCGGGAAAGGCAATGTAGTTGCGAATGCGTTTAGTCACAGGGCTCCTGCCCAAGCCAACTGGTTGTCGGTTCATGATGAGCGGTTATTCAGGAGTTGGAGGCGTTAGATATCTCTTGTGTTGACAAGCAAACTAGCGTCGAAGCGTTATTGAACTGGACGGAAGTCAGTATGATCTGGCTGATCGGATTCGGTAGGCTATGGATTTGGATTGCATCATGAAGAAAATCATGGATGCAGCTTCGGATGGGTCAAATTCACAATTTATAGTTGAAGATAGACTACTAAGGAAGGACAGTCGTTTGTACGTCCCAAACGTGGGTAATTTACGGGTGGAGTTGATGTACGAAGCTAATCATACCAAGTACTCAATTCACCCAGGGAGCACAAAGATGTGCCGAGATCTGAAGAAGTTATTCTGGTGGCCAGGACTCAAGAAGAATGTGGTACTGTATGTGTCAAAGTGTCAGACTTGCGCCTTACTGAAGGCAGAGTGCCAAAAGACAGGGGGTTTCTTGAAGTCTTTGCCTATTCCGGAGTGGAAGTTCGGCCACTTTTCGATGGTTTTTGTGTATGGTTTGCCAAGGTCACAGAATGGAAACGACACCATCTAGGTGATCGTAAATCGGCTGACAAAAGTATCGCACTTCATTTCGCATAGGAAGGATGATTCGGTGGAGAAACTGGCAAAGCTTTATGCGGATAACATTGTTAGACTATACGGTGTGCCCCGCAACATCGTGAGCGATAGAGATGGGCGTTTTACGTCCAATGACTGTAGGTTGGTGCAGCAAATGTTAGGAACTAAGTTGAAGTTCAGCACAGCCTTTCATCCACACACGGATGGGCAGACCGAGAGGGTCAACAGGACAATGGAGGACATGCTTCGCATGTGTGTCTTGGACTTCGGAAAGCAGTGGGAAGACCATCTGTATTTTGTGGAGTTTGCATACAACAACAGCTACCAAGCGAGCATACAAATGTCGCCCTTCGATGCCCTATATGGTAGAAAATGTCGCACGTCATTGTCGTGGTTAGAAACGGGTGAGGCAAGGTTGTACAAAAAGCAAGAGGTGGAAAGCGCCAATTCATTGGTACGAACCATTCGAGAGTGTTTGTTGATCGCTCAGGATATGCAGGCTAAATACTACAATGCCAAGTATTGGAACATGGAGTTCGCGGTTGGGGATTGGGTGTATCTAAAGATTAATCCGTTCAAGGGTGTTTCACGGGTACGACGCTTGAAGAAACTGAGCCCGAGATACCTTGGACCATTTGAGATTCTGGAGTGGATTGGTGAAGCGGCTTATCATCTAAAGCTATCGATGGAGTAGAGTGGTCTACACGACGTATTCCACATATCAGTGTTGCGGAAGGCAGTGCAAGAGCCTTCGCAGATCATCGTAGTTGATCAAGTATCGGTGGACGAAGGGTTAACGACAAGGGTCAAACCCATTCGTATTGAGGACTCTGGAGTTAAGCGACTTCGTAATAAGGAGATCAGGATGGTCAAAGTCTGTTGGGAAAATTGCGGTCGGGAGGAGCTCTCATGGGAACGGGAGCAGACCATGCTTGAGGAGTACCCAGAGTTATTACACTTAGGTACTGCTTTTGTTTTTTTGTATCTTTTCCTTTGGTAATTTTGTGGACAAAATTCTTTTAAGAGGGAGAGAGTTGTAACGCCCCGAAACTCAAAAGAGCAACGGGAAGCACATTGAGGTGAGTTTGGAACTTGGTAAGGTTCACACGGCCTGGGACACGGGCGTGTCCCAGGGCCGTGTCGTGCTCGGGATCGACGACTCACTTAGTGGTCGACGAAAATGGAGGAATCGAGTGTCGAGACAGGGAACACATCCTGAGACACGGGCATGTCAGAGGTCGTGTCCTGCTCAGGCAGTTTGTTGGTTTGTGCTGAGGGAGTTACACGGCCTGGGACACGGGCGTCCCAGGGCATGTCTAGCACACGACATGTGATACGGGCATGTCACATGGCCGTGTCGTGCTTGGGACGTGTTTGGTCCCGTGTCGTTTGAGGCACATGGCCCGTGATACGGGCGTGTCACTTGTAATACAGGCATGTTCTAAGCTGTGTCACAGGTCGTGTTATGGTCGGGATTTTCCCGAATGACGGCAAATGAGTTACACGGCCTTGGACATGGGTGTGTCGCAAGCCATGTTCGGCCCAAGAAGTTCATTTTCAGGGCGAATCCTGGCCGTCCGTTTCCTTATTTTGGGATCTGATGGTTCAGGCTTTTCCCATCTTAGGATTAAGGTCGGTTTTGGGGTGGAAAGCTCTCATTCTCTTGAGTTATATCTCTTTCTAACTTCTAGATAGAGGGGAGAGAAAGGAGGAAGAAGGAAGAAAGATCTGGTCACCGGAGGAGATTCAGAGCGCCAAATCGCAAACCGAGTCCAGATCTACAAAGGCGAGATCATCGCGGTGCTTTTCATCCGAGTAGATTTCCATGGCGCCGAAGAGGAATGCTAGGGTAACGATTCTTTACTTGAGCATGTGAAGCTCTTCTTCTTTTGCATAGGGAAAACCCGCTCCCGCGAGTCTGCGGCGAGTTTGCGGTGTTCCTTGGGGTAGATATGTAAAGTCCCCCTTATTTGCATTTAGAGTCCGAAATCGAGAAACAGACATAGGCATGGTGTGTGAAGCCTTCCCGGACAAGTTCGTATGGATCAGTAATATTTTACTATGCATGTTTAGCCGGAGAAGACTCCGTGCCTTTGGTTGTTTTCGGGTTTTTACGTGGTAGATTGCAGTAGGGATCCTTGGGGATTAACCCCAAGGCGCACCCAAAAAACTGGGCGGAAACGCATTTCTGTCATCTTGGCGGTCTGGGAGCCAGCTTTGAACATAACTGGGTTATGTGATTGCATTATCAAATTTGGGATCCAACGAATTTTGACCCGGGCGCTTGTCTTAAGTTTGATAGTGCAGTGTGAGCAACGAGCTTGTGGAACCGGACACGGGCTATGTGTTTTGGTGACAGATACCGGAAAGCAGGGACTGGTCATTGACATAGTTGTGCGAGTCTTAGGCTTATGCCGGACAAACTTTATTGCTCATGAAATTTTCAATCCAAGAGATGGTGGTGAGGCCGCGGTTTTTACCGGGTTCATCGAGTTAGTTCCCTGAGAGCACGGGGTGTGTGGTCGTGTGAGTCTTCACCTGTGATGTTGTGTTTATTCACTATATTGCTTGTTACGCTAATAAGTGAAGGGAAGGAGCTTTGCCTCCTCGAGTTTGCGGACGGAATCATTATAATTTCCTCAGCTTTAGCTTACCAATATTCTTGTTTGCCACCGTTGCGGTGAATTGTGCTTGTAGGTGCTGCGGAGCCGAGCGGCAAATAGCGGGCCAAAGCCCAAGTTTCTAAGCCGACCCTCAACGGCCTTGTTTGTTTTCTTGTTTAAATCATGTGTGGCCAGCCTTTGAGCCGAAGTTTGTAAGACACTATTTAAATTTGGTGAACTATTGTAAGGCCATAAGTCCCGTACTTTTGTGTATTTTGTAGTTCATTCCTACTGGGTTATGTTAGTGGACATTCGTGCTTGTGGCTGGGTTCTTGTTTTTCATCTTAATAATTGTTTCCGCTAGATGCTCTGTGTAGGACGTGTGTTTTTGTTGAATGGTTTCATCTAGTAACTCGTTGGTCTGTCCGTGGTATATGGCGTCGGGCCCCGGCCGGACCTACTGCTATATGCTATGTGACGGATAGGGGTGTTACATAGACTGCCCAATCTCATTGCGCACTGACCTCTAGGGCTGTGTCTCCTTGTTCAGCTCCACGATCCCCTAAAATGATTTGGTCAACGACCGTTAGTCTAAAAATACTAAGTCCTATCATCCCCCACCCCTCTCCCAATGGCTCCTAGGCACCGAGCGGGGAGGAGGAAAAGGAAGGTAATGAAGGTGGAGAGTAATAAAGTAAGTAGGTGATGGTAGAGCTAGTCTATCATGAATATATAATCACAACAAGTATAAGTAACCAGTAGTAGGTAAGCAGTAGTAGGAAGCAGTACAAATATACACAAGAACAAGTGAGCAAGTATAGTATTAAAGGTAAACTAAGTAACCATGACCTATAGGAATGCCCATACAAACCTATAGACCAAGGAAGCGTTTTACAAGGCCTATTGTATAAAGCGTCCCATACCACTTTATATAATAGGTGTAAGGGGTTATATGCAATGATGATGCTATGACATGCAAGTATGCCATGATGTGTGTTGGGTATTGTATCAACAATAACCCAGATTTGCATGAAGTCACCCTTGAACTAAGATGAATTAAGTTGTATTTGATATCCTTGTTTAAGTTGTGTGTTTGCAGACTATAATTGCTAAGTGTATACCAATATCAATCTATAGTGGGTCATGAACACAGGACCATATAGTGTAATCCCTCACTATGTGATCCAAGGTGTTGACTCAGGTGTAACCTCTCATTTGGGATACAGTTCATATTCAAGCACTAGGAGCATGGAATGAAGATTGGATTCTTGAAGAGAAAGATTTTCAAAAGTCCAAAATTTCTCTAAGTCCACTTCTCGAGAAGTTTATGATAGTTCTCGAGAAGTAGAGTTAGCAGAACTCGAGAAGTTCATCTAGTTCTCGAGAAGCCGAGACTAGTTCTCGAGAAACATCCTTATAGTTCTCGAGAAGGTCAGTCTAGGTTCTCGAGAAGTCCCAGCCTATATTTCTCGAGTAGTCAGAGACAGCCGCAAAAATTATTCTAAGTCCCTCTCTCGAGAAGTCCATTATAGTTCTCGAGAACTTAGTCTCTAGTTCTCGAGAAGTCAGCATAGTTCTCAAGTATACGGTTTGGCTTTCGAGTAATGGTTCTCGAGAAGTCTAGTTAGTTCTAGAGTAGCTTCACATAACTCTTAAGTAGATTCAACGCCTTTTGTTCTCGAGTACTAACTTAAGTCCACACAGTCTAGTTCTTGAGAAGTCAGCCTATTCTCGAGAACTCATTCATACTTCTCGAGAACTGCTGTCAAATTTTTCAGAAAATTTACTTAAGTCTAGATCGACAGGATTTTCAAATGAGACATCATGATTGGTCCACGTGTCGTCATTAATGTCAATTCTAACCGTTAGGGGAAATCCTATATAATGCCTTTTTATCAAGACTAACCCTAAGGGAAATTCGTACTGTCTATTATTGTGCATCGGCCGTCTCTCTCCAAGAACAAATTTACAGAAGCAACCGCCGCCGCTCAACGTGAAGATCGACACGACTGTTTTTGATCGAGTTAGACTTGTTGTTCAAGGAATCTTCGTCTTCTCCTTGATCGAGTAGGTCCTTAGTTTCTAAGGTCATATTTATAGAGGTTCTTCTTCAACAAATTCTGAAAAAGCTGACAAGTTCAGAAGAAGACCTAGAGTCAAATTTTTCTAGATCTGAGACAAATCTTTGTTTGTATTTCAAATCTCTTTTAATTTTGTAAGAGATTATTCTCCTAGTGTAGGAGCGTTGTTCTCCGAGTTGTAGGAAGTTTTCATCTTCCAAGTGTAGATCCCTTTGGATCGAGATTATAGGAACTTGGTTCCAAGATGTAGGATTGATTTTTAATCCGAGATAGTGGAGTAGTCGGATCTAGTGATTTACTAGATCGGTGTGGGAAAGTGGACGTACCCAAGGTTGGGGAACCACTATAAATCTTCTTGTCGTCTGTGATTGCTTGATTGTTTGTGCAAGTTCTTTTAAATTTTATATTCCTCAAATAGACACACAATTCACCTATTCACCTCCCTCTAGGTGATTTAGGTAGACAACTTAACACTTTCAATGTGATCATGCAAGTGCAACCCCCACACACACGACTCTATGCACACAGACCTTTAGTTCCCCCTTTCTGGATCCTAACCTCCCAGGATACCTACGTAGCCAATTGAAAGTGCAGGATAAGATCAATTCTAACTCTAGAGGGGGGTGAATAGAGTTATTTAAAATAATTTGGCAAATAAAAACTTGTGTGCAGATAAATTTTGTATTTACTTAGTGTATGGTGCTATAGCAAATAATCAGAGTAAAAAGAAATTCACAGCACAAAGCAAAACACAAAGATACAAGCAATCCAGACGACACAAGGAGCTATAGTGGTTCCCCAAATCTGGGTACATCCACTCTTCTATCACCCTTGATAGGAATCCACTTCAAGATGAGTTGATCAGGTGTCTTGAGCACCAGAGAGTTTTTGACCAGGTTCTCACAAACCAAAGAAGCTGATTTTGACCAGGTTTCAGCAAAACCAAAAGTAACTTTTGAAGGGAGTTAAAGCCCTGTACAGAAAGAAAAAGAAAAAGAATGATGTTGTCTTCTCTATCAACAAGTAGAGAGAAGCAAAAGTGGATCTGTAGTTGTTGTCAAAGCTCCCCCTGAGATCAAGAAGAGGTTCAGGAAGGAGAGCTCTGCACAAGGGTGACAGGTCTTCAAAAGATCTGATTTGCTCCAGCAAGAGATGATCCAAGAAGGTTGGAGAGTTGTGTCTGAAGCAATCAGAATTCCTGTGATCTTTCAAAACAATATCACACAGAGAAAGAAGCTGAAGTCCTGTGTATGTTCTTGTCTGTTCTGTATATCCAAGAAATTAATTATATATCTGGGTCTACTCCTTCCTTTTCTTTGATAGCCGTTGGAAGTCAGCATTAATTGCTTTCCTTAAATGTCCATGCCTCAAAGGAAATGACAGGCAGACATTCCTTAGAAAATTCCTTGAGCCATGCACCAGATATGCTGTAACGGCCAATAAATCTTCAGCATTAATTGTCTGACAGAGGGAATTTGAATTCCTATCCAAAACTGACGGAGGTCTGAAAAGCGTCGAGCTCACAATAAAACGTCGATCTGAGCACGACACACGTCGGCCAGAGAGTGTTTTCTGTAAGTAGAACTGGGTTCGACGGAACGTCGAGCGGAGGTCGACTCCACGTCGAGCTGAGGTCGACTCTGCGTCGAGCTGAGGTCGACTCAGCGTCGAGCTGAGATCGACTCAGCGTCGAGCTGAGATCGACTCTGCGTCGAGCAGAGGTCGACTCTACGTCGAGCTGAAGATTATTCTACCTAGCCTATGTGACCTTTATATTCAACAAGGAGGTCACAAACCAAAATCCCTAGAAGTATAGTCATCCTGGTCCAAATAGTAATAGGGTGTTCCAATAATCTCCCCCTATTTGGATTAGGATTACTATTTACATGAATTTTGGGATTCAAAGAAAGATAAAGCAGATACAATACACTATAATACAACCAGACATGACAGAATAAAAAGCAGCATATATAACATTATATAGCAGCACAAATGTTCAAATGTCCTGAGTCCAGCATATATAGAAAGAATTAAAGCATCTTACTTTACTTTCCCTTTGAGGCTTTGTCTTGATCACTCTTCTTGAAGATGATTTCTCTGTTTGGATTTGAAGCTTCCTTTTTAGATCTGTAATCATCAGCTGCACCTAAAGACTTTTGATCTCTTGCACTGGGTGGTACAGCTGCAGGATGGAGTTGCATGTATCTGTCTGAATCAAAGAATTTCTTAGACTTATATTTCTCCAATTCCTCTTTTCTTTGGTCTGACATTGTACTGATATGAGAGGTGTCCAGACCTTTTTCTCTAGCTTTATTAATCTCATTTAAAGCAGTCATTTCTGTCATTCTAGCTTTCCAGTAGGCTGGAGTTTTGGTGGGATCTTCAAAGGGTACAGCTGGTTCAAATCTGTTAGAGGAGAGTTCTTGAGAGGTAGTTGGGGTGAGGTCAGCTCTAGGTCTATAGGGATAGGGACCAGAGGTTGGATCAATGGCTCCTCCCCTTTGATAAGGTTGAGAACCTGATCTTCCTCTGGACTGTCTGCCCCTATAGTTTCCTCTTTGCTGACCTCCCCTTTGCTGACTGTCTCCTTGATATCTTCTAGCTTGATATGTCTTTCCATATAGAGCTGAAGGGGCTGGATTGGAAGATATACTAGCACCTGCACCTGCATCTGGAGGAGGTGGAGGTGGAGGCTGATGGACAGATTTGGATGGTCCTTCATTAAACTTTCTTTTCTTCTTCATTGCTTTTCTCTGATTTTGGGAGTACTGCATCTATGGCTCTGTGATTTCACAATTGTATTTGATATAGTAGGGAATGTCATGGTCTGTAGCTCTGGCAATTGGAACTCTTTTCAAAGCTTTTGATCTAGCTTTCCTCTTCCTTGCAATAGTTGCAGAGGAGTCATCAGAATCTGTAGCAAACTCATCTTCTGAACTTTGAGATTCTTCATATGGATCTATGTACTTCCTTTTAGAGATAGGAAAACTGATGGAGTCTGGAGCTGCTGAGGAGGAAACTGAAGGAAGAGCTGCTGTCAGAGGGGAGGAGGAGTCTACCACTGCATGAGAGAGCACAGCCTCAGGAGCCATAGAGACTAAAGAGGCTGGTTCCTGAAGGGCTTGGGAGACATGAGTCTCAACTGCATCAGGTGTCTCAATTGCTTCACCTAAAGTTTCAACAGCTGCTAACATTTCAATTTCATTATTAGTAGGAACCACTGCTACATCAGGAATCTTCTGAAAAGGGACAATAGCCCTGGACAGATCTTCTTGAATCTGAGCTGGAGGGGAGAAGCTCTGAACAGAAGCTGGAGGAGGAGCCTCAGATACTATCTGACCTTCTGCAACTGATACTGTCTCTGAGCATGTCTGAACAAACTGAACTGAAGAAGGAGGCAGCTCTTGTTCTGCTGACATCTCCCCCTGCCTAGAATCAGTGGTAGCTGACTCTAGGCCCCCAGAAGAAGGGCATGCCAACTGAGAGGAGAGGGAGGAGACAGAGGCAGAAAGAGTGCTCAGGGAAAGAATTAGAGGAGCCAGCTTGGCATCCAGGAGGGAGGAGAGCCTAGGGGACAGAAGATCAAAAATTTGATTGGCTAAGGGCAGGAGGGCTACTTGCTCAAGGGGAACTTGAGTAGAGGTAGATGGAGTAGCAGAAACTGTAAATGAGGAAGATGTTGAGGGAGGTGCAGACAGTGGAGGTGTAACTGGCTCATGGATGGAGGAAAAGAGTAGCTCTGAAAAAGTAGATGAATGGGGGAATTCATGAGGAGAGGAGGTAGAGGCATCCATGAAGGAGTCTTCATGCATGTCAAAAGAAAAGAGATCCTCATGAGGGGAGGAATCCAAGCTTATTGGAAGGAAAGTAGTGTGAGGTGGAAGGGAGGAGGCAATGGTAGAGATGGAGGAAGGTAGAGGTTGAGAGGATGAGATGACTGTGGTTGAGGGGATGAAAGAGGATGGGAGGGTGAGAGAGTCAGATGGCACAGTCCCTGCTTCTGGACCAGTGGACTGAGAGGGAGTGACCTCTACAGTCCTGGTGTCTGCAGAAGACTTCATTGCTGCTGCTGCCCTGGGATTCACAATTCTTCTGTCCCACTTGCCAATTAGGGCACATGTGAGCCTCTTGGAAGCATTGATGTGCTTCTTGGAGGACACAAGCAGTTGAGGGCAACAATGGTTGAGAATCAACCCAAGAACTCTTCCAAAGTGGACAGAGTTTTTATCCAATTTTTTCTTAATCAATTCAAACACAATCAGTCCCCAGTTGGGATGTTTCTTATCTATAAGTGCAGCCATAAGGCAGAACTGATGCCTAGTGATTGCATCATGTGTAGTCCTCTTTGCACAGATCACTTTGCCTGTAATGTCGGCTAATAACCTATATTCAATGGCTAGGTTAACTTTGAGGAGTTTAGAGGGGTTACCAGCAGCATGCCCCATCCTGTCCAGCATCAAGGCATACTCTTCCACAGATAGTTCTATGCCATCATCTCCAGCAGCAAAGTTGAAAACTTCTGTAATGATTTGAGGTGAGATGGCTACCTCATTTCCTGAAACTTTCCCAGTCAATGTATTGTTATCTGAAATAACTGCTGTAAGACTCCACTCTTTGATTTCTGACTCTGAGAGAGGGATCCTGGTTGACATAAAGTTAACCAGTTGCTGCTCCTTGAAGAGGTCCAGTATATCCAAAAAATATTGTGGAGATCCATCAAAAGAGTCGAAGTCGATATCGAATCCAGAATCGAACTTCATGGCCGCCAGAGCTCCTGCTGTGATCGCCATTTTCCTGCAAAAAGAATACCTTCCAAGATCAAGAGTAAGGAATTTGGAGGGAGAAAGCTTGAGCAGAAAGATATGAAAGCGCAACTGCGAACGATGATGAGAAAATGATTTTATACTTAGGGTTCGACGCAGAAAAGGAAAGAACGTCGAGCTCAGTTCGACGCTCTAAGGCTCTAGGAGAACTGAAACGACTCAACAGCGTCCAGCTTAGGTCGACGTTCGACGCTTTGGCTGAAGCTATACGTCGAGCTCAGGTCGACGTTGAACGAAGACGTCGACCGGGGAGAGAGAAACTCAAGAAGCCAGGGAGCTGTGAACTTAGTTCGACGCTGGAAGCTGAGTTCGACGTTCGACGCTTTTGAGGGCGACGGACCGTCGATCTCCGTTCGACGCAGCGTCGAGCTTAGTTCAGAGCTCAGAACAACCACTCAGACAGGAAATTTTAAAATGAAATTTTCCTATTCCTGTTAATTATGGGTTTCAAAATCTTGGAGTTTTAATTTATGCTGTCTCCATCTAGCATTCCCAACTGATTGAGGAAAAAGAAGTGCTTCTTTTCATCCAAGGGCTTGGTGAAGATATCTCCTCTCTGTAGTTCAGTGGAAATGTATTCTAGTGCAATTTTCTTCTTTTCTACATTATCCCTTAAGAAGTGATGTCTGATCTCTATGTGCTTGGTCCTACTATGAAGAACTGGATTTTGAGCAATAGATATTGCACTGGTATTATCACAAAAGATTTTAGACATCTCTAAGTTGTACCCATAGTCTAGGAGCTGGTTTTGAATCCACAAAATCTGTGAGCAACAACTACCTGCAGCCATGTATTCAGCTTCAGCAGTTGATGTGGACACAGAGGTTTGTTTCTTACAAAACCAGGAGACAAGTCTATCACCAAGGAATTGACAAGTTCCACTGGTGCTTTTCCTGTCTACTCTACATCCAGCATAATCAGAATCTGAAAATCCAGTTAGATCAAATCCTGAGTCATGTGGATACCAGAGACCTAGATTAGGACAGCTTTTTACATACCTAAGAATCCTCTTAACTAATGTGAGGTGGGACTCTCTAGGGCTTACTTGGAATCTAGCACAAATGCATGTGGCAAACATTATATCTGGTCTAGTGGCTGTTAGATAAAGTAATGAGCCAATGATTGCTCTATAGCTTGTCTGATCAACTGGTTTTCCAGATTCATCAGCATCTAAAACAGCATTTGTAGGCATAGGTGTTTTCATAGAGGATGCTTCAGACATTCCAAATTTCTTAACCAATTCTCTAGCATACTTGGTTTGAGAAATGAAAATGCCATCCACATGTTGTTTAACTTGCAATCCAAGAAAGAAAGCAAGCTCACCCATGCTACTCATTTCAAACTTTGAGTGCATAAGTTGTGAGAACTTTTTGCATAAGTTTGAATCTGTAGACCCAAATATGATATCGTCTACATAAACTTGTACTAGTAGGGTATGGGACCTATGGGTTCTAACAAAGAGAGTTTGGTCTACTCTACCCCTTTTAAAATCATTTTCCAACAAAAAACAAGCTAAGGTCTCATACCATGCTCTAGGAGCTTGCTTGAGACCATATAAAGCTTTATGCAGTTTAAAAACATGATCAGGAAAGGTTAGAGAGATAAAACCTGGAGGTTGCTTTACATAAACTTCTTCCTTGATGTCTCCATTGAGAAAGGCACTCTTGATATCCATCTGATATACCTTGAATCTCTTGTGAGCTGCATATGCAAGGAAGATTCTTATGGCCTCCAACCTTGCAACTGGTGCAAAGGTTTGGTCATAGTCAATTCCTTCTTCTTGGCAATATCCTTGTGCAACAAGTCTTGCCTTGTTTCTCATAATTATTCCTTGATCATCTAACTTGTTTCTGAATACCCATTTGGTTCCAACAATTTGCTGGTTCCTTGGTCTTGGTACTAATTCCCAAACTTTATTCCTTTCAAATTGATTCAACTCTTCCTGCATTGCAATGATCCAGTTTGAATCTTGCTCTGCATCTTGTATGGTTTGAGGCTCAATTTGAGAAAGGAAGCAGGTGTGCATAATATTTTGATTAACTTGATTCCTTGTTTGCACACCCACTGAGATATCTCCAATTACTTGTGAGATTGGGTGATCTCTTGTTGTTGCAAGATCAATAAGGGGTGTTGATGATGCACCAACCTGTGTTGTTGTTTCCTCTTATGGAACAACAACTGGTTCTTCAATTTGTTGGCCTTTTGAACTTTCCAAGACCTGAAATTCCTCTTCATTGTCACTGAGTTCAGTGTCTTGCTGAATTGGTGAAGGTAATGACCCTTTGTCTGTGATGGTAAGCTGCTTCAGATTTTCTGAAATTGAATGTTCCTGCAAATTGCTTATGGTAGAAGTCTCCTTCTCCTTATAAGACATGTTAGTTTCATCAAATGTAACATGCATGGATTCTTCAATTTTATTTGAGCACTTGTTAAAAAACCTATAAGCCTTGCTAGTCATGGAGTATCCCAGAAACACTCCTTCATCAGCTTTGGCTTCAAATTTAGCTAAGTATTTCTTGTCATTATTGTGAATGAAGCAAATGCAACCAAAAATTTTGAAATAATTCACTTTAGGTTTCTTCCCTTTGAGTAACTCATAGGGAGTCTTACCCTTTAGTTTATGTATCAGGCTTCTATTCAAAACATAGTTGGAGGTGTTCACTGCCTCTGCCCAAAAGGTTAGAGGAAGGTGAGCATCTGTCAACAATGTTGTGGCAGATTCAATAAGGGTTCTGTTTTTCCTTTCAACTACCCCATTTTGTTGAGGAGTTCTTGGAGCTGAGAAGGTGTGCCTGATACCTTCCTTCTGACAGAACTCTAGCATGAGAAGAGAATCAAACTCTGTCCCATGATCACTTCTGATCAGGGCAATGTGAGTATTGAACTCAATCTGTATGCCTTTGAGAAAATCTGTCAAAATCTTGAAGTTATCAGACTTCTTCCTCAGAAAGAACACCCAAGTGAATCTTGAGAAGTCATCTACAACTACTAAAGCATAAGATTTCCCTCCTAGGCTTTGTACATTAATTGGTCCAAAAAGGTCCATGTGCAATAAGTACAAGATTCTAGGTGAGTCACTCTTATTAAGTGACTTGAAACTGTTTTTAGTTTGCTTGCCTAACTGACAGGCCTTGCAAAGTCCTTCCTTCTTGTAGGGACCAGAAGGTAGTCCTCTAACAAGGTTGTCTTGGGATAACTTAGCAATGGTTCTAAGGTTCACATGTCCTAGTATTTTATGCCAAAGTTCATTAGGTTTGCTAAGGGAGTTAAATAAGCAAATATCTACTTTAGATGAATTGAAATCAACTAGATATATGTTATCTTGTCTATTACCAATTAAAACAATGTTGTTATTTAGTGCAATATTGCATGCTGAGTTGGTAAACCAAACCTGATAACCAGCATCACATAGCTGGCTGATGCTGATTAAGTTGTGCTTTAGTCCTTCCACATAGGCCACTTTCTTAAATGTGATTGACCCTATCATGACTTGGCCATAGCCTTTTGTTTGTCCAAAGTTTGAATCTCCAAAGATTACTTTGGGTCCATGTTTGGCTTTGAAGGACACAAGGTTCTCCTTGTTGCCAGTCATGTGCTTTGAGCACCCACTATCCAAGTACCACTGCTGGTTCTCACTTGGATGGGTCTTTACCTGCACATATAACAAATCAATTATTTTTGACCCAGTTTACCTTGGGCCTTTCTTGATATCCTTTAAATTCTGAAATAAAAGACATCTCAGGTTGACTCTTATAGCCTACAGGATGATATCTCCTAGGAGGTATTATCCATTCAGCATAAGGGTTAAAGTGATGAGATGTGGAGCTGGAATTGAATTTTGAATTAACCCCAGAGAGATGACTTTTGCTCTGAGCTTGGCTCGACGCACGTCGAGCTTCGGTCGACGGACTCTGGTGAGTGCGTCGAGCTCCATTCGACGGCGAAGGCTTGCTTTGTTCAGAGGGTAGAAGACGTCGACCTGAGTTCGACGTTTTCTTGCGATTACGTCGAGCTCTGGTCGACGTCCGTCGAGCTTCGTTCGACGCATCTTGTCCAGTTTCCTGGGTTAAGTCAGCATTCTTCCTAGCCACTATCAAGACTCCTTTACCTTTCTCACTGGTAAATTTGATTGGAGTTGTCAGCACTATGGGTTGGCTGGATGAAGCACCCAAGCCCAGTGAACCATTCAATCTTGAGTTCACTGTACTTGTGATGTCCATCAATTTGATACTTCTCCCATTAAGGGTTTCTTCAAATTGTTTGGCCTTAGATAGCTCACTTTTCAGTGAAGCTATCTCCTCCCCACACTGCTTCAACTCTTCTAAGAGTCTAAGATTATCTGAGTTAATGGATTTGAATTCAATTAATTGTTCACTTAGAGTTTAAATCAACTTTTGAGACTCAATCAAGTCAATGCACATAGATTTAAACTCAGATTTGAAATCATCAGAAGTAAAGTCAAATGAATCTATTACCTGATCCTCAGTAAGTTCCTGATCAGATGGGTAGTCAGCATCAGGCCCTGAATCAGTGTTCTTTTGAGATGCACTGATGGCCATCATACAGAATCCTTTTTCTTCTGCATCATCCTCATCATCACTAGAGCTGGATGATGAATCAGACTCATCAGAGTCACTCCAGGATTCAGCCACAAATCCTTTTCTGGTGTGCTTGTTGTTACTGGAGGAAGGCTTGTCATGGTATTTCCTTGACTCCTTATCCTTCCTTTTATCCTTTCTTTCCTTCTTGTCCCTTCTGTCCTTGTCTTGATTTTCTGGAAAGTTTGGGAAGATGTGTCCTGGTTTCCTGCAGCCAAAGCAGATAATATCTTTATTATTAGATCTGTCATACCTTGGCTTGTCTTTGTCTTTGGATGACCATCTTCTGAAGTTCTTTTTATTCAGCTTATTGAACCTTTTGACCAGTAGGCTCATAAGCTCTTCATTTCCCAACACCTTTTCTTTAGGTTCTTCTTCCTGTGCTTTGAAGGCAATGGTTTTCTCAACCTTTTCTGTTGGTGTGGATGTCTTCTGCTCTTCTTCTCTCTTCTTAATGAATTGCTCATAACTCTTGAGCTTTCCTAGAAGGGCTTCTGTGGATAACTCACAGACATTTCTTCCATCTTTAATTGACCAGATTCTTGAGTCCCAAGAGCTAGGGAAACAAGTCAGTATCTTGTCATTTATCTCAGTGAGAGATATGTCCTTCTCTAGTGATCTAAGCTCACTGATGATTAGGCTCAGTCTGTTGTACATGTCAGCAACTGACTCAGACTCTGCCTTTTTGAAGTTCTCATACTGGGTGATGAGGTAGGATCTCCTATCCTTTCTTTCATCTGCAGAACCTGATACAATTTCTGAAAGTTTTTCACAGATCTCTTTAGCAGTATTGCAATCAGCTACTTTCTGGAAAATGTCATCTGACATGGTTTGAGCCAAGATGTTCATGGCTTTAGCATCTGCTGCCTTCCACTTCTTTATGTCAGCATCAGTCCCTGAAGGAGGAGGAACAGCTGATGTACTTGTTCCTGTTGGAGGTCTTGGACAATCTGTCAACACAGAATTAAAAATGTCTTCATCAAAAGAGTTCATGTAAAGTCTAATCCTTGCCTTCCATAGTGCAAACTTAGATAGATTGCACATAGGAGGTCTGGTACTAGCAAAGTCCTTGTTTTATGCCATGAGTTTTAAAGATAAGTAAAACTAAGGAAAATAACCCTTTGAGAGAAATGATCTTATCAGGGATCTTTTGATCCAGGTGTTAGCCTGTATGAATGATCAACCTCCCTCTGATACCAATTGAAAGTGCAGGATAAGATCAATCCTAACTCTAGAGGGGGGTGAATAGAGTTATTTAAAATAATTTGGCAAATAAAAACTTGTGTGCAGATAAAATTTGTATTTACTTAGTGTATGGTGCTATAGCAAATAATCAGAGTAAAAAGAAATTCACAGCACAAAGCAAAACACAAAGAGACAAGCAATCCAGACGACACAAGGAGCTATAGTGGTTCCCCAAATCTGGGTACATCCACTCTTCTATCACCCTTGATAGGAATCCACTTCAAGATGAGTTGATCAGGTGTCTTGAGCACCAGAGAGTTTTTGACCAGGTTCTCACAAACCAAAGAAGCTGATTTTGACCAGGTTTCAGCAAAACCAAAAGTAACTTTTGAAGGGAGTTAAAACCCTGTACAGAAAGAAAAAGAAAAAGAATGATGTTGTCTTCTCTATCAACAAGCAGAGAGAAGCAAAAGTGGATCTGTAGTTGTTGTCAAAGCTCCCCCTGAGATCAAGAAGAGGTTCAGGAAGGAGAGCTCTGCACAAGGGTGACAGGTCTTCAAAAGATCTGATTTGCTCCAGCAAGAGATGATCCAAGAAGGTTGGAGAGTTGTGTCTGAAGCAATCAGAATTCCTGTGAGCTTTCAAAACAATATCACACAGAGAAAGAAGCTGAAGTCCTGTGTATGTTCTTGTCTGTTCTGTATATCCAAGAAATTAATTATATATCTGGGTCTACTCCTTCCTTTTCTTTGATAGCCGTTGGAAGTCAGCATTAATTGCTTTCCTTAAATGTCCATGCCTCAAAGGAAATGACAGGCAGACATTCCTTAGAAAATTCCTTGAGCCATTCACCAGATATGCTGTAACGGCCAATAAATCTTCAGCATTAATTGTCTGACAGAGGGAATTTGAATTCCTATCCAAAACTGACGGAGGTCTGAAAAGCGTCGAGCTCACAATAAAACGTCGATCTGAGCACGACACACGTCGGCCAGAGAGTGTTTTCTGTAAGTAGAACTGGGTTCGACGGAACGTCGAGCGGAGGTCGACTCCACGTCGAGCTGAGGTCGACTCTACGTCGAGCTGAGGTCGACTCAGCGTCGAGCTGAGATCGACTCAGCGTCGAGCTGAGATCGACTCTGCGTCGAGCAGAGGTCGACTCTACGTCGAGCTGAAGATTATTCTACCTAGCCTATGTGACCTTTATATTCAACAAGGAGGTCACAAACCAAAATCCCTAGAAGTATAGTCATCCTGGTCCAAATAGTAATAGGGTGTTCCAACATAGTGGCAAACGGAAGCGGTGGGTTGGGCCTCTCCCACATCTACACCGGTATCGCACTACCAGACAGACCTATCGTATGCCTCAACGCTAGTGCTGTAAGACCCCCTTTTTTTCTTTTTAAACATCGGGGTCTTAGGCCCAGGATCGCCGCTTTGCGGTGACACCTTCACGTACTGAAGGGTCGTTACCACAAGGCGCCGATTCTGCCTTCCAATTCGATCACAGAAAGATAGCACCATAATTGAACGGCAAGTCCACAGAAATCACATGTATAAGAATAAAAGTCTCCATGAAGGGAGTGTCCACAGAATAATATAAAAGGTACTGAAAGTAAGGGCTTATGCCCAGTACATCATAATCCTCACTACAGGTCACTCATGCGGAAGCAAACTAAAACATTTACTATATGTCGGGACTCACAGTCCCAGCTGTCTGAACTCCTGAGCTAGACTGCCCTATCTCCAAGCGAGCCGACCTCCGGGGCTGCTCCTCCATACTGGGCTCCACGATCCCCTAAATGATGTGGTCCGAAAACCGTTAGTCATAAAGACTAAGCCCTATCATCCCCTACCCCTTCCCCATTGGCTCCTAGGCACCGAGCGGGGAGGAAGAAAGGGAAGGACATGAAGGCGGAGATTTAAACAAAAGCAGGTGACAACGGACCTATGCTAGCAATTCTATAGTAAATATAACAGAAACAGAAAGTAGGAAAAGTAACCTTAACTTATGTGCGGAAGCACCTAAGCCAAGGGATCTTCTGTAAGGCTCCTATCGTATAAAGTGTCCCATACTACTTATACGTTGGGGTGTCGGTTATCAAACAGCGGCATATATATATATATATATATATATATATATATATATATATATATATATAATTTAACCTTAATTTATAAACTTGCTCATACAAGCTTATAGACCAAGGGGTCGTTTTGCAAGGCCTATTGTATAAGCGTCCCATTCCACTTATACATTGGGTGTCAGGTGTTAAATGAATCGATTATGCCATGACATGCTAGTGGGTATGATGAATCATGCAAGTGCAACACACACACCCGACTCTGTGTACACAGACCTTTAGTTCCCCCTTTCGGAGTCGTTACCTCCCAGGATACCTCCGTAGTGGAAAACGAAAGCGGTGGGTTGGGCCTCGCCCACCTCTAAACCAGTAAAGCACTACCAGTCAGACCTATCGTATGCCTCAACGCTTGGTGCATAAAGCAGACTCCTGCGTACTCTTGCCGGCTGGAGCACCGAACTTCTGTTGGCGAAGTGCTAACCACACTTGCCGAGTCAGCGTATTGGCATCGGTTCATCGATCCTCCAATACCGAAGACCCACCACCTTAATTTTCTTTCCCTTTTATACACATGCAAATTTAACGTATCAAACCAACCGAGCCAAAGCTCCCCGGACTATTTCGTCCGTCTCATAACCAATCGAGCCGAAGCTCCCCGGACTATTCTGTCCATCTCTTAACCAACCGAGCCGAAGCTCCCCGGACCATTCTATCTGTCTCTTAGCCAACCGAGCCGAAGATCCCATCAATCTTCCTGTGCTAACAGTGTTTGTGAAATGTGAGATCCTAATTACAAGGTTACACTTTTCAGTTTGTTATTATAGTTTACGTTAACCCAAGACTTCCCCCGGAATTCCCTGTGAAGGGCTCTCAAAGGGCACTAGGAACTATGATGGTAGCTGAAGCACATCGTTCCCTTTCGCAAGGCACTTATTGTTATTGGTTGATTCCCTTTACCCATTTCCTTCTCATATTACTATAGACTATCTTAGTGTGATTTTTAACCTTCCTCTCTTCGGGAAAGATGATCTTTTGCCGAACCCGGGCACCTCTTAACTCTAGCCAACACCACTTCTCACTAACCTTCCCATCCTTATATGGTGAACACTTTCACATCCAACCAATTCAGCAGGTTAACTAACTCCAATGTTGTGCCCCATCATATCCTATGACTATTAACTCAAATTGTTAACTGCAAACTATCATATGCTATATAACGAACCGGTTAGGAAATGATCCAATACTCATTAAAATGCCCTAACTTATTTACTTGAGGTATATCATGATATTATTAGACTATAATCAGAAAACTATAATTTTCCTAATTTATCTGGCATTTAATTAATTTCCTCAAAAATTCCAAGGGCTATCGATTTGAACATGAACTACCCTAAGTACTCATGCAAGATGTCCAACAAAATTATTATAAATATTATGTTATCTCAATATAGTAAATCAAAAGTATCACAATTTTTCTATCATCAAAAGGGCACTAAAACTATTTTAGCAATATTTTCTATCTTTCGTTTTTTATGAATCAAGTACAGAGAATATCCATCCAAAAATTATAAATTAAATTATACTATGCAGATACAACCTTAAAACCCTTTTTTAACATTTGTGAATGAAGTACTAGATTTACTCAACAAAAAATTATACAAAAATTCAGGAGCAACCATTTTGACCTAAAGCATTAAACTCCAAGATTTCATGGGATTTCAATGAACAGAAAGCTCTAAATAATTAAAACATCAATTAGGGCTATAGCAAACTTTACAAATGAAGTGCTAGAAATAAACATCATAAAATTCCAGTAAAATTGCTATAGGTTCTACCCATTCCAAAACTCTCTCTACCCGAGTTTCAAAGCTTTTAGATAATGTTTAGTGATAGATTTTACTTATTTGATATTTTTTCCTAAAACTAAGTTTAGGGTTTTGAGGTATCTTCCTATCTCCAAATCCTCCAAGATTCCATCCAGATGATTTATAATATGCTAACGTCGACTCTACTGAATTTCAAGGCAATACGAGGGCATTTGCCCCATGCCCTTCACATCCCTCAAAACCCTCCCTTTAGGGTTTGAGTTTGGATCCTAGGGTAAATCAACCCTAAACCACACCATTTTCTCCAAGTGGGTTATAATAACCCTTCTAAGTCAGTGGTCAAAATATCAGCCTCTGTTGAGGTTATTCGACCGTTCCAACCTCTTAGTGCAATTTTTACACAAAATGCCTCATTAATGCCTAGTTAAGGATAGGTGATTCCCTACCCAAAACTCATCTAGAAGAGTTGGAATTTTGTACAGAGCTAGGTTTTATAGCCAGGGACCACTCACCAAAATTTGAGAGGATTTGGAGGTCATTTGACCCCTTAGATAAATTACTCTAACTTTATTAAATTAAAACAAAAACTTTAAGCAAAGTATCTCCAAAAATTCCCATTTTTTGACAGCCTCTAGGTATGGCTAAGGGTAACCCCCTGCCCAAATTTCAGGTCATTTGGACAAGGGACGAAGAGTGGGCATTCATTTTAGTTTCTGCACAACTCTAGGTACAGCCCCCACTAAAACGGGTGCTGCGGTCAAACCACTTACCCAAACAAGTTGAAATTAATTTTAAATAAATCTAGACTTGACTTGAAGAGCTAGAACATTCGTGACTGACCATTTTTCCTAAATCGTCCTCAAAGGGCCTTATTTAACGACATCAAAATGTGCAAGTTAAAGGTAACAAATACAATATCATATATAAAAATATAATAATTAAGTATTATGGTTACTGTTCATCTTCTCAAAAGACCCGAACCAACAACCCTAAAAATGCCATAAAGCAATAGCTTTGCATGAGCCATCGCAGGCCATTTGGCCACTTCCCTGGCCAGCCACCGCCACCACCACCTCCGTCGAGGCGATGGCTATCGGTCGACGGTGGTTTGGCTGCCGGAGGTGGCGGTTTCTGGCGTACCCGAAAAATATATTTTTCATGGTTTTTTCCATGAAAACGCGAGATAGGTCCAGCTCTGTTGAGCACAAACTTCCTTTCTAAGATCTACCCACAAAAAAAGAAGTAGAGGAGGACCTTCTTCGCGGTTTGGAGGCGAGATGAACGTCGGGTTGCCATGGCGCGGTGGTGGCGTTACAAAACTTCTCCTACAGCAAGAACAATAATTTAATCCGTTTTGTCAAGAGTGTAAACTTCTCATCTTGCTCTAAGGGGGCTTGTATAGATCACCAAGTGGGGAGGGGAAAAGGTAAAGCATTTATGGCCATGAAGGCTCTCCTCTTAATAGCTTTTCGATTATGGTGGATGGAGAGGAAAAGGTAGAAGATGAAAAGACTAATCCATGTTGCGATTTCCTATTGGACCAACACTTCCTCATTTTATTAAGTAATTAGAGAAGGAAACGGCCCATAAATACTCCTGGTGTAATTTCCCATACCAGAATTTATTATAACGCGTGTTAGAATAATTTCGGGCCTGAACCGACGTTTTGGCCTCTGTCACGGGCGTGACATGTTAATCACATGCATGACAGGTCCGTGTGGAAAATTCTGAGTTCGCCGATCGTCTTCCTGAGATAGATGATCATTGAAGGGGGTCATGCCCTAGGTCACGGGCATGACATGTTGGTCACGGGCGTGATAGACCCGTGATGCAAATTCTGAGTTCGCCGATCGTCTTCCTGAGATCGACGATCGTCGTAGGGGGGGTCATGCCCTAGATCACGGGCTAACGGGTCGGTCACGGGCATCACACGCCCGTGTTGAAAATCCTGAGGTCACCGATCGTCTTCCTGCGGTCGACGATCGTCAAAGGGGGGGTCACGCCCTAGGTCACGAGTGTGACGTGTCGGTCATGGGCGTGACAGGCCAGGATTGAAAATTCTGCGCTCGCCAATCGTCTTCCTTAGGTCGACGATCGTCGAAGGGGGGTCATGCCCTAGAACACGGGCGTGACGGGTCGGTCACGGGCATGACCAACACGTGACTGAAAATACAGAGCTCGTTGATCGTCTTCCTGAGGTCGACGATTGTCGAAGGGGGTAACTCTTTAGGTCACGGGCGTGACAGGTCGGTCACGGGCATGACCAACCCGTGACTCGAAATCTTGGCTGATGGACTTCAATTCTTGGGTTTCCTATGGTTGTGTCATGGCAGACCAACTCCTAGGGGTCTTGTCGGAAATGGGATGTTAAAAATCCCAATAAACAAAACTAAAATTTCATCCCCGAAATTGAGGTTAAGCCTACGGGGATTTCTACTAGAATAAAATAATCTTGTAACATCCCATATGGTTTTACTATTGAGTCGAAGCGACTACTTGTTCAATAAACGAAGGCAATTCCCCAATAAACAAAAGATTAGCCCCTACTTTTCTGACTGAGTACGCATGCCTAAGTTTTCAATTTCCCTTATCTAGTCATACCGGTTCAATACAAGAAGGTAATTTATAGTATACCGAGAGGTGGTGAGGTATACCTTACTAAATAACTCCGAGTATTTTTGCCTTATCAGGTCCTGCGGTTCCCAGGTGTGCTCCTCCTGACCATGGTTCCTCTACAAAACCTTGACTAAGGGGATCTTCTTGCGGCGTAAGATCTGTACTCCTTTGTCATCAATCTGAACCGTCTCCAAGTGAACAGACCGGTCTGAAGCTACCGGCCCTTCGGTGGTCAAAATCTGCTGATCCGGGCGTAGTAGAGCCCTTCTCAGCGAAGAAATGTGGAAGATGTCGTGCAGAGCTGCAAGCTCTGGTGGCAACTCTAGTTTGTAGGCTAGGGCCCCGATCCGCTCAAGGATCCTGTAAGGGCCTATATACCTAGGGCTGAGCTTCTTTCTCCGACCGCACACCCGTGAGATGTCATGCATGGGCAGGATCTTCAAAGACACTCGGTCCCCCACCTGAAACTCAACCTGACGATGTCGGGCGTCATAGTACTTAGCATGTCTGCTCTGCGCCTCTAACATCCTGTTTTTGATATGTCTCACCTGAGCCTCGGTGTTCAACAAAATCCAATCCCAATGCATTCAAATCCTCATCCTGAATCAAAGAAAGCGGGGTTCGCCATTTCCTTTCATACAAGGCTTCATAAGACGCCATCCTTATGCTTGACTGGTAGTTGTTGTTATAGGAGAACTCGACCAGGGGTAAGAGCTTCTCCAATGGTTCTCCGCGGTCCAAAATGCATAGCCTCAAAAGATCTTCCAGCGTTCGATTGGTGCGTTCCGTCTGCCCATCTGTCTGGGGATGGAATGCGGTACTGAAGGTCAATCGCGTGCCTAAGTAAGCCTGCACGGATCTCCACTCCCTGGAAGTGAACCGACCATCCCAATCCGACACGATCGTCTTGGGCACCCCATGATATCGAATGAACTGCTCCACAAATCTCCGCACTAGTACTCCCACAGAGTCATCCTTCCTGATCGGAATGAATCTGGACACCTTCGTCAACCAATCGACGATGACCCAAATCGAGTCATTTCCCGTCCGTGATTGGGGGAGTCCATGAATAAAATCCATCGCTATGTCCTCAAATTTCCACTCCGGCACCGGGAGTGGCTGTAGCAATCCATCGGGGTTCCTGCACTCCGCCTTCACCAACTGGCATGCCTCAAAATGAGTCACGAAGTATATAATGTCCTTCTTCATCCCTGGACAAAACATCATCTTCTTCAAGTCTGCCGTCATCTTGGTGATCTCCGGGTGTATAGAATATCTGCTACAATGTGCTTCCGCCATGATGTCCTCCCGAATCTTGTCTCCTGCGGGTATATAGACCCTGCCTCTGAAATATAGCAATCCATCTCTCAGTGAATAATCCCCTGTCGAACCCTCCTCCAAGGCTCGGAATATCGGCTCTGCCCATGCATCTATCCTCTTTTAGTCCCGGAAGTGGTCCCGAATATCATCTATGTCCACCATCGATGCTAGATACTCCCTATACAGCTCTTGTTCATTTTCGGACACTAGGGATATCTGCATATCTCTTAAGGACCGGACTAACTCCATGGACATCATATGTGGTCCCTTCCCTGAGGTATCTCCTCTCCGGCTCAAAGCATCTGCCATCACGTTTGCCTTCCCGGGATGGTAGTGCATGGTGTACTAGTAATCCGACAGGAACTACACCCAACGTTTCTGTCTGATGTTGAGTTCCTTCTGTATGTCAACGTATTTCAAATTTTTGTGATCTGAGAAGATGTCACAGTGAACCCCGTAGAGGTAGTGTCACCAAATCTTATGAGCAAAGATCACTGCACCCATCTCCAGATCATGCACCGGATAGTTCTTCTCATATATCTTTAGCTGTCGGGAGGCGTAGGCTATTACGTGCTCGTTCTGCATTAGAACGGTACCCATCCCCTAGTAGGAGGCGTCCGTGTACACATGAAATCCCTCACTTCCCGACGAAAGAGCGAGAATGGGAGCCGAGGTAAGCAAACCTTTCAACTCCACAAAGGCTGCCTCGCACTGTGGCGTCCAAACGAAAGGGGATTCCTTCTTCGTAAGTGATATAAGAGGGAGTGCAATCCGGGAGAATCCTTCGATGAACTTCCGGTAATATCTGTCAAGTCCCAGGAAGCTCCGTACATTTGTGGTTGTCTTCAACGGTGGCCAGTCCCGCACTGCCTGAATCTTGGCCGGATCTACTGCCAACCCCGCTCCGCTGATAATATGACCTAAGAAGGCCACCTCCTTTAGCCAAAACTGGCATTTGCTAAACTTTGCAAACAGCTAGTGCTCTCGTAGCCTCTCTAAGGTAAATGTCTAGTGTCGTGCATGATCCTCCTTTGTCCTTGAGTAGACGAGAATGTCGTCAATAAATACTATGATGAAAACATCCAAATATTCTTCGAATACCCGGTTCATGAGGCGCGTAAATGCTGAAGGTGCATTTGTGAGCCCAAAGGGAATCACTGTAAACTCGTACAGTCCGTACTTACTGCTGAAGGCGGTCTTCGGAATGTCCTCCTCTTGAATCCGTAGCTGGTAGTACCCTGACCTTAAGTCGAGTTTCGAGAAGAAATGTGATCCTTCCAATTGATCGAATAACTCATCAATCCGTGGCAGCGGGTATGTATTCTGGACCGTCAGTCTGTTCAGTGCTCGATAATCAATACACAAGAGAAGACTTCCGTCCTTTTTCTTGACAAATAATACCGGGGCTCCCCAAGGTGAAGAGCTTGGCCGGACAAACCCTGCCTCTACTAATTCCTGCAACTGACTTCGAAACTCTGTCAACTCTTTCGGGGCCATCCGGTAAGGGGCCCTAGATGCCAGCTTGGCCCCCGACAAATGTTGTATCCTGAAGTCCTTCTCCCGGTGCGGAGGTAGACCTGAGAGCTTCTCTGGAAAAACATCGGCAAAGTCTCGTACTACTGGAATGTCTGTCACAGATTCCTTGACCTCCGCCATCTCAAATAGAACCTGATAAACTACCTCCCCCTGTAGATGGGCCTTAATGGCCTGAACTGATGATAAGAGAATACAGGAGGCAAGTCTTATACCTTCGATAATAATAAAAGAGTCCCCATGTCTCACGATGATCCTCTTTGCTTGGCAATCAATCTTGGCATGGTTCCAGTGCAGCCAGACCATGCCCAGGATCAAGTCGTAGTCCATCAACTTCAAAAGCGTCGCCGGAGCCTCAAACGCCTTTCCATCGATTTCTACCTCCATGTTGTAGTGGTCTGAGGTAAGGAGTTCAGATCCATCAGGTAGTCGTACCCTCATCACCGAGCCCGTGAATCGCTCTATGCCTTCTAATCCTTCTACGAACGTCTCCGACACGAAGGAGTGAGAAGCTCCGGTATCGAAAAGCATGTGGGCAGGCTTGCCGCTGATGAAGACTATACCTGGGGTGATTAAATGTCTTAGGATTCTATAACGAGTTTTTCTTTTCTATTTATTCTATCTAGTGCAGTTTTATAATTTAACAACCAAGAGGGGAATTCTTATAAAAATAATGAAACATCGCAGCGTACCTACTATAACCTGCTCTGGATTCCGAGGTTGTGCCAGGTCCAAAGCATATACCTGCTCTCGTCCTTGTCTACGATCCCCACCCTGGTATCCTCGTCCTCGTCCACGACCTTGGCCTCCAAAATACCACGCTGGCTGGGCAGCCGGTGGTGCTGGTGGGGCTGCCCCCCTCATGGGCAATTTCTGTAGATGTGACCAACTTGATGGAAGTGGAAGCACTCTGGCGGGGGATATGTCATTCCCCCGAGTCTCTGTTCTTCCCGTGCTTGAAGAGGTGGTGGAGCCACCACCACTGGCCCCCTTATCTCCTGTCTTGCCTCCTGACGAGGCTGGTCCTCGACCTTCTCCCATCTGTGATATGGGCTCGTCTCTGATCGTTCATTTCTCCTCGACCTTGATCCTTCGTTGGCTGTTTCCGGCCCCGAGTAGCTTGCCAATCAGCCTCTATCCTTTTAGCCATCTCCAATATCAAGGAAATTGGCCCATCATATACAAACAGCAGTGCATCCCTCAGCTCCTCTCGAAGGCCCTTGTAGAATCTCTTGATATATCCAGCCTCGTCTAACTGATACGAGTCCGCAAATCGGGCTAGGTGGTTAAACTCTCGATGGTACTCCACCACCGTCCTGGTGCCCTGCTTCAGCTGTAAAAACCTGTCCTCTAGCTCAACCTTAGCCGACTGTGGAACATAATACTCCAGTAGCATGGCCCTGAACTCCCCACAAGTTATCTCTGCAATCTCCATATCCACAAAGGTCATGTCTAGTGGCGTCTTCCACCATCTCTTGGCGTGAGACTCCAAGCAAGAGACCACCAATGGCACTCTCTCCTCCAAGGGGCATCGTATCCCTTTCAACATTTCGTACATAATGTCCAGCCATTCTTCTATCCGGACAGCTGACTCTGTCCCTAAGTAGTACGGGGGAGAGAGTCCTCGGAAGATGCTCAGCCAGTTGGTTCCCGGGTTTGGCTGTGGAGTCGGAACCTGCTGAGCCCTGAAAGCCTCCATAATGGTTGTCAGCGTCTGCCCCATCTCCAACTGTAGGAATAGAGTGGGGACCGGGGAAGGTGGCGCATCATTCAGAGTCTGTTGTACTCCGCCCTGTGGTGTAGGCTGTGATGGAGGCTGCACATCAAAAATCGTTTGTAAGCAATTAACTCAAGCCTAACAAATAGTGGACAATTACAAGTGACCCCCACATGGGCACACCACGCTTCTGATGCTTAGTTTTCCCCAAATTAAACTCGAGCGGGGGTGTTCCAGGGTTAGTGAACTGCTACTCTTCTGATCGAGGTCTCCTCTGATACCACTTGTAAGACCCCTTTTCTTCTTTTTAAACACCGGGGTCTTAGGCCCAGGATCGCCGCTTTGTGGGGACACCTTCACGTCCTGAAGGGTCGTCACCACAAGGTGTCGATTCTTTCGGCCAATTCGATCACAGAAAGATAGCACAATAATTTAAAAGCAAGTCCACACAAATCACATGTATACGAATAAAAGTCTCCACGAAGGGAGTGTCCACAGAATAATATAAAAGGTACTGAAAGTAAGGGCTTATGCCCTGTACATCATAATCCTCACCACAGGTCACCCATGCGGAAGAAAACTAAAACATCTACTATAAGTCGGGACTCACAGTCCCAGCTGTCTGAACTCCTTAGCTAGACTGCCCTATCTCCAAGCGGGGCGACCTCCGGGGCTGCTCCTCCATACTGGGCTCCACGATCCCCTAAATGATGTGGTCCAAAAACCATTAGTCATAAATACTAAGCCCTATCATCCCCTACCCCTTCCCCCATGGCTCCTAGGTACCGAGCAGGGAGGAAGAAAGGGAAGCACATGAAGGTGGAGATTAAAACAAAAGCAGGTGAAAACGGACCTATGCTAGAAATTCTATAGTAAATATAACAAAAAGTAGGAAAAGTAACCTTAACTTATGTGCGGAATCACCTAAGCCAAGGGATCTTCTGCAAGGCTCCCATCATATAAAGTGTCCCATACCACATACGTTTGGGTGTCATTTATCAAACAGCAGCATATATATAAAGAATTTAACCTTAATTTATAAACTTGTCCATACAAGCTTATAGACCAAGGGGTCGTTTTACAAGGCCTATTGTATAAGCGTCCCATTCCACTTATACATTAAATGTTAGGGGTTAAATGAATCGATTATGCCATGACATGCTAGTGGGTATGATGAATCATGCAAGTGCAACACACACACCTGACTCTGTGTACATAAACCTTTAGTTCCCCCTTTCGGAGCCGTTACCTCCTAGGATACCTCCGTAGTGGTAGACGAAAGCGGTGGGTTGGGCCTCGCCCACCTCTAAACCAGTAAAGCACTACCGGTCAGACCTATCGTACGCCTCAACGCTTGGTGCACAAGGCGGACTCCTGCATACACTTATCGGCTGGTGCACCGGACTTCTGTTGGCGAAGTGCTAACCACACTTGCCGAGTCAACGTATTAGCATCGGTCCATCGACCCTCCAATACCAAAGACCCACCACCTTAATTTTTCTTTCCTTTTATGCACATGCAAATTTAACATATTCAAACAAAAACCGAGCCGAAGCTCCTCGGACCAAAACGTCCGTCTCTTAATTTTTCTTTGCTAGAAATGAACATCATAAAATTCCAGTAAAATTGTTATAGGTTCTACCCATTCCAAAACTCTCTCTACCCGAGTTTCATAGCTTTTAGATAATGTTTAGTGATAGATTTTACTTATTTGATATTTTTCCCTAAAATAAAGGTTAGGGTTTGGAGGTATCTACCTATCTCCAAATCCTCCAAGATTCCATCCAGATGATTTATAATATGCTAACGTCGACTCTACTGAATTTCAAGGCAATACGAGGGCATTTTCCCATGCCCTTCACAACCCTCAAAACCCTCCCTCTAGGGTTTGAGTTTGGATCCTAGGGTAAATCAACCCTAAACCACACCATTTTCTCCAAGTGGGTTGTAATAACCATCTAAGTCAGTGGTCAAAATATCAGCCTCTGTTGAGGTTATTCGACCATTCCAACCTCTTGGTGCACGTTTTACTCAAAACGCCTCATTAATTCCTAGTTAAGGATAGGTGATTCCCTACCCAAAACTCATCCAAATGAGTTGGAATTTTGTATAGAGCTAGGTTTTATAGCCAGGGACCACTCACCAAAATTTGAGAGGGTTTGGAGGTCATTTGACCCCTTAGATAAATTACTCTAACTTTATTAAATTAAAAAAAACCTTAGGCAAAGTATCTCCAAAAATTTCCATTTTTGGACAGCCTCTAGGTATGGCTAAGGGTAACCCCCTATCAAAATTTCAGGTCATTTTGACAAGGGACGAAGAGTGGGCATTCATTTTAGTTTCTGCCCAACTCTAGGTATAGCCCCCACTAAAACGGGTGCTGCGGTCACACCACTTACCCAAACAAGTTAAAATTAATTTTAAATTAATTTAGACTCAAAGAGCTACAACTTTAGTGACTGACCATTTTACCTAAATCGGCCTCTAAGGGCCTTTTTTAACGACGTCAAAATGTGCATGTTAAAGGTAACAAATATAATATCATATATAAAAATATACTAATTAAGTATTATGGTTACGGTTCATCTTCTCAAAAGACCCGAACCGGCAACCCTAAAAATTCCATAAAGCTGTAGCTTTGCATGAGCCACCGCCTTCCATTTGGCCACTTCCTGGCCAGCCACCGCCACCACCACCTCCGTCGAGGCGATGGCTATCGGTCGGTGGTGGTTTGGCCGCCGGAGGTGGCGGTTTCCGGCGTACCCGAAAAATATATTTTTCATGGTTTTTTCCATGAAAACGCGAGATAGGTCCGGCTCCGTGGAGCACGAACTTCCTTTCTAAGATCCTAAAATCTACCCACAAAAGAAGAAGTAGAGGAGGACCTTGTTCGTAGTTTGGAGGCGAGATGAACGTCGGGTTACCATGGCGCGGTGGTGGCGTTGCTGAATTTCTCCTATAGCAAGAATAATAATCTAATCCATTTGGTCAAGAGTGTAAACTTCTCATCTTGCTCTAAGGGGGCTTTTATAGATCACCAAGTGGGGAGGGGAAAAGGTAAAGCATTTATGGCCATGAAGGTTCTCCTCTTAATAGCTTTTCGGTTATGGTGGAGGGAGAGGAAAAGGTGGAAGATGAAAAGACTGATCCATGTGGATATTTCCTATTGGACCAACAATTCCTCATTTTATTAAGTAATTAGAGATGGAAACGGCCCATAAATACTCCTGGTGTAACTTCTTATAGCAGAATTTATTATAACACGTGTTAGAATAATTTCGGGCCTGAACCAACGTTTCGGCCTCTATCACGGGAGTGACATGTCAGTCACGGGCGTGAAAGGCCCATGTGGAAAATTCTGAGTTCGCGGATCGTCTTCCTGAGATCGACGATCGTCGAAGTGGGTCACGCCCTAGGTCACGGGCATGACATATCGGTCACAGGCGTGACAGACCCGTGATGCAAATTTTGAGTTCACCGATCGTCTTACTGAGATCAACAATCGTCGTAGGGGTGGTCACGCCCTATATCACGGGCGTGACGGGTCGATCACGGGCGTGACATTCCCGTGTTGAAAATCCTGAGGTCACCGATTACCTTCTTGCGGTCGACGATCGTCGAAGGGGGGGTCACGCCCTAGGTCACGGGCGTGATTGGCCCGGGTTGAAAATTCTGCGCTCGCCGATCGTCTTCCTGAGGTCGACGATCGTCGAAGGGGGGTCACTCCCTAGGACACGGGCATGACAGGTCGGTCATGGGCGTGACAAACACGTGATTGAAAATACAGAGCTCGCTGATCGTCTTCTTGAGGTCGACGATCGTCGAAGGGGGTCACGCCCTAGGTCACGATCATGACAGGTCAGTCACGGGCATGACCAACCCGTGACTTGAAATCTTGGCTGATGCACTTCAATTCTTGGGTTTCCTATGGTTCTATCATGGCATACAGACTCCTAGGGGTCTAGCCGGAAATGGGATGTTACAGGTGCACTAAGCAGATCTCCTGCGTACTCTTGCTAGCTGCGCACCGGACTTTATCTGGCCAAGTGCAAAACCACACCTGTCGAGCCAATGTATTGGTGTCGGTGTGAAGACTCTCTAATACCGAGGACCCACCACCTTATATCTTATGCACATGCAACATTAATGTATTTTCCACCGAGCCAAGGCTCCCCGGACTAACTCGTACGTCTCAAAACCATCCGAGCCATCGGCATGCCAGGCTAACCTGCCCATCACCAAAACCAACAAGCCTACCGCTCATGAGACCTAACCTAACTCCCATAATACCAGGGAGTGTGAGTGTAAGTATAACCCTAGAGTATTTCTAATTACTCTTCCATTCAATTTAGTCTTACGGTTTATGTTAACCTTTGACTGCCCAGGGCATTCCCCGTGAACTGCTCTCGAGGGCACTAGGAACTACGATGGGCTGAAGCCCAAAGCTCCCTTTCGCAAGGCACTTACTGTTATTGGTTAATACCCGATTCCCGATCCCTTCTAATTTTATTCTGGATCTAACTCTAGTGTGTTTTGACTCTTTCTCCACAGGAAAGTCGATCTTTCATCGATCCCGAGCACCTCCTAACCCTAGTCAACCCAGCACTTTCCTTATCATGATTCCTAAAGGTGAACCTATTTCCACTCACCAAAACCAGTAAACCATTGAACCCAAACTCCCTAAGCTCACTTCACATGCTGTCCCAATTTTCTGCAGTTTTACTATACGCAGACCAACCCAAGCTATGTGATGTACATGATAAGAGATACTCAAAATTTTCATTCAAATGCCCTAAAATATTTATTGGGGGCCTATCATGACATATTTAGCATAAATCAAGAAAGTTGGAATTTTCCTAAATAATTTAGCATTTAATTAATTTTTCCAATAATTGGTCAATGGGTGATTTGAACATGAAGTACTAAATTTACTTAAGATCTGTCCATACAACACTTTTGAACACTATAGGACTGCAAAATATCAGTGAATACCAAATTTCATAGATTTTCATGAAGGAATTATTCTCTAAATAATTAAGCCAAGATAATTCAACTAGTTAGGGGTAATGAAGGAAGTACCATAAATACTAGTCCAAAAATTATACACAAATTAACAGAGCTCTATTATGATCATAAAACCTTACTCACTAAGTTTCATATAATCCTAAGGCCAGTAAATCATATAGAAAAATGCCTCAAAAAAATCCCTCATGGTGCACTTTGTGAAGGAACATCCTTGTAATCTCAACTAAACAACATGAGGTAATTTTCCAAGCTTATTTAAGCCCTAAAAAGTCCTCTGGCTAAGTAACAAAATTTTACAGCAAGCTATAGTATTTATCTTCTATTTATCAAAGTAACGTGCACTAGTTTACTTTACACATGATGTACTAAGAAAAATGTTCAACTATTCCGAATAATTTACTAGTGCACCTAAATGACATTTGATTTGCTTTTCTAGAGTTTCAAATCATTTTAAGACATTTAAACCATAGTTACATCAATATCATCAAAAAGGGCAAGATGAAGGTTATAGCTATAAGGATGAGCTACTGTTATCTAAACACCCTATCATAAATTATAGAGGTTAATAACACTATAACATTACCCCTACCAAAATATCATAAAGACCCAAGGTCATATGGCCCATTAAATATTCCCTAAGTTGTATAGACCTAAAAACTTATAAAGTGGTTTAATTGGGGTGCAAGTGTACCAATACCACTAAATCCCTTCCTAGGGCATTTCACCACCCCTTGATCACATGGACTACACACCAAGTCCATCCAAGGGCATATCACCCCATGCCCTTCACAAGCCCCCAAAGTTCAACCCTAGGGTTTGAACTAGGGTCCTAGGGCAAATCCACCCTAATCCACCCCATAATCCATGGGAGGGTGTTTACTTACATAACACATCAGGGGACCAGGTATCAACCTCTGTTGAGGTGATTTGGCCCCTTAAACCAACAAGAGACACTTTGACCTAATTACCCATTTTTGGTCCAACTTAGGGTTTGCTTATTTTAAAACTAAATAATCTCCCAACGGGATGAAAATTTATACAAATCCTTATGATGACCCCAAGGACTACTCACCAAAATTTGGGAGGGTTTGGAGGTAATTAGACCTTTAAAATAATCCATACATGGATTAATAAATTTCTACAAAAACTTTAGGGAAATATTTTCCAAAAATTCCCATTTTTGGATATGTTCTAGGCATAGGTAGGAGTGACCCCATCCAAAATATCAAGTCATTTGGATGGCTGTATTGATGGGGGCACTCAAAATAGTCTCTAGTCTAGCCTAGGTATAGTCCTCACCAAAATGAATGCTCTAGTCAAACCACTTACCCAAATGGGTTGAAATAATTTTAAATAAAAGTAGACCCATAGAGCTACAATTTTCATGTTGACCATTTTCACTGATTAAGCCTCTAAGTATTTTTAAATTAATTCCTTATATGACATATTTTTAAGGGAAGAAAATACATTAAATATAATATATATATAACTTGATCTTACAGAAATCTTGACGCAAATCCGACAATTGTTGGTTATCTTCTTCCTCCAGTGGATGTGTGAGATTTACCCGACCTAGAGCATCTTCCAACCCTATTTTCCGGCCACCCAGCCACCTCCCTAGTCGGCCACCGCCACCACCACGTTCATTGAGGTGGGGGCTATCGCCGGGCGCCAGAGGGGCCATTTTCGGCGAACTCGACCATGAGTTTTTTCCCAGAAAACAAGGAAAACGAAAGCTTGATTGGGCTCAATTGAGCCCGAGTGTTATTCTAAAAGAATCCTAGGATCTATCCATGGAAGAAGGAGAGGAGGAGGACCTTCTTGGAGGAGTGGAGGCGGGTCGATCTTCGAGTTGCTATGGTCGGTGGTGGCGCCGATCGGATTTCTGCAACAACACAGTCAACTGGCTCACTTCCTTCAGGTAAGATGTCGAAACTGCTCCCCTCTATATGGTGAGGCTTTTATAAGCATCAGTTGGGGAAGGGGAAGGGCCTGACACTAATGGCCATTAATGGACATTAAAAGAGATTTTCGGCCATGGCATGGGAGGGGGGTGCACCTTGCTCAATTTGGCCGAAAAACGGCTAGAAACTCCTCCTCTTCCACAGAGGAGTTGAATCCAGCAATAAAGGGTGGCCCTTAGCTTCCCTATGCCATGGATGGCCTTCTCCCTCACTTTCTCTCTCCTACATTAAAGGGGCAAAATGGAGTTTTCTCTCTCCTAGTCATCAAGGCCAATTTTGATCTCCCCTCCACCCTATTGGCAACCACAAACTCATATTAATAATTAAAATGAGGTTAGCCCAAGTGGGGGAAATGGTTTTGAGCTTGGGTTAGCCCATTTGGGCTAATTTTTACCTAACACTAGAGTAGAGTTGACCTTGGTCAACATGACCATTTGGGTTGACCATAATGGGTCCTTGGTGACCCATTGTCCTCCCCTAAGGTCTAGGAAGACTTGGGTAGGGTTGGTTGGGCATCTTGGATGTCACTTGACACTTAGTTAGGACACTTTGACCTTTTTAGGGTTGTGGTTGACTTGAGTCAACTTAGCCTCTTTGGTTGACCCCAATGTGTCTTTGGTGACCCATTGGCCTCCTTTAGGGCTTGGGAAGTTCTAGGTTGGTCCCTTTGGCCAAAGGGAGGTCAGTTGACCCTATATGAGCTTAGTTTGACCTAATTAGGTTTTATGTTGACTTTGGTCAACTCGACCATTTTAGTTGACCCTAGTGGGTCCCTATAGCTCTAACGGACCCTCTAACAGCTTAGTGAGGTTATTGTGGGGTCATGGTGTCATGGTGAAGACCTATGGTAATCCTTAAGCTAGTAATTGGAATTCTACTATTTGCAGACCAAGGTGGTTCACACATTAATTCCCAAGTTCACCCCCTCCTTTTGACACTTTCCAGGGTTTTTTCATAACCCAGTAACAACAGAACCATCCTAGGGGTCTAGAAGTCTGAGGGATGTTACACTAGCGGCTTTAGTCTTGAGCGCAAAAAGTATATCCGCGCATCTACAGGAAATCCACACGATCGGGAGAACCCGTAGCAACTTTTCGCACAAGTTCTAGGTCGGGAAAGGACACTCGATGTCTCCACAGACTGCTAGGTCTGTTGAAGGAGAGGCGGCAACGACACTCGCCGGGATCGGGATCGGGCTCGGTGAGGGGATCGACGGAATGCTTCTGTCGGCTTTTAGGGATTCCGTCTTTTTCCCACACTGACGGATCGTGTGCTTAGACAGAGAGAATAATCGCATGTCTAGTCAAACCCTAAAACTTCCTTTTTATACTCCAAGAGATAAATAGAACAACTTCCCATCGCTATCCACAGACCTAAGACTTATATTCCAGAATTGGACAAGACAACCCTTGTCTCGAAGAATCGTCGAGTATCTACAACATACACGATGAATTGATAGGTATCATTCAATACTCGTTGAATCATCGAGTATCCATAGAATACACGACGAACGTAACGCCAACCTTCAGCCGAATCAACACTTGATTCGACGAAGGCATTGAATGGACTCAATGTTGTCAACGCTTTTTGTTCCAAAGGCCAGATTCGTCGAACTACATTCGTCTAAAGGCATTCATTCAATGACGCACGACTTCTACGCCAAAGGCAAGATTCGTCGAACGGCATTCGTTGAACTGCATTCTTCGAATGGCGTACGACTTCTGTGCCAAAGGCAAGATTTGTCGAACGGCGTTGAGTGAATACAATACACTCAACTACTAAGTGCCAGATTCGCCAAGTAAACCATTTACTCGACGAAGGCGTTGAGTGCACTCAATGCACTCAACGCCTAAGACCCAGACTCGTCAAGTAAACCCTTTACTCGATGAATCGCTGAGTGGACTCAACACACACAACGCTTAAGTGCGATATTCAACGAATAAACACTTGATACTCGACGAATCGGTGAGTCAACTCAACACACTCAATGCCATCATTCGATAAGTTAACACTTAACTCGACGAAAGCGTTGCCTAGTCTCAACGCACTCAACACTTTTCCTTAGAATATTTCAGTCCCTTTTGCTCATCATATGAGCTATACCATACAAATCCAAACTCACAATTTCTCCACAATCTTATGTGCGACCCTGATAGGCTCATACTGAGTTGGCAGTGAGGCTACATGCTTGATCACTTCTAGATCACTATAGTAGCTCCAACAATATCCCACTTGATCTAGAAAGTATCAAACAAAAGCTTCACAAACAATTAGCGGCATCTAGCAATATATCATTGCTCCCCAAACAGTAAGAGTTTATAAAATCATAAGCCATTGTGACCAATGTTACAGTGTTGTCATGTCCCTTCGTCCCTTACATCTGGATAGAACTAGAGTATAGACCGTATCACCCTCATAATTGTTCAATCCCAGTTTCCTGATCTATATTGGACTTTCAGAAATTGGTGAACCCAATATCATATATTGACTCAACTAAGCATGGTCATGCATTTTCTCAGTCCCATTCAATCAACGGGCCCATAGATGCAACTGTTGTCATATAGGAGGACAAATTCCATCTTTGCTCACACGCAAACACCCAAATGATTCGTAACATACCCAATAAACACTTTTATCATCCAACTGTCTCAAGACTGTACTTTTGATAGCATCAAAGAACGCTCTTCCACACTCAGTGAGTGTTGTGACTTCAGGTCAAAGGAACACAAACACCATTTCCACTTGATCCATACTTGTGACACGTTCATATAATAATCCACAAAGTATTCTCATGTTGGGTCTGTCCAGTACAACTTGTTCATAACAAGTACCCATGTGATGACTTGATATCATAATATCATGACTTGTGAGGATGGTTCATCAGTCAACAAGCATGCTAGTCTTAAAGGCATCATCATTGCCCTTAGCTTCTAAGATGATACAATGACCAGGGACTCTTTAAGAATGAAGCTTCTAGGATCATAGGTTCTTACATCAAGTCACTACTAGACCTATAGAAGCAAACATTCTAAGAGAATTTATTTTAGTTAACTATCCTATCACAATATAAACAATAACACAATAAAAGAACTTGCCAAAATCTATAAAATGAAATGTATATAGTACTTTTATTCATCAAATGAAAAATTACAGCCAACAAACATATAATCCATAAGACTCAAACTAGAGATGATCACTCAGGTATCGTATACCCATAGATCTAACATGACAATCATGTTTTCTCTGTGCAAGAGGCTTCGTCAGTGGATCCGCAAAATTTTCATCAGTCGGCACTCTGTATATGCTCACATCTCCTCGATTGACAATCTCTCGAATTAGATAGAACCGCCGGAGTATGTTCTTGGAGTGCTTATGAGATCTAGTTTTCGAAGCAAGTGTAATTGCACCATTGTTGTCACAGTAGAGAACTATGGGACGAACAATGCTAGGAACTACATCTAACTCCCTGATGAATTTCCTAATCCATATAGCCTTCTTCGCTGTATTTGCAGCGGCAATATACTCAGCCTCAGTTGTAGAATTGGCAACTGTATCCATCTTGGAACTCCTCCAACTAACAATACCTCCATTCAGGGAAAAAACAAAACCTGACTGAGACTTTGAATCGTCCCTATCATTTTTGAAGTTAGCATTTGTGTAACCACTTACAATGAGCTTTTCCTCTCTGCTGAATACCAAGAATGTATCCTTAGTCCTTCTCAAGTACTTGAGGATATTCTTAACGGCTATCTAGTAACCTTCACCAGGATAAGACTGATAGCTGGTATTCATGGTCAAAGCATAAGAGACATCGGGTCTAGTACATATCATTGCGTACATGATTGACCCAATTACCGAAGCATAAGGAATCAACTTCATGCAGTCCTTATCTTCACAAGACTTATGATACTGGTCCTTAGAGAGACTCACACCATGATATATGGGGAAGAATCCATTCTTGGACTCAAGCATGGTGAACCGTTTCAACACCTTGTCAATGTACGTACTTTGGGTCAAACCCAGCAACTTCTTCGATCTATCTCTATAGATTTTAATACCGAGTATATAAGTCACTTCCCCTAAGTCCTTTATCGAGAAGCAGTCCCTTAGATTGTTCTTAAAAACTTATAGGGTCAGTTTGTCATTCCTGATCAATAGTATGTCATCTACATACAAAATCAAGAAGACAGCTATGCTCCAACTAATCCGTTTATAAAAACACGGTTCATCCTCATTTTTGATAAAACCAAACCCTTTGATCTTTTCATCAAAATGAAGATTCCAACTTCGAGAAGCTTGTTTCAATCCATAAATGGATCTTTATAGCTTGCATATTTTAGTGGCTTCACCTAGAGATACAAAACCCTCGGGTACTGTCATGTATACTTCCTCAAGGAGTTTCCCATTAAAGAAAGCTGTTTAAACATTCATCTACCAGATCTCATAGTCATAATACGCAGCAATAGCTAGTAGAATTCAGATGGACTTAACCATAGAAATAGGGGAAAAGGTCTCATCATAGTCAATACCATTAATTTGCTTGAAACCCTTAGCGACCAGTCGCCCTTTGAATGTCTGTACATTCCCATCCATGTTGGTATTCATCTTGAAGACCCACATGCACCCTATGGGTCTTACCCCTTCAGGTGGTCCCACCAAAGTCCAAACTTGGTTTTCATAGATGGAGTCCATTTCAGATTTCATGGCCTCAAGCCACTTCTCGGAGTCCAGTCCACACATAGCCTCTTGGTAGGTTGCAGGCTCATCACTATGATCCATAAGCAACAAATTACCTATTTGAGACACGAGAAATCCATATCTCTTAGGCTTAAACCTTGGTCTACCAGATCTACGTGGAACTTGTGTTTCTTGAGTAGGTTCTCCAGCTACAACTACTTATAGTCCTGACTTAAATTATAATTCAGGTTCATTCACAGTTTGTTGTTCTTGAACTTCTTCAAGTTCCACCTTAGCAGTCTTTATACTTAATAACTCTTTCTCAAGAAAGAGACCAGTCCTCGCGACAAACTCTTTTCCCTCAGATGGTAGGTTGAAGTTGTACCCTTTGGTTTCCCTAGGATACCCCACGAGATAACACTTATCTGATTTGGGTTCAAGCTTATCAGGCATTTGACATCTCACGTATGCCTCATAGTCCCAAATCTTAATGAACGACATACTGGGACGCTGCCCAGTCCATATCTCATATGGTTGTTGAAACCAAAAATTCAGTCTCTTGTGGAGTTCATCCATGGGGAAGGGGTGATCGCGCACCTACTTCTCTCCTACAAGAAAAATGACAAAGGAAAAGAAAAGGGAACTGACCCAAGGGCTCGGTGCGGAGGTCCCACCACACACTTGGAAGATCTTAGAGCACTTCCCCTCCCTTAGCTAGATGTTGGGTTAAGGATACCTCAGAAAAGCGCTAGAAGACTAGGAGACAAGTGAGCATGCCTTCTGAAGTGCCCCTTGGGTCTTATTTATAGTTTTCAGGGAACGGTCTGCCAACAACCATCCTCCGCTGTTTTGAACAGCTATGTGCAACCCAACTAGGTTTGCCAACGGCGTAACTTCGCTTCTTTGAACAGCTATTTGCACCACCCCCCGAGCAAGGGTACCCAGGTAATTTGGCCTCTAGGCCGCACTTCGCAGGTTCCAAGGATCTGGAGGTCGGCTCACCATAGCCCGTCATCTCGCTGAGGCGGACACAACCTGTCTCCCGCAGCTCGCCTTCCCTCCTAGGGCGAGCGCGAGCCAGGCCACCGTTGTCCGCCAACCCTCGTTCTGAGGCGGTCTAGTGGCCAGGTAGCCTATAGGAGAGCGGGCTGGATGAACTGGCTCGCCCGCCTTGCTTTGGTGAGAGCGAGCTAGGGGTTTTGAGTTTGCCCGCACACTATTCTGGCATGGGAAGGTTGCCCTGGTCTGCTCACCTGGCCTGGTGGACCCATTTGGAGAACACGAGGTTGTACAAGGGTGTATTTAGAACCTCTTTCATTGGAGCATGACTTAGTGTTAAAGTAGCAGTTTCTAAAGAAAAAACCCAAAAAAAATAGGCAGATCTGCATGACTCATCATCGATCGCACCATATATAACAAGGTTTTATTCCTCCACTCAGACACACCATTATGATATGGTGTTCTAGGTGGAGTGATCTGTGATATAATACCACACTTTTTTAGATGATCATGGAACTCATGACATAAGAATTCGTCACCTCGATTATATTTGAGTGCTTTAACCTTCTTACCCAGCTGGTTCTCTACTTCATTTTTAAACTTTTTGAACTTTTCAAAGGTTTTGGATTTGCACTTCATAAGATACACATATCTATATCTACTAAAATCATCAGTAAACGTAATACTGTAGAAAAACCCACCTCTAGCCATAGAACTCATGGGTACACATACATCATTATGCACTATACCCAAAAGATCAACAGCCCTCTCATTATTTCTAGTGAAAGGGACCTTAGTCATCTTGCCTAACAAACAAGATTCGCATCTCTCAAATGATTCATAATCATATGTGTCCAGTAATCCATCTTTATGGAGCTTGGATATACGTTTCTCATTTATATAGCCCAAATGATAATGCCAAAGGTACGTAGGGTTTGAGTCATTCGTTCTTAGTCTTTTGGTATTTTCAATATTATAGACCTGATGGTCTAAGTTCAAAACATACAGACCATTAAACATTTGGGTTATACCATAACAAACATCATTCTTAAATATTGAACAACAATTGTTCTTAATAATAAAAGAAAAACCCATCATGTCCAAACATGAAATGGATATAATGTTTCGTTATGGAAGGAACAAAATAACAGTTATCTAGTTCTATTACAAGCCCACTGGGCAAAACAAGATGATAACCCCCCACGACAATAACAGTAACTCTTGCTCAATTGCCAATGCGCAGGTCCACCTCTTTTTTACTCAGCAATCTTCTCCTTCCCAGTTCCTGCACATTTATACAAATGTGATAACCACATCTGATATCTAATACCTAGGATGAAGGAGCAGAAAGGTTTATCTCTATAATATATATACCTGAAGCGGAAGTCATACCTCCCCTCATGTTTTGCAAACCCTCCACATAAGAAGGACAGTTCCTCCTCTAGTGTCCAGCCTTGCCACAATGATGGCACTATCCCTTTTTCATCAAGCCTTTCCTTTTTAGTGCTGAAGACTTGGGCTCCAGTCCAGACTTAGGTTCCACCTTTGTCTTCCTGAAGCCCTTGACCTTTCCCTTGCCTTTATGCACCATCAATATGGGGCTAGCATTCTTGTCCTCCTTCATGTTTATCTCGGTAGTTCGCAACATACCTAGGAGCTCGGCCAGTGTCTTGACTATTTTATTCATGTTATAGTTTTAGAAAACTGCTCATAACTATCCGGCAACGATTACAGGATCATGTCTGTGGCCAACTCTTGGCCCAGAGGGAACCCTAGTCTTTCAAGGTTCTCGATATACCCAATCATCTTGAGTACGTGAGTCCCTACTAGGTCCCGAGCTCCCATCTTTCACTGAAATAACGCCTTAGTGACATCGAATCTCTCTTGATAAGCTTGCCCTTGAAACATTTTCTTGAGATGCTCATCAATTTCCTTGCAACCCATGCTCTCGTGATGCTTTTGAAGCTTAGAGTTCATGGTCGCAAGCATGAGACATTTCTACATCTAAGGAGCCATAAAGATACTTCTTGTAAGTATCTTTATCAGCACGGGACGCATTCCCGACATGCTCATCAGGGGATACCTCTTCCAAAACATAGATCTTACGCTCTTTCCTGAGAATAATTCTCAAGTTCTTGTACCAGTCCAAATAATTAGTCCCGCTTAGCTTTTACTTCTCAAGGATCGCTCGGAGGGACATGGTGGAGTGTGAACCACTTGCCATGGAAATTCTACAAGGATGCAAGCAAAGCAAATTAGTACTGCATTTCAAAAATATGATTTTATTCTTTCGATTTGGAATTTAATCAAAATAACTCCCATAATTTTTATCAAACTGATAACCCTCGATATCAATTCTAAGAGTTTAGCGAGTAACCCTCTTAGTGGACAAGATCCATATTTCATTAACACTATGAGTCAGCTTTGGCTTTTCTCTCACAATGCAGCTATTTAGGCAGACAACGCTTGCCAATTGCATCACTATGCAATTCTTGTATGGCTGGTGAATAACTCTTTATTCCCATCCATCATATGGTGCATGCCAACCCCATGCCTCTAGGCACTCAACCTTTGAGGTCACCCAGTTAAGCTTGACCTGATTTCAATAGTAGGATATCACAATTATCCGCTCACACCCTTACCAAGATAGATTAATCCACCTTGCTTTGGCAAGCCCACACTTCATCAATCGAGGCAGGAAGAGTGTCACTCATTGGAAGGCATCTGAATGCTTAATATTACTTAAGGGATTTTTGACAGTTGGTTAACTTTTTAATCATGATTAACACTTAACCAGTGTGCATATTAAGCAAAATAAAATTCAGCAGTAATAAACCAAATGCATCCCAGATGTGCACTAGAATCATCAACACTTGATGAACTGGGCTAGGTCTGAACATCTAGAAAATTTCTAAATCATCAGACCTACATGCATAGTACATGAGCAATACAAACTGCACTTACACAGTAGACTAGCTCATCACTTCATGTGAGATTCAAAATCTAACACATGCTTAGTTTCACAAACCAACAAAGTGACGGTTACTATTAAGGAGTAAACTTCAAAGAAATCGCATGCGTTCTTGGGAAGATCCAAGACTAGATTTGGGCATTTAGAACACTTCTAAATCTCCAAATCTACACGCCATGGATTTAGTAACTTTTGAAATAATGAACAAGTCCAGAAACCTCCCTCTGATACCACTGTTGGGTTTTGGGGGATGTCACAACACTTGTGCACACAGCGGAAATATGAATAAAAAAACCCAAACGAGTTCAGATCTAGCAATATTCATGAATCAAGAAGTAAAGCATGTTGTAATAAAATTACCTTTGAGAGATTGAGTCAATACTCAACCTAGAGTCTCCAGAAAAATTCCAACCGGTCACTAACAGTGTAACACCCCTATCCGTCGCATAGCATATAGCAGTAGGTCCGGCCGGGGCCCGACGCCATATACTACGGACAGACCGGTTGGTTACGCGTTGAAACCAATCAACCAATCATGTCGTCCTACACAACACCTATCGGAAGCAATTTATTAGGTTGTAAAAGGAATAAGAACCCAGCCACAACTGCATAAATGTCCACTACAAACTCAGGAATGTATACATACACCAAAAGAGAAATGGCCTTAAGTCCTTACACTGTTCACTTAACAAAAGAAGTGTTTTCCAAACTTCGGCACGCAGGCCGGCCATACATGAAAAACGGGAAAGAAACATAAGCAATTAGGCCTTCGAGGGCTGACACAGCAATAAGGGCTTTAGCCCGCTATTTCCCGCTCTCCTCCGCAGCACCTGCAAGCCACAAACCACCGCCCGGTGGCAAACAATAGCAACGGTCAGCAATGCTGACCAAATTATAACGATCCCGCCCCCACATTCGGGGCGGCAATGCTCTTTCCCTGCACTTTATTAGCATAGGCAATTATATAAAGTATTTGCACTTCACCACAGGCATGGGCTCGCACGGCCACACACCCCGTGCACTCAGGGCACATTCTCGGCGAACCGGCCAACGTCACGTCAATTTAAGCCATAGACGTTCCCAATCCACCACCGCCTCTTGGACGGTCATCCATATGAGCATTTTGCCTTCCTGGCCTTGGTCACGACAATTTAAGCCATAGACCTCCGAAGACCCTCATCCATGCCAACAGTCCTACCGAACGACATAGACCGGGTACGGTTCCACCTGACCCGTGCTCACACCGCAACGGCAATTTAAGCCAAATGCGCAGGTCAAGACTCACCGAGTCCCGTTCCCACCACAATAATCACATAACCCGGTTATGTTCACGTTGGCTTTCCGGCCACCGTGTTGGCAAAACATGCTTTTGCCCAGTTTTCCGGGTGCACCTTGGAGTTAATCTCCAAGGCTCCCTGATGCAATCTACCACGTAGAAAACCCGAAAACACCCAAACACCCGGATTCTGCCCGGTTCAAATGCAATGCAACATCACCGATCCGGACCAACATGTCCGAATAGGCTTCACACACAATGCCTATGTCCATTTACGCATACAGACTCTACAGAAGGGGGACTTCACATATCTACCCCAAGGAATGCTCCAACTCTTCGCTCACTCGCGAGAGAGGGCTTCCTATGCAGAGGAAAAGAGGGCTTCACATGCCCAAGGATGAGAAATCGTTACCCTTGCGTTCTTCCGCGGCGCCATGAAAATCTATGCGGATGAAAAGCACCGCAATCTCCTTGCCTCCGCGGATCCGAAGAATGCTCGCGATTTGGAGCTCCAAATCTCCACCGGCCGCCGGAGTTGACCTCCTTCTTCCTCCTCCAAGATCTCCCTTCTCTCTAGATTTCAGAGAGAGAGTACCCAAGTAAAATAAGGGTTTCAAAACCCTATACCCGGCTAAAACCACCCAGGAGCAGCCCCCCACCGTCGGATCCAAAGCCAAGGAAACGAACGGCCAGGATTAGATCTGAAATCACAAAAACTGGGCCGAACACGGGTTCACACACGGCCGTGTGCCTGGCCGTGTAGCTCATTCGCCGTCTCGACCAAAATTGAAAACCAGCAATACGGTATGTGACACGTCCTCCGACACGCCCGTGTCACCTGCGACACGCACGTGTCGGGACCCGTGTCACACCCCCCATGTGAAATCGGCCAACAATTCGCAGTCAGAGAGGTACACGGCTTGGTGACACGGCATCAGACACGCCCGTGTCAAACTAGACACGCCCGTGTTCGTGCTCGTGTCACTGCCCGTGTACCCCATCGTACAGCCCAGGTGTGACACGGCCTGGGACACGCCCGTGTCCTAGGTCGTGTTCCACCACACGACCATCGTCGACCTGAACTGGTCGACTACACGGCCAGCTCGATGGCCCGAGCTCGACATGCCCGACACGGCCTCCGACACGCCCGTGTCGGGGCCCGTGTCACCTGCACCAAAACCCTGTCTTGGCCAAAAGTGATCCCCGTCGCTCCTACAACACTTTGGGGTGTTACAATTCTACCCTCCTTAAAGAATTTCGCCCACAAAATTAATAAAGGAAAAACGGGACTTAACGTAAATTAGTACCTGAGCGGAACAATTCCGGGTACTCCTCCAGCATAGTCTGCTCCCGTTCCCAAGAGATCTCCTCTCGCCCGCAATTATCCCACCGGACCTTAACCATCCGGATCTCCTTGTTACGGAGTTTCTTGACCTCAACATCTTCAATACGAATGGGCCTGACCCTAGTCGTCAACCCTTCGTCCATCGGCACTTGGTCAACCGCGATCACCTGCGAAGGCTCTTGCACCGCCTTCCGCAACACAGAAATGTGGAACACATCATGTAATCCACTTAATTCCTCCGATAGCCTCAAACGGTATGCCGCTTCGCCGACTCACTCCAGAACCTCAAAAGGTCCAAGGTATCTTGGGCTCAGCTTCTTCAGGCGTCTCACCCGCGAAACCCCCTTGAACGGCTTCACTTTGAGATATACCCAATCGCCTACCGTGAACTCCACGTTCCGGTGCTTGGCATTATAATACTTCGCCTGCCGGTCCTGAGCGATCAACAAGCGCTCCCGAATGATCCGCACTAACGAGGTAGCACTCTCCACCTCCTGCTTCTTGTACAACCTTGCCTCACCTGTTTCAAGCCACGATAACGGCGTGCGACACTTCCTACCATACAGGGCCTCGAAGGGCGCCATTTGTATACTTGCTTGGTAGCTGTTGTTGTACGCGAACTCCACCAAATACAGGTGGTCTTCCCAATGATTACCGAAATCCAGAACACACATGTATAGCATGTCCTCCATCGTTCTATTGACCCTCTCGGTCTGCCCATCTGTCTGCGGATGGAAAGCTGTACTGAACTTTAACTTTGTTCCCAGCATCTGCTGCACCAACCTCCAATCATTGGACGTGAACCGCCCATCGCGATCACTCACAATGCTACGGGGCACACCATGCAGTCTAACAATATTGTCCACGTATAGCTTCGCCAACTTCTCCACCGAGTCATACTTCCTATGCGGAATGAAATGCGACACCTTGGTTAGCCGATCTACGATCACCCAGATGGCATCGTTCCCCTTCTACGACCTTGGCAACCCATGCACAAAGTCCATAGATACGTCGTCAAACTTCCACTCCGATATAGGCAAGGACTTCAGAAATCCTCCCGGCTTTTGGCACTCCGACTTCACCAAGGAGCACGTTTGGCATTTAGCCACGTACAATGCCACATCTTTCTTGAGCCCCGGCCACCAAAACAACTTTTTGAGATCACGATACATCTTCGTGCTCCCTGGGTGGATTGAGTACTTGGTATGATGAGCCTCGTACATCAACTCCGCCCGGAGGTTACCCCCACTCGGGACGCACAACCGATGATCCTTCCTTAATAAACCATCTTCCACCGAGAACTGGGAATTTGACCCATCTAGAGCGGCCTCCAAAAACTCCCTCATGGAGTCATCTAACTCCAATGCCTGCCGAACCCGGTCAGCCAGGTCATACTGAACTTCTGTCCAGTTTAACATTGCTTTGGCGCTCGTCTGCCTGTCAACGTAATAGATCTCAAGCTCCTCCAACTCCCGTATCAACCGCTCATCATGCACCGACAACCAATTGGCTTGGGCGGGAACCCTGCGGCTCAGCGCATCCGCAACTGCATGGCCCTTCCTGGGTACATAATGTATTTTGAAGGTGTAGTCCCCCAGGAACTCCATCCACCACCTCTGCCTCATATTAAGGTCCTTTTGATCCAACAAGTATTTTAGGCTCTTGTGATCGGTGTATATATCGACCCTTACGCCGTAAAGGTAGTGTCTCCACAACTTGAGTGCAAATATCACGGCCACCAACTCCAAGTCATGCACCGGATAATTTCTTTCATCCACCTTCAACTGACGCGATCCATACGCTATCACGCTCCCATGCTACAACAACACGCAGCCCAAGCCACTACCCGAAGCGTCGCTATACACCTCGAAGCCCTTAGTCCCACTCGGCGAACTAAGCACTGGCGCCGTGGTCAACCGCCTTTTCAGCTCCTTAAAAGCTTGCACGCACTCTTGCGTCCACAAGAATTTCTGATCCTTCCTTGTCAACTTCGTGAGAGGTAATGCTAACCGCGAGAAGTTCTCTACGAAGCGCCTGTAATATCCGGCAAGCCCGAGAAAACTACGGACTTCCGCGACAGAAGACAACACAAGCCACTCCAGTATCGCAACGATCTTCGCCGGATCCATCGCTATACCTTCCCCACTAACAATGTGCCCAAGGAACGCTACTAAGGGTAGCCAGAACTCGCACTTGGAGAATTTCGCATAAATCTCATTCCTCCTCAAAGTCTCCAACACCAAATGCAAGTGCTTGAAGTGATCTTCTTCGCAGTTCGAGTACACCAATATATCGTCAATAAAGATGATCACAAAGCGATCCAGGAAATCTCAGAACGTCTTGTTCATCAAGTCCATAAATACCGGTGGCGCATTCGTCAGTCCAAACTGCATGACTGTGAACTCGAAATGCCCATACCTCGTACTGAACGCCGTCTTCGGGATATCACACTCCCTGATCCTCAGCTGATAGTACCCCGACTTCAAGTCCAACTTGGAGTATACCGACGATCCGACTAACTGATCAAAGAGATCATCAATCCTCGGGATCGAGTACTTATTCTTCTCCGTCAGCTTGTTCAACTCTCTGTAGTCGATACACAGCCGCATACTCCCGTCCTTCTTCTTAACGAAGAGGACCGGTACGCTCCAAGGCGACGAGCTTGGACGCACATAACCTTGCTCCATCAGCTCCTCTAGCTGAACTTTCAACTCTGCCATCTCCTTAGGCGCCAACCTATACGGAGCACGTGACACCGGTTTGGCCCCCGGCACGAGCTCGATGGTGAAATCAATCTCCCGCTGCGGTGGGGCCCCGGGAAGACTATCCGGGAACACATCGGGGTATTCGCAAACCACGGGAATGTTATCCAATGTGGACTTTGGCTCCACCGCCCCCACTATTGCGAAGAACAGCTCTGCACCAGCACGAACTGCCTTTACCACCTGAAGAGCAGACATCAGCGTCTTGCTCAACCCCTTGAGTCCCTCAAATATTGTCCCCCGCCCAACACCCAGCTTGACCTCCTTCCGGTCACAGTCAATCCAAGCTTTCTGCTCCGAAAGCCAATCCATCCCAAAGATCACGTCGAACTCTACTAGCGGCAGCAATGACGCTAGCAAGTCGAACTCTTGGCTCCCTATGTGAACCTTTACGGCGCACACCCTGTCCGCACGCATCGAGCACCCATTCGGTAGCAGCACATCCAAATTGTCCTTCACCATCGAAGAAGGGACTCCGATGCGCGATATGAAACTTTCGGACAAGAAGGAATGTGAAGCTCCCGTGTCGAACAGTGCTCGTGCCGGACTATCACTAATCACAATAAAGCCAATACAAACAATATTAGGCTAACAAGGAATAGGTAACGGTATTAAAGCTAACTTGCTATAAATTAACTCATACCTGTCACCACATCCCCTTGCTTGATGGCCTCCTGTTGACCCAAGTTATAGACTCTAGGCTGAGTCGGAGCATAGTGGGACGCGGTCGACTCCACCGCTTTGCCCTTCTCCTCGTAGGTAGCTCCTTGTTTCCTTTCGGACTTTGAGCGTCCACTCCAGCAATCACGGGCAAGATGCCCCGTCTTTCCACATGTGAAACAAGCGTCCGGGGTTCGATTGGTAGTTGCCCCCGAGGCACCTGAAGAAGCTGGACCCGACGTCTTAGCTTTCTTATAGAATCTGCGGTAGCCCGACTTCGACGTAGTCGGTGCCTTGAACTCCACTTTCGTACTACTGGATTCCTTCTTCGCTTGGACATTCTTCATGTCCTTCTCCAAGGACCGGGCCGAATTGACCAGGGTCATGAAACCCTGCGCCTTGGGCCCCGATAGTAGCAACCTTAAATCGTCTCTTAGCCCTTCATAGAAGCGGCTCGTCTTGCGCTCCTCGTCTGCAAAGGTAGCGCCGGCATATCTCCCCAACCGAGTAAACTCGTGGAGGTACTCATCAACGGTGCAATCCCCTTGCACCAACTTCTGAAATTCGCTTTCTAGCGCAATTCTCTGCGCCGAGGGGAGGTATCGAGCCATGAATAGTCTCGCAAACTCCTCCATCGAAACTTCGGCCAACGGCCTTCCCCGAAACTGATGTAGCTCTAGGCCTTCCCACCATAGTCTTGTGTCCTCATCCAAAAGGAATGTCGCTATAGTGGTTTTCTGCCACTCTTACGTTTCCGTCGCAGTCATCACCCTGTTGACCCTTGAGAGCCAATCCTCTGCTTGGGTCGGGGTTTCTGCCCCCGTGAATACCGGTGGATGAAAGCCCATCACGTGCTTCAGCTATTTTTCAGTTGCTATCCTAGGCAACTCTGGCTCCAAAACTACTTGCTCAACCCTCCTTTGCTCTGCCGTCTGAAGCGGTACTTGCTCCACAGCAGGAGCAGGCTGCTGCACCTGCCTTGAAGGTTATGCATTGATCATTGCCATGACCGCTTCTGCCACCAACCTAATGGTCTCGGCAGACGGAGGTGTTGCAGGCGCATCGCTTGGCGCACTGCTCGCCTCAGAACCTGGCCGTTCAGACGGCCTAGCACCACTTCTGGTCACCTATAATCGTGCAGAACACCGATAAGCGATCAAAAATTACTGCAAACAGCAATTATAGGAACACGCAGGTTCCTCAAACATGTATATTTTCATTCCTAAGTGGACATTCATGGGTTCTTTTCATGTTATAACGATGACGCACACATGTGCTCACCACCCCTTAAAGTGAATTCGTCCACGAATTCATTTAAGCTTGACCGAAACCAGTAGTCTGATACCAATTTGTAACACCCCTATCCGTCGCATAGCATAGAGCAGTAGGTCCGGCCGGAGCCCGATACCATATACTACGGACAGACCGGTTGGTTACGCGTTGAAACCAATCAACCAATCATGTCGTCCTACACAACGCCTAGCGGAAGCAATTTATTAGGTTGCAAAAGGAATAAGAACCCAGCCACAACAGCATGAATGTCCACTACAAACTCAGGAATGTATACATACACCAAAAGAGAAATGGCCTTAAGGCCTTACACTATTTACTTAACAAAAGAAGTGTTTTCCAAACTTCGGCACGCAGGCCGGCCATACATGAAAAACGTGAAAGAAGCATAAGCAATTAGGCCTTCGAGGGCCGGCACAGCAACAAGGGCTTTAGCCCGCTATTTCCCGCTCTGCTCCGCAGCACCTGCAAGCCACAAACCACCGCCCGGTGGCAAACAATAGCAACGGTCAGCAATGCTGACCAAATTATAACGATCCCGCCCCCACATTCGGGGCGGCAATGCTCTTTCCCTGCACTTTTTTAGCATAGGCAATTATATAAAGTATTTGCACTTCACCACAGGCGTTGGCTCGCACGGCCACACACCCCATGCACTCAGGGCACATTCTCGGTGAACCGGCCAACGTCACGTCAATTCAAGCCATAGACGTTCCCAATCCACCACCGCCTCTTGGACGGTCATCCATATGAGCATTTTGCCTTCCTGGCCTTGGTCACGGCAATTAAAGCCATAGACCGCCGAAGACCCTCATCCTTGTCAACGGTCCTACCGAACGACATAGACCGGGTACGGTTCCGCCTGACCCGTGCTCACACCGCAACGGCAATTTAAGCCATATGCGCAGGTCAAGACTCACCGAGTCCCGTTCCCACCACAATAATCACATAACCCGGTTATGTTCACGTTGGCTCCCCGGCCACCGTGTTGGCAAAACACGCTTTTGCCCAGTTTTCCGGGTGCACCTTGGAGTTAATCTCCAAGTCTCTCTGATGCAATCTACCACGTAGAAAACCCTAAAACACCCAAACACCCGGATTCTGCCCGGTTCAAATGCAATGCAACATCACCGATCCGGACCAACATGTCTGAATAGGCTTCACACACAATGCCTATGTTCGTTTACGCATACGGACTCTACACAAGGGGGACTTCACATATCTACCCCAAGGAACGCTCCAACTCTTCGCTCACTCGCGAGAGAGGGCTTCCTATGCAGAGGAAAAGAGGGCTTCACATGCCCAAGGATGAGAAATCGTTACCCTTGCGTTCTTCCGCGGCGCCATGAAAATCTATGCGGATGAAAAGCACCGCAATCTCCTTGCCTCCGCGGATCCGAAGACGGCTCGCGATTTGGAGCTCCAAATCTCCACCGGCCGCCGGAGTTGACCTCCTTCTTCCTCCTCCAAGCTCTCCCTTCTCTCTAGATTTTAGAGAGAGAGTACCCAAGTAAAATAAGGGTTTCAAAACCCTATACCCGGCAAAAACCACCCAGGAGCAGCCCCCCACCGTCGGATCCAAAGCCAAGGAAACGAACGGCCAGGATTAGATCTGAAATCACAAAAACTGGGCCGAACACGGGTTCACACACGGTCGTGTGCCTGGCCGTGTAGCTCATTCGCCGTCTCGACCAAAATTGAAAACCAGCAACACGGCATGTGACATAGCCTCCGACACGCCCGTGTCACCTGCGACATGCCCGTGTCGGGACCCGTGTCACGCCCCCCATGTGAAATCGGCCAACAATTCGCAGTCAGAGAGGTATACGGCTTGGTGACACGGCATCAGACACGCCCGTGTCAAACTAGACACGCCCGTGTTCGTGCCCGTGTCACTGCCCGTGTACCCCATCGTACAGCCCAGGTATGACACGGCCTGGGACACACCCGTGTCCTAGGCCGTGTTCCACCACACGACCATCGTCGACCTGAACTGGTCGACTACACGGCCAGCTCGACGGCTCGAGCTCGACACGCCCGACACGGCCTCTGACACGCCCGTGTTGGGGCCCGTGTCACCTGCACCAAAACCCTGTCTTGGCCAAAAGTGATCCCCGTCGCTCCTACAACACTTTGGGGTGTTACAAACAGCTTGAGTCTTGAGCGCAGAAAGTATATATGTGCATCTACCGGAAATCCGCAAAATTGGGAGAACCCGTAGAAACTTGTCGCACAAGTTCTTGGTCGGGAGAGGACAATCAGTGTCTCCACAAACTGTTAGGTCTGTCTAAGTAGAGGCGGTGGCGACACTCATCGGGATCGAGATCTAGCTCGGTGACGGGATCGGCCGAACACTTCCGGCGGCTTTTAGGGCTTCCGTCTTTTTCACACAGTGATGTCTCGTGTGATTAGAAAAAAAGCATAATTGCATGTCTATTCAAACCCTAAAACTTCCTATTTATACTCCAAGAGGTAAATAAAACAAATTCTCGTCGCTATCCGCAGACCCAAGACTTAGATTCCAGAATTCGACTAGACAACCCTTGTCTCAACGAATCGTCGAGTATCTACAGCATACACAACGAATCGAGAGGTATCATTCCATACTCGTCGAATCGTCCAGTATCCATAGGATACAAGACATACTCAACGCCAACCTTCAGCCGAATCAACACTTGACTCGACGAAGGTATTGAATGGACTCAACGCTGTCAACGCTTTCTGCGCCAAAGGCAAGATTTGTTGAACGGCATTCGTCGAATGGCATTCGTCGAACAGCATTCGTCAAACTCCATTCGTCGAATGGCGTACGAATTCTACGCTAAAGGCCAGATTCGTCAAATGGCATTGAGTGAATACAATACACTCAACGCCTAAGTGCTATATTTGCCAAGTAAACCCTTTAATCGACGAAGGAATTGAGTTCACTCAACGCACTCAACGCCTAAGACCCAGACTTGTCAAGTAAAATCCTTTACTCGATGAATCGCTGAGTGGACTCAACACACTCAATGCTTAAGTACGACAGTCGAAGAATCAACACTTGATACTCGACGAATCGGTGAGTCAACTCAACACACTCAACGTCATCATTCGACAAGTTAACAGTTAACTCGACGAAAGAGTTGACTGGTCTCAACGCCATAAACTCTTTTGCCTTAGAATATTTCAGTCCCTTTTGCTCATCATATGAGCTATACTATACAGATCAAAACTCCCAATTTCTCCACAATCTTATGTGCGACCCTAATAGGCTCATACTGAGTTCGCAGTGAGGCTACATTCTTGATCACTTCCAGATCACTATGGTAGCACAAATATAAATTTCTTAAGTATAAATGAGGATTCTCCTGTATGCCTAGTAGCAAGGGAGAAAGACTCTTTGTGTGTGCAATAGCACAAGAGGCTTGCTCACTTAAATTATAGAGCTATAAGCAAGTTGTTTTCTATGGACTTAGTTAGAAATGGACCCCAGCTAAAAGGCTCCAAAGAAGACATGTGTTCTGCATGTCAAAGATGCAAACATACAAAAGTCTCCTTTAAGAGCATTTAGCCCAAAGACACTAAAAGTTATCTGTACTTACTTTATATGGAACTTTTTGGTCCTATGCAAATTCTTAGTTTAGGTAGGAAGTCTTACACCTTTGTGATTATAGATGATCACTCAAGATTTGCTTGGGTATTCTTCCTAAGGAGAAAGTCTGAAACTCTAGACATTCTTGCAGATTTTGTCAAACAAATTCAAAATGAAAAGGACTATTCTATGATCAAATTCAGAAGTGACCATGGCACAAAATTTCAATATGAAAAAATTACATATTTTTGTAAAGAACTAGGGATCTTTCAGGAATTCTCCTCTCCTACAACTCCCCAGCAAAATGGGGTTGTTGAAAGGAAAAATAGAACTCTCATTGAGGCTGCTAGAACTATGTGAAGATACTCATCTCTCCCAGAATATTTCTGGGCTGAGGCTGTAAACACTGCTTGTTATGTTCAGAATAGGTCCTTGATCAACAAAAGTCACAACAAAACTCCCTATGAACTAATGAAAGTCAAAAAACCAAGTTTGACCTATTTCAAGATCTTTAGAAGTAAGTGTTATGTCTTAGAAAATGGGAAGACTTATCAAACTAAGTTTTTAGAGAAGTCCAAATGGTATTTTTGTAGACCATAGTAATCACAACAAGGCATATAGGATCTACAACTTGAAATATCAAGTAGTAGAAGAATCATTTAATGTTATTTTTGATGAAACTTCTGTCTTACATAATAACAATCTAACAATTCTAGTATAAGAGATGTTAACTCTAAGATGGAAAAATTAAAAATAGGAGTTTCTTCTGATATAGAATTAGAGGATATAAACAATGTTGTAGTTCCTATAGAAGACAAAGTCACTACCTATGGGGAAGAGATTTATCCTTCTCCACCTATAGAACTAGGTGATGGTAGGAATCTTCCTGTAGCTGTTAGACACCTTAAAGATCATCCTATTGATCAAATAATAGGTGATGTCAGGCTAGGAGTGACAACTAGGAGTAGACAACATAATGAGGTTCTGTTCTCTAGCTTTCTCTTTTAGATGGAACCTAAGAAGTATGATGAAGCCAATTCAGACCCCAACAAGATTATGTCAATGCAAGAATAGCTTAATCAATTTAAGAGATGTAAAGTCTAGAGTCTAGTTCCTAGACCTAGGAATCACAATGTCACAGGAACTAAGTAGATATATAGGAATAAATTAAATGAGAATGGAGTAATAGTAAAAAATAAGGCAAGACTTGTGGCTAAGGGGTATTGATAAGAGGAAGGAATAGACTTTGACCAAACCTTTGCACCTATAGTTAGGCTAGAAGCCATAAGATTGTTGTTAGCACATATAGTATACAAAGGATATAAAGTCTACCAGATGGATGTTAAATCTGCATTCTTAAATGGTACATTGAAGAAAGAGGTCTATGTAGAACAATCACCAGGTTTTGTAAATCCTAAACTTAGCTCTCAAGTATTCAGATTACATAAAGTTTTATTTGGGTTAAAACAGGCACCTAGAGCCTAGTATGAGACCCTGTCTACCTTTCTCATAGAGAACAAGTTCTCTAAGGGAACATAGATAAGACACTATTCTTAAGGGACATCAAAGGTTCAAGCATCCTAGTCCAGATTTATGTAGATAACATCATTTTTAGTTCTACAAAATGAGCTGTTATGTAGAAAATTTGCCAAGCTTATGCATGGCAAGATTGAAATGAGCAACATAGGTGGAATGAAGTTCTTCTTGGGACTCCAAGTTAGATAATCAGATGATGGCATATCTATCTCTCAGTCTAAGTTCACAAAGGAGTTGATTAAGAAGTATGGTATGGAAAATTCTTCTACCACGAGAACCCCAATGGGTTCTTCAGTTTCACTACATAAGGATGAATCTGGGAAACCAGTGGATAAATCCTTGTATAGAGACATCATTGGATCACTCCTTTACTTGACAGCTAGTAGACCAGATATCATATTTTCAACATGTGTCTGTGCTAGGTACAAAGCATGCCCTAATGAGTCTCATTATATAGCTGCTAAAAGAATACTGAGATATCTAAAGGGCACACCCAATCTTGGGCTTTGGTATCCTAGGAATGGTGATTTTGATCTAACTGGATACACAAATGAAGATCTTGTAAGAAGTGAAGAGGACAGAAACAGTACATTAGGAACTTATCAATTTCTGGTGAGAAGACTCATTAGTTGGAGCAATAAGAAACAAATAAATGTTGTAATTTGTACAGTTGAGTCTGAGTATATATCAGTTGGTGCTGTTGTGCACTGTTACTATGGATTCAACATCAACTCCTGGACTATAGTGTATAAATAAGTAAATCTGTTATGTATTGTGATTCTACTAGTGCAATCTCAATTGCTAATAATCTTGTTTCTCACAGTAGAACCAAACATATATAAATCAGATATAACTTTCTTAGAGAACATGTTGAAAAAGGCAATATTTGTTTACAATATAGTCAAACTGAAAATCAAATTGCTGACATATTCACAAAACCCTTAGATGAAAACAAGATAAATTTCTTCAATTTTGAACTAGGTATGTTTAACATAGAATGACCATTTTCATTGGTACCTAAAATAAATAAAAAAACCTGTTCAACTTATATATATTAAGTAACAAAGTATACCAACCAAAATAAACAAGTAAGACATCATAAATGTCAAGAATCTACTTTTCAGAAAATAAAATTTTGTCTAAGTCAAAAAAAATTTGTGTCGAAACACCAGAGTGTGTGTCAAGATAGTCAAAAAGTGTCGAGACACAAGAAAGTGTGTCGACACTATAGATAGTTATGTGTCGAGACATCAGAATATGTGTCGATACTGCATAAATGCAAAGTGGCGAGACACAAAAATAAGTGTCGAGACATAAGGGTGTCGAGACCCTAAGGTATGCGTCGAGAGACATAATCCTTGTGTCGACTTAAGTCGACACATCTCGACAGTCATCTTTCCTTGTGTCTACACTAGGTATTGACCCAAAAATCTTAGAATAGTCTAAATGCAACACACCCTTTCGACTTCAGCGAAGATTTAACTATAAAAGGGGTGTGAGAGTAGAAATCGACTATGCTTTCCTGAAATCTCGAGAGATTGATTCCTGTGTGTTGAGACCTAGAATTCCTTTAGTTGACACATCTCCTTCTCAATTTCCCTTCACTCCAATGGCTGCCAAGAACGTCGACAAAATCTTTGAAGGCTATTAGCTTGTGCGCAATGGATTTGTCTCTGCGCAAGACAAAATTAGGAATGTTATTGACCTAATCAGATAAGCTGGATTGGAATTCCTACTCTCAGAACCATCAAATATTTGGAAATGAGAAGTTCAAGAATTCTTCACCAATGCCCGTCTGGATTCTATTGTTGTGAAGATCAAGTCTAAGGTAAACAAAACAAAGGCCAAGATCACCACCCACAGACTAGTCAAAGTATTTCACTTGTCAAGAATTGATCAGG